>OY744520.1:92977946-93180446 GCA_963556195.1 Sepiola atlantica | reverse complement strand
TTTGGGGAATGTGGAGCCTCCTCTTAATTACCATTGCTCCCAGGTCCACCCTGACCCGGAGTGGTAGTACCTGTTAGGGTCCCAACTATGGGTTAAATAGAAACAGATATTAAAAGAGGAAATAAACAAAAAAGAGAAGAAAACAAGACCAGATTCGGCATTAAATAACCCAAAAAGGGTGTATATGCCGTAAAACAAAACTACCAAACCATACCAAATCAACCAATTAACTATGATGCTGCGACACACATGCAAACATTCAGGCAATTTTGCTTTGTATAGATTATATAGAAAAGTAATTTTAACTGGCTCGGGTGGTCTAGTTACATATATATTATTCACTCAATAAGTTGCTACGGCGTATTTTTATAGAGAATACAATGTTTAATGGTTACTCGGCTCACAATTTGTAACATACGTGAACAGAAACTTACTAATACAGACACATATACGTGCCTTGTAATGATTTATTCCGTCGAACGCTGTGTTTGTTAATTAGTATTCAAACACCAGAGGACGAATATTAATAAAAACGTGTTTTTTTATATTAGGTGATAGAATGACACAATAGGGGCGTTAACCGTATAAAACTGCTGAGTCATTTTCCTCCGCAATTCGCGTTGTGGTTTTACGATTATCGGGGATCAAATTGTATAAATGTATCAAAGGCCACTGATCTGAATAAAAAACGCATCCATTACAGCGTACCCTTCATTCCGCACCTTTAAAGCTAATAAATCACGGGGAAAATATATATTTACGAGGAGAATCTCATGATGTGTTTTTACTTCATCATACGCTTTACATCATTGGTATTTGACGACAATAATTCTTCATCTAAACAGCTGACACGCTGGAAATTCAATTACCGTGAAAGATTGACGCTTCCTGTCATTTGCGCGCAGGATTTCCAACATGGCCGCCGTATTTTGCGACGTTCTACGCCCTTACAGTCACTTGCCTTTTGATTCCATTAACCGCGACAACGGAAGCGCTTATCTTCCTGTTGGTGTCATGTTTCCTGTGCGAAGAGGATACAACATCCGCACAAGTCGGCGTTCCTCTGCACCCAATATAAACAGTTAATGAACGAACATTATCATTTGAGATGTGTTAAAAGGGCATCATGTATCTATGTCATATGATAGCGATTGCTGTAAATAAATGATGAAAAATATACTGATCTTTATATAACTCATCTGCGCCATTAAAGAAAATCGGTGAGATGTTTTATTCATATCGCGTTATATTTAATTTGTTATACACGCATTTACAGCCGGTATATTCTCCGACCTTCTCCGAATATCGTTCGATTCGATATCAAACAGCAGTATATATATATATGTATATATACATATATATATATATATATATATATATATATATATATATATATATATATATATATATATATATCTTACAAAATTATATTTTAATATTTTATCTACTGACGACGTCGTTGCACACTTCTCAGTGTATGAAAATGACAATATCAGACCCGGTTCACAGAGAGACCTTGAATCTTAAAGCAGCGTCTAATCGCTTTGGTCATGGGCGGTTGTCACGTAGTCAGAGGGAAATTAAGTTATAGTTTGCCTAAAAGCAGCAAATGGAAATGTCAAGACATTCGGATAAAACTCAACGACACAATCGTAGTAACGCACTGAAGCTTTAGGTTAATGTCTATTACTTAATCGGTTTAAAGTGTTTTACTTGAATTATACTGAAATAGCTTATTAGAATATCAAATTTTATTTTAATATTTTACCTACAGCAAACGTTGTTGGGTGCTTTCGGAACTCCTCATTGTAAAGGATTGGTAATCTCAGACGGTTATCAGGAACGAACCCGGTTCACAGAGACACCTTGGATATGTAAGGCGCGCCTTATCCCCATGGTCGTGGGCGGTTTTCACGTGATCCCAAAGAAATTAAGATATATTTACGCTGAGAGCGATGAGTGGTAATATCAAGATATTCGGATAGAACTCGACAACATATACATTTTATATATATATATATATATATATATATATATATATATATATATATATATATATATACATATATATATATACATATATATATATATATGTATGTTTCTATGATAACTCTGTGTAATCTAATAAAACATAATGGTGAATTTTTTTGGACTTGTATTTATGATGTTATCGAATCTGTGCTGAAGAAAACATTTATTAGAATTGATAAAAATGTATTTCGTTTTAAAGACGATCGTACGCCAGCAGATTATGTTGATGCTTAACTTATTGAATTGATACAATTATAAGTGATGAATTTATTTATTTTCATTTTACTCTCTGTTTGTCTACATAAATAATTACATATATATAAATATATATATATATACATATACATATATATATATGTATATATACATATATATATATGTATATATACATATATACATATTTTACATATATATACACATATATATATATAAATATATATACATATACATATACACACACACATATATATATATATATATATATATATATATATATATATATATATATATATATGCAAGAGGAAGACCCAGTCATAGAATGCTCAAAATTAATTATCCCAACCGAACTCTTTTGCAACACTTTTAAGTCATCTTAGAAAAATTAAAATAATTATATAATGCTAATAAGCATCATGGTTAGGATACTCATTCAAATTTTGATCAAAATCGGTTCTATTTATATATATATATATATATATATATATATATATGTATGTATATATATGTGTGTGTGTGGGGGGGGTGATATCATGTTAGCTGTGCCATTCGTATATTTATTGTCTTTTTCACATCTGTTTTATGTCTAATATTATTTTAGCTAAATCAAAAGCAAATTTAAGTATTGGGAAAGTAGTTTGGCCTTTTTTCTATTTTCTTCTTATTGGATTTCAAATTACATATATAAGTGTTTGTTGAATATTTCTGGCCGCATTGTCGTCTGTTAATGATGCGCGCGTTTTATAAGAATTGTGTGTTGAGGTTTAATCCGTTGTGTATAATGCACATAAATTAATGAAAACTTTATAGATCACGTATCATTCTCATGATTGTAATGTTAGATTAAAGATTTTGTTAACGATTGTTTTCTTTATGTTTGTATAAAAAGTTCAAGACAGAAAATTAAAACTTTATTTATAAAGAATATAACGGGATGTATCGACGTTTAAATGTTATGAACCAGAAATAAACTAACCCGTTTAAGATTGCTGATACGGAATTACTAATATGTGTAAAAGTGTATCGAGCATAACAAATATTAACGTAGTAACGACTGATTGCGTGTTGTTTAAAAAGCAGTTCGACGGAAGTGATCTGGTTGTAATGAGTCGATTGGCCTTGGCATGATAAAAGCACAGGGTAAAAAGATAGGAATTTGGTAAACATTTGCGTGATAAATAAGCGAGAAATAGGAAGTGGATTTCTCAGTCGCGCTTTTTATATGCGCGTGGCTAAATGTGGTTAAATCAACCAATTTTTGACCGCTTCGTGGCCACATAATCTTTGATTCAACCTATTTTTTAAAAAAAGCCTCCCCAACATTGGTATTGTGGGTCTGTTGTAAGGTTCCATATCAGAATTCGATGAAAACCTGATGTAAATACAAATCCCTTAGTGCACGCGTATTGTTACACTGGTCGATCGTTACGTTTGTAAGAAGTAACATCAGAAGAAAACGAACCAGAATGCAAATGTTTATGACTTTTCACAAACTGCAAACCTTGAAATCCGCGATCTCTACAGAAATGTTAGCTTATCTATATAAGCAACACTTCCTGCTGCATGTGTTGAGACATATGGAAATCGCCCACACTTAAAAAGCAATACATACGAATCTACACTGAAATTCATTGAGAATCCCGCCGTTTTGTAAATAACGACGATAAGTATTCCCAGTGCATTACACTATCCAATCAATCAGTCACTCAAATTGACGCGCCTGTACATTAATCAGAGAGACACGTTAATCAATTTGGAAATCGCAATAACTGCCTCTCCCTCTAAAATAAGTGAACGAAGAACGGTGTATATATTTATATATATACATTTATATATATTTATATATGTGCATACTTATATATATAGGTATAGGTATATGCATATATTTGTACATATATATGTGCATACAAATATGTATATATATATATATATATATATATATATATATATATATATATATATATATATATATATATTAAGATTAGTATTAATTTAAAATTGATGACAAGGAATTAAACAACAAAGGAGGATGAGGCAGAGAAGTAGGAGGGAGAAGTAAAAGGACTAAATGTATATATATATAATTTTAATTTTTTTTTATATTTTGATACGTTGATATTTTTTATATTTTTAATATAAAACTAAAACTAAAAATACATTAATCACCTAAAAAGTAGTGTAATGGATTCGTCTAAACGCTTTAAAATGCAGCAACATTTTTGTAAGTAACGGATAAATGTTATTAGACAGACGAACAACACAGGTAAGGAGGACTTTTTCTTTTTTAATAATGTTAGAAATAACAGTACCGGCAATTCGCACTTGCTGACCCTTCCTTGTTAGAAATCACGGTGCTAGCAATCGCACTTGCCGACCCCTCCTTCAGAAGGAAGGAAAAGTGACCTTGACATTGACCGTAAACTTTGACGCCTCTATGTCTGGAGTGAACCTTCGAAAAGACTCTTTGCGCGCCTTTTTCCCCCATGCGGGTTTTTTTCGAATCTGATAGCAGTTGAGTTTTTTGCGAGGCAACAGTGAACCTCGTGTGTACCGACCCTTGTATTTTACAAGTTTCTAGTGTTGTGTTTTGCGAGGAATTAACCACGGACCAACCTTTAAAAGGACTTAACGACCGAGCAATTAAAGTAACCTCGTGTCAATAATTTATCCCTAAATTGAGATCAACTAAAAGGCTGATTACGCAGTTCGTACCGTTTCTGCAACACAAAAAAGGACATTCCCCCTTTGAAGTTCTCCCGGAATCAAGGTAAGTGTGGTTGTCGGCGTTACAACTGTGATGTTAGCCATCTTCTATTTGAGGAGAAATTCTCACAATAACTAATATAAGTTAGCAAAACATTTATACGGAACAAAACTTAGATTTAGTATACGGAACGTTTATGTTTTTTGTCTTTTAAGGGAAGTGGGGTTTGATCAACTCTGCTGGGAAGCCATGAAATAAAATACTGTCTTGTTTTTAAAATCCCCGAAACAGTTTTTCATGGTAAACAACTGATGATCCCTTGAATAATGTTAGAAGCAAACTAATATAATAACTGTAAACATTAAATTGACTTACATGAGTGATTTTCTACTGAACGACTTCGGACTTCAAGATTTTTGTTTTTTTTTCCTTATATAGCTTTAATGGTTGAGATAATTCCGAGACTATATATATATATATATATATATATACATATATACGGATAATTATCCGTTTATAAATGTTTTACCTACTAAATTGTGCTTCACCGTATATCGATAGGATCTAATGGATTTTTAAAATGTTAATATCATGTATTCATATATGTACATTATATATATGTATATATATGTATATATATGCATATGTGTATATATATTTATATGTATATATATATATATATATGTGCGTATATACGTATATATATATATATATATATATGTATATATGGATATATATATATATGGATATATATATATATATATATATATATAAATGGATATATATATATATATCCATATATATATATATATATGCATATATATACATATATATATATATATATATATATATATATATATATATATATATATTTAAGGCGGTTTTTATATACACCTCTCGATGTAGCTCCTAGAAAAAAGAGTTCAAACATAAATTAGATATCTTTTAATGTCTTATATCTATCAATGTAATAGTTCAGAGTTATTCCTTTATCTTTACACGTACATTTCACTCAATATATTACAACCTATAGATGACTAATTCATCTCTTTATTTATAGTCTTTAGTTTTATTGGCATCATTTCTCAAGTATATCCGGGGAAGAAGTACTGTAGATATGTCATTACTTTTTTCTGATTAAAATAATGTAAATACCCTATTCATAGATATTTATTTTCTATTCATAGATATTAATTTGGTCTTTCTGTTGTACGAATAATATATATATATATATATATATATATATATATATATATATATATATATATATATATATATATATATATATATATATATGCAGGAGTAAATATGAAATGAGAGTTTTAATAGAAATGTGAAATTGCTTAAGGAATTGTGGGAAAATAAGGCTACGAACAAATTATTGTAACGTGGCTAAGATATTTCGGTCGATGGTTGCGACCATATTAATATTTATTAGCACTAAACTCTGTAATTTATCAAAAAGTGAAAAGAAAAAGAAAAAGATGAATAAGAAGAGATGTAGAGGAGGAAGGAATGGGTGTAAGGAGATTGAGATAACGTTTGTAAGGTACATACGGGGGAGGAGTACAGAGAGTGTATATGAGCAGTAAGTGAGGCTAAGGACTAGGAGGAGGCGGTATGAATGTCGAACACGTTGTGTGAAATGAAACAAATAGTTAGATGGAAGAAATAGAAAGAAAACTGTATGCGTACAAAACATCTTCGACTACATGTGGAAAGCAGGATGGAGAGTGGGGGAGTAGGTTGGGTGGTGAGTAGGGATAGTAATGTGGGTGAAGAGTGAGATAGGAGGAAAACTATGTAGGGTTAGAAAAATAGGGAACACATTGTGAGAAATACTACGATGGGATACTATTAAAATTAATAAGATGAAATTGAATTAAATAAAATAAGACATTAAAATAGATGACAATAGAAATTGAAAGACATAAAACAAATGAAAAATAAATAAATAAAATATAAAGATCAATATAAACATAAATACAAATAAAAGAAAAGAAAAATGAGAAAAATGAGAGTAAGAGAAAGAAGAAAAAGGACGGGAATTTTAGTGGGGCGTTAAGGAATGTAGATTATCCATTTTATCGTATTTTTTAAAGTTATTTTCATAAAGCATGATTTTTGCTAAGATGTTAGAAACGTTGTAGACACCCGGTCTTTGTACGATGTGATTGCTGCATCGTAAAATCAAACTGGATTCAATGAGGCGACGCAATTTAAAATAGTGGATGTATTTTATTGGGTTTGCCTTCGACATGTCAATGTGATGATTATGGGAAATCATATAGGTGAACAATGCATTTATAGGGTCGGCACGCTTGATTGCCCTGTTATGTTGATATATCTTTTTTTTTAAAGGCGCTGTGTCTCGCCAAAATAGATTGTCCTACAGTCATTGTAGTGTATGGTGCATATTCCTGTGTGTGTTGAAGTTGTCAGTTTTTTGTTGTTGTGTTTTTAAAAAATGTCTTTTTATAGTTTTTGTGGTCGATTGAAAGTTCTAAAATAATGTTACACTAGAGTAGAGTAAGATGTGTGTGGTGTGAGTAGGTAAGAACGTAGATGTTTCTTTGTGCGGGGTATATAGCTATGGTTGTCTACACTTCCATAACAATTTGTTCACCTATATATATATATATATATATATATATATATGTAAAATTGTTAATGTAAGTGTTGACAACCAAGGTAACACTTATATTAATATAGTAACAACAAACATAATAATATAAATAAATCATCATCTGTATGTGATATAGATCTTCCATAACCAGATAGTTTTTGTAGAGTTCCGGGCTCAGTTACTAAAGACCCGGCGTTGAATTTCGCAAGCTCTTACAACGCGTATGAACCGTAGACGTATATATATATATATATATATATATATATATATATATATATATATATATATATATATATATATATGTATATATATATGTATATATATATATACATATATATGTTGTTTGTCTCATCGCAAGCGCGAAGATGACCAAATAAGTTCAACGACGACGAAAGAAGATCGAGTACGTCATGGTGTCTGTTTGGCTTTGCGCTTCATTTGTTTCTCAAGAACACCTAAAAACGCTGTATGTTAGATCCTTAAAATAAATAAGACACCTGGGTTTGTTCTAGATAGGAACTTTACAGTTTATGTTTTGTATGGGGCAGAATTAGGGTATCTACCTTAAACATGAAACGTATGTAATGTTATATATTGTGGTCAGCTGGATTTTAATATAGAAATCTTCAAGTATTTTCTAATTACAAGAATAAGTGAGAATGTTATGTTAACTTTTATTTGTCTTGATTTAGATGGGGCGGTTGCGTTTTTTTTGCTTGTACATTGTACTAGAATTTATCAACTGCATAGCTGTGTACGTGAAAAAGTAATAGTAGTAACACCAATGTAGCTGTTAATTAATTAATTATTATTAATTATTATTATTATTATTATTATTATTATTATTATTATTTTATTATTATTATTAGTAGTAGTAGTAGTAGTAGTAGTAGTAGTAGTAGTAGTAGTAGTAGTAGTTGTATTATAAAATTCGCATTCCGTCAAAATGCAATTGAATCATATAAATACAATTAGTTTTGACTCATCTTTTTGAGGTCGGATTGTTGGATTATGAGGGGCCCTATATTTTAAAAAAGCGTCTAAGTTAACTAGTGTGGATTATAACTGAAGATAAATTTGCGAATTAAGTGCAGGTTTAGATGACCAGTTTTTTTAAAGTAAAATGTGATTCCCAGAGATGACTCGTACAAAAATTCATAACATGCTGACAGTGATTTGGCCGACATAAAACATCTGGGGTCTAGGGTCAAAGATAGGACGATATTGAGAGCTGTAATCGGAGTAGGTGACATGAGACAAAGGTCTGTGAAGTCATTTTTTTGTAAAAAACTAGAATTTAGATCAGACCGCTAAACTCAAGGGGAGCAGGTGCCTAAAAATGATGACATGGAAAATTTAAGTTTGAACCGAGAATCGAGAATAGAGTTCTCAATGGAAGTCGAGGCGAGAAGATGTCAAAAATATGAGTCCGCAGATGGGAGCCGAACCGAGAAGGTTTCCAAAGACTGAGTCTGCGATGGAAGTCGAACAGCGCGGATGTCTAAAATAAGGGTTTGGACTTGTAAATGTGGGTCTCAAATGAGACGAAAATTAACGGCTCGCTTAATATCTGCCCCCACCTAGTTAGCCAGAGTAGTTAAGTAAAGAACCAGAGAAACAAGCAACTGAGAGACGGCGACTCTCTCTCAGTCATTGTTAGGACGGACTAATAAACAACCTTTCCATAACCCTCTCAACATGTTTTCGGAGTGTCTGTCTTTGTCATATCAAAATGTTTTGATTCCCAGAGAAGAGATGCCTTACACCAGATGATTTAGAAAGCTACAAAACCAAGAAAAAGGTAAGTAGTTCTTAAGAAAACACACGGCGCGAAGCTAGACGACCACGAAGATGAAGAGCACGGCCAGACAACGAAGTGCAGAACGAAAACTATGAGGAATGTCAGGTAAATTGTGACTTATTGTGTTGAAAGAGAGTTTTGAGAAATACACGTACACACACATGTTGTTTATATCATCGTGTGATAAATAGGCTGTATTCTAGGAGACGCACGCGCGCATAAACGTCCACTCACACACATTAGTCCCCCGTTGAAAAAGACTTCAAAAGAGCATCAGCCCACGCGGTAAGAGCAAGTGAGTATTACTACTATAAAAAAGGACTGTCAGTTTAAAGGTATTAACGAAACAGTTTGAAAGTGCTTCTAAACTTTCGTGTTTCGAGAAACGTTGTTTCAAAGGACTTAAAAGTTCTTCTCGGTTCGGCTCACATCTGCCAACTAATCTTTTTGACATCATCTCGCCTCGACTTTCATTGCAGACTTTATTCTCGATTCTCGGTTCAAACTTAGATTTTCCATATCATCATTTTTGGGCACCCGTTCCCCTTGAGTTCCACAACGGTCTGATCTAAATTCTAGTTTTTTACAAAAAAAGTGACTTCACAGACCTTTGTCTCATGTCACCAAATCAGATTACAGCTCTCAATATCGTCGTATCTTTGGCCCATTGAAAAAAGTCATAACGTGACAGGATGTGTTAAGTTTCTCCGTAGTTACATTAATGGAATCTCTGTAAATAAAACAGGCTAGGGTATAACAGTAATGTAAATAATTCAAATAATACAAATTATATTGTTCTTTATGTTTGGTCACTCAAAATGTTATTCCGTCCGTTATTAAATTAAATTGTTTACAAGTAATATCGACTATAATTATTATAAACATTCGCAGCGTAATGCCTTTTTGATCATGTCAATCGAGATTCGCCTTCGCATATTTGTGGCTTTTAAGCAGACGCCCTTTTATCAGAAGGAGGTATAGCTCGGTTGGACACAGGAGATCATCTTTTCAGGCATTACTCTAATATTAGCGATGGAGTGGTTTATTTGCCATCTCCTAAGTCGCTCCTATCGGAAATCCCGTCAGGTACCTATTTACTTTCCTTCCTACAAGGGCAAAGCTAGGTTTAAAACCGGTGTGTAATGTAGGGAACAATTCATACTCCGAAAAACAAAACTGAATTAAGACAAAAGGATTGACTTTGTCTAGAAGGATTAATCCTTAACTGACCGAGGACTAAAATGAAGTGCCGTATCAGAATATATAACACTTTATTCCTAGCCAAACGCCGACCAATCTGCCCTCGGTTATTTTTGTAGGCGACAAGATTGATTACTTGTGGGAGCTGTTCACTCTAATCCCAGGCCTTGTTCCAGGGCTGATGCTGTGAGAAACAATTAAAAATTATGAAATGAGAGTTTAATTAAATATGAAAATATAAAATGTAGAACGTTTTCATTTGATGAATGGTAGATTCCGCCATTAATCGTTGAATTTCTGCCAATGCTTTAAGATAGTTCAACTTTTTGATAATGTGAATATCACACCGAAATCAAGCAAAAGGGACGTACGCTTTTGTTTAAAAACAAAGTGTAATATCTGTGCAGATATTACAAGTGAGTTGGATTTCCGAAACGGGAAACTTGCGAAAAAGGCTGTAAACCATACACAACCGTTCTTCTGACATCTATTAAATGTTATCCTCCACTAATATACTTAATTTCAATGCATATCATTGCCATATAAAATTCCTTAAAGATTCAAAGTTATCCTGTTTTAATTAAAGAATGTTCCGATCAGCCGTTGCCACTTACCAAGTGATTTCAATAGCCATTCATGTGAACTGTCTATTTGAAAACATGCTTTTGCTGATAATGAATAATATGGCAGAATGCAAGTTACTAAGAATGCTATAAAAAAGCAGTGGCATGCGAAACTAGCTAGTGATGCTTTATGCATTCAGTTAATGTTCTTTTATAACTTGCTCGCTTGAAAGGGGTCATAAATTTTAAATAGATTTTTATTTACCATGTTATGAGAAATATAAGTGGATGCTGAATGCAAATATGATCATCTCTTGCTGCCCGTTTATGAAGAGATGGAAAGCGAAAAGGATAGGTGTGCAAATAAGGTACCATAATAAACATACAGATGAACGGCCTTGTGCGAGATGTGTGTAAGTTCGCGCCATTAACCGGCGAAGACAAAACGATTCGAAAAATACCCTGAAAATGACGAATACCAGCGTAAGCAAAGACGACTCGTAAGGTATTTATAGCACATCTTGGGCAGGGAGTACAACGATGTAGTTATGCAATTCAAGTTAAGTTTGTATTAAGTCGGATATTCGTTGATCATGAATAAAATATAATTCATATTTTCGTCGGAAGTATTTGGAGCTTGATGTTATAGAAAGCAGATGTATACAAAGACATGAAAAAGTGGAAGTCGAAAAAAGCGCTCAGTAAGCAAAATTGTGTTATTAACTGTGGCTATAGAAATATATATATATATACATACAAGGATAACAATTGAAAAAAGTACAATAGTTATTAAATCATAAAATAGTTCAAACAAGGAATATATGACTAAACTCTTTTATTTCCTTACCCCATGGATGTTAACAAATGTATGCGTTTATCATCAATGGAGAACATAGGAGAAAAGAAATGATCATAATACATACCTTTTTGAAAATAAAGGGTAAAGAAAAGAAAAATATTTTACTTATATATTCCTTGTTTGGACTAGTTGTTGATTATATAAATATTGTACTTTTTCAATGTGTGTTCTCATCACTCATTTCTTTATATTGCAGTTCGATCTTGCATATAGAGCATTGACTGTTCATTATATGATATATTTAAATATAAAATTTCGTATTGATAGTTATTATCTCTCCATGTGTGTATATATATATATATATATATATATATATATATATATATATATATATATATATATATAAATATATTTACATATATATATATATATATATAAATATATTTACATATATATATATATATATATATATATATATATATATATATAAATATATTTACATATATATATATATATATATATAAATATATTTACATATATATATATATGGATATATATATATATATTTATACATATATATAGATATAAATATATTTACATATATATATATGGATATATATATATATATAAATATATATATATATATATATAGATATAAATATATTTACATATATATATATATGGATAGATATATATATTGATAAAAATATATTTACACATATATATATATATATAGATAGATAGGTAGATAGATAGATATAAATATATTTACATTATATATATATATATATATATATATATATATATATATATATATATATATATATATATAGAGAGAGAGAGAGAGAGAGAGAGAAAGAGAGAGAGAGACACACACAGAATCTTCTCTTGTAGGGTAGTATTGTTGAATATAACAGACAATTATGTCTGTATATCCTTTGGTAGATTATTTCAATACTACGAATCAGCATCTTATTTTCGGGTGGGGGGGATTGGCCGATGAATCTGCCATAGTGTTGATGTATGTCTCAAGTACTTTCAGACCCATCCGGGGCCATCTTCAGGGGAATAAGGATAATTAGGTACAAGCCATGTGTTTGTATTATAGATGTGTTTTGCAGAAATTTGGCAGGATATCCAGACATAAGCTGTCTGTTATATTCAACAATATATATATATATATATATATATATATATATATATATATATATATATATATATATATATGTAAATTTGGCAGGATATCCAGACATAAGCTGTCTGGTATATTCAACAATATATATATATATATATATATATATATATATATATATATACATATACATATACATATACATATATATATATATATATATATATATATATATATATATATATATATATATATCAACCTTTTTACCATAAGAGTAAGCATTAAAGGGTCATAGAAATAAAATAGAGACAACACAAAACGATTAGAAAGCGAAACGGTAAAAGTAGTGTTATTCGAAAAGTAGTGTTATTCGTCTGTTTTATAGCACATTGGGGTGATTTAATTCCAGACTAAAATTATAAAGGGCAACTTTTGTGATAGTTATGCCTTCTAATACGAGAACACTACATAGAACTCGTGGGGAGGGCTAAGTGAAATCGCAAATTGCCATCAGCGAAATTTGAAGCTATTTGTGTAAACAAATGGAGATCGTTTGACAATCGGCTGTGTTTATGTACAATCAGATTTCGCTAACGCACGGCGAGTGACTCATGTCTGAATTTATTAAGGACCCGACTATCTACTAGACGGTCGATTTGAAATTCTGGTTTGAGAAAATTGCCAGTCTAGCCACACTGAAAATCTTTAATACAGCGAGAATGTATGTCTGTGGATGACTACATAGCCCAGTTTCTAAGGTAGAGCACTGTTGTAAGTAACATCGCCAACTGCTATCAACCAAAATACAAAGCTCTAAAGAACTGTTATACAGCGAAACAGTATGTCCGTGGATGACTATATATATATATATATATATATATATATATATACATATACATGCTTAGCCTTACGATTCCCTGCGTGAATGTAACGCAAAAGCATCAGTGTAGCTTAATTGCCATAAATATATTGTCATAACTTACTACATAGCTCTACTCACGTTTCTAGCGCTGTTGAGGTAAATACTGAAAATTGATACAGTAAAATAATATCTACTCATAACATTTTATGTCAATACATGAAATACTAATATAAATATATATATATATATATACATATATATGTATACATATATATGTATACATATATATATATACATATATATGTATACATATATATATACATACATACATACATGCATACAAATATATATGTATATGTATATGTCTATATGTATATTGATTTATAAATATATAAATTTGATACAACATATAGACTAAGGGTTTCGAGCACAGAAGTTAACACCTCTGGCTCTCATCAGCATAGAAAGTAAATGATAAAAATTCTATAATATAATACTCTATCAATTGACTCAAGTTTGTGCCTTTAAACGAATATAATGATGTGATTAGGTAGAGTTCGAATGAGACAGTTAAGAATTCAAAATGTAAGTTTTAAGAAACCGGTAGAACGTGCCTTGCAAGAAATGTTTAATTATACCAATTTCAGTTAAATGCACAGCGTTTCATTTCGCTAATGCGCTGGATATTACGTAAGGAATATAAGTCTATCAATGTATATGAAAATATTCATTTAGAAAACGTTTTGTTTTAAGAATTTTATTAAATAAAAAAAAAACTAATCTGATATTTATTGTTAAACAATAAATTAATAAATAAGAATAAAGAAGAAAAAGCCATGAAATATATTATACACAGATACATATCCCAAATTGACAATAAAAATTAAATTAAACTTATTATTTACTATAAGAAATTTAAACCCAAAAACTTTGTAGTAAAAAACAATCTCTCCAAAACGTAAAAAAACTACTAGAAAGAACTAACGTAGCTTATGAGTTTTAATGCCCTTTTGGGAGAATGTAACTCCCATAATAATAATAATAAAGCTAACAGCTGCGTTGGTGTTAGAAACACTACCCTATGTCGCCACCTCACAATGCATCTTGTAAACTCTTGCTCAATTTACCAACATCTACAAAAACATAACTACCCACCCTCTGATTTAAGACAAATTCTAGTTAATGAGACTAACATTATACATTTTGAAACAATTTTAAAAAAAATAAATATACTCGAAGCGATCTACATGAAAACGCAACAACCTAAAATTAACATCACATATAAAACCAGTGGTAGCATTTAAAAATGCTTAACGCAATGCGAATTTTTCTGTGATGCCATCCAGCTTAGCTGAATTTGAAATCGCCAACGACTTCTTGGAAAAATGTAAAACCGTGCTATGCGTAATTCTCCACCGTCTTTTTAAAATTATCTTATTTCTCTAGTTTTTTGTGTATTTGCTTTTGACACCTGAGGATGATTCGACAAAGAATAAAAAACGTTTGTGAAATATGTGAAACCTATGGAAGATTTTTTTTTTTTTGGTTTAAATACAAAATGGCCACCAGAAAAATTGAAAAAATAAATAAACATATAATTTAACAGACGAATTCTGTTATTTTAAACAATGTTTGAATTTGGATTTGCATATATATATATATATATATATATATATATATATATATATATATATATATATATATCGTTCAATCTTTCAAACAGTGACGTCACTAATGAAAATGTTTCTGGGTTCGCTTGGTCACATGGCACTGCTCGGAACAAGTTGCTGAACTGATGAAGGCTGAATATGTCAAATGGTCTTTCTCCAGCAATCTCCGCCCTCCCATGTTGTGATTTAAAGATTATAGAACGACTGCTTGTAGCTGGTCAGCAACTTGGTACCACTGAGGATCAACGTGTCATTTCAAAGCAGAATAATAAAAGAAAAGTAATTAACACAGCCGTCGGTTGGTTTCTCTATAAGAATAATTATTTGGGTTGAAAAGTCGTTCAATTACATACATTATTAATCACACACTTCTATCTTCAACTTCTGTGTTTCGGGTCGGCAAATCCTTACAAGTGCGTGACGATTTAGGTTGGGCGATATTAACCTTAAGTCAAGTCTCCGACTGTCCACGACTTGGATTTCAGTGGCGAGGAAAAGTAAGTCCCCGACACTAAATTTGTGTTGGCTTATATTGAGATCCAGATGTTTTATAATGCAATGGCGATTTCTTAAAAACTTTTCACCGTATTTCTGACCATTAAATACACATCATCGGAAGTTTCAAAATGACTACGCTTATCAGGAACAATAAACAATAGATTTAAATAAGCAAAATATTATTTCCAAATCTCAATATGCACACTAAAGTCTGTCGAGGCATTATGAATTTTAGAAAACAGCTAGTAATATAGGGTATACTTTACGTTAATCAGTTTTATGCTAAAAGGGTAGAAAGGGGATGTAAGTCTTCCAAAAAAATTTAAATAACTCCGATTTTCGTGTATCTTTACAATATGTATTAGACACACTTTAATATTTATTTCACAAATTTCAATATTTTAAAGTGTTTCAAAGAGCATAAGATGGGCACAACATACAATTTAAAAATTCAAATATTTCACATTTTATTCACAGTCATTCGACACAAATTCAACAAGACTTCCTGAATTTTAATTTCTTTTAAATACCCCTTCAGCTGAATATTTACATTTTAGAAATATTCTAGCAGCGAAATAACGCAATGGTATTTAATGTAAGTGATGAGAATAAGAATCTTGCTAAACTACAACTTCTATTAAATCATCAATTGTTCAAGACAAGGGATTTGTATAGGAAAATAACGCCATTATATCTTTTCTTTATGTTAACCGGTGCTTTAAAAGATGTAACGTTATCCTCCGAGGAGATTCGACAGATAAGTTAGTAAAACAAAATTTACTATGATGTCAACATTTGAAATGGTAAAAAACGTAAAAAAGAGTAAATAAAAGAGGTAAGCAAAAATTCATTGTTAAATATACATGTAGAGTTCGTAAGGTACGATTCGAAGATTAAAATGTATAGAAAAATCCCGACCTTGTGTGTGTGGAATGAATTCAGGAAGCGAGATATGTATACAATTCTCATTCTTACTAGTGAAGGAAAAACAAATTATATTGAAAAAATATAGCTGTTTGCAGATGTAGAGGGAAAGCTCCCCTAACATGGCACGAAAAAATCCGTTCTTATGATAATTGCGACGATATAAAGAAAAATCTTTTAAAAAATATTTACTTTCAACTTTTGACTGGAGTAGTTTAACAATTGCCTTTTCCTAAAGACCAGGGAACATTTTTAACGATGTCTTTCGAATCCCAAGTTTAAAAAACTTTTCTTCAAATCAGCAGAATTTCCAACATGGCGGTCACTTGGATTTAGGCTATTATAAAAGCGAAGTATCTGTTCTGTACATCTCAGCGACATTTGACGTTTTTCTAATGCTGGAAGTTTTAATGTAAATTATCTCTTGAAAAAAACATTCTAAAAAGTTTATTAAACACTATACTTTTTGTAAAATCTTTTTTCATGTATTTGATAAATAATTATCATGATACGATACAACGATTGCGTATATAGAAAAATATTGCAATATCAATTACAAATGTTTATTAAAGAATATAAATTTATTAGAAACTTATATAAAAAATAAGCAAATGAGAAATATCGAGATTTACTTAGGACTGCTTGAGGATTAGTATATACTGTATTTGAAAATATTCTTCTATAATTAGAACTGAATAAACTTAAATGGACCGCCACTTACAATCGTAGAGGGAGGCAGTTACCTAAAACATAGATACCTCTATTTTGTTTAATTCAAAACATCGATAAGTCGTATGTTAGTCACCTTAATTACAGAGTTGTTTTCAACTGCTCTTTGAATTAATAGTCTCATACTTATATTTTTTAATTTGATTTACATCTATCCCGGACAACCCCAGGGCACGGACCTTGCTAGTATAAAATTAAGAAAAACATGCCATGTGATCATGCGGCATGTAACCTTTATGTTTTTTCTTAAATTGTATCTCCGCTTACAGACTACGAACTTAACTTAAGAGATCTCAGTTATTTGAAGGTTGAGCAGATATGTATGTAAATATTAAATAAAAATAGTTTCAGGAATGAATAATATACAAAATAAATATACAGCTAGACTTGTTATTGAATCGTATTATATAAAACCAGTAAGGATTGGGTGGATTAACTCCTATGAACTAAAATTCACCATAAATAAAATGAATATATATATATATATATATATATATATATATATATATATATATACATATATATATATATATATATACATATATATATATATATATATATATATATATATACATATATATATATATACATACATATATATACATATATATATATATATATATATATATATACATATATATATACATATATACAGGGTAGGCCAAAATAAGAGTCCTATCTTTAAATTTGAATAACTTGAATTTGAATAACTTCCACAAAATAAAAGTTAAACTTACCAAACTTTATGTGTATTTAGACTGACCCTTCCGAGATTTTTTGAAATAAACAAAACAAATTTTAGCCGAAAAACACTTCTTAAAACTTACAAAAACTAAAGTATTGTCTTTTACACTGTTTTGAGTTTTTTTAAGCCAAAATAATGTTTTCTAAATGAGGGTACGTTCCTTAGGGCTAATACGACTCATGCTTGCTTCGGAAGGGGTCCTTTACTTATTCTAAAAAAAAAAAAAAATCAATAAATAAAAAAGTTATGAATTTTTAAAAATAGGATACTTATTTTTGCCCACCCTGTATATATATATATATACATATATATATATACATATATATATATATATATATATACATATACATATATATATACATATATATATACATATATATATATATATATATATATATATATATATATATATATATATATATACAATTATCATTAAAAATAACATCTTGTGGCTGGATATTTTTTCTATGACCCTTTCCGTTTTTCTGATTAGGTTCTTAGTTTCAGACGGAAACTGGCTGATAAAAACTATTTTACTGCAACCAATTTCATCATAACTATAAAATAGACGAGCAGGTTCTCAAAAACATTATAGATAAAAACGTACACCCCATCGACCCAAACCAAAAAAGTAAAACTAATTATCTATTAAAATAAAATAAAACTACCAATCTGGTTGTTAATAATAATTCTTCACCCCTAATTAGAGTTCTTGATAGGACCGGCCTCGTATACAAGTTTAAATGCCCTTTGGGAGAATGTGTACATTGGGTCGACTGTTACGACGCTATCCAGAAGATTAACTATGCATTTATCTAACGACTCCGCCATAACCAAGCAACTCTATAAAAAGCATTCCTGCCCCCGTTCGCATATCCGTAAACTTCTAGTAGATAACACAAAAATCCACATACTCGAAGCCCTATACATTACAACAGAAAAACCAGCTATTAACAAGATACTATTAGTACTAATATACTACAAATGCCTATAAATATGAATTTAAATTAAACACAGTCCTTTATTTTTCCCGCCTAAATAGAATATATATTCACTCTTAGGTGTATGCCTGGTTAACATTACTCCACTGACGATGGACCTGGAAGGGTCCGAAAGCGCTTTGGGAAGCTTTGGCAATTTTATCAGCCAGTTTCCGTCTGAAACTAAGAACCTAATCAGAAAAACGGAAAGGATAATAGAAAAAATATCCAGACACAAGAGGTCCGTTATTTTTAATGATACTTGTATAAAATAAAAGATGCTACCAAGATACACACACATATATATATATATATATATATATATATATATATATAATATATATATATATATATCATCAACAACATCCACAGTTCTTTGCATTTCCGCTGATGGCAGTTGGTAATTTTACTTAATATAGTGTTCATGCTATGAAGAGGGGCATATGTACTCATCCACTGACAGAGACTTTCGCTATAATAACACCTATCGTGTTTGGCTTGACCGACAAATCCTTTGGGCCAGAATTGAAACCGGATCGTCTAGTAGACGCTCCTATCTATTCAGCCATAAGTAACTCGCTGTGAAAAAGCGAAATCTCATTGTTTATAAACACTGTCAATTTCCAGGGACTCTATTTGTTTACAGAAATCGCTTTGAATTTCGCTTATAGCAGTTGTCTGTTTCACTTCCCATATGCTCCATCTAACTACCCCATTGCGAGATTTATCCTTTTCAAATTTTATTCGGCATTAAATAAACCAACGCGTTTTTATTTGTCATAAAACAGACAAACCAAAGTGTATTCTCTCTTTCACATTGTAATCGTTCTTCGTTGCAGCTCTATATATTTTCCTCGCTCCTTTAAGCTGTACTTTATTCTTCCCACCTCTCTCTCTCTCTCTCTCTCTCTCTCTCTCTCTCTATATATATATATATATATATATATATATATATATATATATATATATATATATATATATATATGTATTCATACGGGGAACCAAGAGAGGTTCGCTTTCGCATTTGTTTAAGAATTCAACATCGATGCGTATTCCTCATTTAATGGAAAATAAAAGGCCATTTAAAATTTATGACCACTTTTAAGCGAGCAAGTTATAAAAAAACATTAATCGAATTCAAGAAAAAATCACCAGCTATTTCGCATACCACAGCATTTGTTGTAACTTGCATTCTGACATATTATTCATTATCACCAACAGTATTTTCTTCATTGAGAGATTTAACTATATGACTACAAAACGACTTGATGAATGGAAAAGAGTTATCGATGCATTCTTTAAATAAAATAAACTGTAATACTTTGCATCAGTAAAGAATTGTATTAATTGGAATTAAATATATTAGTGGAGGAAAACATCCTGTACTTGTCATAAGGACGGTCGTTTGTAATTTACTCTTTTGGGGGCTAGTTTCACATTTAAAACATCTAACTCACTTCATCAGCAACCAAAATTTATTTAGAGAGTAACTGCCCCGATTTTGTTTCCTTCACATTGAGGACAAAGGTAGATATATGGTCGGTTTTTAATATGCTCCTTGCCAATAGAGTAAATGCCTCATGCTCGATTTCTGCGTAATGTGCATTATGTTAATAACATGCTTTAAAATCTAAAAAATCCTTAGGCATTGACCGCAATTTAATAGTTTATAAATCTACCATTAACCCAATGCATCTCTAAGGTCGCAATCTCTAATTAATTATTCCCAAAGCAGCAAGACCTGACACACAGTCGGTAAGTGGTGTAAACCGTGGTCTTCGTAAAGAGAAAGCCATTTACTTATGATTTTGTTTATGCTGTGTTGAAAGTTGGACGTCTGTTTGTGATGTGAAGATAAACCTACAAAAACTAGTTTAGACTAAAATTAAAAATGGATGACTAACATTTCTTGATAGGAAAATATTAAATAAAAAACGAATACTTGCTTGTGTACTCTACACAAGTCTGTATAACATAAAATGTTTTGCTTTTCCAAATACAAAATTCTTATTTAATAGTGAACGTATATAAAATTATACTTTTATGTCAACGTGTCGACACAGTTGTTTTTACCAATAAAATATTACTGACTAGAAATTCTGTTAAAACTATATTACTTTTTATATAAATTGAACATTAAAAGTTATGTTTTGTTCCAAAACTTCTTTGTGTTCAATAAAATTCTAAAACAGTTTAAGTGCGTGGAATGCTAAAAATAAAACAACGATTAAAACCTAAAATTAACGTTACATTTTGAACACTTTAAAAATAATTTTATTTCAGGCAACAATTACAATAAAAAAGCGAACTATTTACATATTTATAGTTTTTTTTACTTTTATTACACTTACAAAATTTATTATTTATTTATTTATCGATTTCATTTAAAAAAATATTTATCGTTTGTCTTTAATTTGTATGTTTATTTGGTACGCTTGTAGCTGAAGCACCACGTTACCGTGACTTTGCGTCGTCAGCGTTCGGGCAGATTACGAAAGCGGCCAAGAGTTGACGAGGCGAAATTTGCCAAACGTAAAATTAAAGACTGGCAGCCGATACATTACGACGAAGAAAAACAAATTAAAACACATATATGAAAAATAAAGAACGAATGAACCATAGCTAAACAATTGTTATTAATTAGATTTGTTGTTTTTTTAGGGGTTTATTTGGTAAATGGTTCGTTATTGATCGAATGTTTTTAAAGAAAATGTTGTTATGTTTGTGCACCGGAATGATTCAAATGATGTGTATTCTTGCCCTGGAATCCGGCAAGACCAATATTAGGCAACAATACAGATTAACTATAACAACTAGAGAGATAAAAATTAATTATTTTTTTTACTAACTATGCGTTTTATAGGTGAAGGAGACTTTAAATAAAAACTCGGATATTTATGTATCTCATATTGAGCTCAAGTGTTAGCCAAAAGAACAGGCCCATTTATTTCTAAGATCTGACTCAAGTGAAATGATAATAAAGCTTGTATTACCAGAATGTTTATCGTACATATAGATTTAATCTGTTTGTAAAATTAAAGGTCTGGCAATAGTAAGTTTGAATCAGCTGCATTTGCTTTGGACTGTCAAGCTTAACTTTGCAATAATATTTTCTTTCAGTAAGTTAAACTTAAGTTTGAAATTGCAATGTACCTGTCAGGTTTCAGTTTAAATAGGCATTCCTTTGATCTGTTAAGCTCATGTTTGCAGTAGCATTTTAATCGGTCTAAATAACGTTGAGGTCAAAGTATCACTTTCTTTGCTAAATACGCAGATTTATATATGACGTATTTTTAGAATTCCTGTTTTTGTTTGTCTTGCAATGTAACCCGTCCGCCAGACAGTTTGTAGCACCATTTTGATTATACCCTATAGTAATGAAGAATCATTTTCTCTAGCATCGTCGATACAGCTGACAAACACCGCCATGTATCTAAGACCGTAGGGCGATTATTATTTAATCCGTCTTGTCTCAATGCAGACACAAAATACAAGATAAACAGCTTGAGGCGACACAACAATACTTCAAGATGCACCGTTTTCTTTTTTTCGCTTCTATGATATAGCTTAAAGGTTTCGTGACTGATAGTTGAATTGATAAACATCTTTATTAGTAGAACTAAACACAAAGTAAACGCAACATACTGACTTCTGCAAAAGGGAATTGCATAAAATCAGAAGAAATGAAATGAAAATATAACTTGCAGCTCGTATAGTAAATATAAGTGTCTGTTTAATGACATAACAATATTGTTTCAGGGAGTGTATCCCAAGAGAGAATGGCATTATAATCGAAGTATTATATGCGATCTGGATCTGACAAGTTCGAATCCAGTTCGTTCCACAGAAATAACATTCACTTAAGATGTTGACAACCTTTCCGCAGTTTTTCCTATAAGTAAACGTTTTTTTTTCAAATATAATTCTGACTGGAAAATATATCGGGGAAACCAATTTCCACAATAAACGCATCTGATTAATAGGATATGAAGATGCGACTAATTTAACGCAGATTTCTATTTTACCCACGAGTTAATACTGGCGTGAAGGCAATGTTTTCGCGGAGACTTGTGATGATAACATTACTTCGTTAGCATAACGAAGAATTACAATCTGACATAAATACTTCTTCATATCAACAACTTTTTTTATCTTGAAATAGTAGCATTTTTCTATATACTAGACCAGTCGTGGCCCGTTGGGTAAGTATTATTCCGTATAGTATTTGTTATCCTTGCCGTTGCTTGATAAAGCCGCATCAGCCAGCAGGTAGGCTGCCAGACAATAAAAATAGTACAGCTACGGTGTCTCGTCGTAGTTCGGCGCACCTGGACCCTGAAGTTCGTGTGTCAGGATTATCTGGTCTACATGAAGTCCCCTTCGTTCGCCGTGGCTATTCAGAATACGTTCAAGATTACATATTTTTATCCTCGACATTATACGACGTTGGGAAAGTATGGCGAATGTAATGAAAGAACGGGGTTACACATGCGCAGAAACAACTTAGTAATATTCAATCCATGAATGTACGCTTCACTGCCTGTCACCCTAACATTTGATACTACGAAAGACAGATACGACAGAGACGACAGTGTTCTTGGATCTTCACCGGAGCCAAGTTAACTAGGTAGCGTTGGTACTACCATATTCCCCCACCCTTGAAAGGGCGTGAAAAGGGTTAGAATTTATTAGAGTCGCTGCTTCTTTGAAATAACCATCCACGTCCATATGAACACTATTTACTTCATGATCTTTCAAAGAAAATGCTGTACCGACTTTTAATATGGTTATGTACAAAAAAACAAATAAATGTTGTTATTTTCTCTTAATCAAAATGTGGGCGTTGCGGGAAGACGTCATGATAAACATGGCGTTGTCTTAGATGACAGCTAGGGAGATGCGCTAGAACATCCAAGCGGTCTTAGGGGCTAGTCTCTGTAAGTAAATATCACCAGTTTCATATATTTTATTTATAAAAGAAAATTATCAATAAAAATTAAACATCAGAATACTGAATAACTGCCGACAGTAATAATGACGCCGGTATAAAAATGGCACTTCTAAAAATTGTACTTAAATTTACATAAGTTAATTAGACATTAGTAAAATGGCACAAGCAAATAAAAAGGAGAATGCATGAAGCAAGATCATAAAGTAGTAAGTTCTCACTTTTCAGGCGACCTTAATTATGTGCTTGAAGACTCATTTCAGGGCATTACTAGTTTTAGTTAGATACGTGTTATCATATATTACTAGTTGTTTGGCTGTATAAGTGACACTCATAGTAAATAGACACAGAAAATGAAATTAGTAAAAATAGGGTTATGGTTAAGGTTAAAGTCAGGATTCACAATTTTAAGTGTCAGACGAAGATATACTTTTTGTTTAAACATTTCCTGTTGTGTATTTTATCTACGATTTTGATGAGTTCCTGGTTAGACATTTCTCTATGTGTTTTGTGTACAATTTGGTTTTATCTAAGGACTTGTGTCATTTTTAAATGTGTCATTTTACGGTAGCATTAATGCATGTGCCATTATTATATAAATCTATTACATAACAAATAATGAAGTTGTGTTGATATTTTAAAATTTGATTTCAGACAGTAGTAATTCATACCTATTTTGTTTAATAAATCGTGGCATTTCCTCTGGTCCCGATGATATATTTTATTTCTACTAGATATTTGTTATAGGATATATTCTGTATTTTAAAAAGGAGGGATAAAATTGAGAAGAATAGGAACAGAATTCGAGTGAATATGTCGATGAAAAAAAAGCAGCTGTTTGAAAATTACGAAATGACATTGAAATGACATGAAAGGAATCACATCATCCATCCCTTTGTTTTTTTCGCATCACAAAAAATCTTCCTTATCTCTTTTCAGACGAATTTTCATTCTTGCGGAAGCTTTAATCCCGCTGAAATAGCTTTTCCAATAAAACTGTCATTCGTTGAATGCACGTAATTGGAAGTCGCAAGATACGGAAGATGCGTCCAACTATTACTACAAGAGTCGGTCTGTCATGTTTAAGATTTGAATAGAATTCTCGTCGGTCTGTCAACTGTAGCTTTAAAATAAAGATTTTTAGTGAGTCGAGTATGTATTTTAAATCAAACGGAACTTCTATTAACAGAATTTTAAATTCAAAAACTCTCGGTCTGTGGAAAACAATATCACGGGATAACTTCCCTGCTTACTACCGCATAGTTTTCTTCCATTCTACTGGGAAGAAATGCTTATGAACACGTCATTTTAATTAAATCCTGATCGTTCGTCTTCTCGTTTTCTAATCCTCTAATAGTATTGTTCATCAATGAAATTAATAATCACATTAACCCTTTTCCTCGTCTGAGATGAGGATTGATAAGTTATATGTTGCGGTATATTCAGACGACTATTTCGTATTGTTTGTGTTTTTCACGAAGGTTCAGCCAATGTAACTTGCGACCTTCTTCAAGTGTATCTTTTCAAATTTGTGAATATTAATATAGAACTGTGAATCCTATACGGAAATTCGCATTAAGCCTTCTATTTAATCCACGATCGTGGATTTTTTCTCGATCCGTCAGCGATGTTAAGCGTATAATACGCCTTTAATTTTTCTTGGGGTTGAAGATATAATCCTTACTACATGATATAATAACAACTAATAGTATAATAATTAATTAATACTTATGTCCGATCATTGTTGAGGGAAACAGGACAATCTATCTCGGTGGAGAAAATAAAGGTTTCTGTTCGAACTCCTGTTCATGTTCCTAGTTCGACTTAAAGACCCCCAAGTACGAAAAAATGGGTTAATTAGATTGTCAATTGGATTGTGGAAATAACAACCAATATAAGAATAGTTGAAATTATACTAGATATATACACACTATCAGAGGCTGTCTGTTGGTTTGTTTTACGCTCCGTCATATTCAAATTTTCAATCATATTTTCCTCTCAACACGCGCAAATTGAATGGAAGCAGCTTAGTTGTATCTGTTTTTCGTAAGTGCCTAATATATAAAAATATATCTCATGCTTTCCAAGAAGAGATCTGAATACATTGACATTTTTTAAAATAGAATTTGTACATATTTGGCATCGCATACACTGCATCTGTTCTTGTATCACCTAGGAAACATTTACATGTATTTTTTCAAGACAGAATTTACAAAATCTCATAATTTATGAATATATATCCACAATTATTCCACTACTTTTTCTCTTTTTATATAAACTGAGATATATGTATATGTTTATATAGTTGTATATACAAGATTCACACCTAGCTTATTTTACTGATCATTAGAAATTTAAGAACACGTCTGCTTAGCGTAAGGGGTTGTAATTAAGGCTATATTCAATTTGTTTTAGTGTATTTAAAATAGTACACGAACCTCTGGTGTATATTGCCAATGCTGATGTCTTAGTTTCTAGAAGACTTTGTAAATCGAGAATGGTCGGATACACTGAGGTTGATCTATCTATAGTTTAATCAATTTTCTTTAGATAAAGAATCCTCATAACAAACCCACATTTATATATAGTATAAATGAATGCTCAAACTATCTTATCAAGTCGAGCATATTTTTTAAAACAATTTTAGTATCAAATAATATTCGATTTACAATAGAGCTTTGGAAAAAAATATTTGGGCACGAATCTTTTTAGATGTTTATAAATTCAACCTTAAAAGAATGTATCGACGTGTACGCTTTATACTTACTTGTAGGAGTAAACCTATCAACTCTTATTGGTGTTGACCCCGTAGTGTACTGTAATAAAATATTGTTATTGAAAAACAAGTCTTCTTAAAAAGGAAAACAGGTTTGATTATACCAATAGTGATTACGTTGTAAGGAAAGACGTTCACTTCGAATAAAATATAATTGCTAGCAGCACGCTTGGCTTTTTGTCCCTGTCCTCCCCTTTCTCTCTCTCATTATCTCTCTTTCCCCCTCTCTCTCTCTCTCTCTCCCGTTCTCTACCCCCTCTCTTTCTCTCTCACACACACTCTCTATCTCTGGTATTCTTCCCGGAATTCCTCATTACTTTTGTTTTTTTCTCTTCGTTTGTGTAAGTTTTTTTTGTGTCCTATGTCGTACTTTTCAAAATATCTCTCTCTCTCTCTCTCTCTCTCTCTCTCTCTCTCTCTCTCTCTATATATATATATATATATATATATATATATATATATATATATATATATATATATATATATATATATGCTAGCTTCATTCAAGACCACGGACCTCTCTCTTTTCACAGTTTGCCATATCAATGTCTCGAAGCGACGAGCAATTCTGCGGTTCTCAGATATTTACCGGTGGAGTATGACACCCATACTTTATATATATATATATATATATATATATATATATATATATAGAGAGAGAGAGAGAGAGAGAGAGAGAAGAAAAGAAGAGTGATAAATATGCGACGATTGTCCAAATTTATTTCAAATTTCAATTGTTCAATGCAAGGTGTATTCAGTAATAAACTAGTGTTCATTATTCTTTCCTTAAGCCAAGGCTTTTCAAAGATCGAAATCTTATCATCAGAGGAGAAAATACAGATGGATAAGTTGGCTTTCGAAAAAAACAAAGTTCAAATATTTGAAAAATATGAAAATTATTATTAAAAATTATTAAAATAATTTTTGTTAAAAACGTATTGAATGAAAAGAAAAGTTCCGTGTAAAAAATATGCAAATTGTCCGGGTTGTAAATTTCCGTTGAAAAGAAGTCCGGTGAATTGTAGAATGTGAAGAAAAACTCTTTGCATGGAAGCAGATTGGAGAAAATGCTCAAAATATAGGTAAGTCCAGACGCACTTAAATACATATATATATATATACATATATATACATATATAACCAAATGTATGTGGGTATGTGGGTGTTTTTGTGAGGTTTGTGTATTTCTATAGAAAGAAAGGTGAGAGAATTTACAAAAAATCGTAAAGTGTATTTTCATGTATAATTTACCGTGGAAGATAATAGAGGTTTCTCGTAATCTTCAAATGCACCACTAAAATGGCTATGAGGGCATAACTCTCGAAAAACTTTAAATAAGTCCTATTTTTCGAAAATGTTAATCATGTGTATAACATTTCCGTGGGAAGACAATAGGATTATTTCGAAGGTCTCAGTGCCCTTCTTACCTAAGCAATCTTTAGGGGTCGAACATCACTTTAAACTTCCAATATATCTTATTTTCATGACATTTATATAATATATGTAAAACCCTACGGGAAAGACAATGGAAGTGGTCATGAATCTCTATGTTACTCTCTATGTGCCGAATATTTAGCTTTTCCCACCTTTAAGTGACCCATTGGTACTGAACTTTCATGAAAAGTCAAATACGTATACACAATTCCAATTGAATTCAAACCATATGCTATCACTATCACCATCATCATCATGAATTTGATCACTAATTGCGGGACCAACTTATTATTGATTGTCATTCAGGGGTTTGTCATAGTCGCCACGCTTGGCACTGCGGTTTGGCGACGCTATTTGCCTAGAGCTAGGTGTCCAAATAGAGTGCATGCTATTATTCAATGCTAACCCATCTGGACTGGACTGGCTCAACATCGTTGAACATCGGTGACTTAACGCGAATCGGCGTGTCAACGTGATTATGCCGTATGTATAAGACACTAAACCAGAGTGTTTTCCAACATTTAAACTTTATCCAACTATGTTAGCGAACGAAACAGGTTGAGAGGGTAGTACAAATAACTAAAGTACTATGACATAAGCATAGTTAAAAAGTACATTGTGGTAATTGTGATTAAATCCCGAGTACGTCGGGTCTTCCTTTTAGTATACTATACATGACTCTCTCAATAGTAAATCCCCTCTGCACTGCGATTTAGGCAAGGTTTTAAAACGAAGCCTCTTTTCTTTATTTAAAAAAGACAGGTGTATATTTATTTTCGTAATTTCTCACTCAACGGCTGAATTAGATTTATATAAGGAAATATAATTTTCTTTCATCTGTTTTGCGAAAGTTATAGATAGCATGTTCGTTGGTCTATACACTTATATTTTAAATCACATTGCTATCATTAAACTCACCGATTGAACGGACACATCTTAAGACTGGACCAGGTTTGTTTATCTCATTCAAATCTAATTTTCCCGTCCGTTTTGATGTTGACACTTGAGTTCTGTGTTCCTGATTACGTAACATTTACGATCTATGTCACAGGCTTTATGAATCCCACGAAAAGCAAAAAAGTGATCAAGGTAACATATATTAAACGAAAGTCACAACATTTATTGGGAGAAAGGTGATTGAGAATATTTGAATACTTTGTGTTCGTGTAATAATAATTCAACCCAAGTGAACAAGACCGGTATGCAAGAGTAATTACAGAGTAGCCGGTCAAAAGTCAAAAAACGCAACTACACGCTGCTACCAAAACCCCCTATGCAAGTCACTAGAGAAACTTTTGTAGTAGACCGTAGTTGCGTCCTTTCCGTTAACTAAATACTCTATCACAGCTCGAGTCTACTGAGTTGGTTGACTGAGATTTCAGTTGCAAAGGAACGACACTATAATGAACACAAACCACCGATACATGCACAAAACAAATGCTAACATACATGTATTATATGCTGATACATGTTGTCTATTCTATGAAAATTATGAACAATTTAACTGTCTGAACTTACGACCAAAAATAATAATCCAGTTATAGAAACAAGTGTGTATATATATATATATATATATATAATATTTATAAATAAATATTTATTAAATATCGATGGTTCATGCTAACGCAATCTTCAGTGTAGGAACTAATTCTCAACGGTCGGTGGGCGCGAACCTTGATCACAAATCGCTACTGAATCGGAGCCGAGGGTCTTATCCCATAGGCCATAGCCAATTAGTTAGCAAATAGCGAGGAATGTAAATGTAAATAGCGTGTAGGCGGCTAGGTTTACCCAAACAGTTTTAGAGTGATCTACGAACGGCGTTCGGATCGTGCATGTAGCTATTTGCACAGCTTGTTATTAAATTCGCTCAAGAGTGCCCTGCCTTTGTTGGAGGGGGCTGATAAATAATAATATTTATACATAAATATTTATTAAATATTTCAATACCTACAGACATCGATGTTTCATGCTAATGCAATCTTCAGTGTAGGAACTAATTCTCAACGGTCGGTGGGCGCGAACCTCGATCACAAATCGCCACTGATTCGTAATCGAGGGTCTTATCCCATCGGCAATTGGCTTCTCATTAATTTTGATTTTTACCTTTCTCTTTTTCGTAAATATTCTTTTTTTCTCACTTGTAAGCATGGATCATAGTAAGCAAAGATAAATAGATATCTTATCTCTACCAGGAATCACACTATAAAATCTCATGTGAGTTTTAAATTACACAGTCTTACATGTGTTTAGAAAAGATGATCATAAAGGTATCCCATTCTATTGCTACTGAGTAAAACCTAAAACGTAATGATGAATACTGCAGTCAACAATATGTGTATTCTGACAAGTGTTTAATCGTATATACACGCAAGTGTAAGCACACGTGTAATAGCTAAATAGAAAAGATTACAGAAAGTTAATTAAATTCCGCATTCACATTAAAATGTAATGGATTTTCGTTAGGCGCATGTGTCACATTTTCAATCGTTTTTGTAGAATGTTTACATGATATTTTTTTGTGACTTATAACTTTAGGTATTGAAAGTAAGTGTCAGAAGATTATTTAAACAATCAAAGAATGTTATACTTTAAAATATTAATTTTTGTAACATATGTTGTTGAATGTTAAACAATGTTTTCAAATATTCAAATAAAGAATCAGATATTTTCACAAGTAAACATTTTTTGTTATGTTTGCTTGAATGTTTATTTTGTTTTACTGCATATTAACCATTTTGGGTTATTAAATACCGACGCCGTTTTCTTGGTAAACCTTTCTTATTTTGTTTGATGTTCTAAAAATATTTTCAAATATTTTATATATTTAGTATCCAAATCATTTGTTGATTATTTTTTCGCATCTGTATATTTTGAAAATAAACAGTCGGCAGTCGTTAGTTATTGTGCTTATATGTGGTGTACTTTTGAAGAAAAGAATACACTGTCTTCGAAGTGAGCATCCTAAATTACGCCCGAATTTCATCAAACAATTCCTACATTGGTACCAACTTTGTAGTGTATTTGTCACATGCGAGTAAAATTAACACATTCTATCATAAAGTGACTCACCGTATATGGAATATAACACATGGCGCACCATGGTTGTCGCTTTGTTCAAGCAGGAATGTATGTTTCTATGGCTAATACAGATTCAGGAGAAGACGGCCGCCATTTCTACGTAACTTCCGTAAGCCTTCTTTCCATTCTCCTAGATATGTTTTTTTTTAGCTTTGTCTTTAAAGTAATAAAAATTATCAGGTTAAGTTTCATAATATTTTTGATGAGGATTGATAATTTAGATCATTAGGACCACTCTTCTCATCTTAGATGTTATCTTCACGACGTTTTGGCCGATGTAGATCTCCAACTTGCTTCAGATGCGGCTTGTCTAACAACCAGCAATATAAATTTAGAATGACATGTTTTTAATCCTTAATAATTCTTACTGGTCCTGGCTGACGAGAACAATCTAACGCTTTTGATTAAATAAAGGGTTCATATTAAAATCCGAGTTTGAGATGACGATTACAGAGTGCGTGAAGAGTGCATAAAGAAAGTCGTAACATATTCCGAAACGTTGTGAGAATAACATCAAACATGTAGTCCGAATAGTCCAATAATGCACATTTTTAGGTACCTTATTCAAGAAAAATGACAGTATTTTAATTTGTGGTTTTTATTTTACGAACCAAACAAATATACATGTTTAAAATACATACATTTTTTTTTGTATAAATGTATTTTAAGTTCTTACAATAAATTAAGAAATAACATATATTTACGAAGTAAGTTGTAATAAAACATTTCCACAGAATTGAATAGAGCGTATGTAAAACGATGAAAAAAGTAAAACATCAGCCCAGACAATATAGGATTCTGCGGTTCCACCCCCATGGTTATGGGGTCGCAACTGGTAACGTTAAATAACGGAGAGTTTAAAAAATATGCTGTGTCGACATACATTTTTATCGATGAAAAATATAGCAGGATGACACAAAATCGATGGATAAAGGAAAAAGGAAAACTTAAACTGACAAAGAGAACCGTGATCGGTTGTTTGATTCAACGGGTTTTGTGTCATCCAAATGCCGGATCAAGTTATTTTATTAAAATACTTCATGTTTGAAATTTTAAAGATTTTCAAACATTTATTTATGTTCTAAATACACACGTGTTTACGATTGGTTTGCAAATAAATTTATGTTGAGCATTTATGTCTTGGAAATGAAAGGTATGTAAATGACATATCCTATATGGCCCCGGACATACCACTCCGATCACAGTGCAGAGAAGAAATCGTATTTCTAACTCAACAAAAGCAACGAGACTTGCTTGAACTGATGATAGAAGTAAAATTAGTAAAATCGAAATAGCGTTCTTACAAAACATATTCTCTTGAAGAGGATATAAGTTCCACTTACTATTTTAAAATTTACTAGGAAGTATACACCTAAGTCTTCATAAAGTGTGCAGAAGGTCGCCTATTACTTTGGAAACTAGGCACTGCGAAGTACACAATATGTATGCATTATATCTAACCACGTAAACAACTGAACTAGCATTTATCGAAGGGGTTAACTTTCTTACAGAACTTACTAGTCTTATAATATTACTTATTCATAAGTGATGTAAGTGCATGAATTTAACTAGTAAGGAAGGCATTACATTCGCGTCGTTAGTGAACACGCATTGCAACGATTCTAAACTGTCAGAGTTGACTTAGAATGATGTCAAGTGTGTGTATTTGTTCAGGGACTCAGTTATGCTGAATACACTGAAATTAGACGAGTTCTAGATGAGTTTGAAAATGAGACAAGCCTTACCTTCCAAAAAGTGACGGAGGACTGCCAAGGATTCAGGAGGCGTATGTCAAAATACGAAAACCATCGGAGAATATGGCATAGCCCAGATAATAAATGTCCACCAAAAGAAAAAAAAACAATTTACTACTTTCTCTAAATAAGACAAATCCCCACAAACAAGACAATTTACCGCCTAATCCGTATTCCGGTTGTGGGTTACTACATTATTATACGCATCACATATACCGGAATAAGCAGTGCTTAACTTCTAACTGTGTCGCGCACACTGCTGGCCGAGACAAAATGTCGATAGCTGCGTAAAAACACAAAATAGGATCAACAAGAAGGCGTAAACATTAGTAAATCCTCAATAATAATAATAATAACACTAATAATAACACTAATAATAACACTAATAATAACACTAATAATAATAATAATAATAATAATAATAATAATAATAATAATAATAATAATAATAATAATAATATTTAATTGGAGTTGGATTCTGCCTCAGATTAGACAACCATACTTGGAAAAGTTGGGAATACAAACATTGCTAAGCTCTGAAAAAAATGGCAGGTCTGTTACAGGGCATAAAAATCAAGTTTGGGGAGAATATATCAGAAATGTAACTTTTAAAACCCTTTTAAAATACGTTAAAACTAAAAACGGTCGTATTAAGTATTTATTCTACATTGAGAAATTGAAGTTATGAGAGAAGCCAATCAAATCATTTTGCAAAACATTTAATAACCTTACCACCGATGTCAAGAATCTAATAAAAAATTGAAAGTAATTGTCCGGAAGATTTTTCTTGAGGGATTGACCGGTGTAATAAGATGTCGACAGAATTCGTATTAAAAGGAGACATCTAGCAAGTGTTACATAAAAATAAATAGGCTATTAATCCTTTTACAACAAATACATGAGAGCATCAACAGACTACAACGCACTGGGGTCTTGTGGAAACTTGAGTAAAACCAATGCGTTTCACCGACAGTTAATATGAAAAGAAGTAACAGTAGATATGTGTCTGTATTAACATCTTGATAGGACTTCATGCTGCACTAAAATACTATCACTATACTTTACCAAACCGGGAAGGACGTTTCGCTAAACTAAATGGAGTATTGTTGTTGAGAAATCGACGCATATCATCAAATACCAGTAAAGGAATAATCTTGTAAGTACCTCCGTAGCAATACCTATCGTCGTTTGAACATCTACGGTTCAGGATCAATGTCGAGTCGGAAATTTTCCAACAAATAATCGACATTGTGCCGAACGACCTTGAATTCGCAGTTTTATATTTAGACGACATAGTAATGAACAGCTAAAATGTACAGCAGCATCATGTATAGGTTCTACAAAAATACAGGAGTAGGTTTACAAAGTGAAATAATGTAAATGCGACTTCTTTATAGACAAATGGAAATACATTGTGCACACTATAGACAAAAATAGTAAGAGACCATACTCAAAAAGGGCTACAGTAATCAAAGACATGTCAGATACCGAAAACGTCTCTCTCTCTTATAAAGTTTTTTTAAGATTGGCAAACAACTACATACTATTCATACCTAATTTATACAATTTACGATTCTCTTTTAAACACATTTGGGTTCAAGACGAGGACAATGTGGACATATAAATGCTTAGAAGCATTCGGAAAAATAAAAGAAGTCGAGGTCTGACTTGTTTCTTATTCACTATATTCCTGAGCTGGACAATATAGAGACCACCGACGCCAACTTGTATGGAATCTGGACATGCATACTTCACACATTCAAGATGAACCTCACAGACAAGTTGCCCACGTGTCAAAACCCCTTTATTCTGTGGAAAAGAACTTCTCCCAAACTGAAAAAAAACTTGTTACGGATTATTTCCTTAGTAGTCACTTTACATTGCCAATCGACCACAAACCATTACTTACATTATTCAACTGCAGAGATAGGAACTATCCGTTTAAATAATACCGTTAAAATCGAATTAATGCAGTTTGAAAACCTTTATTATGCTGGTGACTGAAACACAGAACACCTCCGGCAAATACAGTGGTTGCTTCGCTTCGAACAGAAAGAAAATTTCAAACTACATAATGCAATTCAGTAAGGGAACGTCTTGCAATTCACCACTAAATCAAACGAGAAGCTCTAAGCGATGTGTTTATCAAGCAAATTAAAGCTACATTTTGTTGAAAGGATTAACAGACTTCAGATGTTTTATTTGTTATACGGCCGATTACTTCCATTAGTGAACGTCGTCATTGCCACAATAGTACTAATGAGAAGTATGACGGCTGTTTATGTTCGTCTAAAGGGATTAGAACGATAAAACACCTAAGGCACAGTGATGTGCACTGACCGAACATAGATACCGATATAGACAACATCGTAAAATTATGTGCCTGGTCACAGAAGACACCCTAATGAAATATTGTTCTAGCACTAAAATGGATGTACCATGATCCCGGGTGCATATAGACTTGCAGGGCTGGCAGACAGATTTTACTATCGTATTGTAGTAAATAGTTTTTTTCTAAATAGTCCTAAGTCTTTAGATGTGGAAATGCAATGAGAGAAATAACAATCAATTTCCGCCACGAGCCGTTCGATGGATTTGGGGCAGCCAGTTTTCTAGTTTTCGACAATTCGACTACAATTTATGTCCGGCGACATAGCAGATTTTCATGAGATTATCCAGATCGCTCAATATCACTCGTGTTCAAACGGACAGTCCGAGCGATGTTGATACGCTGAAAAGAGCGTCAGATGAAGCTAGATACACACTCACAGGAAAAGCATAACACCAGCTCCGTCAGATGTATAGAAGAAATTCGAACAACAACATCCCTACACAATCAACGGCAACGGAGATAATATTTGAACGTAAAATCAAGGCTTTATTCTACAGGCTTCTCCGCAACAAACAACACCTGGAAGAACTAACACTGTGCCTAAAACACAAGATCAAGTCACAGAAAAAAAGTTGGTTTTCATGATTTCTCGTGATAATAAATCTTGCATGGAAGTAGGTACAATTGAGACAAATGTCGGAAATATGATCTACATAATCGAAGGTCTCAGTTTACTCACGAGAGTAATTTGAACCAAATAAATGTACTAAACTTTTGACATACCAATACCGCAAGGGGCCACTGAACAACGCCGTTTGAAGAGTAAAATAAAAATGACATACTTTATCTTAGTTAACACAAAGAAAAAAGGTGTTGAAATTACTGCAGGGTTAATACTTAGGAGGATGTGTTATGGTAATTTACACGCGTACGCATACACTCTCTCAACTATAACCAGCAGCATGTACTGTTCTTAGGAGAAGTCAATATGCCAACAGACAGCGCTGACAGTCGGACCGAACAGTCTCGCTGGAAACTCTCTTATTTGCATATTTGTATACTACCGTTTTAGTTAATATATTTGTTTACTAAATTCCGATCTCCTGTCTTTATTTCTTGGCCCTAGAAGACGACAACAATAGGGTTGTGGAGTAGAGTAGATGAAAATAGGGAAAAGTCAGAAACGATTAATTTTTGGGTGGTAGTGCGGGATAGGTGCGTACAAATATCAGCTTATGTTTTCATTTCTTGCTCTTAACAACACCATCGCGATAGTGTTGGGAAAATGTTACATTAAAATATATAAATATTGAGAATGGATCGGTTTGGGATAGATAGCGCGCATAGGGGCGCACAACGTATCTGGAAATATTGTGTTGTACTTGGGACAGGTAATATTTTACCCATATATTGGAAGTTGACAGGTATTACTACCTAAGTTTTGAGTGGATCTGGGAGTAAAAGTTTTTAAAGGATGACTAAACACTCGAGATTGCTCCCAAATTGGGGCCTTACAGCTGAATGCAATTTAACGTCGTGCCAATGGCCAGCAAGAAACATATGTATTATGAAATGTAAAAAGAATCAAACAAACAAAGAGATAGCAATAATAAACATTGACAGAAAGTGAAAAAAAGACAAATACAAGTAAAAGACGGGAAGTTAGAAGTGAAAGAAGGATTACACAGAAATAAGAAAGTAAGAAATTGAGAAGGAAAGGAAGTAGTGGAAAATTACTGTTTTAAAATAATAGAAAGCAAAAAAACGAGAGACAGAAACAGTGATGCAATATAGAAGAAAGGTGAAAAAACACAAAGGAACCTATGAAAAACGAAGAAAATGAAGGGCAAAAAGGAGAAGAGCGAATGAAAGAGATATCACTGAAAATGGGCAGAAAGAGATAGATAATAAGTGAAACTATGAATAAATAAGAAAAAAGAAAATGAAACTGAGTTTAAAAAGGTAACAATATTTGAATAGAAAGAAATAAAATTAAATAAAAATATATTAAAAAAATGAAAAAAAAGAATATAAAGATTGAATGAAAAATGAATTAAAAATTGAAATAAGTCAATAAAATGTAAAAACAGAAAGACGAAGAAAAGAAAAAAAATTAATAAAAGTAAACCTTTTAAAAAATGAAATGTTTAAAATGTTTTCTTACATTTTCTTTGAGTTAAGAAGATACAGAATAATAAAGAAATAGAAAAAAACTTCAGAGAAGATTGAAAAAAGAATTAGAACCACGAAATGGAGAAATAAAGTAAGAAAAGATGAGATTTTCCACCTGCAAAATTTCAATGTCATTGATTTTTCACTATTATTTTTTCCTATTGTTTTCAAAATAGATTCACATAAACACGCCTGACTATTAAAACTAATCCTCAAATATTAATAGGAACAAACGCACTGATATATTTTTTTAAAATCTCCAAATATATCCGATCCCCAAATAGAACATCAAAGCCAATTGCAAGACGTGTATCCTATATTTTTATTGCATATATTTTTTTTTATGTCGTGGAGGTTCTTAAATGCGTGACGGCGGACACATATGAATAAAAATGTATTTATATTTGTAGTGTTTCTTTGTGGTAGAGTCAATGAGAGTTGTGCACAAGAATTGACGAAAGTGGATTCGTTAGCCGGCTGAATCCTGTCATTCCCAACTCTAGTCGGTTAATATGACATTTATGGACACGCACTCAATGCTTATTTATTTTTATTTCGCCGGCGCACTCAACGTAGCCACGCCCCTTATAGTATGTGACTTAACCTGTGCTTTTAAGTGTTTCTATGTAAACAGCAAAATGTCATTATCTCGACCAGATGTCGTGATTCTATGACAGCAGCGGAATGCTATTCCTTCAGCCAGATGTTATCCATGGAATCCAAATGACAGATATTCAGTAATATTCCTGTGCATTGTGCAGCGTCACAATTATGAAGGGATTCGAAAATAAGTTAGTTTTTTTTTTTCAGTTAAGAACCTACAAAACTTTATGAACGCTGTATTAACAGGAAGATAGAAATCCTCCCAGAAATATTTATCAAATAACCAGGTCATTCGTGTTGAGAAAGATGCTATTATTTAGCGATAGTAACGACAAATGTCTTGCTATCACCTAAACTAAGAGTTAACGACTTATCGGATCTTTGGCAATTACTGAAATGCGTTTGTTTGTTGAAATTAATTAAATACACAAATAAAATAATTATTTACGCGTTTGTAATTGGTGATATTTAATGCTTATTTTGTATGAAAAGTTGTAATGTGTTGGAGTTATTTAATATATTCCGCAGTAAGACTTCTAATTGACTACAAAAGGTGTAAATCGCTATGGGTCTATAAAGAATTAACATAATTATGTTAGGAAATAGTGACATTAAAAATTAACACTTAAGAAATCCGAAGCGGCGGTGATGACTTCCTTGTTGATCGGCCATTGACAAGCGTGGTAAAGTTCATGCTCTGTGGTGTGTGGTTTTGAAAGCACCCACTATACAGGCTACAACGACAATAGGGCAGAGAACCAAAAACAACGAACGTGAGAAGGTGAGAACTAGATTCGTGGAACTTGGAGATATTTTTGGTAATTTGAATATTTGCATTGTTCCAGTCTTGTCTAAAAACAGTTTCCTGCAAGTTACACAATTCACAAATGATTGATTCAGTTTCTTACAGAAATATATGAACGTACAATTACCTTTGCTATGCGTAATATGACAACTTGTGTAAAATTAATCATATGAAATAAATCCTTTAAAATATATGTTGTTGGTCAGCATTTGATAACCTGATGCATACGCCGTAAAACAGACAAACTGAACATTATATAGAACCACGAACTCTTCTCAAGACACATATAGTATGATATATCAATGGGTAAGTTAGCTTGTATTTATAAACGGATGCTTTGTAGTTCTATATTTAAAAATAAAAGTTATTGAGGAAAGGTTATGCTGAATGAGGGTATTTAGTTTACGCTTTAGTTATAGTAAGCCCCCAGTCGTTCTCTCTTCTATTTACAGTGTGTTCCCGATTCGAATCTCCAATAAACGTATGATTAGTTTAACAGTAAAATCATGAGGTTGTGATATTCTTTTGAATCGAAGAAAAATGTTTCTTAATAATTCAATATAAACTTGGCAGCGGTTCGATCCGGGATAGCATCTATTATTACTGATAACCGATAGAATCACTGAAAAGATGAAAACAAATCATTAGGAAAATATTAATCTTCCATTAACAACAACAGTAACATGTCGCATTTACTGTAAAATAGATGGCAAGTTTATTGGGGCATCGAAACACAATTAGTGGGAGACGAGAACGAAAAGGGGTTTAAGTATTTCTGAACCATAGCTTTTATTTAATTTAAATATATTTCTTATTTTTTTCATGATTCCATTTAGTATCCTTTTGTCTTTTCCTTATTTCTGATCATATATTCGTTAATGATTTGGTCTTTTAACCCTGCCAGACATCCCCACAACGAATCGTCCCGATAAAACTAAAATAACAGTCACCCCTTAATCAAAACTATCTATCTTACCCAACAGTATATATCACATTATAATCTATTTTCATTTTTATTACTGAGTCCTGAAAAACTGATCGAACTTTCGTTAGCTGATTATTTTAGAATTGTGTTTAGATATGTTAAATCCTAAATGATAGAAATGTAAAAAATATAGTTAATTACACGTTTCGTATTTTTTGTTATGGCTACGAAGATATATTCAACTCTTCACTATTGGTGATAACCACTGGACGAACAATGTCGGCCAACACAGCCGAGGCGTGTAAGTAAAAAGGTTTATTGTATCTCGAAAAAATATCACCGCACTAGATAACAATAATTAAAGAGGTAACAGATAAGTAAATGTCCATTCGTAGTTAAAAACCTAAATACTTTTATGAAAGTGTCTTTAAAAATCTTATTGACACGTCAAACAGACGTCACAGTTAAGAAGTGTAACTAAATGAACCATTAAATAAGTATATGTTTGATTCTTTGGTTTATTGTTTCGTTTTAATATTCGCCAACCGTCGTTTGTTTATTACATAAAGCAACCGTACTTTTTATTGCATAACATTGTTTCTGTCGTATATCTATTTGTTTTCTAGGCGTATATTTTGTTAACACATAGGCTATTTAAACCACAACTAGAACACTTCCTAGTCAATATGGACTTAATCACAACTAATCCCGAAACTGTTAACTTTGGACAGCATCACTAGCTGCAGATGCATGTCATTGTAGTGGCGTACAAAAATGTAATGCGCGAGGGGGCAGTGACACCGGACATCGTAATAGTAGGGTATACATTCAGACAGGGAAATAAGATAATTATTATGAAATTTCGGCGGTAATAAGTCATTTTTTCTTAGGCTTGAACACAACAGAAGCAATAAAGTGTCCTTTATTTCTTTGGTATCGTGTACTCATTCCAACTGTGAAAGTTGTACCCAACACGCATGCGAATGATCTACGTGAAGCATCTATCTAATGCGTCAAGCAGATGTAGCTGTTCGTTCCTCAGTTTACTTGAGATATAACTCAGAGTTTCTTAGGATTTTGTGCACCCAAGTTATTTTTTACCCACTTATGCCAATGCATAGCTCGGGAATGTGTGCCACTAGGTTTTAATAGTATTTTTGTAATATTTACTGAAATATTAACGTGGGTGTTGTAAGACGTTAAGCTTCTGTGCCTTAGCAACTGACACAATTTTGTTTACGGCCCAAACTTGCCTCTGTACTTTGCTTGCAGAAAGCATTATATTCATTCTTTATTTACATTGTACCCGCTTACATGTCCGGATCTGATTTAATCTTCATTTTAACGGATTCTGTTATGATGTCATGCAATAAAACTGCTATTACTTTAAATCAGCATAGCTTTTTCTATGTATTAATATAATAAATATCTCCACCTATGTTGCTGAAAAGTTCACAATACAATCTACTGTTCTAATCTTGTATTAAGAGTTGAGTCTTTAGTGTTTATAATCAAGGAGGGTGGCCTAAGCATCAAAGAACCTCCCTAACTAACTCATTATACCCAAATACTTAGAGAGAGAGAGAGAGAGAGAGAGAGAGAGAGAGAGAGAGAGAGAGAGAGAGAAGAACGTAAATAGTTGGCTTAGAAAACGACATTTTTCCTTGTTATGGGTTGGTTTTATTGTTTCTTGTTTCCTTTAGATTTCAAAAACGAACCATATTTTCCTTACAATATAATGTTGATTCTAGTGGTGACCAATATCGGTCAAATAGTTTAAAGGAAGAGACCAAAAATACGAACTTGGATAAAACATTAATTTGTATAATCTTTGTAAGATGCACTATCTAAAATAATGTTCTTAATGATTTCTGATCAACACATTACTTTTTTAAATGTATTAAAAGAATCTTTAGATTTTTATTTTTACGCGCGTGGATATATGTCGTTACACAATAGCAATGGCTTACAATTAAAGAGATTGAGAGGGCAATGCATTTATGTAATTGTACGTCTTAGCTTCTTCATAAGATTCTATGTTCGTCCATTCATGGTCATTTATAAAATTGAAATACTATTTCATGGCTAAACGCGAAGATTAAATTGACGCCATTTATTTTAGATGCGCCTTGTTTTCTATAAACGTCGATGTGCGTTGAAAAGACGGTTTGTCTTTAACGAATAAGTTTGAAATAACATTGTTATTATATGGACCATACAAGTTATTACTGTGTATCTCAGTCGCTTCGTCTCTGGGGCTAAAGCTATTGTTCTTTCTAGCCTTTAAGTTATAATAACCCGTTTAGCCTGTATCCACGCATTACTATAAGAGGTTTTATCTCGCTTCAGGGAGATTTATTTTCTTCCTACTGCATAGCGCAAGGCCAGCAAGTGAGAGCTCTGGTCGAATACAAGGATATTAGAAAGTGGTTTAATCGGCGCTCCAAGAGATCAGGAATATCTACACTCGAAGGAGGAGCTTATGCTTGGGAAGGTGCACTTAATTTCATTTCGACAAAAAATGCTCTTCATTCCCCAATAGAGCTATTGAAGGCGATCGGTAATAAATGCCCTCCCGAAGGAGGGAGTTATGCCTGGGAGGATGCATCTCCTATGAACGAGACAGACGGTACCTCATTCCGACAAAGTAAAGTCTGATTATTTAATTGAGGGCCTATGTTGCCAGAATGATGCAAAAACAAACCTTGGTTGATATAACAACTGATGAACGAGGCACGCTTCAATTCTTAATAGCATTTACATCCATAAACGCGCAGATCGAATAGACGTATAATAAGAATAACCGTTCTATTTCCCCGTAAGGTAAACACCATTGCCACTTAGTGGCACTGTACTCACATTAATTAGCTATAGTGTTGTTATATTTTTATAATAAAACAAAATTCTTAATTAATTGTCATTTAAATTTACTAATCTACTTAAAGACAATACCTCGGGCATATTTTTCAGTTGATAATAAATTAATCAATTTAAAGTAACTCAACAAGGCTTTACATCAGATGATACATCATTTTATAAATTGATTTAAACTTATTTAACAATATATCTTTTTTACAACGTAACCCACCAAAATGCCACCCATAGAATGATTTATAAAATTAACAATAATTTGTGCAACCTAACTGGTGCAAAGAACATAACTTTATGCCTGACTTGTCTACCAAGTTTCAGTCATCAATAGTTACTAGGGGCGTCCAAAAAGTAATGCCCCTGACGCATTTCCCATAGCAGTAGATTAATGAAACTTGGCACAGTTATTAGTATTTCTCTACATAGGAACCACCTAGAGATATGCATTTCTCACATCGTTTGATGCAGCTCTGGACACCGTTTTTGTACAACACCCCAGGTTGGTCCTCCAACCACGTCGTAACTTCAGAAATAGGAGTGAACATCTGGGAAACGCTTTCCTTTCAAAAGCAACTTAATGGCTGGGAAGCGATGGAAGTCAGAGAGTGTAACGTCAGGAGAGTAAGGGGATGGGGAGGATTTCATAGCCACACGCCCGTGCTTCTGATCTGGTAGCATGCGAGTTGTGGACCGGAGCGTTGGCCTGCAGGAGGAGGATACTTTTGCTGATTTTGCTTCGCCTCTAGATTTTGATAGCTTTTTCCTTATTTCATCAAAAGTGAAGCATACTATGCTCCTGTAATTGTGGTACCCTTTGCTAGGAAATATGTCATCACTGAGAATGACCTTGCCAGCGGAGTGCTACACACTTGCTTTCTTTGGGGGTGTTTAGTCCAAAGTGCTTCCACTGCATTGACTGGACTTTGGTATTTGGATCTTAGTGATGGACCCAAGTTTTATCCTGGTTAATCAGTCTTTTGAAAAGATTTGACTCATCATCATGGCACATCTTTAAATTCATCCTTCAGCACTCGACGCGTTCTTGCCTTAGGAAAGGTGTGAGCAACCTGGGAATCTATCTGGCAGACACCTTATGCATATGCAAATGGTCATGAATGAAAGTTCCCACAGACCCTGTACTAATCTTGACCTCATGGGCTATTTGGCGAATAGTAATGCGTCGATCTCCCGAAATGGCAGCCTCAAGTTCACGGGCGGATGCCTCATAAAGGACAGAAGGTCTGGAAGCTGTTTCCACAGACTTCCGACAATGTTTGAATACACGATGCAAGCGTTTTACAAGGTCATATGATGGGGCGCCATCACCATCAGTTACATACATTTCATAAAAAGTCTCATTTGGTGTGCGTCTTTTCAAATACAAAACCCGGATCACTGCGCGACACTCAACTGACTCCATTTCACACCTGACTCAGCTCAAATACCTGTAAATCAGAAATACATTTAGTTCAGAGCTGGATTTTGTAGAAGGTCACAACTTCACAAACTTCGAATAAGTCGTTGGAATGGCCGTCTTGAGACATTGGTGATCGTCTAACTAGCTAGAAGGGAACTCTTGAATAATCTTCTCACTCACTGGACCATAAACTTCCTGATGTCTATCAGTGAAGTTATATCATAATTTATATAAAAAAAATAACCATAATATCTATTAATTGAACAAGGCCATGACAGCTAAAATCAGACAAGTGTCAAACGAGGAGCGTTTCTGTGGTGGTTTTAATGGGCACTCTGAATGATTAACGTAAGCTTAGTACATTTCAAGTAAAATTACAGGATTGGCTTAACACAATAGATTAAATAATTTCCATGAATTTTAAAAGTTAATTAAATAAACTTAGAGATGCATCATAGTATGGGATGTTCTTCAATCCTAACCGCAACAAATTATTTCTGGTCAGAATCCTGTCTTGAGTCTTATTCAGTCAACAAATCGCAAATTGCTCTGTGGATATTTACGTCTCTCATATTATTTTTCATCTCTCCTTCTAGTAACTGTAACAACAACAAAAACAACAACTAAGTAATTATTTACTTCTAGGATTTGGTTTGTACTCATTGCTACAATTTATAGCGATGCGCATCCAGATAAGCTGTACTTTTTCTACCAACATATGTATGAGTGGTGGACCTCGAAAAAAACTTATGGTAACTTTGACTTCCTTAAGTAAAGGGCAAAATAGATCTCGCTTGCCTGCCACGTACTTCCTTCCAGCACGTCATGTCCTGTGATGTTAACAAACTTCCAGTCTATTAACTTCTAATAGAACCGATACTACACTACCCCTCTAAAAAAAGAAAGGGGCAATACTTAAGGGGATGTTATCATCACGAACAACCATATATTGCACTATATTCCTTTTCTCCCACGAAAAGAAGGAGATGATGACCGTAAAAATGGTATCATGACAACGGAATAGCTAATGTGATATTACCGAAGAGTAGAACGCAATTCCTGGAAAGATGGTAACATGATAACAAATACTACACTAAACTTCTCATGAATTTAACACTGAAATATTAAAGTACACTGAATTGAGCATTAAAATAAAGTATTATATTAGTTTCGGCTTCACGCAGACAAATACAGAAACGTTCATTATTAAGACATGTTTTCCCATACGAGTATGTTTTTTTTGTATTTTAAAAATCGGGAGAGTACGTACTTATTAACAGAAACTTGCCCTCTGTTGAAAGTTCACGGTTGTTGTATTTTTTTCATGTAAATGTTGTAATGCTCGAAATACTACGAAATCTAAGAATTAAAAAGAATATGTTCATTTTGTAGTAAGAGTATAATTGAAGTATCATTTTTTCTTCACTTTTAACATACAAATTGTGCTTAAATAATGACTTAGGTAAAACTTGAAATTTACTTTACTTTGAAAAATCAGTGTTCGTCTTCTTTTTATTAACATATACAAGAGCCCCAAATAAAATGCAACCAACCAATGAAATCGGAAATAAAATTCACAACTCCTACTTTAATCCAACCATATTTGGTATAAATATCACTCAGCTTGTGCAGGACTTGTCAACTGAGTTTCACTCATTAATGTCCAAACGTCTTCTTATCTACATTTTACTATATCAGTTTAGCTTTAAAATAGGTTGTTTCCAGAATCTAACACATATTACATAGTCCACAAGAGATGCACCTAGGAATGCTGGTAATCATTAATTTTAATTCGATTAAAACAGAAAACAAACATAAAAGATTCTTGAAATTATAAAAATATTGACTTTTTATAAATCCTGCTAAACACAATGATAAATAAACTGCAAGCGTATTGTAATAGTACGGAAAAAAAACTGTTTGTATTCTTACCGGCGTCTTGTAGTCGAAGAAGTGTTTATAACACGTAGCAGCAGTGGTCAATGTTTTCATAATGGGCATATCTGTGTGTAGATTTTTATTTGGCTATCTCTCTTTGTTGCCGCTGTCTTAAGCTTAGTATTTGTTGTGCGGCCTCTCTTTTTCAATTGAGCATAATGTATAACAGTCGTCATAATACAACGGTATATTTTCCTATATGTGTTGACTGCAGGTGTATAATCATAAAACAGATTTCGACTTTTATATTTTTCTATGTCGGTCATAGTTGCTAATTGAATAGACTTTACCAATAACAAACGTTACATAAAAAGAATGTAAGTGCCCCTATAACACGCTTGTTCGTCCCGCAGGCAGAACGTCACAGTGAGATCAGACTAGTTTATTTTGTCGCATCGATTCATGTTCGTGGCGACATGTTTTCAAAACGTAAACTTAGTGCTGATTTGAAAAAATTAATCTAAATTAAAGATAGAAAATTCCTTTAGTATGTCACCATACCTGACGTATGCCAGATTACTGTACCATACTTTGAGTCGTGTAAGCTGTATTTTCACGGAGGTCTATAATATATGACACAATTCAGCCATTTGAATGAAAGCATTAGAAAAAGAAAAATTCAATTTAGAAAAAATAACTTATTTACGAATGATATTAATTTCATAAGAATGCATCCGGTTTCTTATAAAGTCATCGTGAACTCCAAAACCTACTAACAGCAAATAACTTACTTAAAAATTCATTTTCTTGTTACATTTCATGCAAGAGCAAGCTTTTTCGTTATTTGTATTTACATGTGAAATATTTCAATGACTTACTTCGTGAAATTCGATTTTGTTTCGATTGGCATTACTTTCCTAATCGAATTGTAGTATTAACACTACATTAAGCGAAACCTTACAATACGCAGTGTAGTGACATTAATTTTCACAATACAGTATTATTTATATTTTTACTTATTAGGTAACATCGTAAACTTACGTAACAGCGAAAAACACACGAAAGCACACGATATTTTATTTGATAGTTGTACTTATATAGTAATTATAGATATACGCTGAGCACGCCGACTCGAAAATGGACAACCCCACTATCGTAGCGACAACTTTCTAATAGACATGTGAGCACATTATTTTTGTCTCTTCCCCATTATATAATATATCGAATTTACGGATTAGCTATCAAGATAAACATAAGTGTCGTTGGCTATCAAGATAAACATAATATATATACATATAGAGAGTGACATACAGACAGACAGACAGACAGACAGAGAAAGAGAGATAGAGAGAGTGGGAGAGACAACCGACAACACATGATTTAAATAAATTTCATATGTATATATATATATATATATATATATATATATATGTTGAAATAACTTAGATCTATAGGAAAAGAGTACTATGCTTATTTTCGTTTTCCACATTAGACAGTTCGCGTGAAGCCTTCAACTCCAATTTACCGACTCTCTTTCTTAAGTCACCAATGCGTCTCATATAAACAATGTAAAATTAATTACGACATTCCGGAAATCGCCACCAGGGAAATGATTGATGTTATTCGAGTGCTAATTTTGGGTCAATATCCAATGGCCTGTCGGACTTGATACGCGTCTATGATTTTAATCAGAAATGCCATGTCCAATATTTACAGCAATAAGTAACCCACTGAGAATTTTGTCGATAATTTCCATATTATTAGTTTCAAAAACGATGTTAATATGTCGATTGGGATTCTATATGAATCGTTACGGTTCAACATAATTTTGATAAATTGGATTTTTTCAACGGGGAGGATCAAAGTGCATCTGTTAATGACGTCTTCAATGAATTGGTGTAGATTTTGAAATGAAACAGCGTATATCGATTTTCTTTGTTCGTTGTCGGTTCGCTCTTTGGAGAGTCAATGTCTTTTGTTCTTGCTTTTCTATTAAATTAAAGAAAACGCAGATCAGGAAAAGAAAAGCGAGCATAGAAGTTTATCTAAAGAGTAGTCAATGTTCGGAGTCTGGGTATAACAATTAGGATTAGGATGCAGGTTAAGAGTGAGCTCGCGCGTTTAAAGATCCAGATGAAATATTTTTATTTACAATTTCATAGATATTAATACATTTTCGAAGCTATCAAAAATGAGTATCCGAATGAATAAATGTCGAAGTTTGTTCAACTTATCATTGCTATATTAACATCAAAACGGTGTATGCTTATGTAATTCCATGATACAACATAAGGCTTTGAAATACCGTATATATACGAATCTGAAAACACTACCAATCAGCTTTCCATATTATCTAATTTGCATATATATTTCATAAACAACTTTTTATTAATTAAGATTCGACAATATACATGTTTAATTTGCAGTGTCGTATTTTCTTATATTATACGCAATAATTCGTCGATGGTAAAACGTCTGATGTCGCTGGGATGCTGCTAAAAGATACGTCGCTTGTGGCCTAGTCAAAATACCAATAAACCATAAAACATCATCTATTTATGACGAGTCAACTTTAAAAGTATTTTTTAAAGTATTATCTTAAAACGAGAGTGGGTAGTTTAGCATCGGTTATCTTGTCATCAGATCATCATCCCAATAATTACCTCCTCTGTTTTTATAAGGGTAAGCACTAAACCTCGCAAGTATCACATCTTTTTTTGAGGGGAGCAGATAATGCAATATCTGCTCTGCTGTTATGAGAATATACTCACAAACATTACGTTCTCGTTTCATGGGGGATATCCTCCCAAGTATTACCTCATCGTTTTCTGAGAGGTGTTAGTGTATAATCTATTTTGTTTTCATGATAACATTCTCTCAGTTATTACCTCCTCCCTATGAGGTCAGTGTAGTATATGTTCGTTCACCATGATATTATCCTCTGAGGCTAGCAAAAATATGCGACCGGAGGGAAAAATTCTGCTAGTAAAAATATATTCTTTATGTACGATATGGTATTGGTTAATGCGTCGAAAGATTAGAATAGCTTTAATTGTTGTGGTGACAACCTGGAAAAATCATAAAAAAGCACAACATGAAACTACTAAACACCTCAATAACCTCAAATTCTAGAAGAACATGTAACTGTACTAACAAATCAAACTGCCACCTAAACCAAAAGTGGCTATTAACCCAAGTGGTCTATGAGGCATCTATCTCCTCAACCGAACACCCATCCCAGACTAACTATTATATTGGTCTGGCAGGTAACAACTTCAAGGAAAGATTCTACAACCATAAACTCTCTATCAACAACCCTGACCATCCTGACCAAACTGGACTTTCACTACACTACCACAAAATAAAATAAAAAAAAGAAACTCTCATAATAAAGTGAAAAATCTTTTAAAAATCTAGCACCTGCAAATCAATGAACTCACCATGTAGATTATGTTTAAATGAAAAACTGGAAATTATCCGTTTTCAAGACAGAAATAAACTCTTAAATAGAAAACAAGAGACGTATATCAACTGTAAACATAGTAGACTCTACCTCCTTAGCAACCCACATACCCCACCTTAACCCCACACCAACTCCCCACATATTTAAAAATGAATTTTTTTTAATGAATGATTACATTAACACCCCCATTATACACTACTTCAAAACACATAACAACCCCCTTCCCACCCACCCAAATTTACCACCCAACCCCACCCCAACAAGTCCCGATGAATCTATAAATATATAACCACCCCACTAAACTATCAATAACATCAAATCTCTAAGTATTACCTATAATTCTCAGCCTAAATAGCCTCTCAGTCATACTACCATTTCTACCAAAATCATCTCCCACCTAAACCCATAACTGTGATAGCTATTAACTCTGATATCACTTAGACTAATCTAATCTCAATTTCTTAATCCTTCGATTACTATCTTGAACACTTAATTATTGACTGGTGCTTAGTCTTTATTATTGGTAGTAGAACTATAAAAGCCTACCATCACTTGTAGACTTATTTCGCCCAATGACTTCACAAGTAAAAGGATAATAATAATTATTATTATTATTACTATTATTATTATTATTATTATTATTATTATTATTATTATTATTATTATAATTATTATTATTAATACTATTGTCACTGCGACTATCGTAGGTATGATTGGCATTATTATTAGGGTTATTATAATTGTCTTTATTAATACTAAAAATAGTAACACCATTAAACTTCTTTTATATAATAATTTCATTAGTATTAATTTTAGTATAATATAATCACAATTAAAAAATATTATCACAACAAAATTAACTACCGTTACTGAGCTCATTATACAAGCCATAAATAATTATATTAAAATAGAATGCAAAAGTAGCAATTAATACTCTAAATTAAAATTATCAAACATTTAAATCTACACGATAATAACCTATTACAACAGAAATGACAGTTATAACTTTATAATTATAATTCTATTCTCATTATTAAATTAAACCCACTCTGCCCCCGTCCTGGTTCGAATTGAGGTCACGATGGCCCACACACTAGAGATCACCCCACTCAACTTTCTGAAATATCACTTGTTTGGGTCCCCCCCTCCCCCTTTCATGTCCTCGCTATAGATTGAGCCCGATCTCCGTCCCCCTCCCTCTTATGCATCTTCAATTTCCGGTTGGGGTTGAATATAAAATCTTAGGCATTTGATTTCCATTGACGCTTGTAAAAGTTGGCGTTCATTATGGACGCTAATGAAACAGCATATATTTTGTCGCAATTAATGGAATAATAACATCACGAACACAATATGTATGTATGTATATATATATATATAAATATATATATATATATATATATATTCCATTATAAATGCCAGTATACTGAAATCATATGCCCTTAACAGGGTTAAGATGAACATTCATATAAACTAAATGTACAAAAGTAAGGAAATTCCTAAATTTGTACACTATAATTGTCATTAATTAAGGGTATGACTACATATTAACCAAACCATTTCATTATCACATCACTACAGTATAAATCTTTATGCATGAGTGGATGAAGTTTGTGAGGTGCGCTGAAGAAAAATTCCTACCATTAAAATAGATTCCCTATTGTGCTCGCATACCCTTAATGACAACAAAAGTCTTAACATTTGGGAATTTCCTTGCTTTTGTACATTTTGTGTATATGCATTTTCATCTTAACCCTATTAAGGACATAAGATTTCAGTATACTGGCATTTATCATGGAATGTCACTACTTTTGTAAAAGTTATGCCTCAATAAAATGGTCATTTTTAAGGTTTTTGGAATTTTATTGAAAACTAAGGTATATGGTAAACTGAAATTAGAAATGCTATCAACTAGACACTAGAACCTCTATATTTACCAAAGATCAGCTGAATCCATCAAATAATCGATAAGATATCGAATAAAGTGTATGAATACTGGTCATTTTTAGGTTTTTTAGAATTTTCTGGAAAACTAAGGTATATGGTAGACTAAAATTAAAATGCCATCAACTGGACCATAGAACCTCTATATCTGCCAAAAATAAGCTGAATTCATCAAATAGTTTATGAGATACAGGGTGGCACATACGTACGTACGTACGTACATACACACAGATAACCTGATTTCATGATTGAACTTTCTGGATCTCTGGGTTGCCTTGACTAATGATGCTGAAATTATACACACTTATAGAATCTATCAAATAAATATTTTCTGCAAAGTTTTAGCTAATTTGTTTTATTGGTTTTTGAGTTATTGTTGATCAAAGAAATGAGATTACCAGCATAAGCCATTCGTGATTAAGGGATAGAGCGCTCTCGCGCCTCCCTTGATTTAATAAACATGTTATACATTATTGTCAAATGTGTTTGTCTGAAAATATATTTTACCCTTGGTATCAATAAAGTCTCTTTCTTGCAAAGCTCCGTTGTAGAATTGAACACTAACTTATTGTTTCGCGAACATTTGATGTGAACATTAGTGTGTTAAGGTAAACTGTCTTACTTCGGTTGGCCACGGAGGACGTATTTGCCTGTTCACATAATCTGTAGAATGTTATGAGTGTAAATGAAAATGTGTAACTGAACATGTGTCATGATTAAAAGATTAATGGCAAATAAGTATTGATTTACTCCTCTCAAGAAGTTACGCATAAGGCCAGTTTTTATCTTACTCCCATCGGTAAGATGTGACCCAAGGTCGGGTCGGGAAAGTGGGGTTTAAAAATTGCCTGGGCAGCCCCGTCGGAATTCCAATAAACTCCTAGAACTGCACAGGACAGACCCATAGACAGGCGTAAATCAAGCCCCGAATGCCAAGACAATACCAGTCTATGGGGTGCAGTATCCATCGGAACAGATACTACACTTTGATCTTAGCCAAAAGGCCAAGGAATTACACTCAATAGTATATATTTCATTAATATAGATGTGCCAGTAGATGAAAAATTGGCACCAAGTTTCATAAGGAAAAGTAGAAAGTCTGCTAGCGGAAACCTTATACATTGTAAATAATATATGTAGTAGGGGTTAGACCTTAGTGCCCCTTGTATAATACGCTAAATGCTACAGTGTATAGGAAACCACATAGGGTGCCCATTTCAGGACGTACAAAAAATATATATTTATACATAGTTATATATGTATGTATATAAATGTGTATATATATATATATATATATATATATATATATCTATATATGTATATATATATATATATATTTATATATGCATGCATATACATATATATATATATATGTGTGTATGTATGTATATATATATATATATATGTATATATTATTATCATATTCTATTATGTCATTCATTATTCATTTATTCTGAGATAGCGATATTTGCTGACGACACAACGTTCAACTCTCGTCATGTAGGTTAAAAATACGCTAACATATACGAAGCAATGGCTGAATCCTTAGGAAATTAGGCTGTAGTGCATTGGGTTAATAAATGGTTGGTAGCTTTTAATGCCGCAAATACAAAGCTCCTTTTCCTTCAATAACTACAATAAACTTCTTCAACCACCGAGTGCAATGGCAAATAACACCCTACCTCAGAGTTTAACATTCAAACTCCTCGGCCTAATATTCACAGGTAACATGAATTGGAACAAATATACTGAAGTCCTTGTCAATGCTGCTGCAAAGAAAGTAGGCTCTCTCTACCATGCTAGTAAACTCCTCACACCAGACATTATACTGTATCTCTACAACTCCACCATCCGCCCATGCATGAAGTAGTGTTGCCACATATGGACTGGGGCATCATCCATTGGTCTCTCCACCTTAGACAAGATCCAAAAAAGAGTCGCCAACTTAATAGGTCCGTCACTATCCACCAGGATCCAGCTATTGTCTAATCGCCGCAATGTTGCATCCTTGTGCTTGTTTTACAAATACTTTAATGGATTGTGCTCCGAGGAATGAGCTGCTCTAGTGCACCTTCGACCTTAATACACTAGACCAACTCGATAATCAGCTACACCCCATCTATTCACTGTAAAGGTTCCCAGATACCGGAGAGCCTTCTACTTCAATAGCTTCTTTTAATCGTATTGCCGGCATCTTAAACTCCCTCCCTGCACCGTTCCTCCCCGACTGTACTTACATGCAGAGGTAGAATACTAATGTAAACAAATATCTCGCTACACAACTACCAACTTAAGACGACACCCTAATTCTCAGTAGCTCCTTACGTCTACAGTGGCGGCTTGATTTTTCGGGGTGAAATCTGTAAAAAAAATAAAATATAAAAAATAAAAATAAAAGTAAAATGTCGAAGAATATAAAACACACCCAACTCACACTTAATATAATTAGTACTTCAGGTCATATCGTTACCGGACCTATCCTAAATAATTTCAGCAATAAACTTCTTAAAACATTATTTCCTAACTATTAATTACATTGTATGATAGCTTAGGTAATTCCCTACTCAATATAACGTAAACAATATATAAATAACGTGGTTCCAAATTTACTCAATTAGTCAGTAGCACTCTCTAGCGGCGGTGATTTGTTAAGAATCACCGTATCTAGGGCAAAGCATATGGAAGGCGGAGCCCATCCCTCTTCTTCCGCTGCCTTGAACCTTCCCTGAGTTTTAGTCAGGTACCCATTTACTGCTGGGTAGACAGAGTGAGTTTTCAGACCCGAAAATTCGCATGTCGTGAGTGTGATCGAACCCGGGTCGTCCAGCCCAAAGACAAGTGCTATAAATACTCCCTATATATATATATATATATATATTAAAATATAAATATATATATACAAACATACATATATATATATGTATATATATTCAAATATAAATATATATATACAAACATATATATATACATATATATATATATATATATATACACATATATATATATACACATATATATATACATATATATATACATATATATATACATATACATATATATATATACATATATATATACATATATATATACATATATATATATATATATATATATATATATATACAAACATATATATATATATATATATACAAACATATATATAGTTGTTGCATAACTTCTAAAATTAAACGTCACGAGAACCACGGGGGGGAGCTTATTTATTACTACAGATAGAAATCCTGCCGACTGAGGCAGTTCTCCGAAACCACTTCAACAGTTCTAATTATGTCCTCTCTGGGTCGACAACAATACGAAAAGTCTATGAGAGGATTAGAAGTATTTCGATCTTTTCTTTTAATACTTTTGTAAAACATTTTAACACATATTTCAAACACATTTTTAAGAGTCACTTTTAAGTCCCTTTGATAATGAACTAAGAAAATTACCTTTGCAGTTCTCGTTCGTCGCATGTCCGCTGCTTACTGTGATCGTGGTGGGGTACCTGTTTTATGTGGCAGACTCGGTTAAAGCATGAAGACAAGAACATTCGGAGACGATTTTTTCAGAAAGAGATTTCATCATTTTTATTTCACACATTCGATTGGAGAAGTTTCCATTCGTCGGTTCTTCATTCACATCTTCTCTTCATCCATACTGTGGGTCGTTGGAGGCAGTTAGCTAATTTCTAGCAAGTTCATACTAAGCGTCTTGACTCTCGCTTCCATAGCCCCGAACTCAATTAAAAAGTAAGTTTTCACACCATGTTACATGGCTGAGACCCTCGATCCTGTCGCCTCAAGGATCGGGAACTAACTGTGTAACGATCCTCTCGCTTCGATAATCGGGAACTCGACTGAATCGCCAACTAAATCTTCACACAAAGATGACTCACGTCACCTGATGTACACGTGTTAACGTCATGCGAAAAACATTCGTTTCTCATCTTGTCTAACCTTTTTGACCCTAGCATTTCCTCTCTGGCGGCATACGGCAACATTTGTTATGACTTATGAAATGAGTCACCGTGAATCATGGTGTGTTTGTCCTAAAATCACAAATCACTCAAATTGTTCTTAATTCTATTTCCTAAACAATTCATACTAGTAGATCTACACATTTTAAAATACAGGGCCAGTCATAATACAACATATATATACAAACATATATATATATATATATATATATATATATATATATATACAAACATATATATATATATATATATACAAACATATATATATATATATATATATATATACATATATATACAAACATATATATATATACAAATATATATATATATATACAAACATATATACAAATATATATATATACAAACATATATATATATATATATACAAACATATATATATATACAAACATATATATATACAAACATATATATATATATATACAAACATATATATATACAAACATATATATATATATATATATATACAAACATATATATATATATACAAACATATATATATATATATATATGTATATACAGATTTACACTTGGAAATTACGTCAAGAGTTGTCAGAAAGTCTGGTTATTTTAACATATGTTCTATTACTATACATCAACAAATAACAAATAAAATAAATTTACATTCAGTTATCTGTATACACATGAACACACAATTTTTTAACATATATTCAATTACAAATGTTCATAATAGTTTATCTTTAAAGATGTAATATATCTGTACAGATATCATGAACGGCACCGAAAACAAATCACAGTAAACAACCACAAAATGTACAATTCAAAGCCTATTTTCCAGGTAACTATAACATATTTTAAATCAAATCGAATGTATCTAAGCAACACAAATTATATTGAAAAATGAAAACACACTTCAGTACCTTCAGGATTTAAAGAGATTTACATATATTTGTAATTTAATATGAACAACAGTTTTCTGTTATAAAAATATATACTATATATATATATACATATATATATACTATAAAGTGGTGAACTAAAAGCGAACTTTTAGGAAAGGTAAAACCTATTGTGAAAAGTATACAGCTCAATATCCAGGATAGAGCAGATAGATATGTAGAAGGATGAAAAGGAATTAGAAAAACAAAAGTCAATACGTATTTCTATTCAGTTGCTCAGAGCAAGGTATATTCCGCAAAAAGGCAATTCATTCAAGTTAAATTTTTGCTTAAGCCAGGCTTTTCAAAGATCAAAATCTTATCATTAGAGGAAGTCGTTGGGATAGATAAGTTGGCAAAGGCCAATATTTAAAATTTGAAAAAGTAAAATAAAAATTGTAGGGAAAAACACTAGGCAAAACTCTGCCCGAATGCAAGCAAATGTCCGATTGCAAAAAAGTCCGGTGTCAAAAAGCCTTGTGTTTTTTCCCTAAAATGTTTATCTCTCTCAACTAGTCTTTTGATCTTACTGGAAATATCTCTGTAACTTATATGGCATCCACCCTCTTAGCCTTGTATATATTAACACGTCTGAATAGCTCTTTCCCCGTATAATCCATCGCCTGCTTTAGAGTTCTACCATCAATAAATATGTCTGCAAATTGTTTATTAACGTACCAAAACTATATTAATTGCATTATGTATTGATGGTTGCAGGTACACTGATGTATATATCGATGAATGTCCCTGAGAAAATTAATCGATGTCATTTACGTGATAGCCAAACGCATACTTTACCATTCAATTCATAGACAAACTTAGTTCGTTTATTTTCTTTAAATACATAACAGAAAACCTTTTGTTTTTGCAAAGAGAGAAAAATCTACCTACTTAATACATTTTTGGAGTCGCTAAATATCCGTCTAGACCGTAAAAACATATGAGAAGCTATAAAAGATGTGGTGCCGAGATGAATTATCTTGAAATGTTTTTCGAAAAGAGTGAAGTGATTGCCTTGGGCAAAGATTTCAATTAGTGAGAAATTGGATCTGATTGATTGAGTTTGCCTGTCAGCGGCAGCTAATAAAGCGATCGGGGTGAATAAAGCAGAACGGACGGGGATACACACCAAAGTGTAGAGTAGGAGAACACATATTGGAGGTTTCAAGCTACAAACTTCCACACAAACGTGTACATATATATATATATATATATATATATTTAGATACTGCATATTACATATTTCAGCAATGTACCGCGGTTTCATCCAAAAGGGCAGATTTAGACATATTTGGATGAAACCGCGGTACATTGCAGAAATATGTAGTATACACTATCTAAATAAATTATATTAGCTCTCTTATATAATCGAGCACTTTATTTGATGTCTTATCATATATGACCTGACACTCACTCTCTCTCTCTCTCTCTCTCTCTCTCTCATATATATATATATATATATATATATATATATATATATATATATATATATACAGGGACAGTTTGAATTATCAAGGAAAGTTTGAATTATTAAGGAGAGTTTTAATTATCAAGGATTGTTCGAATTACCTACTAGACATAATCCTTGAGTGTCGGTTTCTCTGTACAAGGGTTCGTCAGAACAACCTATCATGAGGATACTTCACCCAACAAGAAAACCCTGATCAAATATTAAAAAAGACTTAATATTCAAATCCCAAATAAGATCTCTTCGACAAGGGTATACACTATCACACGACTTATGGTGCCCATTTCTCCAAGTGATTTTACCTCAGGTAACAGCACATAACTGGATACTGCACTAGTCTTGATGAATTATTGTCCTTCAATGGTGTATATATATATATATATATATATATATATATATATATATATATATATATATATATATATTTAAGAGGAAACATTTGTTTTAATCAATGAAACGGGCGGGTAAAATAAAACGAAGATTGCTACAGTTTTCCGTAATACCTTATCGTCTGATCCTGTAAGATGAAAACGTCAGAATGATCAATTAGAAACTAAGCAAATCGAATGAGATATGAGGAGAACAAGTTTCACCCCACTACCAATATATATATATATATATATATGTATATATATATATATATATATATATATATATATATATATATATATATATCGGTGAATGTTTATGAAAAATACATTGTATATATCATTTACAAGCGCCGATCCCGTAGCTAAGTGATGAGAGCCGCCGATTATCAACTAGCCGGTTGTAGGTTTCATTCCTGGCTTTGGGCGGGGCTAGTCTAGCGTCATTGAAGAGCTGTGATACAACAAGACAAACCGTATTTGTATGACTATATAAGGCCACTTGCTAGGATAACGCACTATTGTTTAATGATACTTCCTGCTGCTTACTTAGCGTAATGCAAAGCGATTTGTTTGTAAATAAACAAATAGAGCATTGTAAAAGTTTGGGCAATTTTTATAAGGAGACATTGTAGGTATTATTAACAGGGTAAACTATCACATGATCGTTGTAAGTTCGATAGGTGCTAGTCTATCAGCACTAAACACATGTGATACAGCGAAATAGTGAAAATCCCTCTCTCATATAAATATATATATATATATATATATATATATATATATATTATTAATACCTACAGACGCTAGCGTTTCACGCTTATTGCTCTCATCAGCGCAGGAAAGTAACAATTTCAGACAATCAGAAGGCGAACCAGGTTCACAGAGTAAGCCTAGAATATGCAAGCAATCGCCTTATGCACTCGGGCTACAGAAACTGCCACATAATTAAGGGTAATTAAGATATATATGTACCTAGAAGCAGGCAGAGATAGAAGACTAGTCGAGAGTGTTCAACGAACGTATCTGGACTTTGATTTAGAGCTTTTTGACAGTCTCTCTCTCGGTATCACTATCTCTCTCTCTATCTCTCTTTTATATATATATATATATATATATATATATATATATATATATATATATATATATATATATATATGAGAATGATTGATCTGCCGGTCAAGCGATTACACACGATTCTGACCATAGTCAGCGTTATAAATTTTCATGAACGTTTAGAACGATGCGGCCACGACATTCATCACTTTGAATAAAGATAATTAACATCTATTTAGTTCTAAGTAAGAGGCACATATAGAAGACTGTCAGCAACAGTGTAAAACGTAGCATTGCACATTTTAATTTGACAGCTTAATATATATATATATATATATATATATATATATATATGAATTTCTGTTTGAGCGTTACAAAAAAATGTAAATGTATGAATACTTTTATTTAAATTAAATCCTGTTTTAAGTAGCAGTTTCGTTTGTGCAGTTGATAGGTACCGAGCGCCAACAACTGGGGTCATGCTTTAAAACTCGCTACGTCTCCACATACTTATGATGTTTAAAACTAATATATATATATATATATATATATACGTTTATATATATATATATATATATATATATATATATATATATATAATGGTAATAATCCAAGTAAAAACATCCACAGAGTAGTAATCCAAAGAATTTCAACCGGGTTTATAATAAGTTCTCAATATCAAATAGAGCTTTATATATGATTATCTTTATTTTTATTTACACATCGACATGCCAGTGTTGCAGATTTTGTACATGTATGTGTAAATAAAAATAATCATATATATATATATATATATATATATATATATATATATATATATTTACTAATAGATTACTCTAAACAAAGGCAAATGTTACTAAAAGAGTATAGTTTCGTTTGTTTGTTTTTTTATTTTCCTTCATATTAACCCTTTTCAAGATATCTAGTACGGAATCAACACTTACACTGAAATAAAAAGGTTGAACATAGAAATGTATGCAACGTATCTTCTGTGAGAAAAAGTATGTAACGAAGGATCACCCCATTTGATAACGATGTCGATTTTTACTGTTAAGTTATGAAAGAGTCCTATCAGCTTCAGTTACCCAAATACGAAAGCAGTACTCTATCGTTTAATGTATCTGACGCTTATACAGCTAGATGATTACGTCAGCAGTAAGGTAGTGTCTTTGGCGGTAGAATGATCAAAGCATTTTTCCAACACTTATAGCAACAGGTAGGATGGGAGTATTGCATCTCAGCTTTGGAGCGTAAGTGACTCTTAGGAGCTTATACAATTTAGACAATTACTCAAGGAGGAAGTAATTCATTTAAACTAGGGATGAATAGGAGATTCCGAATGTTGGTGGTCAAAGGAGAGAAGATTTATGTTGGAGACCTCTTATTGCAGCACACTCCGTAAGATCTTGATCACCAATTCCCTACGGTGAGCGGCCATAGATGGTTGTGTCTTCAGCATAGATGTTAGAAAATGAGCTCAGAATTTGATTTGGAAGATCATTGATAATTATGGGAAAGAGATTTCTACCATTGTGTTACAACACAATTAATCCGTTGATTACTTCATGAATCCTTATACCCACAAGCTTTGTTAACTGTTTTGTGGTTTATGCTCACTTGCTCTCAATCTTAGTTTCACTCGATCTAATTTATATTTATCTATGAAAACATGTTTATATCATAACTAAGTTTGAAAAGGCCCATAGCCTTTAAGTAAAGAAGAAACAGGTAAGCAAGGCTTGACCCGAGATTAGAATAACATCACCCCTGATAAGCTCGATAATATATCAATAAATGTTTATAAGTCTGCACATTTCAGGGGAAGGCTTTCTCGTGTAAATATTCATTATCAGTTAAACTACTTTCAGTAAGCAACTGGGTGTGAGAATGAAAATCATGATGGTCATTCCATGTCGACATATTGTTAAGTTATAAACCTAATATTATTTGTTTTTCCAATTATTCCGTTTCCTTTTTTATATATTTCCAGGGTAGCTTTGTCTATATGTCCATTGCCTCTCGTTCACGTGGACCTGAAATAACAAATTTGACTTGCTTAGAAAGGCACATAAATATCGCAATATTATTTATAACGCTAAGAAGTGTAACCATTATTTTTTCCCTTCTTTTTTAAAATGATATTACGTATGGGAATTCATTTAATTTAAAATGTGAATGATTTCTTTTATCATAATACATTAATAACTTAAAAACAGAAAAAAGTGTTTAACTTCTTTTTCACAAGACGAGTGCTTCTCTTTGTTGCACTTCACAGTTTGTTAATTATACCTTAAGACAGCTTAAAACAAGGAATTATAACGAACGATACAAAACACTATCTCAAGTGTTATGCACGTAAATTAATGAAAAAAATAACTTTAAAATAGAAAAAAAAATAACAGTAATTGTGAAAATCTTTCTTAAATAATGAAGTTTATTATAAAACACAATAGATTTAATTATTTTTTGTATAAAAAAATTAAGCATATATACAAATACCATTTAAATTAAGTGTATAAATAAAGTAACGTGTTCAAATAGAGATAACTCATCACGGTGCACATAATAATAAATATCCCAATAAGTTCAGACCGGATGCATACGTAGTTATTTATATTTTACGGTTAATTAAATGCACGAATGATTTTCTCATTAATTTTTGTTTGTTTTGTTAAAAAGCTGTTTAAATATTACTCTTAAAACATACTGTAAACCCGATTTGAATTTTACCAAAAGAATGACATAATACGCGAGTATTCTAATCTGTACATTAATTTCCTCAAATCTTATAGAAAACTACTTTGTGTGGTAATTCTTTATGGTAATTTTCAACTTATGTAGCATGCACTATGTTCTAGTTCCAAAATCGAACTTCCCAAATATACATGCCACGAAAACGTCTACAAATGTTGAAGAATGGGTAGACGTGTTATTCATACTTCCGAGTTTTGTTATTGTTCCAATAACGTCATTATAGATGAATATTTAAAAAATGCACGAAATTATATATATATATATATATATATATATATATATATATATATATATATATATATATATATATATTAAATAAGTAATACCTACAGACGCTAGCGTTTCAAGCTTATTGCTTTCATCATACAGAAGAGAGGGGCGAAACCGGTTCGCAGAGTCAGCATAGAACCTGTAAATAGTCGCCATATCCACTCGACGACCTGACACTGTCACGTATTTAAAGGACATTGAGATCTATATGTCCCTAGAAGCTGGCACAAATAGAAAACTTGTCGAGAAGTTTCGACGAACGTATGCGGAACTTTGCATTAGAGCTTTTTGACAGTCTGTTTTTAACATACCGAAAGTGATCACCTTTAATTTTTGAAAGGGGTGTATTTTAATATGCGCAGATAAATATTAATTATTGATACGTAGAGACGCTAGCGATTCAAGCTTATTGCTCTTATGAGTACAGGAAAATAACATCTTCAGACAGTATATATATATATATATATATATATATATATATATATAACATCTTCAGACAGTATATATATATATATATATATATATATATATATATATATGTATATATATATATATGTATATATATGTACATATAAGCACACATGTCCCCACAATTTGTCCGCTTAACTCGAACTATTCTTTGTAAATGTATAATGCACATTATATATTTCCTTATAAATCTATAGTAATTTTTTAAAACAACATCTTTATTTAAGTTACCTTTTCTGATAATTAATAATAATGATATTGTAAGACAAATGTTAGTTATTTATCTTTGTTTATTAAATGATATTAATTAAATATATAATTAATTTCGAGAAATCTATTGAGTATATACAGCAAAATTGGGTATTAACATTACAAATGAATAACAGCAAACATTACCATTTTATAAACTGTTTAAACACAGTTATGTAAATTATATCCGTGTGACTTTTTTCTCTCTTCTATATATACAGCATTTCAAAAGACTACGCCCTATTATTGATGGAAATAACAGTGAGTTGTGTTGATGGTAATACATGTGTGAAAAATGAAAACACCTTCGCATTTTACTTATATATATATATATATATATATATATATATATATATATATATATAAATGAATAAATGCGAAGGTTTTTTTTTTAATTTCTCACAGCTTTATTACGATATATATATATATATATATATATATATATATATATATATATATATATATATATATATATAATTTATAAATGATATAAGCGAAATATCTTTATTCATTTCTCACGGCAATATTATCATCGAGACATTTCACTGCTATTTAAATCAATAATACAACATCACCTTTTGAAATGCTGTATATAAATATATAAAATATGTATGCATAATCACACAGCTACTTTAATAGGGAGTCTGCAGGGCAAATTACATTCACATAACCGGAAGTGAAAGATGAATAATATGTAAATATTTTTCTTTTTGTACAAATATTTTTTTTTAACATCGGAAGAAACGTGCTGTGACGGATATTCGAAAGGTGTCCATAAATCTGATGTCAAAATATACGATTTAAAAGAACATACCTTATATAGCGTGTTGCTTTTACCGGCAATACTCGGGTATCTGTAATGAGCTGTCAATTTGACTAAATACTGAGTTTCAATAGTTGGCCAAATTCAAAACTAGTTTTTTTTTTTAATATTAAATTCACAAGAGCTAAGATAATTATTTAGTACTAGTGGAAAACACCCTTCAAAATGATGAACGAAAGTTATGCTTTTCCAGTGTTTTCACTCGCTATGTTTCTAAATATATTACTAAATATCCATATAAAATCTTAGAATTATCTTAGTGTTTCAACATTTCGTATATAAAGTGTTATCATTTTTGATGACCTAAAGAAAAATCAAACATTAACCGTTGACTTTTAATTATAAAGTGCAGGATTTATTTACGAATGTATTTCAGGCGGGGTGGAGAGTAAGTGTTCAATGTTTGTCTTACTTGCTTTCTGATTTATCGGTTTCCATAAGCACTTCACACTTTTTTGTACTAGGGAAAATAGTACGCATTTTACTCGCTAGGTTTTGCATGACGGGACGGAAGTTTACACACACACACACACACATATATATATATATATATATATATATATATATATATATATATATATATATATATATATATATGTATATATATATATATATATATATATATATAGAGAGAGAGAGAGAGATAGAGAGAGAGATTTGTAGGTACAAAGTTTTAATAAACAGTGAAATAATGTTAGACACACTGCCATTATTATCTATAATGCGGATTTTTTTTAATGATTTATATTATAAAAGAGGAAAAAAAAGAAACTCGAGAAGAGGGACAAACATGAATCACTTCATAACTTTTCTTCTTTCTTTATGAGGATTTTTTTCTTGCCTTTTCCAAACGAGTATTGAGAATAAAAGTAAAAAAATGTAAATAAAATTACCGATACGTCTTGCAGTCGACACTTTACAAGGTAATTGTCGACTATGAAGGGGAATCACGATTAAAAACGTTGTCAAAAGACCATAAATAATTATCGAGGGTATTAAAAAGAAAATTATAAAAAAGAAAAATGGGAAGAGACATTCTTAACGTACACCCATTTGTTAGGGGTTTACTCTGTTTGTTTGCACAAAGACGGTTGTCGTAAATTGATAGCAACCGCTACGAGAATTTGTAAAGGCGATATCGAACGAGCTCTGTGCAAAATAAAGTATGCCTCATTCGTGTACGTTCCAGTGCAAACTTGGCACTGTACTAAATGTTCACCAATGGCCAACTCGTGGGCTTGTAAAGCCCTGGATGTCGGCAACTGCCTGTGCCTACGTATCGAAGGGGATATGCTGGGGATTTCTTACCTCTAAGCGGTGAATGGTACGCCCCACGTAGTCAGCCTCGCACTGACTGTGAAAGAGATAAACGACCATGTTATATTAAATGGTGGGCATACTATGCTTCCGAAAAGAGGGGAAGGCGCTTTTAGTCCTAATACCCGTTCGAACTTTGATTGCAAAAAGCAACGTGGCACGTCTGAAGAAATGCTGTGTGATAACTCCTGGCTTTTAGTACCAATCCATGGGAGCTTCACATAAACGGGACATAGACAGCCTGGATGATATGTGCTTATTTTGGCCTCTCTAGAAATATGTTACCAAATACTTTAATGGTGTACTATACTGCATTGTGTTTCTTATCAAACGATTCAGCCAATTCAATGCATTACTGCGTGAAATTAAATTCCTATTTTCAAAAAATACTTTTCTGATTATACTAAGTTTATTTCCGATTTATTTTAGTTATTTTAATACTATAATTCGTGAAATTCTTTTTCATTTTATTCATCATTATTTGCTACATATAAAATATAAGAGTTTCCTATATGTCCTAAGCCGAAACTATAATTGTAATTTTCTCAAATGATCTATTACTAATAATATCCCACAAATAAATGAATTTAATGTTGATACATCGCCCACTTTGTTATTTTTTTTAATCTCGTTTTCTCTCTCTATTTTTTTACTTTTCCATTTTGATATTTATATTTTGATGCTATTCATTTTTGTACATTATAATTATTTGATAGTTGCTCTTACTCCGAGGAAGTTTTCTTATTTACTTACCAAAATGGATGAAATTAATCGTATTATTTTCTTTATTTACTTTTCCGCTTGGTATCATCGGTTACTTTTGTTAATATAATAAGAATGCATAACAGTTGCATGCAGCACCAAACTACGACAATATTTTTCAGCCTTATCGCAGCTAACTGCCATAAATACTGTAGTGATTGATTTTTTGTAAACAACTAATTCTCTAAATGCATCATAAATATGTTTTGCAATGCACCACATTTTTCCTATATACATCAAACATATATTAAACGGCTTCAAAAAACCTTTAAAAAATCACCATTTTCTGCGACTGCACTATCGCTCGAATTACAACAACTATTTTTTCTTTTACCCACCCCCATGGGATAAATTACATTGCATTACACATACTTATGTATACTACTTCACATTATAGTCGAAATAGAAAGACATCAGAAGTCTGAAAATTGTCCAACATTTCATAGACATATAGTTCTCTCAAATTAAAATCAGAATTAGTACCTACCCAAACAACAGCATTATCAACATCCTCCACAACTACATAAACAGCGATACGGTGTTTACCAAATGTAACATACTACTTAACCCGACGATATCACTCTACATAAACGACGCATACAGTTGCGTATACGCCCATACTGTAACCAATAAACATAGATAAAAGCGGTGGTGTGCTTATCAGGTAGACAAATAAATATATCAATAAAACTGTCTCTTTACTGTCTAAAACAAACACTTGTTGAACTGTCCTGTAAAAAAAATAAAACCCTGCTCTTGCAACCCATCATTTCCAATCGTCTCATAATAGTGTTCATCATCCAATGACCATCTCATTAACCATTATCTAACGACTATATTTTTCTAGGTTAAGAGTATTATATAATTGAGAGTCAACTGCATACAATAGGTAGTAAAAATGAATAGCTATTAAAATATGATTGATATGGATGAAATAAAAGAAAAGTACCTCATGTCAAGCGGAAACGCACACCCCACACTATTTTATAAAGGATTTAAAGTAAAAACTTTTTCCTTTTTATTGATGTAAAAATAAACGCATACACAACATTTTTTTAAAAATAAAATTAAGTCAAACATATTTTCTTTCTATAGATATCAAGCGCCAAAGACAATATTAGATATTACAACACGCCCCCAGCGATTAAGGCATTGCATTAAAGTTCGATTTTTAAGTCCTTAAACATAAATTAGAATTTTAACTTGTGATTGAAAAAAAGTGAAGACTTATTGATAAATATAACCCAAAATGTGTGCGGAAATCTTACGAAATATGCGAATTATTCAAATAATCATAGTACAATTGTACGACGAACGGAAACCTCTATTTCATCTGTTCGGTTTTACGATTAACTGTTTAGTAATTTCAAAAGTCTTTTAAAAGATTTAAATATAAAGGAGGATGTAAATGTAATGAAATAATAGCTGAATTTTGTCTACATTTGGTTATGGAGGAGTTATGGTATTTTGATCAGTACTGCCGAAGAGCCATGAATTTATTAGCTGTTCTGTTTTTAATTCTAAGAAAAAATGCATAGTAAACAGCCTATGATTCCCTTTTTATATTTCATGATTTCATGTTTATGATTCACTGTTATATATGTGAGTCCTCTTTTGTATTTGTGAATTCTCCAGCGATCTGTCGGCTTATACAAGTTCTAATTCTACAATATGTGGATTAATTATTATCGCTAGAATGTTAACTGCATTTTGTACTCGTTCATAAATAACTTACACTTTATTAGACTATATATATATATATATATATATATATATATATATATATATATATATATATATATATATGGGAAAAGAAGGATGAAGGTAATCCGACGTAATGGGAAATGAAAAAGGAAAAACCAAAAAGGAAGTGTTTATGTGTTCATCAACGTTTCGTCTTTATTTATTTGTAAAACATCTTCAGGATGATAATATGAAGAAAAATGTCATGCAAGTACGTGGACATATAGGGTTTACATGGTGTGTTGAAGGGAGGAAATAGTAGCCACTACTGGATAACAGTAAGGACCGACGTCCGAACCTGGTGTAGTCATGCACAACATACAACGAAATTAAACAACAAACTCAACAAATTAATCTTAAACAGCAAACGGAAAACTTTAGGACGTCCGGAACTTATAAACAACCTCACCACCTATAAACTTTCTGACATAGAAACTGAAGCTCTAAGTTTCGGTTTAAAATTTGCCACTGGAATACACTCTAACACCACCAACACAGTGCTCAACAATTACAGACACACTGCCACAGATGTAAATAAAGCTTCATTTAAGGAATAATCGCAACCACCACAACCCTCCCTGATGACCCCATCTTACCCAAAAGATATATAGACACTCTTAAACAGTTAGCTAACAATAACAACATAATCATATCACCATCAGACAAAGAAGGGGGCATAGTAATCATGGACAAAACTTCATATCTTAAAAAAATATCTACTCTATTATCCGACGAAAACACATACACTAAAACTGACCAAAAAACTATAGATAAAAACATAGAACATTTCAACAAATCTTTCAAACACCTAATTAAGAACAACAAAAAATGGGCATCACATATTGAGTACCACCCCATCATTCCTATACTATACGGGTTCCCCAAAACCCACAAACCGGACATCCCCATGCGCCCCATTGTATCGAGCATAGCTAGCACAACACACAAAATCGCACGGGCCATAGCTGACATTCTCACCCCATTAATGGGCACCATCAATCCTTCCCACATAAACAACTCAGGCGACCTTCTTAACAAAATAAAAACATCGACGTAGAAAAGAAAAACATACATAGCCTAGATGTAACATCGCTCTACACTAAAGTGCCAGTTAAAAATGCCTAAACTAACTTCACATACATCTAAAGAAAATCAAAACCGACCTACCTTTCCTCCCAACATTTTAATAGAAATAATTAGACTACTCACTGACGTAACATACTTCCAATTTAACGAAGAATGCTGCAAACAAATATTTGGACTCCTCATGACCAACCCCCTAAGTGGTGTATTAGCCTGCCTCTTTTTAGAATTCTTAGAACCCGGCCCTTTCAAATACAGACTACCCCCTAACATCGAATACTTTAGATACATTGATGATATTCTAATTTGCCTCCCCACAGATATACAAATCAATAATCTTAAAGACAAACTCAACCCAGTAGAACCCTCCATAAAATTCACCCATGGGACTGAAATAGACAGCTCAATACCCTTCCTAGATACTCTTATAATTAAGTCGAACAGCAAACTAGAATTTAAGGTACACCGCAAAAACACTCACAAAAAAATACTACATACACGTCTACTCCCACCACCATAGCAAGATCAAAACAGGTATTATTATAGGCTTCTTTCCTACGCGCCCTTAGAATCTGTAGCCCCCAATACATAGATGAAGAAATAAAGTACATTTTAATTCCCTAAAAACAGTGCAATACCCCACACATTTTATATTAAATGCCAAGAAGAAAGCCTTTCAAATATTCTCCAGAAACAACACACAAAAAAATCAATCTCCAAACACCTCTCTCATAGACGGACTCCTTCTCTTACCCACGCATTCCAATAACACATCCATATGCAACATGCTTAACAAACTAAGCATTCCAACAGTACAAACCACATCACAATCCATAAAACAAACATTAAACACATCAAGATATTTCAAAAAAAAACAACACATCCCATGCCGGCTGATACACTGTTCCATGCAATGACTGCCATCAAATTTACGTGGGAGAAACACAACGTGATTTGGAAAAAAAATTGAATGAACACAAAAGGAACATAAAAACAATAACGGTCTCAGTGCACTTTTCTCCTATGCACAAGAGCACGGTCATGCCTTCAAATTTGAACAGGCCAAAATCACCAAATATATTCATAACAAAGCTCGGCGAAGACTACTGGAAACTGCACTAATCACAGTCTCCAACACCATCAGACATCGAAATGGCTTCTACCATCTACCCTCCTTAAACAAAACAGTTGTATCTTTAATATGAGTGTTTTGCATGTGAAAATTTCCTATAAACAAGAGATAAATAGTTCCAACACCATCAAGCAACGAAATGGCTTCTATAACCTATCTCCTTTAATCAGCAAAATCATCCTTACTGAACAAAGACTAATCCCAATTCATAGATGACATCCATTTTTTTCTCTCAGATCTCAATGAAACTCACCCACTTATCTCCGCATTCACCCCCCCCACACACACACACACGGACATCTTCGTTCTCCACGAATCTTAACTTTTCTAGCTTACTCTTTCCATTACATTATAAACATATCAATTGGTCAAACATTTTCACTTTTAAAAATATTTCAAATATTTCACACCTATCACAACAAATCTCCCCCTCCCCCTCACCAATTTCCCCTTTTAATCACTTCTCTCGAACTCTCACCCTTCCACACATCCCACTCCTAAACCCCCTAATTTTTTCAAATCCTCTCTAAAACCGTGACGCTTACCTATCCACCAAAATCACAGAGCCTCCCCCTCCTTTTCTACCCATCTTCCATTCCTCTGCATACACCCCACACACACAGACACACATCTTCATTAACTATGACCCTTAACCTTCCTGGTAAAACATTCCACCCTCCTCTTTCCCCACCCCTCATCTCCTTCACTCACTGCCATCCACATTACTCCCGATAACCCCAACCCTCCACTTTTCCACTTACAACCATCCACAGTATCCCTGCTCACCCCACCCTTCCGCTTTTTTCACTCAGTTTCTTTAACATTTATTTTCATTCCTCGCAACTGACTTCAACAGGTCCGGACGTCGGTCCCTACTGTTTTCCAGTAGTAGCTACTATTTCCTCCCTTCAACTTACCATGTCAGCCCAATATGTCCACGTACTTGCATGACATTTTTCTTCATATTATCATCCTGAAGAAGTCTTACAAATAAAGACGAAACGTTGATAAACACATAAAACCTTCCTTTTTGGTTTTTCCTTTGTCATTTCCCATATATATATATATATATATATATATATATATATATATATATATATATATATATATATATATAAATATATATATATATGTATTTATATAAATATATATATGTATATATACATACATTTTTATATATAAATATATAAATATGTGTATGTATATATATATATATATATATATATATATACAAGAGATGAAAAATGAGAATGAATGAATGTAAAAATACAATATTTATTAGAACATCAGACGTTCAAAGCAAGTAGCTTCATATCCTTAATAAACCACTAATTTTAGCAATATATTTCTCTGACTACACTGATATACAAATCAACTTAATATTACTAACTAAAATATCCATATTTTGCTTTCACTATAAATATTGAGCCACGAAAGACACCCCTAAAAATTACGACATTGTTATGGCATCATCTGACTCTGCCCAAACTACAGATCTAGTCGGCTTTTTTCTTCTGCAGGTACTAAGACAGAAATTCAAATATATACAGGGGTGCTTATACAGAGATGATGCCCTTTTTGATTCCAAAAAAGACACAGAATTTACAACAAAACTATTGACCAATTACACACTTTCTTCAATAACCATTAGCCTAGGAAAGAAAACATCCAATTTCCTTGATGTTCACTAAACCTTAGCTCTTGATCCTAGTTCCCATATCACAAACCGAACCTGACTCTATTATATGTGCATAACTATTCCAACCACCTTAAATCCATCATAAAATCAATAATCCCATCCGTCTCAAATAGAAGCTCTAAGCTATCAGCAAATAAATTAACATTTTACCAAAATTCTAACTTTTATAATAATGCTCTATTTAACTCAGGCTACTTTGTTGAGATAACATACAAGCAGGAACACCACACACATCAAAAGCGACCCTCGATATCATTACACACGATATGACACAAAAGCATGGCAATCCAAGAAATAGAACTAATACCAATGCCGCTAATAATAATAACATATATATTACAAATAACACCCAAAATAACGAACCCAATACTTCTAAAGGAATGGACACACCCGTTACACCTCAAGTTAAAAATCACCGTAAACGTGTTAGGATGAAGAAGTGCATTTGGTTTAATCCTCAACACAAATATAATGTTAAAACTAATATCCTTAAAGAATTCTTCAAAAAAATTGAACATTTATTTGAATACCCACGCACATATAGTACTATCCTAAATAAAAAAACACCATTAAGATATCGTACTCCACAATGCCGAACTTAACCCAGATTATAATAACCACTAAAAATGAGAAAATTACACAAGGCCAATCAATTAGTACCCCTTCTACCCCTACTAACAGTTGTAATTGCCATAACCTACCACTATGCACCAAAAAATGTATATCGTCTAATCGGCAAAACACCTTGTTGCACACATACAAAATCATTACATTCATGACTTATCTTAAATTCAATAAATAATATTACAAACAAAAAAACGGTCACAATATTAAATAAGTCAGTAGCCTTTTAGCTTGTCCATTAATAGAATTTGAATCAAAGTGATTCCTCTTTAAATATAGATAGTTATAAACTAACATATTTCAGATACAACGACGACGTAATTATGCCCCCTAAAGACATGTGAATATAAAACATTGAAAATTAATTAGACACTGGCGAATCTGTTATTACATCTATCGATGCAACATGAATACATAACTAAATACCATTCCTAAATATCGTACACAAGTAATCAGAATATTATCTAATTTTTAATGTTTACAGATGTTGTCCCAAAGGAGAAGACACACAATGCGAATTCTCCTAAAACTTTAAAATAGGAAATAGTTTCTTCATCTAACTGTAGAAAAACACTATAAATATGTTAATAAAAATTAAAAGACAAAACACCCATTAGTTCTGTTACACGTATACATAAACATAAACAATAACACTTTCTACGATTAATTACGAAAAAACAGGACTTCTTTGTAATTAAATAAACTTCACCGATAATTAAAGTTCCAATAATTAAAAACCCGCTAACACCACACGCCAAATAATGCTAACAGCATTATGCATCCATACATTACAATACAATAAATGTTAAATAAATGAAATTCAAGCAAAAAAGATACGAGAAGATATAAATATAAAAAGTCCATTAAAATTAACAAATAAGAAGATTCCTTTTATCACACAATTCAGATTTAAATCACACTTAAAATATTTACTAATCAATCCACAATACAAATCGTCAGCAGCTCATTGAATATTTGTGTATACTTGTTCATGCCGATGGCGTTTTCAAGATTCATAATTATATCAGATTTCAATGGATTTAGACGAATTCATCGATCTATAAAAGCCTCAAGCCGGAATCGAAACTCGACCGTCTACATGACAGTTGTCATTTCTAAAGACATAGCCATCATATGGCTGCTGGTCTGCTGAAAGTAAGCGAAATCCCAAAGATAACATTGTAAAATGCTAAACGCTCTATGTGTCTACACTAAGAGCATTGTTTTATACGCTTGTACCAGATGGCGATTTTACTTACCATAAAGCTCAACTCAAGATGAATAGCACATTTAGTCATCTACAAGCAGGCAGTTTCGCTTTATCACAGCTTAGCAGTGCGGTTAAAACCAGAGCTGCTACAGCTGGTATTGAAACTCGACCATTTAGACAACAGTCGGTGGTTCTAACCATAATACGTTGACCACACATTGAGTCCAGGTTTGATTCCTTCAATAAAATACAGTATACTAAGAAAGATCGGACAACTAGCGAACAAGGTATCTTGCATCAGAATGTGTCAGATTCCTTAGCGGGTAGGAAAACAAGCGCTGATGAAAACGCTTTTATTTACTTGCTTGAACTCTTAAAATCGTGTATCCAATTTCTACATTTAATTACCAATTTTATCGTGATGGCCGGGATTATCATAACTAAATTATAATTATCGCACCTTCAGTATAACTTTAAGGATGGGTTTATTAATTATTTTGTTTCGATCGTGAAATAGCATTGCTGATATTTAAATATGTCTATATTCATATCAAGAGCAACATCCTCACCATACATTATGTACAGGGTGGGCCAAAATAAGGGTCCTATCTTTAAATTTGAATAACTTGAATTTGAATAACTTCCACAACATAAAAGTTAAACTCACCAAACTTTATGTGTGTGTAGACTGACCCTTCCGAGATTTTTTGAAATAAACAAAACAAATTTTAGCCGAAAAACACTTCTTAAAACTTACAAAAACTAAAGTATTGTTTTTTACACTGTTTTGAGTTTTTTAAGCAAAAATAATGTTTTCTAAATAAGGGTACGTTCCTTAGGGCTAATACGGCTCATGCTTTCTTCGGAAGGGGTCCTTTACTTATTCTAAAAAAAAATTTTTTAAAAATCAATAAATAAAAAAGTTATGAATTTTTAAAAATAGGACCCTTATTTTTGCCCACCCTATATAACGCCATACCTAATGTATCAGTTTTGAAATGTCTTACCAGACAATCTTTAATGATTTATGAAGTTCATGTCCGACACACGTCTACAAAAATTCGTTCAAAATCGCAAGTTTACAGCTGTGATTTAATCTATTCTAAATCTGGTTAGCCCCTATTGTAAACCACGTATTTCACAATGTGCGAGAATTACAGACAGTTATGGCCTTCAACTTCAAGGAAATTTATTTTCTTAGTGACAAAGTGATTTACCAGACAGAGGAAATTGAATTATATCAATAAATTTAAATACGTCTGATAATTTGATTTCTTCTGCGTCTTTTTTCTGTCGTCAAATAATACGACTCTTACGGAGTTTGTCAACAGCAAAACTGGTTTACGTATTTAATGATGTTAGAAAGTCAGAAGGTTGGAAATGTGAGCTGACAGTTGACGTTCGAATCGAGGAAAAAGTAGACAAGAAAAGAAAACATGCCTCACGAGAATGTGTATGTTTGGCAAATATGCATAAAAAATATATATGTGTAAACATATGTTCCGTCGAGATTGTCTCGTCGTACGCTATAACATAAGAGTATATCTATTAGGTATAGAGATGCCGTCTCCTTCTATCTAAAATAGAACCTATACTAATATTTTTCTTTATCTGAAAGTGTTCTTAGACAATACCGCAGTACGGTATTACAGGATTAATATTTAATATTAGCAGACATTTATTTGCTAAAAAAAAGATTTGGGTCATTCTTGATGGTTGTACATCTGAACAACATAATATCAATGCGGGTGTGCCCCAAGGGTTCAATACCTGGAGCGTTATCATTCTTAATTTTTATAAACAACCTCTTTATTGCGACCGTGGTGGGTATATTTGCTGATAACACCAGGATCTATTCCCGACATTTGGGAAAATCTAACACACACATATCCAAGCCAATAGCTCAATCTTTAGAAAGTGAGCTTTCTTCTGTGATAGAATAGGACCAAACATGAATGGTTTCATTTATTTTCAACTTTAATTAACCCAAAGCAAAGCACATTGTCACTGATACGTTATGGGGCTATTGTAAATTAGGGTCCAGATATATAAGGGGCATCCTAAGTGAAAAGTTAAGCAGTGAGATCTTTATTTACAATGGCTATGGCTGATAACACCTTTCCTGAGAGACCGGCCTCACACTCACACGAAACATGTATTAGATTAAATATATATATAATATGTTGCTAAGTCTGATGCAAAGAAAGTTGGATCCCTCTATCAGTCAAAAGACTTCTTACAACTGCAAGTATACAACGTCTATTTAAAGTGACTATTTTCCCATGCATGAAATATTGGTGGTCGCATTTGGACTCGGGAACAACAGTCTGCCTCTCTTTGCTAGAGTACTAAAACAGAGTCTCTAACGTAATTGATACCACACTGTCTTCCAAGTTCGAGTTCCTTTCCCATCACCACAATGTTTATTACAAGTGCTTTTTAGAGGTACTTCACCGGAATCTGCTCCGATCAATTTACTGCACTTGTATCCGCTCAACTTAAATACCCATGAACAACCCGGCTAGCAGAAAAATCTCACTCTTTCACCGTTGAAGTAAGCAGTTGCTAGGAACCTTTCTAATCTAATAGCTTTTTTCATCAAACTGTTTGCCTTTATTATCTACTCTCTGCATAAATCGAAATGTAATATGATCAAATATTGCTATATAATCCCCACTTAGGATGCCTCCTATAAATCTGGGCCTCTAATAACAGTATTCCCTTACGTATGCCTTGTCTTAGGTGAACAAAAGTAAAACCATCTATACTATTTCTAAATTCTTAATTCATGTTAATGTACTATTTCAAATTGATATATTATATTTCAATGTCAATTCAGAGCTTAGTGAAAGTGTCAATTGTGGTGTCATGAAATCTTCCTGCCAAAGATGATTTTCTACTTGTTAGATGGTTTCATGTAGTATTTATTCTATTGTCATGATACTATCATCCCATGTATTACCTCTCGTTTTAAGTATAGTGTAGTATTCATTGTTATAAGACCAGACTGGCAGGCATTATCTTCGTCTAGATTTAAAACATGATGATTTAAAAAGAACAGACCTACGTTCTCGTTCTTCAGCTATTTCTAAGCGGAACAAGTAATATTTTAATCGAATTAACAAGTCGGATACTGACTCGGTCACTTGGTTTGTGTGAGGCGCTCTACTCTACAAACTGGCTAACAATTCGAACACTTATATTATCGGGGGAAATCGTTTAAATGATGACAGTTTGTTTTAGATTGTTTCTTTTGGAATCTAATCCTCCAGATTCTAATGTGGAGAAACTGTTTTTTTTATTTATGTATTTCTATTGCCAGGATAACCACTACGAAGGAACTATCTTTAAACGTTTAATATTTTTTAATAACTACACACTCTTCCTTAAGCAAACACTCCTTTACTTTGAAAATAACCGACGAATCGGAATAAATATATATATATATATATATATATACATATATATATATATATATATATATATATATAAACAATGAGAAAATTGAATATGATTGCTAAACGTCTCTGAAACGATTGTACGCCAGACCATTGTTGATATTGAATTCTTAGACCGATAATAAATAATTTCATAAATTATTTGATTAATTTATTTATCACTATTGTTTCTGAGAGAGAGAGAGAGAGAGAGAGAGAGAGAGAGAGATGGATGGAGAGAGAGATATTTAAATGTAAAGATAAAATATATAGCGACCATTATCTGTTTGATTTGTAATTATGTCAAATATCGTGTTATTTCCTGCATTAGTTGTGTAAAATTAAATTTTACAAAACTAATGAAATTATATTAATAAAAGGATCTGTTTCTCAATATTTTATTTTAAATTTGGAATTTCTAACACGACAGAGAAATAAACCCGTGACCAAGTATTATTTTATATTTTAAAAATATTAATAAAAAACATACCACAATTGCAACAAACTAGTGACTTTTATTTAGAAAAAATAAATATATAAAATCACGTATCAGACTGGACACAAACCCGAGAGTCATATACTAACAGAAATATAATAAGCAAATAAACGTTTCGGTTAACTATATAATGTTACAGTAATAGAATGCAAATACTCAGGATTATGAACAAAATGGTCGGAACGCCTATCGTAATCATCGGGTAGGTAATTAAACGGGAAGCTTGCGATAGTCTCATAGACGCCCCACTTCATTAATAGATATACTATATGTTTGCTTGTTTACGTATATACAATTATCTAGATGGCCCCCTTAATGTATGAAGACTGGAAATTAAACAGATAAAAGTTTCAGGAGATAGCTCAGTATCCTTTGCTAGGCAAATATGGATAGTAAATAATTTCTGTATATCATTAGTTAAATCATATATGTCGTAGATTTAGTTTTGAAGGTACATTATAGAAAAGCCTTTAATGGTGGTGTATGTAGTTTTATCTGATGTGTCAAACCAGCTTTTCGTCATAGTTTACGAGGAGGACGACCAATAAAAAGTTATGTTAAGAATTAAAACAAATAGGAAAGTAAGGTGTTGATGCTTTCTCGTTCATACTCCGGGAAAAACACAAAACCTGTGAATAAATGAGGTCTCAGAGCGATTTTTTGCAGGGTTTTCTTTGACTTGTATATGTGTTTTCTTTGCTTTCGAATAAATCATACAACTTTGAAAGAAAAATAGTTACCAAAACAGTGGACCACGCGGATTTAACAAGTATCTAACCTGAAGCTGCCTTAATCAAGACACATATGAACAATAAATAAACCGTTCTTTTTATTCAAAATGCTAGGTGCGATTAAAATGTATTTATACTGAAGCGGTGTTTACCAAATCAGAACTAAAGTGACGAAACTTATTTTTTCAGAGATACAAAATACGTTGAATAATTATTCTAAATTAAAATTGTATTTTCTAAATTACTATGATTATTTTCAATCTAACGTATAAAGTTAGATATGTGTATATATTGGTATGCACAAGATTAACTCTTAAATTAATTAACCGATCATTATAAAGTTTGGAGCACAACTATTAGGCGTAAATGTAGGGTGTGTTGGCTATTTAGTTGTATTCAAAGAGGACAGTAGGGGTGGATTACCTCATAATAATTCAGTTACTTCCGATTTTTAGTGTCATTGTAACAATAAGTATTATACATCAATTAATAAATATTCTTCAAATGTCAGTTTTGTTCGCGTAATTCAATGGTGTTCTTATATAAGTACAACGTCTTATTTTAAAATTGAAATATTTCAGATCTGTATCAAATTTGACCCATATTTATAAGCCACTAATTAAGCAATAGCCCCTGTATTTAAATTTCTTCTTAAGACTCCTTGAGCTCAAGCCTAAAATAATAGAGATGTTCTCTAATCCAAATCATTCAATTGATTTTTATCAAAATGTGAATATTAATTCTAGACATGATGTTTAACAGTATACTATTTTTATTATACTTTTCGTAAAGTGGCATAAATGTCGTGTAAAACTCTTTTGTTTTGTTTTTCAGGAAATTTATTTACAATATGATCTAACGAAAATATCAAGATAATACTTAGTTTTTCGTAGCAGACAAAGTATGGAAAACATATTTATTTCTTTTCGAGAACAACATTTGACAGTTCAGTCTTTTATACTGTAAGATATTAGCAAAACATTGCCGTTTTTATGAAGGCCAATTAATGTGATTCCCATGGGAATATATCTGAAATTCTCCTTAGATCACTCTTAGTTCATTCATGTAAATAACATTTAATCATACATGTGGAAATAGAGAAATGGATACTGACGCAGACTTACCACCTGGGCATGTCGAGTAAGAATGATATCCGTTCCATAACCCTACTTTCATTATGGATGTACGCAATGTTCACGTCGTTCCTTCTGTTACGTCATGATTGTTTTAATTATTTGGGGAAACCCATGAAAATAACAGAATAGTCGGTCAAAAGTCATACTACGAGGATTTATACGATTTTATGTTTTTATACAGAAAACATAGATAACCATTTAAAGATATTTGCATAAATACGTTATCATTGCTCATTACGATGCATTTAAAGTCCCTGTGGTAAATACTGGGGGTTTTCCTTTAAATATGAATGTCACTATTATGTAAGACCATATTCTGCCCTCTCGACAACTGTCAACCCCAACGGTGTGTGTGCTGTGTATTTCTCTTCCTTAATCTTATTGTTTTCATTCTGGCCGTGTCGTCTTGACGATTGTCGTGGGTGCGTGCACAGGTTAGGAACTAACAACGCGACTAACTAGATAAAAACATGAATTCAAATACATTTTGTATAGATAAGTCGTGCTCTGAGAATGTGTGTGACAACGTCACAGACTATCGATGCCTCATTGTTAGTACTCGAAGTCGTCAGTTCATCTCATTATCTGCTAAGGCTCTGTCTGATCTTATCCTATATGCACTTCTCCGAATCTGACTCTAATCTGATCGTCTACTGTCCGAATCGCAAAACTGCCGTAAAACTCGCCAACTGCGGTAAAATTCCAACTCGTGAATTGTCGTAAAACTGTCGCAAAAACTGACACTCCTAAATATCTTATGTCCAATCTCTTGTTTTAGTCACCGACAAGCAGAAATGACTCTCCCTCTGAACAAATGCAACTGAATAATTCCGCGCCACTCCTTCTCTACCGCTCCCACTCCCGACTATTCATCCTTTTGCCTATGATGAATCATTTGCCATCATTGTTTTGGATCTCCGCTCTAGGAGGGGACGTCCATAGTACCACGATTTACTTTCGTACAATATCCCTCTTACATATATTTTATTGAAACTTTCTAATTGTATACGTATAGATTGTTAAATACGAAAATATGACTTTATAGTACTAGAATTTATGAGCCTACGGGCCCAAATTCTGACCAAGTATTACGCGCTTGCTAAGGATCACTTTAAATATTATTTTCGTTCAAACGCGAATAAGTAGTTAAAGCTTGATAAATTGTTTAGGACTATTAAAATTATTTCATACGTCATTGATAATGTTTAACCATTAATTTATTTTTATCATCGCTTATGTTTGAATTCATATTTTGAAACATAACTTAAATCATAAATCTATCACGTCACGCCTGAGTTATAATTATTTTGTAAAGTGTATGTTTTAAACTCCATTTATAAATAGATTAGTCGGTGGAATCTCAGACTTAAGATCTCAAGGATTCAGTTTCGATATCCGTTCATGGCATCCGCTTTATTTTGTGCGATGAATTACTTTATTTTTAACACGTACATGTAATGTGTATTGCGTAGAATATTTTATGCGTGTAGTGATAGGTTTTTAAAACATTTTTCACCCCATAAAAGGCATATTAACACTTAAATGTGAGGGGTAACTGTGATTAGGAGTTAGATTCCTATGGGGGGGGGGCATCCTAAGAGGGGAGTTTTGTATTTAGATATTTGTTCACATTTCATTAAAATGTCTGTATGTTGGCATCGTCCGGAGGGATTTCCAAATGTAAGGTGTCCGAGAAAAGAAGTTATTAAAGACAGTTTGGGGGTATCATGGGACCTCAACAGTGCAATAGTAGGATGTTGTTGCTAATCGGGTTAATCGGGGTATTTACTTTGAAGGGGCACACGTACAATAAGTTAATCAGAACACATTCCGTGAAAGTGTTATTAAGATAAGCACATGAATTTAACATTGCCGCTATGGAACAGGGGCTGGAGATTGTTAGACATTACGGTTCCTATTTTGTTAGAATATCGTATTTGAACCCTTTCTAAATGTTTTGAGCTTCAGCCGATATAGAGCTAGATATATAACCTTAATGTTTAAAAAAAACATCGCGTTTGTTTATGATTTTTGATAAAATAGTATTTTAGTTTCCATTTTAACCGTTTTGCATCTCCTCAACATAATTCTCATTTTTGAACAAGCACAGTCCACAATATTAATATATCAGGTAAATATATAGTGTGTTTATTGTATGCTATAAATAAAAACTATTTAAAAATCAATAGAAAAAATGAATGCAAGTGTCCTACTGAAAATGTATTTATAAAAAGAATAACGAATGTAAAATATATATTTTTTCAAATTATTTCGTAGTTGGATTATTCACACTACTATTCTTATCTTAGTTTTTATTTTAACACCGTGTCGGCCGATGTAACCCCCGGCGAACTTCAGATGCATTATTTAGAACATGGGAACATTTATGTCGCACACATACGGAATTTTGAACTGAAGTCTTTATATAATTTAGGTGAACCCGTGGCGTAACGGTTACGGGCGTTGGTTACGGGTCAGTTATGAATGAAAATCTTCTGCCAGTTGAGAGTTCAATCCTTTCTTCAGGGAATTACATCTAAGATTACCTTAAAAATTATAATTTCTAATTGTTCATGACTGAAGGAACGAGAGCAATCACACTCCGTATATAAAATAAACGGTTCGGTTCGCAATTCTATATAGATTCCCGAGTTTGTTATAAAGTGTCCAACGTTCTAAAAGATGTATCTGACAAATGTCGGCGGATATATCTATCGAAACCTTGCTTAAATGACGATCAAGATTTTCGATTAATGCAAAAAATACATTTTTAACATTTGTTTATTTGACGGACTTATATACTTCCATCATCGACGCTTTAATCCGTGTGTTAACCCCGTCAAAAAGTGTCTTTCCTTGAGTAAGCTATTTGTTTTCATACGCTTTTAAGACGCAATTTCGCTCCAGATTTAAAATGAAAGGCTTACATCCAATTGGATGTGACGGTCGCTCTGAAAAGTGTTGGTGTATTCTCATGCACAAGAATGTACCTAATTACTGATGCAATACTCTACCTATATCAGACTCATATGTGTCCTAAGAAATATTAATGTTTACATATCTGTAGAGGCGCCAATCAGAGCTCTGTTATTTACCAAGAAAGAATCAAAATCGACTCTGAAATCTATTTTAGGATTATGTTTGCTGTTCTTTACAACGTCTTTTCTTTCAGAAAACATGTTTCTAGTCTCTTTATTTTTCTTTCACTCTCTCTCTCTCTCTCTCTCTCTCTCTCTCTCTCTACTCTACTCTACTCTATTCCATTAGTATTTCACTGGAAGCTTCATTTGTGATTCTACGTTTTAAGACATTGCCAGCACGAACTTGTTTTCTCTCACAACGAAAATATAATTTATTTCTTCGTATGCCTCGCGTCAAGCGAGATTACCACGAACATGGCTTCTTCGGGTGACTTCCAATCAGTTAAAAACATAAACACTGTACTGCTTCCCTGCAGATTACAATATGGTCGTCTTTAAATTCAATGTACACATATTCTTTTTATAAACTATCCCGACATATATTAAAACTTGGTCCATCCCATCAATCATTTTTAATCCTCTGATAAATGTGTTTATCTGTCAATTGGCAATCATTAAATCTCATTAACCCTTATCCTCGAGTGATTTATAGCTTTTGATTTTGATAATTTTTATTTATTAGTAACAAAAAGATATCGCTTCAGATAGAGAGTGAGGGGAAAGCGGGGGAGAGAGAAAGGAAGGAAAGGTGGAAAACATAAGAAAATAACTATAGCATTACATAAAAGTAATACATAAAGTTAGACACTGTACGCAGGCCGTTTTCACCGGATGACTTAACTAACATTAAATATAGCATAAATACACTGGTGTATGAAATGTTCTTTTTAATACTCTATTTATTTAAACAAGCTTACGTGAAGTTAAATGCAAAATGTATATATATAATTTAATCATCAGCTTTTTTCATAGAATTAGCTACAAGTTGTGAATACTGCAATATACGCATTTCCAAACGCTATCAAATAAGTCAATCATAATATTTCACGAACTGGTGAAGATCTCGTGAAAACAGTTTTTTTTAAATTAAATATACACGTATTTCGTATAATTCATTTTCATCAAATTATCATAGATTAATATAAATATATTAAATAAAAAGTACAGTGCTTATTTGATTAGAATGTTAAATTCAATTAATCCGACGTCTGGTGGTCCTGCAGGTAAACGTACCTCTGATCGTCTTAATGAAACAACCCTAGAGTAGATTGGAACCTTCAAATACTTGAGTTTTGTATTTACGGGAATAGTATAGAGCAAGAGTTTAATTCAGCATAGTATATACAGTGTCAGGTCAGGCCTTTGTCGTGCACAAGCGCGCCTATGATCCTACACTTACTAGTTTTATTGAAACTGCATTAACAAAAGGGTTGGTTTGGCCGGGTCTATCCATCCCAGTCCGGAGACCTGGGTTAAGTTCTAAGTCAGCTTTAACCGTCATTAGCCAGGTTTTTGGTTGTCCACCACATTTATTTTTCCAACCCTGTAGAGAAGCTGGGATGATTGTTTCGGAAATGAACTATTTCGGTTGACGGCGGAGCGCATGACGAATTCTGTCGTAAAGACAAGCCCATTCCATCTGAGTCTCGTATTTCTGCTAACGTCAGCGAAATCGGTACTAAAAAGATAAACAATGCACTTCCAAGGGAACGGTTACACAGTACATGTAAACATGTGACTATGGTAATTTCTCGTAATATATTTGATCTTTTGTTTCGTAATTGTTTGCTATTTAAGAAATATGTTTTTGTGCCATGGATTTGTTCATATCATTTTCAACGTGGAATTTTCATAGTTATTTTAAAGTAAAAATATAAAAAGCGAAATCATTTAGACTAAAATTAAAGATTGATGACAAACATGCATTGATAGAAAAATATTAAATTAAAAAAAATAAATACCTGCTGGTTTCTCCTAAAGTTTTAAATATGTTTTACACAGGAAAAAGTATGTATAACATAAAACGTTTTGATTGTGCTGAATTAAAAAAAAATTAATTTAGAACGTATATAAAATTAAACTTGCATATCGATGTGTCGACACCATTTTTAACAATTTGTAAGCCAACAGAATAATATTGACTTAAACTTACGTTAAAACTTTAAAGTGTACTATTTGTACTGATACTACAATTGGTATTTTCTTTCCGCGGTCAGTGAGTGAGAAATCCTTGTAGACTGAGACAATTTAAATGTATGTCCCAAACCAGAAGCCTAAATTTTGAGAGCTATACTTTCCTCACATGAAAACAAGAACATTCGAAGAGAAAGATTATTACACGCAAACACATGCACATATGACTGGCCATTTCTGTCTGACATTATTTAATTTTGGTCTAGTTATTTAAAAAAGGATACCATGTCGTTTTCATGGTTGGAAATCTCAAAGTGATTTGAAGGTAAAACTATAAAAATAACTCATAGACTAAGATTCAAGATGGTTGACAAACTTGTCTTGATAAAAAATCTAAAATAAAAAAAACATGGTTTTCTCTAAAAGTTGCAATATTATTACGCAATAACAAGTCTGCTAACATAAAAAGTGTTTTTGTTCTGATACAGACTTAACTTTTATGCTTATTCGTCGAGTGTTATAAAATGATATCACTAGAGATGTTGTTCAAACTTGTTTCTTTTTGTATATACACATATGTTGGGGGGCCAAAAAGTTCTTATGGGTGTAATAACATTTTAAAACAGTTAAAATATGTTTGGTTCTTGACGAAACAATTATATAAACATTGAATTAAATATATATATTTATAAATAAAATTGTAATTTTCAACACAAAGAGTAAATGTGATATTGTGGTGATTAGGATAAACAGAGGATACCCAACGACATTCAAATCCTCACACTTTTGATAGCCTTGTACCTAATTCGTTCAAAATTTAAATTCTATTTTGATATTTTTTGCAATGAAATAATTAAAAGTGAAATATCTGTACCGATACTACACTTTGTTTCTTGTCCTCAGTCATTAAAGGTTAATGAGAAATTCTTCTAGACTGACGCGATTTTGATTTTTGTCCCAATCCAGCGTGCGCATCTTTTGAACTTTTATTTCCCTCACATTAAAAAATGAATTTCTGTCTAATTTTGTTCTGTCCTCGTGGGGAGGCAAGTAAATAGAAATAGTAAATAAAAATCCCTGAAACAACGTAATGTTTATTTAGTTTAACACAACAATAACACAACTATTCTATTTGAATTCTTGTTTTTTTTTTAAATTTTATTTACATTAAATAAAGTTCACTTTCAGTATAAAGCGAATCGTGTTCTTTTCTTTTCCTTTTTAAATTCAATTTTACATTTTTCCTAATTCTTTTATTTTTAAAAAAAGCTCCTATTCATGACTGACAGCTAGACTGGTCGACACATCTCGTTTGCAACCTAATAGCATGACGTCACTTTTCAGTGCACCGGCCTTAGTTTACAAGGCAGACGTCTCGTTAGGATGACTTATCGGAGGGAATTAGTTTTTCAGCGGAAACGTTGTTGGAGACAAAATGCTGCCATCGGCACAAATGATGCAACGCAGATAATGGTGATCGAATGTTTCAAGTAGCTTGGCGTCTTCCACAGTCAAAGGGCAGGGCTCACTGACATTAAACAGAATCGTTGTACCAATACAGGATAGGCGATTCAGTACTACGCCTTATCTCAGATCTTCACCAGAGCTAAGAATTAAGTCTGCAAAAGCCATGACGTACAAGGTCAATTAGCACTTTGAGGTCGTAGCTGTGATGATGGCCCCAAGGTATGTGAAACTCTAATCCAAAGAAACACCTCCTTGCTGGACGAAAAACCGTATTTCGAAGTGTTTTAAAACCTTAGCGTATGTGAATATTATTCAGTAGTCGTATGCTTGTAGACGGCTGAGAAGTATGGGCGGAATACCATTTGTAGATATAACTTTCCAGAGATTGCCATTGTTGACCGTTGCACCTTGCAAAGTTATGCAAGTGTTGGTCACGGAGTTATATACGACTAAACACAAAGGTCCAATTTTATCATGCATTGAGACGTACCATTATTCTTTACGGAAGTGAACATTGGCAACAATCTGCCAACTAATTATTATTTGCGTCGACTGGTCCGCATCAGAGAATTGCACAGAATCCCAAATGTCGAAACCGACGTCGTTGTCAGATACCGAATGTCTCCCAGTTTCTTGAACTAGATATTTATGTAGCTAGGTTACGCTCTCCGATGTGAATCAAGTGAACTCATACACAGAGCTGTGCCACCCAAACCTATGAGCAGATAGCAAAAGCATAGGCACAGTTAGCTGAAACTCTGGTTCATTACGATCAAAACAGACACGGAAAGTCTGCCTAGTCGTCGGTTCTCGAGGTTTGTCAAAGGACTGGCTCTAAATTGTCACCGATGCTTCCGCTGACTGGAGACAATATTATGCTCCCTGAATTCTGATTATGCATACTGGCAAGCAAAAACAGATTCGGGTATGAGTATGGAATCCCTTTATCGAATAGAATGTATCGTTTCTAGATTATTTATTTTAAAAATCTACGTCTACAAATTCATTAACGAACTAATTGTACACGACACATTCATACGATTTCGGCATAAAATGACCCATGAAAGTTTACATGTCGTAAAACACAACAGCCAACTAACCAACATATATCAAATTGCCATTTATTTAAAATTGTAATTCAGTAGATAGTTATACTCCGATAATGTTGTTGTGTGTGAGTGTTTGTGTGTGTTTATGTATTCTTTAGCACGCTGATGTACATGTGTACTGTTTGTAGACGTTTGAAAGTTTCGATATTGGAGTAATTGTTTGATTCTGTCTGTGATTATCCTTAATTCTCAAACAGACTTTCTTCTCATTATGTCCACAACAAATGAGCTTCCGTCTCTAGGGGAAACGTTCATTACTAATTAAGAAACATTACAGACTTGACGGACTTAAATAACACTAACATTTACTCGTGTGTGTGGAGATAATTGTAATCTAGAAATAATCGCGCCGCTCCGTAGGCGAATTCACTCTCGAGACAGATAATTTGAACTTGAAATCATTTTAGGAATAAATTGAGATGTAAATAGAAGTTATTTGTCATAATTATCTTGGGACAACATCTTTGTGATAACAATAAAGTTTAAATAAATGTTGATGGGAGACATCTTAAACGTCAAATAAATGGGGGTTCATTTTTAGTTAACAATCCCGTAAGGATATGTTCTTTTCACGCGCATTCATCATAAAAATGGCGTCAGAATAAAATAGCTTATTAATGTTAGTAAATTGTCTCTTTGGTATATCTCATGCTGACTTAAGGATAGCAATCACGTCAGAATAAAATAAAAACGACGAAAAACTATTAATATTGATATTTTGTCTCTTAAGTTTTTAGCGGCTACGTCTTTCGATCTATCTTTCCCGAACAAAAGGTTGCACTTTTGCTTTTTTTCTATCGTGTATAACACAGGCATCTGTCAAAAGGAAGAGAAAAGGGTAATAGTGAATAAACAGTTCAACTTACAAACACATGCATTTATTTATAGATAAACCGTTTGTCGAAGACAACGATCAAATGCGTAAACGAAACACGTAAGAGTGTAAATAATATAATATAAAGAGGAACAACAGAAATAAGTACTAAAGAAAAAATACATTACCGTCTCAAATACAATACTAAAGAACACATGTTGCCATAGTAAAGAAGTAAAGAATATGTGAGCAATGAATAAGTAAACGTTATGAAATTTATGCTGTTTTTTTCTGGGTATCTATACGTTTTGACTAGGCATTTAACTTACAGACACAGTGTTTGAGTTTGTAACGGTCATGCAAACAGGGATAATAGGTAAGATCATGTCTGATGGCTTTGAACAGCGCGCTGGTAAAAGGCTAAAATCACGTCCTAAATCTCACATATGGTAAACACAAGTTTAGTGACAAATGAAAAGATATTTTGTAGCCTTGTTGGGAATAAATCACTGGGAGAAAACTAAGATAATTATGAACAAAAAAAGGACTCATTTAAGTAAATTGTTCTTTAATTAAATCGTCTTAGTAATAATATTAATACCACGAGAGTGCGTCAGAAGTAAATTGCCCAAGTTGCTTCATGTTAGTAAATTGTCTACCAATGAGATATTCTTTTAAGTAAGATGCATGGGATATGTACCGTCAGAATGCAAGTACAAATAAACGAGTTCCTCGTGTTAACAAAAATAAATGTGTTCAGAATGGTTACATCAGACTTAATTCAGTCATGTTTATTTCTGTAGACTATGCCATCAGAATATTTTCTTTCATTTAACATTCATCTTGTGTTAAAAATTGATAGATTTCACGATGTAATACTATGAGTGTCAGCAAGCATTCTGTTTAACTGCCTTGCGATATCGGCAAGTGTTCTGGAATAAAAATAGATGCAGTCAGCGAGATGAATTGTCATCCCGGTTAGCTCATGACAATTTTTGTTTTTATAAAAAAACACTTTAATAGGTAAAACAGTAGTTACCCCTCGGCTTCGTAATTGTAGATTGAAGTAGTGGCAGCGAAGTAGGGTTCTTTTGTGTGATAGAATTGTTTGATTTCGGCTAAGTCAATAGGGAGCTGTAAATGCGGCAGATCAAAAGCTGCGGAGTTCTCAGCCTAATATTTAACTTAATGTAAACACAGTTAAGTAAAAAAAAAAAGGAAATAATTACTGAAGAGTAAAATGTTTTGTCTATTTTATAGCAAACTATTTTTAGCTCTCCGCCACGCCCGATGTAAGACCCAACACAATTAAGGGTTCTGTTTTTGTCTAAGACAACACTTTCTCTGGAAAAGGCTAAGAAGTAATGTCGGCCAAACACGTTCATCCGTTTTATACCAGTTAAGTCAATATTACAGTTTTATCGAACATTAGACACAGCTTAGGGGGGGGGGCAAACTCTTTACAGAGCAATTAGTAGAAACTCATGTGATTCTCGTGGTACCGGACTCGAACACGGATCAATAGTTTTACATTTAATGTCGAGTCACCCAGAACAACATACTGAGTGACGCCCGGGTCACAATAGTATCATACATCTTCTGTAGAATATTATTGAAAGTAGATATTCATCGATTATAATTTACTAGCATTAACTTTAAACAAAGAAAATATATGCACTATTTAGACTTAATCTTTGTTGTGATATTTACAACTTCTTCGGCCGATGTAACATCCGACCTACTTCAGGTGTACTAATTGTTTACCTCATTCAGGTACACTAATTATTTACATAGGTACGTATCGTAACTGATTAAGTGATTAGATACTAAAATCTACATGGATTAAAATCTTATTTGGCCATGACTGACAGGATGATGACAATGATTTTCCGTAGATTAAATAAAGGAGTCAACTTGAAATCCCGTCCAATTCTTGAATTCAACATAAAGATTTCCAAGTGTCTACTATCCCGTCCCCAATTCTGAAAAAGATGCACCTGAAAAAGCATGAGGCTGCATCAGCCGAAACGTTGTCAATACAACAACCAAGATAAGAATAGTATTCTGAATAATCTATATTAGAAATCCTCATCTAAAAAAATCTGAAACAAAGAATATGAATATTTGCGTTATTTGAGTGTCAATTGTAATACGTCACTATTTCAGGTACAGTTTAAAGGTTAGATATACGAAGTTCATTTATTACATCTCTTTGTAGGCGGGTAAACAATAAGTACAAGTGAAACGTCTAGAACAGCGAACAAGAAAAGAAAATCACTTTGAACTGTAAATTAGTTTCTAAGATGGCGTAATAGAATACTCGATGAAAACTGGTTGTAATAAATTACATGTGACGATACACGAACATTTTACAAGACAGGGATAATGTATTTCTCCTGTCGCGAAATGTCACTTATCTCTCTCACATGATCACTCCTTATCTAGACCACAGATCAATGAAGATAAAACCATCCGTTAAAAGCAATTATTTTATTTCGCACAACACATGGCAATCATTCAACTAAATCAGCCCTTTCGATGATCTTATTAGAAAATTCTAGTCAGGTCTTTTAACAGGGAATTCACCATTTTCAGAATTATGTTTTCAGCGGGAATATTTTAGTGACGTAGATGTTCTAATCAGAGATATTGAAATCGCTGAGCTGAGACCAATATCAAGCGGATGTTGTTAAACGAGTTAGACTACTGCTTATAGCGCACACATTTCTTGCCTCAGGATTCTCTGATCTGCATAATGTTCTTCTCGTCGATTGTAGCTGTTCGATAACCTGCGGGAGTTTAGGTTTCTGCCTCAGACCCTGAAAGCAGCAAGTTTCACTGGTTGCATTCGAAGACGCGGAAGGTTTACTCCCAAACAGACAAAGGAATATCGTAGGAGCAACAACGACACATTCACTCCATTTATTTCGGTTACGTGCCTGTCACGTATTTGCTTGCTACACGCAGAAGTAATCAGAAGGCGACGGGTCTTAATGCCGGCTCCTCCTGGAGTTTCACTATAGCCCTGCTAGCTTGGTTGCAAACCTGATACCGCTTGGAGACAAAACCTGATCGCATTGGGTGGCCCCGCTAGGAACCGGAATTAAAGACGGCATAACTCTGACTCTATCACATCACCATCACCACCCCACGGTGATGAAGGTTTGAACTTTAGGGTGAATAACCAACCTATAGCATTGTGTTCATTTTCGTGTTAATACCCTGCAGAGATTTATCAATCACTTAATTTTTTTCAGCTGTACTTTACTTCTAGTTATATATCGGAAATAGGATCAGCTCCCATGCGTACGAATATCACAGACCCGATGTATGCTTGAGGCTGTCGAAAATAGGAGAACGCATTAAAATACAAAGTGATACCTTTTCTTACTCAAACCTTCTCTTTGTAAATTGGCTGGCTAACTGTTGTTTCATGTATTCTTATGGAGACTCGGATAGGGATACTCTCGAATACATATTTAACGAAATCCATCATAACAAGGTATTCAACACCGAACCTTATTTTTCTTATGTTTTTTTTATATTCTAATTTATATAAACCATTTGTTTTTTATACGTTGTTTTGTATCTACTTAACATTTCCATAAAGCCTTACACCCGAACCCTCTTCTATTCTGAACGAACCATATTTGGTTATCACTTTGTCAAATGATCGCTTTCTCTCTTCAACAAATAGCAGCAGAAAATAAGTAATTAAGGGTAGAGCTGATTCACAAACGCAAGGCATATATATATATATATATATATATATATATATATATAATACCTAATCTTCCGTCATTCCTAGTTCCAGTTTTAATTTATATACCTCTGTCTCAGTTTTTAATATACTGCAGGCGATAAGACAAAGCAATAGAAAAATTAACATACGAAGAATCAATTCGCCATTATCCACTTGCTTTTAATATCTTCCGATCACTTACACATAATTTATCACCTTGATCAATCAACATTTATTTTCTATGTTTCAGGTTCAAGCTGCGTATAAGTGCACGTGAGTCCATGTCTCTTTTCCTTACAATAATTCTTACCAAAATAAACTATTTTTGAAACTATATAAGAAGAGAACAAGTTAAGCATCTAGTGACATGATCTAATTATAGCAGACAACAGATTTTGGGAAGTCTTCGCATAACCACTTAACTTTTTTAATTGTTCGATTTGTCTTATTCGACATCGATTATTCAACAGAACTTAGTTACTCAAATATTCTGCAATAAATTCGTCAGGCCAGATCCTCCAATTTAAGATCTGCTGAAATAATACGATACAATCGCTTACACTCAAACCTTTTGGATGAGTTCCAAAGTAAATTTATACATTATTTCACATGTAACGCTTGCGCAACAGATAAAGGTTTAAGTAATAAACTTACGTCGAAGATTCAATGCTCAGTACAGGCAGTACTACGAATACCATAAGACTTTTATCCGATCATGACTGACGTATCCTAAACAACATACCCTCGTGGATCAAATAAAAAGTACAGTTTGCAATTCCGTACAGATTTCCGGGTTCAGTAGTTTGTGGTGGAAATAACATTCAATCTGAGAACAGTATGCCGAGTAATTTACATACAGCAAATAATTGAAATTCTAACTATTATTACGTATGAATCAGTATTTACTAAGGCGAAGGTCACTCAAGATAAAGGGTTGAGGATATTATCTGTTAGATTGTGGAGAATACTATGAGACGCTAGGAAACGATTAATGTAATTATACAAAATTTGCTTACTAACGAAAACGGCTCAATACGTATTTGTTGAAATTAGATCTAGAGACGACAATGTTGTAGACTGCAAAGAAGCACTATAAGAGGTACTTGGCAAACACTCTAAATGGATGTCCAAGAAGGCCCAATGAATTCTTCATTTAAATAAAGATATAATAGTCAAATTTTTCTTATAGTGCCATTTTATGAGATTGAATTTAGCTGTAAACTGCCGCCAGAAAATGTGTTTTTTGTTTCTTAATTCTCATGAATAAAAAAACACTGCTCACACATGTTAATGGTATATACTTTAAGCGTTCTTTAATGTATGCTCGTTTTCTTTGTCCTCAATTCTCGTATTTTCTGATGTCAGGGTGTAATACGCCACCTTAAACGTTCAGATTACCCATTTTAACAACGTCGAACAACTTATGTTGGTTGGAAATACTCCCACATATATCAGTTTTCCACACAGGTGTACTTGGGATGGTGTATATATTGAATATTAGAAAGAATATGCTGTATATTGTTCAAGTAACATGGAGTAAATTTATTTTAAAATATTAGCGTAAACATTCAAGTTCAAAGTCATTTTACCTGAACAAAGTAGGTGTTGTTTCTTCTAGACAGGCATCCACAATAATACGCACCAATACACGTGTACAACCTCACGCACTCCCTTGCACACAGACACATACACACACACGAACACAGGGATATATATATATATATATAAACTTTTAGTTTTAGTTGAATGTATGAGGAAATCATTCATGTCTTTTGTATACGATTGATTTGTAGAGAACTTTTAATTTTAAGATATTTCTATTACATACAGCTTATGTCCTTCTATTAGACTTTATTATATGAAGTTTCAGTTTCTGTCCAATTGTATGTGTACTCACGTAGTGTTTGCCGACAGAACACCATAAAAATATATATTCTGAATTCACATCAATCAGGGAAAGCTGGTTAATGCGATTTTAATTTTGATCAAAGTATGTACAACATTATCGTAGGATTTTCGTTCTCGCTTTATATCCATAAAATTAAATACTTTACGTTATTTATAATACCTTAATATATTCATAATTTGGGCAAATTCTCTGAAGCAGGACTGAGCAAACATCGACATTGAATTCAGGGAAACACCAAGTTTTCATAGAGTCGGTTGAAAACTATGAATTTACCGTAATTGTTTCACAGATCTAATGTTTCTTACACTTTGTTTCGCCCAATAAGTGCTAAATGCATCAGTCGACTTTACTTTAAACATTAAATATCATAAAATGTAAAGAACATAAAAAGTAAATATGGTCTTCTGGACTAGAGTGAATGTACTTAGGTATACTTTAGTATACTAATTATTCAACCAGGCTAAATGGCACATAATGTTGATCAGATTGTCCGGAGGTTATGACCAATACAAAGAGAGGAATGTAAACGATAGGCACAAATGGCAAGATTGTACTACGTAAGCGGACAGTTAGTCAAGCATGAGAACACTCTTAGCATTAAGCCACCATATGCCGGCTAAATATATTTGTATAACAAAACTTGACAGACGATTGCAGCCTTGTATTCCACCCATAAGCGAACAATCATATAATAATGCTAAATAGGCAGGATATATATATATATATATATATATATATATATATATATATATATTCTTTTTGTTTGAAATACATTTTCATCTAATAAGAGTATCTTAAAATAGATTTTGTCTGACTATACCCTAAAAATAAACAAATACATTTTCACATTGATTTCTTTATAAACACACACGCACACACGCACCCACACACCCACACACACCCACACATATATATATATATATATATATATATATATATATATATATATATATATAAATAATGAATAGAGGTTTATCTGAATACTTTCCTGCGGTTTCATCATAGATCTGATCATCAGACCTGTATTAGTACAGTTGTGTACATACATTAACATTATATTATATCGGAGCGTCTGGGTAAAGGTAGTTTTTTTCAAGTTGGGCAAGTTGTATCATACCTGGTAGGGGGGACGGAATCACTCATCTAAATATTTTACATAGTCCCACTAGTAAGCTACTGCCTACGTCAAGCTGACTAGACACTCAGCCAGAAAGATGCAAATTACAGTCTTTCTGCTTCAATAAATTCATGGAGCTAGGAAAAATACCACCAAGCAGCCTGAAACATTACTCCAAACAAACAAAAACAAATAAAATCCCAAATCGTGTGATATGCAAGCTTTACTGTCAGAATAATGTGCCTTGGCTTCTTTGATTATTTACAAAAGGTCAATGCCTCCAGAAAATCAGATATTGTCTTCCGTGTGCTCTTTAGGCTAAACATGTGCATAGCTGAACTTCACGAAAACAAGACTCGCATCAAGCGGCAGCGTCAGAGTACAAAACTACACTTTTTCTGACATGGCAAGTAAACTGATAAACTTAGACTACAATGCTTTGGATTCGAAATGAATCATTCTCTACTCACAACTATAGAACCGCCATACAGTGGCACAGCTCGAATCCCGACTCTGTGCCGGTTATCCGCCTCGGGTCACGTAAACATTATGAGCGTTTATGCTCCTACGTTATGCTCTCTCGTTATGCTCACCAGCGGAGACCAAGGAACCGTTCTATGAGAAGATTGACACAACCATCAAAGACATCCCTGCCCGAGAAAATTGTATCTGCTCTCTAACTTCAATGCACGATGTTTTTCTGACTTTGACACTTTGGCCCAACTGCATCAGTCATTTTAGTGTCGGCAGTCTGAAAAAAAACCAGACGGAGGCTTCTTGAGTCTGGCTCCAACCATACATATGCATACCAAACACATTCTTTGCAACAAAGCCGCTTGATCTTGTCATCAGAAAGAGCCCTTCACTGAATAGCGTTGATCTATCGAACTAGAGCAGAAAATAACTCTATTTTAATAACATTAGCAGGAAGGCAATGCCAGATATATGCGAGTGATTCGGACTATTTCGCTGCCGGAATTGCGTAATTAGAGGCAGCAATTAATGCAAAAAAAGATGTCTTCATTAACCACAACAAGCTTTCTGTGAAGACAGTCGCTACCCTCAGGAGGTTCAGGAACGACACTCAAGAGATCGCTCAGAGCCCCCATCCCCCAATGAGTACTGGCTTAACATCTTCAGATTGTCCAGCTCTCTTCTGACTTCGGCGACATTCATGGCATGTTCACTGGCTTGCAAAAGACCTTTGGTTCGAGCATGAACAACATCGTAACCCTGAGATCAACTATTGGTGGCATAATATATGACCGTAGTAAGCAGATGTAGAGTACTACCAGGGACTTTATTTGGTAGAAAACGTTGTCACGGACGCAGCAACCGAGAGCACCATCGGCCTATTTGTTAAAGAAGAGCTAGACGTGCCTACCTCTGTAGCAGAACTAAGCAAGGCAATTGACTCTCTTACATGCGGCTAAGCTCCAGGGAAAGATAGTATACCACCTGCAATAATCAAGGTGGGAAAGAAGACAACCCTGTTGCACCACCTCCTTTAGTTTCTGAAACAATGCTGAAAACAAACAGTGCCCCAAGAGATGAGTGACATAAGCATTAACACTCTGTACAAGAATAAGGGGTACCGGGCGACTGCAACATCTTTCGTAGAATATCTCTCCTAAGTGTTGTTTAGAACGTATTCACCCGGGTCGTCTTCAAAATGCTGCAGTTGCTTGCAGAGCGTGTATACTCCGAGACACAGCGTGGGCTTAGAGAAGGAATATCAACCGTCGACACGATCTTCTCCCTACGACAGTTCTAGGTAAAATGCCACGAACAGAGACAATCATTGAACATCGACTTCATCAACTTAAACTAACCATTTGATCTTGTCAGCAGAAAGAGACTTCTTAATCTTCTGCAGAGGAGTTGGTATCCCCCAACTTCTGAATATTATCACATTTTTTACGGCCTCTTTCGCAATCAAGAGCGTGTGTAAAACAGAGGTGTATACTCGCCCCGACCATCTTTGGAATATCCTCTTCTCTGCTGTTGTACAACGCGTTAAACAAGTCAGAGGTCGGGATGTACATAATTACTAAAAGCAGTGGCAGCCTATTTAACCTGCCCGCCTTCAGGCTAAGAGAATATGCGGAAGGTACTTATACGTGAGATGTTTTCGCTGACGGCATACCCCGAACAAACATTCGAGACTCAGTGACACATTGACGAATATATGCAGAGAGTGTTGCATGCCCATCAGCCTAAAAAAAAATAACGCCCTCGCCCACGATGTAAGCAGCACCTAGAAGAACACTATTACGACCATACCCTCGAGACTGCCGAGGTCTTCACATACCTCGGTTCAACCCTGTCAGGCAATATTATCCTGAACGCAGAACCCCCCAACGACAAAGCAGCAACATCTATGGCTCGCTTGACAAAAGAAGGATAGAACAAAAAGATAGTGACCACAAATACGAAGATGAAGGTGTACCGGGCGTTAGTGCACACCACGTTGCTATATATCAGCGAATCATGGATCGTCTACTCTAATCAAGAGAACTGACGTAACACATCCAACCCGCGAAACCTCAAGCACAAACTTAGGAATCATTAGAAGGACCACATTTCAAATCAGAGCGTATATTATCAGGCGGACATCCCAAGTATATTCCCTCTTCTCACTTGACGACAACTCCGACGACTTCGCTATACCAGGTAAATCGGCGATGGGTGGATCCCAAGGGATATTATATATGACGAGATAGAAACCGGCTCCAGACCAGCAGGAAGACCTGCCCTACGTTACAAGGGTGTCTTCAAGGATGTCTAATAGAAAGGCAGGTGGCATCAACCGAACAGGCTGAGACCCCGTGGCTGAAGAAAGCGATCGTTGGAGAAGTGCTGCACATGAGGTGTTGCATAGGAGTTAGGGGAGGCGAGACCAGCAGTGGTAAAATGGGAGAGCACAGACGGGAGAGGGCTGAAACCGAGCTCTCGCAGCAAGAGCCCACCTACATCTGTGACAACTGCAACAGAACATGTCTATCCAAAATTGGCTGGCACAGTTACAGTAAACACTTCAATTCGACAACGGAATAATCTGAGATGCAGAACTCTATTGTCTTCTGAGACCGGTTAGAGTTATGCCAACAACATATATATACATATATATATATATATATATATATATATATATATATATATATATATATATATATATATATGTATATTTAACATCGTATAAATCTTAGTTATACAAAAAATACTACATTTCTGTCAAAGAGACTTTATTTCCAGACAATTGTTTCCGACCATTTAAGAAACATATATTTTCATGACATACAAACTATTACTGACATTTATGAAGAGACTTTGACAGTCTATAAAATTCCACAGTCAGACTGAAAAATTAGAATGTATCCAACATTCATTTAATTCATCCATATTTGCTTTTCACTAAACATTGAAAAGCAAACCTAATTTTACTCTGGTTTTATATGTATAAACATTCATGTTATATTGTGTTTATGATATCTATGTATTTACTCTCTTGTTGTAAGTTCACATATTCAATTAATAAAAAAACATTTGGAAGTACACTTTATGTTTGAGTCAACTTGATGTGACGTTATATTAAGAGCTCTATTCGTACACACTTGAGCTACGACATAAACCTTTGTGTTAACTTGATGAAATGTATATATATATATATATATATATATATATATATACTATATATATATATAGAGAGAGAGAGTAAGAGAGAGAAAGAGAGAGAGAGATAAAGAACAAGTTATGGTTAGAAATGCTTTAAAACATATCCATTATATAAAGACCTCGGGGGAGTTTATTGGTGAAAATGTATGTTTATTAATTCCCTAAACAGAAAGTATACATACAACATAACACAGCTAAGCCAATTCACCTGTTCTCTCTTCTCTTCGCCAGGGGTAAACGACACCACTATATGATCAGCACAAAATGATTAATTCGACGGCTAAAAAAAGTGGTTATGTTCACACCTACCAACCCACGACTCCCTTTAAATTAGAAACGCACTTTTAGACGAGTAAACCTTTTAGCAATAAAAACGCCGCCGGGTCAGCAGACAAGAGAGTTTTTCCCCAGATTTGCAACGGAATTCGACTGGCTCGAGACCAAATCTGTTTCACAATACATTTTTTGCAAAGGTCATGGCCGTTGCAAATAATATACTTAATAATCTAATTTATCAAAATAAAATAAGCTACAAAAGGCGTATTTGACTCGGGCAAGAGTCGAGAGTAATTGTCTGGAATATCTGAGTTACAAGATAAGATTTTGTTTCAGCATCTTTTTAGATGTCGTCTAAATACAGAAAATATCGTTTGTTTCATTAGGTATATTTTTACTATTGAGTCACTACTTATCAAGTTAACGAGTCACTCAGGGATGAAAGTTAATGAGACGGTATAACGATCAGCCGAGAGATGAGGAACACTATAGTAGTACTAATATGTTCAATGTAAAGAATTGCGTTTGATAGGCGGTTTAGAATAATTTTTTTGCATTGGATCTGAAGACAACCAAGGTGAAATTAGCAGGGAAGCAATCCCGCGGCAATGTGTTCTACAGGCGGGAAGGCTATGCAAGGAAGCACTGATGCTCAGCATATGGAGAGGGAAAGGAAAGTAATTTTCCTTTGTAGTGGACGGTAAGTTTTTACTCTTAAGTTCTTACAAAGACTCAGGTTCGCACATTTCATGGAAATAACGTTAAACAAGGTAGGTGTCTCTTATGAGAAAGAGGTTGTATATAAATATGGAGAAAGGATGATACTCCCCCAATACATGTTTAGATGGTGATTGAAGAAGAAAGTGGTTTAATTGAACATTTGGTGTAATCTGACAACCCGCATTAACTCATGCTGTCTTTTGATTACATTTAGTTTTATTTAATATAATATAATATACATTAAATAAAAACTTTATAATTTGCGTGCATTTTGATTCACCCGTGCACACACACACGCATATATATATATATATATATATATATATATATATATATATATATATATATATATATATATATAAACTTGAATATTATTTTCACCTATTGACAAACTTCTTTTTTTAGACTCATTAGTATAGACGGTAAAGCTGGTCTACCTACCGACAGATGCGACCACACAAAACTGGGTCTTATAACCAAACATATATATGTGTGGGTGTGCATGTGTGTGTGTAAGTGTACCGCTTGAGTAGTAAATAATAAATAATATTCAATACAAGTCTACACTTTATTAAACAGCAAACAGTATGTAACACCACCCGGACATATTTTTAAAAAAAGGAATATGGACGATCTTCCTCGTTAGTAATTTTACGTCAACTTATAGACATTTCACTTCAAACGGGACTGATGACATCTCTTATATAAAGGGCAGTTGTCTATATGTATGTATGTATGTATGTATGTATGTATGTCTGTATGTGAAGCTTCTCCTCAAAAACTACCCGACGACATGTCAAAAAGTTTATATCTTCAGCACCGTACATATCCTGGGATCATAATATCTCAAAATCGCAAATAACGATTCACTCGCTGACAGTCAACCGGACCACTTTCCGACAAAAGGTAGCAGTTTTTTTCGTATTTTACACGAAATTGCAACGTTAATATGTACTAAATTCGAAATAATCTAATGTATTTATGTACTAATCCGATAAAAATGCAGAGTCATTGTAAACATCCCATAATCCCTTGCCGGATGTACCCGGTCTTGCCCTAAATTGTGTCCGGTTCTATCAGATCATCCAATAACTTCTGTCCGGATGCACCAATAACAGCATAGGAATCCTACGTTAAGAGTGTGTAGTGAAACAAGGGTTGCTCAATCACATCCGCACCTGTCCCATAATCCCTTGCCGGATGTACCCGGTCTTGACCTAAATTGTGTCCGGTTATATCAGGTCATCATGACGTCAGAGAGTGGCAGTTTTTTTTCCCTCTCACACTTTCTTTCATAATTATTAATAGACGCTAATATTTTCCTCCCCCTCCCTCCCTGTGGCCGTTCTGTTATCATGATAGGAATTACCTCCTCCTTTCAGGCCAAATTGGGGGGGGGTGGGTTACGGTATTCGCTGGTGTGAGCATTATCTCCTCCTTTCTTGAGAAGTGTTGAGGTAGGGTAGTATCGGTTCCGTTGTCATGATGCACTGATCCCATGCATTACCTCCTCCTTTTTTGAGAAATGTTGAGGTAGGGTCGTATCGGTTCCGTTGTCATGATGCCCTCATCCCATGCATTATCTCTTCCTTTTTTGAGAAATATTGAGGTAGGGTCGTATCGGTTCCGTTGTCATGATGCTCTCATCCCATGCATTATCTCCTCCTTTTTTTAGAAGTGTTGAGGTAGGGTCGTATCGGTTCCGTTGTCATGATGCACTATTCCCATGCATTATCTCCTCCTTTTTTGAGAAGTGTTGAGGTAGGGTCGTATCGGTTCCGTTGTCATGATGCACTCATCCCATGCATTATCTCCTCCTTTTTTGAGAAGTGTTGAGGTAGGGTCGTACCGGTTCCGTTGTCATGATGCACTATTAGGATACCTAAGTGATTTCAGGAGTGCTTTGGACTATTTCGCAGATCAGAAGGAGAGAGGATACCTAAGGTATTTCATGTGGGTTCATGAAGCCTCCTCGATTTTCTAAGTACTCGGCGTTGTCCGGGAGAAAAGTGCTCAATATCGTAGATAGAGCTACTGTAGTGATAGGTTTGGAAAATATTTTAACGCCATCTTCGTTCCCCTTTGGACTATTTCGCACATCAGAAGGAGAGAGGATACCTCAGTGATTTCAGTAGTCTCCAGGAGGCCTCCTTGATTATCAAAGTACTCGGCGTTGTCCGGGAGAAAAGTGCTCAATGTCCTAGATAGAGCTACTGTAGTGATAGGTTTGGAAAATATTTTAACGCCATCTTCGTTCCCCTTTGGACTATTTCGCAGATCAGAACGAGAGAGGATACCTAAGTAATTTCAAGAGTGCTCATGAAGCCTCCTCGATTTTCAAAGTACTCGGCGTTGTCCGGGAGAAAAGTGCTCAATATCCTAGATAGAGCTACTATAGTGATAGGTTTAGAACATATTTTAACGCCATCTTTGTTCCCCTTTAGACAATTTTGCAGATGAAAAGGAGGGAGGATACCTAACTGATTTCAGTAGTCCCCAGGAGGCCTCTCTGATTTTCAAAGTACTCGGCGTTGTCCGGGAAAAAAGTGCTCAATGTCCTAGATAGAGCTACTGTAGTGATAGGTTTGGATAATATTTTAACAGCATCTACGCTGAAAAGGATGGGGTAATCGATAAGAGTTATTTCACTAGTGCTCAGGAAGCCTCTTTGATTTTGAAATACTCGGCGTTGTCCGGGAGAAAAGTGCTCAATATCCTAGATAGAGCTACTGTAGTGATATGTTTGGAAAATATTTTAATGCCATCTTCGTTCCCCTTTGGACTATTTCGCAGATCAGAATGGGGAGAGGATACCTAAGTGATTTCAGTAGTCCCCAGGAGGCCTCCTTGATTATCAAAGTACTCGGCGTTGTCCGGGAGAAAAGTGCTCAATGTCCTAGATAGAGCTACTGTAGTGATAGGTTTTGGAAAATATTTTAACGTCATCTTCGTTCCCCTTTGGACTATTTCGCAGATCAGAAGGAGAGAGGATACCTAAGGTATTTCATGTGGGTTCATGAAGCCTCCTCGATTTTCATAGTACTCTGCGTTGTCCGGGAGAAAAGTGCTCAATGTCCTAGATAGAGCTACTGTAGTGATAGGTTTGGAAAATATTTTAACGCCATCTTCGTTCCCCTTTGGACTATTTCGCAGATCAGAAGGAGAGAGGATACCTCAGTGATTTCAGTAGTCTCCAGGAGGCCTCCTTGATTATCAAAGTACTCGGCGTTGTCCGGGAGAAAAAGTGCTCAATGTCCTAGATAGAGCTACTGTAGTGATAGGTTTTGGAAAATATTTTAACGCCATCTTCGTTCCTCTTTGGACTATTTCGCAGATCAGAAAGACAGAGGATACCTAAGTAATTTCAAGAGTGCTCATGAAGCCTCCTCGATTTTCAAAGTACTCGGCGTTGTCCGGGAGAAAAGTGCTGAATATCCTAGATAGAGCTACTGTAGTGATAGGTTTAGAACATATTTTAACGCCATCTTTGTTCCCCTTTGGACAATTTTGCAGATGAAAAGGAGGGAGGATACCTAACTGATTTCAGTAGTCCCCAGGAGGCCTCTCTGATTTTCAAAGTACTCGGCGTTGTCCGGGAAAAAAATGCTCAATGTCCTAGATAGAGCTACTGTAGTGATAGGTTTGAAAAATATTTTAACGCCATCTTCGTTCCCCTTTGAATTATTTCGCAGATCAGAAGGAGAAAGGATACCTAAGGTATTTCAGTAGTCCCCAGGAGGCCTCCTTGATTATCAAAGTACTCGGCGTTGTCCGGGAGAAAAGTGCTCAATGTCCTAGATAGAGCTACTGTAGTGATAGGTTTGGAAAATGTTTTAACGCCATCTTCGTTCCCCTTTCGACTATTTCGCAAATCAGAAGGAGAGAGGATACCTAAGTGATTTCAGTAGTCCCCAGGAGGCCTCCTTGATTATCAAAGTTCTCGGCGTTGTCCGGGAGAAAAGTGCTCAATATCCTAGATAGAGCTACTGTAGTGATAGGTTTGGAAAATATTTTAACGCCATCTTCGTTCCTCTTTGGATTATTTCGCAGATCAGAAAGAGGGAGGATACCTAAGGGATTTCAGTAGTCCCCAGGAGGCCTCCTTGATTATCAAAGTACTCGGCGTTGTCCGGGAGAAAAGTGCTCAATGTCCTAGATAGAGCTACTGTAGTGATAGGTTTGGAAAATATTTTAACGCCATCTTCGTTCCCCTTTGGATTGTTTCGCAGATCAGAAGGAGAAAGGATACCTAAGGTATTTCAGTAGTCCCCAGGAGGCCTCCTTGATTATCAAAGTACTCGGCGTTGTCCGGGAGAAAAGTGCTCAATGTCCTAGATAGAGCTACTGTAGTAATAGGTTTGGAAAATGTTTTAACGCCATCTTCGTTCCCCTTTCGACTATTTCGCAAATCAGAAGGAGAGAGGATACCTAAGTGATTTCAGTAGTCCCCAGGAGGCCTCCCTGATTATCAAAGTACTCGGGGTTGTCAGGGAGAAAAGTGCTCAATGTCCTAGATAGAGCTACTGTAGTGATAGGTTTTGGAAAATATTTTAACGCCATCTTCGTTCCCCTTTGGACTATTTCGCAGATCAGAAGGAGAGAGGATACCTAAGAGAATTTCATGGGTGTTCATGAAGCCTCCTCGATTTTCAAAGTACTCGGCGTTGTCCGGGAGAAAAGTGCTCAATATCCTAGATAGAGCTACTGTAGTGATAGGTTTGGAAAATATTTTAACGCTATCTTCGTTCCTCTTTGGATTATTTCGCAGATCAGAAAGAGGGAGGATACCTAAGGGATTTCAGTAGTCCCCAGGAAGCCTCCTTGATTATCAAAGTACTCGGCGTTGTCCGGGAGAAAAGTGCTCAATGTCCTAGATAGAGCTACTGTAGTGATAGGTTTGGAAAATATTTTAACGCCATCTTCGTTCCCCTTTGGATTATTTCGCAGATCAGAAGGAGAAAGGATACCTAAGGTATTTCAGTAGTCCCCAGGAGGCCTCCTTGATTATCAAAGTACTCGGCGTTGTCCGGGAGAAAAGTGCTCAATGTCCTAGATAGAGCTACTGTAGTGATAGGTTTGGAAAATATTTTAACGCCATCTTCGTTCACCTTTGGACTATTTCGCAGATCATAAGGAGAGAGGATACCTAAGGGATTTCAGGAGTGCTCATAAAGCCTCCTCGATTTTCAAAGTTCTCGGCATTGTCCGGGAGAAAAGTGCTCAATGTCCTAGATAGAGCTACTGTAGTGATAGGTTTGGATAATATTTTAACAGCATCTACGCTGAAAAGGATGGGGTAATCGATAAGAGTTATTTCAGTAGTGCTCAAGAGGCTTCTTTGATTTTGAAATACTCGGCGTTGTCCGGGAGAAAAGTGCTCAATATCCTAGATAGAGCTACTGTAGTGATAGGTTTGGAAAATATTGTAACGCCATCTTCGTTCCCCTTTGGACTATTTCGCAGATCAGAAGGAGAGAGGATACCTAAGTGATTTCAGTAGTCCCCAGGAGGCCTCCTTGATTATCAAAGTACTCGGCGTTGTCCGGGAGAAAAGTGCTCAATATCCTAGATAGAGCTACTGTAGTGATAGGTTTGGAAAATATTTTAACGCCATCTTCGTTCCCCTTTGGACTATTTCGCAGATCAGAAAGAGAGATGATACCTAAGTGATTTCAGGAGTGCTCATGAAGCCTCCTCGATTTTCAAAGCACTCGGCGTTGTCCGGGAGAAAAGTGCTGAATATCCAAGATAGAGCTACTGTAGTGATAGGTTTAGAAAATATTTTAACGCCATCTTCGTTCCCCTTTGGACAATTTTGCAGATGAAAAGGAAGGAGGATACCTAACTGATTTCAGTAGTCCCCAGGAGGCCTCTTTGATTTTCAAAGTACTCGGCGTTGTCCGGGAAAAAAGTGCTCAATGTCCTAGATAGAGCTACTGTAGTGATAGGTTTGGATAATATTTTAACAGCATCTACGCTGAAAAGGATGGGGGAATGGATAAGAGTTATTTCAGTAGTCCCCAGGAGGCCTCCTCGATTTTCAAAGTACTCGGCGTTGTCCGGGAGAAAAGTGCTCAATATCCTAGATAGAGCTACTGTAGTGATAGGTTTAGAAAATATTTTAACGCCATCTTCGTTCACCTTTGGACTATTTCGCAGATCAGAAGGAGAGAAGATACCTAAGGGATTTCAGTAGTGCTTATAAAGCCTCCTCGATTTTCAAAGTACTCGGCGTTGTCCGGGAGAAAAGTGCTCAATATCCTAGATAGAGCTACTGTAGTGATAGGTTTAGAAAATATTTTAATGCCATCTTCGTTCCCCTTTGGACAATTTTGCAGCTGAAAAGTAGGGAGGATACCTAACGGATTTCAGTAGTCCCCAGGAGGCCTTTTTGATTATCAAAGTACTCGGCGTTGTCCGGGAGAAAAGTGCTCAATGTCCTAGATAGAGCCACTGTAGTGATAGGTTTGGAAAATATTTTAACGCCATCTTCGTTTCCCTTTGGACTATTTCGCAGATCAGAAGGAGAGAGGATACCTAAGGGATTTCAGGAGTGCTCATGAAGCCTCCTCGATTTTCAAAGTACTTTGCGTTGTCCGGGAGAAAAGTGCTCAATATCCTAGATAGAGCTACTGTAGTGATAGGTTTGGAAAATATTTTAACGCCATCTTCGTTCACCTTTGGACTATTTAGCAGATCAGAAAGAGAGAGGATACCTAAGGGATTTCAGGAGTGCTCATAAAGCCTCCTCGATTTTCAAAGTACTCGGCGTTGTCCGGGAGAAAAGTGCTCAATATCCTAGATAGAGCTACTGTAGTGATAGGTTTAGAAAATATTTTAACGCCCTCTTCGTTCCCCTTTGGACAATTTTGGAGCTGAAAAGTAGGGAGGATACCTAACTGATTTCAGTAGTCCCCAGGAGGCCTCTTTGATTTTCAAAGTACTCGGCGTTGTCCGGGAAAAAAGTGCTCAATGTCCTAGATAGAGCTACTGTAGTGATAGGTTTGGATAATATTTTAACAGTATCTACGCTGAAAAGGATGGAGTAATCGATAAGAGTTATTTCAGTAGTGCTCAGGAGGCCTCCTTGATTTTTAAATACTCGGCGTTGTCCGGGAGAAAAGTGCTCAATATCCTAGATAGAGCTACTGTAGTGATAGGTTTGGAAAATATTTTAACGCCATCTTCGTTCCCCTTTGGACTATTTCGCAGATCAGAAAGAGAGAAGATACCTAAGTGATTTCAGTAGTCCCTAGGAGGCCTCCTTAGTTATCAAAGTACTCAGCGTTGTCCGGGAGAAAAGTGCTCAATGTCCTAGATAGAGCTACTGTAGTGATAGGTTTTGGAAAATATTTTAACGCCATCTTCGTTCCCCTTTGGACTATTTCGCAGATCAGAAGGAGAGAGATACCTAAGGGATTTCATAGGTGTTCATGAAGCCTCCTCGATTTTCAAAGTACTCGGCGTTGTCCGGGAAAAAAGTGCTCAATATCCTAGATAGAGCTACTATAGTGATAGGTTTAGAAAATATTTTAACGCCATCTTCGTTCCCCTTTAGATTATTTCGCAGATCAGAAGGAGAGAGATCACCTAAGGGATTTCAGAAGTCCCCAGGAGGCCTCCTTGATTATCAAAGTACTCGGCGTTGTCCGGGAGAAAAGTGCTCAATGTCCTAGATAGAGCTACTGTAGTGATAGGTTTGGAAAATATTTTAACGCCATCTTCGTTCCCCTTTGGACTATTTCGCAGATCAGAAGGAGAGAGGATACCTAAGGGATTTCAGGAGTGCTCATGAAGCCTCCTCGATTTTCAAAGTACTGGGCGTTGTCTGGGAGAAAAGTGCTCAATGTCCTAGATAGAGCTACTGTAGTGATAGGTTTGGATAATATTTTAACAGCATGTACGCTGAAAATTATGGGGTAATCGATAAGAGTTATTTCAGTAGTGCTCAGGAGGCCTCTTTGATTTTATAAATACTCGGCGTTGTCCGGGAGAAAAGTGCTCAATATCCTAGATAGAGCTACTGTAGTGATAGGTTTGAAAAATATTTTAACGCCATCTTCGTTCCCCTTTGGACTATTTCGCAGATCAGAAGGAGAGAGGATACCTAAGTGATTTCAGTAGTCCCCAGGAGGCCTCTTTGATTTTCAAAGTACTCGGCGTTGTCCGGGAAAAAAGTGCTCAATGTCCTAGATAGAGCTACTGTAGTGATAGGTTTGGATAATATTTTAACAGCATCTACGCTGAAAAGGATGGGGGAATGGATAAGAGTTATTTCAGTAGTCCCCAGGAAGGCTCTTTGATTTTGAAATACTCGGCGTTGTCCGGGAGACAAGTGCTCTATATCCTAGATAGAGCTACTGTAGTGATAGGTTTGGAAAATATTTTAACGCCATCTTCGTTCCCCTTTGGACTATTTCGCAGATTAGAAGGAGAGAGGATACCTAAGTGATTTCAGTAGTCGCTAGGAGGGCTCCTTGATTATCAAAGTACTCGGCGTTGTCCGGGAGAAAAGTGCTCAATGTCCTAGATAGAGCTACTGTAGTGATAGGGTTGGAAAATATTTTAACGCCATCTTCGTTCCCCTTTGGACTATTTCAAAGATCAGAAGGAGAGAGGATACCTAAGTGATTTTAGTAGTCCCCAGGAGGCCTCTTTGATTTTCAAAGTACTCGGCGTTGTCCGGGAAAAAAGTGCTCAATGTCCTAGATAGAGCTACTGTAGTGATAGGTTTGGATAATATTTTAACAGCATCTACGCTGAAAAGGATGGGGGAATGGATAAGAGTTATTTCAGTAGTCCACAGGAGGGCTCTTTGATTTTGAAATACTCGGCGTTGTCCGGGAGACAAGTGCTCAATATCCTAGATAGAGCTACTGTAGTGATAGGTTTGGAAAATATTTTAACGCCATCTTCGTTCCCCTTTGGACTATTTCGCAGATCAGAAGGAGAGAGGATACCTAAGTGATTTCAGTAGTCTCCAGGAGGCCTCCTTGATTATCAAAGTACTCGGCGTTGTCCGGGAGAAAAGTGCTCAATGTCCTAGATAGAGCTACTGTAGTGATAGGTTTGGAAAATATTTTAACGCCATCTTCGTTCCCCTTTGGACTATTTCGCAGATCAGAAGGAGAGAGGATACCTAAGTAATTTCAAGAGTGCTCATGAAGCCTCCTCGATTTTCAAAGTACTCGGCGTTGTCCGGGAGTAAAGTGCTCAATATCCTAGATAGAGCTACTATAGTGATAGGTTTAGAACATATTTTAACGCCATCTTTGTTCCCCTTTGGACAATTTTGCAGATAAAAAGGAAGGAAGGATACCTAACTGATTTCAGTAGTCTCCAGGAGGCCTCTCTGATTTTTAAAGTACTCGGCGTTGTCCGGGAAAAAAGTGCTCAATGTCCTAGATAGAGCTACTGTAGTGATAGGTTCGGATAATATTTTAACAGCATCTACGCTGAAAAGGATGGGGTAATCGATAAGAGTTATTTCAGTAGTGCTCAGGAGGCCTCTTTGATTTTGAAATACTCGGCGTTGTCCGGGAGAAAAGTGCTCAATATCCTAGATAGAGCTACTGTAGTGATAGGTTTGGAAAATATTTTAACGCCATCTTCGTTCCCTTTTGGACTATTTCGCTGATCAGAATGGGGAGAGGATACCTAAGTGATTTCAGTAGTCCCCAGGAGGCCTCCTTGATTATCAAAGTACTCGGCGTTGTCCGGGAGAAAAGTGCTCAATGTCCTAGATAGAGCTACTGTAGTGATAGGTTTTGGAAAATATTTTAACGCCATCTTCGTTCCCCTTTGGACTATTTCGCAGATCAGAAGGAGAGAGGATACCTAAGGTATTTCATGTGGGTTCAACAAGCCTCCTCGATTTTCAAAGTACTCGGCGTTGTCCGGGAGAAAAGTGCTCAATATCCTAGATAGAGCTACTGTAGTGATAGGTTTGGAAAATATTTTAACGCCATCTTCGTTCCTCTTTGGACTATTTCGCAGATCAGAAGGAGAGAGGATACCTAAGTGTTTTCAGTAGTGCTCATGAGGCCTCCTTGATTTTCAAAGTACTTGGCGTTGTCCGGGAGAAAAGTGCTCAATATCCTAGATAGAGCTATGATGAAGACTATCATGAGAGGATTGAAAATGATGAAGACTATCATGAGAGGATTGAAAATGATGAAGACTATCATGAGAGGATTGAAAATGATGAAGACTATCATGAGAGGATTGAAAATGATGAAGGCTATCAAGAGGGGATTGAAAATGATGAAGACTATAATGAGGGGATTGAAAATGATGTACACTATCATGAAGGGATTGAAAATGATGAAGACTATCATAAGGGGATTGAAAATGATGAAGAATGTCATGAGAAGATTGAAAATGATGAAGAATGTCATGAGAGGATTGAAAATGATGAAGAATGTCATGAGAGGATTGAAAATGATGAAGAATAGACTGACAGGATTGGAAATGATGAAGAATACCATGAGGGGATTTAAAATGATGAATAATATCATGAGGGGATTGGAAATGATGAAGAATATTATGAGAGGATTGAAAATGATGAAGACTCCCATGAGAGGTTTGAAAATGATGAAGACTCTCATGAGAGGATTAAAAATGATGAAGACTATCATGAGGGGATCGAAAATGAGGAAATATACCATGAGAGGATTGAAAATGATGAAGAATATCATGAGGGGATTGAAAATGATGAAGAATATCATGAGGGGATTGAAAATAATGAAGAATATCATGAGAGGATTGAAAAAATGAAGAATATCATGAGAGGATTGAAAATTATTAAGAATATCGTGAGCGGATTGAAAATGATGAGGAATATTACAAGAGGATTCAAAATGATGAAGAATATTATGAGGGGATTGAAAATGATTAATAGTATGAGGAGATCGAAAATGATGAATACAACGAGGGGAGTTAAAATGATGAAGGATATCATGAGGGGATTCAAAATATATAGTATGAACACCGGGGCGGTTATAAGTACCTATATAGAAGGCGCAGACAGTGGTGGTACTTTTTATAGAAATAAGTCATACTATTGCCCTGTGAAACGTAGGATGAAATGGTGGGGAAGAAACAGCTTTCGCAAACGGCAAAATTTAAAAGTAGCGACCAGGGTAGAGAAAAGTAGAAAGATAAAGAGACAGCTATAGAGAGAGAAGGAGAGAAATAGAAGTTTTAATATAAAGATGTTACACACGCAATTTTTCTTCAATTATGTTTTTATGACCCCGAGCAACGCCGGGTAGCCCCGCTAGTCTCTTATATAAAGGGCAGTTGTCTATATGTATGTATGTATGTATGTATGTATGTATGTCTGTATGTGAAGCTTCTCCTAAAAAACTAAGTGGCGACATGTCAAAAAGTTTATATCTTCAGCACCGTACATATCCTGGGATCATAATATCTCAAAATCGCAAATAACGATTCACTCGCTGACAGTCAACCGGACCACTTTCCGACAAAAGGTAGCAGTTTTTTCGTATTTTCCACGACATTTTCAACGTTAACATGTACTAAATTCGAAATAATCTAATGTATTTATGTACTAATCCGATAAAAATGCAGAGTCATTGTAAACATCCCATAATCCCTTGCCGGATGTACCCGGTCTTGCCCTAAATTGTGTCCGGTTCTATCAGATCATCCAATAACTTCTGTCCGGTTGCATCAATAACAACATAGGAATCCTACGTTAAGAGTGTGTAGTGAAACAAGGGTTGCTCAATCACATCCGCACCTGTCCCATAATCCCTTGCCGGATGTACCCGGTCTTGCTCTAAATTGTGTCCGGTTATATCAGGTCATCATGACGTCAGAGAGTGGCAGTTTTTTTTCCCTCTCACACTTTCTTTCATAATTATTAATAGACGCTAATATTCCCCCCCATCCCTCCCTGTGGCCGTTCTGTTGTTATCATGATAGGAATTACCTCCTCCTTTCAGGCCAAATTGGGGGGGGGGGGTTACGGTATTCGCCGGTGTGAGCATTACCTCCTCCTTTCTTGAGAAGTGTTGAGGTAGGGTCGTATCGGTTCCGTTGTCATGATGCACTGATCCCATGCATTATCTCTTCCTTTTTTGAGAACTGTTGAGGTAGGGTCGTATCGGTTCCGTTTTCATGATGCACTCATCCCATGCATTATCTCCTCCCTTTTTTAGAAGTGTTGAGGTAGGGTCGTATCGGTTCCGTTGTCATGATGCACTATTCCCATCCATTATCTCCTCCTTTTTTGAGAAGTGTTGAGGTAGGGTCGTATCGGTTCCGTTGTCATGATGCACTATTCCCATGCATTATCTCCTCCTTTTTTTAAAAGTGTTGAGGTAGGGTCGTATCGGTTCTGTTGTCATGATGCACTCATCCCATGCATTATCTCCTCCTTTTTTGAGAAGTGTTGAGGTAGGGTCGTATCGGTTCCGTTGTCATGATGGACTCATCCCATGCATTATCTCCTCCTTTTTTGAGAAGTGTTGAGGTAGGGTCGTATCGGTTCCGTTGTCATGATGCACTCATCCCATGCATTATCTCCTCCTTTTTTGAGAAGTGTTGAGGAAGGGTTGTATCGGTTCCGTTGTCATAATACACTATTAGGATACCTAAGTGATTTCAGGAGTGCTTTGGACTATTTCGCAGATCAGAAGGAGAGAGGATACCTAAGGTATTTCATGTGGGTTCATGAAGCCTCCTCGATTTTCTAAGTACTCGGCGTTGTCCGGGAGAAAAGTGCTCAATATCCTAGATAGAGCTACTGTAGTGATAGGTTTGGAAAATATTTTAACGCCATCTTCGTTCCCCTTTGGACTATTTCGCAGATCAGAAGGAGAGAGGATACCTCAGTGATTTCAGTAGTCTCCAGGAGGCCTCCTTTATTATCAAAGTACTCGGCGTTGTCGGGGAAAAAAGTGCTCAATGTCCTAGATAGAGCTACTGTAGTGATAGGTTTGGAAAATATTTTAACGCCATCTTCGTTCCCCTTTGGACTATTTCGCAGATCAGAAGGAGAGAGGATACCTCAGTGATTTCAGTAGTCTCCAGGAGGCCTCCTTGATTATCAAAGTACTCGGCGTTGTCCGGGAGAAAAGTGCTCAATGTCCTAGATAGAGCTACTGTAGTGATAGGTTTGGAAAATATTTTAACGCCATCTTCGTTCCCCTTTGGACTATTTCGCAGATCAGAAGGAGAGAGGATACCTAAGTAATTTCAAGAGTGCTCATGAAGCCTCCTCGATTTTCAAAGTACTCGGCGTTGTCCGGGAAAATAGTGCTAAATATCCTAGATAGAGCTACTGTAGTGATAGGTTTAGACCATATTTTAACGCCATCTTTGTTCCCCTTTGGACAATTTTGCAGATGAAAAGGAGGGAGGATACCTAACTGATTTCAGTAGTCCCCAGGAGGCCTGTTTGATTTTCAAAGTACTCGGCGTTGTCCGGGAAAAAAGTGCTCAATGTCCTAGATAGAGGTACTGTAGTGATAGGTTTGGATAATATTTTAACAGCATCTACGCTGAAAAGGATGGGGTAATCGATAAGAGTTATTTCAGTAGTGCTCAGGAGGCCTCTTTGATTTTGAAATACTCGGCGTTGTCCGGGAGAAAAGTGCTCAATATCCTAGATAGAGCTACTGTAGTGATAGGTTTTGGAAAATATTTTAACGCCATCTTCGTACCCCTTTGGACTATTTCGCAGATCAGAAGGAGAGAGGATACCTAAGGGATTTCATAGGTGTTCATGAAGCCTCCTCGATTTTCAAAGTACTCGGCGTTGTCCGGGAGAAAAGTGCTCAATATCCTAGATAGAGCTACTGTAGTGATAGGTTTGGAAAATATTTTAACGCCATCTTCGTTCACCTTTGGATATTTCGCAGATCAGAAGGAGAGAGGATACCTAAGGGATTTCAGGAGTGCTCATAAAGCCTCCTCGATTTTCAAAGTACTCGGCGTTGTCCGGGAGAAAAGTGCTCAATGTCCTAGATAGAGCTACTGTAGTGATAGGTTTGGATAATATTTTAACAGCATCTACGCTGAAAATTATAGGGTAATCGATAAGAGTTATTTCAGTAGTGCTCAGGAGGCCTCTTTGATTTTGAAATACTCGGCGTTGTCCGGGAGAAAAGTGCTCAATATCCTAGATAGAGCTACTGTAGTGATAGTTTTGGAAAATATTTTAACGCCATCTTCGTTCCCCTATGGACTATTTCGCAGATCAGAAGAAGAGAGGATACCTAAGTGATTTCAGTAGTCCCCAGGAGGCCTCCTTGATTATACAAGTACTCAGCGTTGTCCGGGAGAAAAGTGTTCAATGTCCTAGATAGAGCTACTGTAGTGATGGGTTTGGAAAATATTTTAACGCCATCTTCGTTCCCCTTTGGACTATTTCGCAGATCAGAAGGAGAGAGGATACCTAAATGATTTCAGGAGTGCGCATGAAGCCTCCTCGATTTTCAAAGTACTCGGCGTTGTCCGGGAGAAAAGTGCTCAATATCCTAGATAGAGCTACTGTAGTGATAGGTTTAGAAAATATTTTAACGCCATCTTCGTTCCCCTTTGGACAATTTTGCAGCTGAAAAGGAGGGAGGATACCTAACTGATTTCAGTAGTCCACAGGAGGCCTCTTTGATTTTCAAAGTACTCGGCGTTGTCCGGGAAAAAGTGCTCAATGTCCTAGATTGAGCTACTGTAGTGATTGTTTTGGATAATATTTTAACAGCATCTACGCTGAAAAGGATGGGGGAATGGATAAGAGTTATTTCAGTAGTCCCCAGGAGGGCTCTTTGATTTTGAAATACTCGGCGTTGTCCGGGAGACAAGTGCTCAATATCCTAGATAGAGCTACTGTAGTGATAGGTTTGGAAAATATTTTAACGCAATCTTCGTTCCCCTTTGGACTATTTCGCAGATCAGAAGGAGAGAGGATACCTAAGTGATTTCAGTAGTCCCCAGGAGGCCTCCTTGATTATCAAAGTACTGTGCATTGTCCGGGAGAAAAGTGCTCAATGTCCTAGATAGAGCTACTGTAGTGATAAGTTTGGATAATATTTTAACGCCATCTTCGTTCCCCTTTGGACTATTTCGCAGATCAGAAGGAGAGAGGATACCTAAGGGATTTCAGGAGTGCTCATGAAGCATCCTCGATTTTCAAAGTACTCGGCGTTGTCCGGGAGAAAAGCGCTCAATATCCTAGATAGAGCTACTGTAGTGATAGGTTTAGAAAATATTTTAACGCCATCTTCGTTCCCCTTTGGACAATTTTGCAGCTGAAAAGGAGGGAGGATACCTAACTGATTTCAGTAGTCCCCAGGAGGCCTGTTTGATTTTCAAAGTACTCGGCGTTGTCCGGGAAAAAAGTGCTCAATGTCCTAGATAGAGCTACTGTAGTGATAGGTTTGGAAAATATTTTAACAGCATCTACGCTGAAAAGGATGGAGGAATGGATAAGAGTTATTTCACTAGTCCCCAGGAGGCTTCTTTGATTTTGAAATACTCGGCGTTGTCCGGGAGAAAAGTTCTCAATATCCTAGATAGAGCTACTGTAGTGATAGGTTTGGAAAATATTTTAACACAATCTTCGTTCCCCTTTGGACAATTTTGCAGCTGAAAAGGAGGGAGGATACCTAACTGATTTCAGTAGTCCCCAGGAGGCCTCTTTGATTATCAAAGTACTGTGCATTGTCCGGGAGAAAAGTGCTCAATGTCCTAGATAGAGCTACTGTAGTGATAAGTTTAGATAATATTTTAACGCCATCTTCGTTCCCCTTTGGACTATTTCGCAGATCAGAAGGAGAGAGGATACCTAAGTGATTTCAGTAGTCCCCAGGAGGCCTCCTTGATTATCAAAGTACTGTGCATTGTCCGGGAGAAAAGTGCTCAATGTCCTAGATAGAGCTACTGTAGTGATAAGTTTAAAAAATATTTTAACGCCATCTTCGTTCCCTCTTTGGACTATTCCGCAGATCAGAAGGAGAGAGGATACCTAAGGGATTTCAGGAGTGCTCATGAAGCCTCCTCGATTTTCAAAGTACTCGGCGTTGTCCGGGAGAAAAGTGCTCAATATCCAAGATAGAGCTACTGTAGTGATAGGTTTAGAACATATTTTAACGCCATTTTCGTTCCCCTTTGGACAATTTTGCAGATGAAAAGGAGGGAGGATACCTAAGTGATTTCAGTAGTCCCCAGAAGGCCTCTTTGAATTTAAAAGTACTCGGCGTTGTCCGGGAAAAAAGTGCTCAATGTCCTAGATAGAGCTACTGTAGTGATAGGTTTGGATAATATTTTAACAGCATCTACGCTGAAAAGGATGGGGAATCGATAAGAGTTATTTCAGTAGTGCTCAGGAGGCCTCTTTGATTTTGAAATACTCGGCGTTGTCCGGGAGAAAAGTGCTCAATATCCTAGATAGAGGTACTGCAGTGATAGGTTTGGATAATATTTTAACGCCATATTCGTTCCTGTTTGGACTATTTCGCAGATCAGTAGGAGAGAGGATACCTAAGTGATTTCAGTAGTCCTCAGGAGGCTTCCTTTATTATTAAAGTACTCAGCGTTGTCCGGGAGAAAAGTGCTCAATGTCCTTGATAGAGCTACTGTAGTGATAGGTTTGGAAAATATTTTAACGCCATCTTTGTTCCTCTTTGGACTATTTCGCAGATCAGAAGGAGAGAGGATAGCTAAGTGTTTTCAGTAGTGCTCATGAGGCTTCCTTGATTTTCAAAGTACTTGGCGTTGTCCGTGAGAAAAGTGCTCAATATCCTAGATAGAGCTATGATAAAGACTATCATGAGAGGATTGAAAATGATGAAGACTATCAAGAGAGGATTGAAAATGATGAAGGCTATCAAGAGAGGATTGAAAATGATGAAGGCTATCATGAGGGGATTGAAAATGATGAAGGCTATCATGAGGGGATTGAAAATGATGAAGGCTATCATGAGGGGATTGAAAATGATGTACACTATCATGAGGGGATTGAAAATGATGAAGACTATCATGAGGGGATTGAAAATGATGAAGACTATCATAAGGGGATCGAAAATGATGAAGAATGTCATGAGAGGATTGAAAATGATGAAGAATGTCATGAGAGGATTTAAAATGATGAAGAATAGACTGACAGGATTGGAAATGATGAAGAATACCATGAGGGGATTTAAAATGATGAATAATATCATGAGGGGATTGAAAATGATGAAGAATATCATGAGAGTATTGAAAATGATGAAGACTATCATGAGAGGATTAAAAATGATGAAGACTCTCATGAGAGGATTAAAAATGATGAAGACTATCATGAGGGGATCGAAAATGATGAAATATACCATGAGAGGATTGAAAATGATGAAGAATATCATGAGGGGAGTGAAAATGATGAAGAATATCATGAGGGGATTGAAAATAATGAAGAATATCATGAGAGGATTGAAAAAATGAAGAATATCATGAGAGGATTGAAAATTATTAAGAATATCATGAGCGGATTGAAAATGATGAGGAATATTACGAGAGGATTGAAAATGATGAAGAATATTATGAGGGGATTGAAAATGATTAATAGTATGAGGAGATTGAAAATTATGAAGAATATTATGAGGGGATTGAAAATGATTAATAGTATGAGGAGATCGAAAATGATGAATACAACGAGGGGAGTTAAAATGATGAAGGATATCATGAGGGGATTCAAAATATATAGTATGAACACTGGGGCGGTTATAAGTACCTATATAGAAGGCACAGACAGTGGTGGTACTTTTTATAGAAATAAGTCATACTACTGCCCTGTGAAACGTAGGATGAAATGGTGGGGAAGAAACAGCTTTCGCAAAAGGCAAAATTTAAAAGTAGCGACCAGGGTAGAGAAAAGTAGAAAGATAAAGAGACAGCTATAGAGAGAGAAGGAAAGAAATAGAAGTTTTAATATAAAGATGTTACACACGCAATTTTTCTTCAATTATGTTTTTATGACCCCGAGCAACGCCGGGTAGCCCCGCTAGTCTCTTATATAAAGGGCACTTGTCTATATGTATGTATGTATGTATGTATGTATGTATGTATGTCTGTATGTGAAGCTTCTCCTCAAAAACTACGCGACGACATGTCAACAAGTTTATATCTTCAGCACCGTACATATCCTGGGATCATAATATCTCAAAATCGCAAATAACGATTCACTCGCTGACAGTCAACCGGACCACTTTCCGACAAAAGGTAGCAGTTTTTTCGTATTTTCCACGACTTTTTGAACGTTAATATGTACTAAATTCGAAATAATCTAATGTATTTATGTACTAATCCGATAAAAATGCAGAGTCATTGTAAACATCCCATAATCCCTTGCCGGATGTACCCGGTCTTGACCTAAATTGTGTCCGGTTATATCAGGTCATCATGACGTCAGAGAGTGGCAGTTTTTTTTCCCTCTCACACTTTCTTTCATAATTATTAATCGACGCTAATATTTTCCTCCCCCCTCCCCCCCTGTGGCCGTTCTGTTATCATGATAGGAATTACCTCCTCCTTTCAGGCCAAATTGGGGGGGGGGGGTTACGGTATTCGCTGGTGTGAGCATTACCTCCTCCTTTCTTGAGAAGTGTTGAGGTAGGGTAGTATCGGTTCCGTTGTCATGATGCACTGATCCCATGCATTACCTCCTCCTTTTTTGAGAAATGTTGAGGTAGGGTCGTATCGGTTCCGTTGTCATGATGCCCTCATCCCATGCATTATCTCTTCCTTTTTTGAGAAATGTTGCGGTAGGGTCGTATCGGTTCCGTTGTCATGAGGCTCTCATCCCATGCATTATCTCCTCCTTTTTTTAGAAGTGTTGAGGTAGGGTCGTATCGGTTCCGTTGTCATGATGCACTATTCCCATGCATTATCTTTTCCTTTTTTGAGAAGTGTTGAGGTAGGGTCGTATCGGGTCCGTTGTCATGATGCACTATTCCCATGCATTATCTCCTCCTTTTTTGAGAAGTGTTGAGGTAGGGTCGTATCGGTTCCGTTGTCATGATGCACTCATCCCATGCATTATCTCCTCCTTTTTTGAGAAGTGTTGAGGTAGGGTCGTATCGGTTCCGTTGTCATGATGCACTCATCCCATGCATTATCTCCTCCTTTTTTGAGAAGTGTTCAGGTAGGGTCGTATCGGTTCCGTTGTCATGATGCACTATTAGGATACCTAAGTGATTTCAGGAGTGCTTTGGACTATTTCGCAGATCAGAATGAGAGAGGATACCTAAGGTATTTCATGTGGGTTCATGAAGCCTCCTCGATTTTCTAAGTACTCGGCGTTGTCCGGGATAAAAGTGCTCAATATCCTAGATAGAGCTACTGTAGTGATAGGTTTGGAAAATATTTTAACGCCATCTTCGTTCCCCTTTGGACTATTTCGCAGATCAGAAGGAGAGAGGATACCTCAGTGATTTCAGTAGTCTCCAGGAGGCCTCCTTGATTATCAAAGTACTCGGCGTTGTCCGGGAGAAAAGTGCTCAATATCCTAGATAGAGCTACCGTAGTGATAGGTTTGGAAAATATTTAAACGCCATCTTCGTTCCCCTTTGGACTATTTCGCAGATCAGAAGGAGAGAGGATACCTCAGTGATTTCAGTAGTCTCCAAGAGGCCTCCTTGATTATCAAAGTACTCGGCGTTGTCCGGGAGAAAAGTGCTCAATGTCCTAGATAGAGCTACTGTAGTGATAGGTTTGGATAATATTTTAACAGCATCTACGCTGAAAAGGATGGTGTAATCGATAAGAGTTATTTCAGTAGTGCTCAGGAGGCCTCTTTGATTTTGAAATACTCGGCGTTGTCCGGAAGAAAAGTGCTCAATATCCTAGATAGAGCTACCTAGTGATAGGTTTGGAAAATATTTTAACTCCATCTTCGTTCCCCTTTGGACTATTTCGCAGATCAGAAGGAGAGACGATACCTAAGGGATTTCAGGAGTGCTCATAAAGCCTCCTCGATTTTCAAAGTACTCGGCGTTGTCCGGGAGAAAAGTGCTCAATATCCTAGATAGAGCTACTGTATGATAGGTTTGGAAAATATTTAAACGCCATCTTCGTTCCCCTTTGGACTATTTCGAAGATCAGAAGGAGAGAGGATACCTAAGGGATTTCAGGAGTGCTCATGAAGCCTCCTCGATTTTCAAAGTACTCGGCGTTGTCCGGGAGAAAAGTGCTCAATATCCAAGATAGAGCTACTGTAGTGATAGGTTTAGAACATATTTTAACGCCATTTTCGTTCCCCTTTGGACAATTTTGCAGATGAAAAGGAGGGAGGATACCTAAGTGATTTCAGTAGTCCCCAGGAGGCCTCTTTGATTTTCAAAGTACTCGGCGTTGTCCGGGAAAAAAGTGCTCAATGTCCTAGATAGAGCTACTGTAGTGATAGGTTTGGATAATATTTTAACAGCATCTACGCTGAAAAGGATGGGGAATCGATAAGAGTTATTTCAGTAGTGCTCAGGAGGCCTCTTTGATTTTAAAATACTCAGCGTTGTCCGGGAGAAAAGTGCTCAATGTTCTTGATAGAGCTACTGTAGTGATAGGTTTGGAAAATATTTTAACGCCATCTTTGTTCCTCTTTGGACTATTTCGCAGATCAGAAGGAGAGAGGATACCTAAGTGTTTTCAGTAGTGCTCATGAGGCCTCCTTGATTTTCAAAGTACTTGGCGTTGTCCGGGAGAAAAGTGCTCAATATCCTAGATAGAGCTATGATAAAGACTATCATGAGAGGATTGAAAATGATGAAGACTATCAAGAGAGGATTGAAAATGATGAAGGCTATCATGAGGGGATTGAAAATGATGAAGACTATAATGAGGGGATTGAAAATGATGTACACTATCATGAGGGGATTGAAAATGATGAAGACTATCATGAGGGGAGTGAAAATGATGAAGACTATCATCAGGGGATTGAAAATGATGAAGAATGTCATGAGAGGATTGAAAATGATGAAGAATGTCATGAGAGGATTTCAAATGATGAAGAATAGACTGACAGGATTGGAAATGATGAAGAATACCATGAGGGGAATTAAAATGATGAATAATATTATGAGGGGATTGAAAATGATGAAGAATATCATGAGAGTATTGAAAATGATGAATAATATCATGAGGGGATTGAAAATGATGAAGAATATCATGAGAGGATTGAAAATGATGAAGACTATCATGAGAGGTTTGAAAATGATGAAGACTATCATGAGAGGATTAAAAATGATGAAGACTCTCATGAGAGGATTAAAAATGATGAAGACTATCATGAGGGGATCGAAAATGATGAAATATACCATGAGAGGATTGAAAATGATGAAGACTATCATGAGGGGATCGAAAATGATGAAATATACCATGAGAGGATTGAAAATGATGAAGAATATCATGAGGGGATTGAAAATGATGAAGAATATCATGAGGGGATTGAAAATAATGAAGAATATCATGAGCGGATCGAAAAAATGAAGAATATCATGAGAGGATTGAAAATTATTAAGATAATCATGAGCGGATTGAAAATGATGAGGAATATTACGAGAGGATTGAAAATGATGAAGAATATTATGAGGGGATCGAAAATGATTAATAGTATGAGGAGATTGAAAATGATGAAGAATATTATGAGGGGATTGAAAATGATTAATAGTATGAGGAGATCGAAAATGATGAATACAACGAGGGGAGATTAAATGATGAAGGATATCATGAGGGGATTCAAAATATATAGTATGAACACCGGGGCGGTTATAAGTACCTATATAGAAGGCGCAGACAGTGGTGGTACTTTTTATAGAAATAAGTCATACTATTGCCCTGTGAAACGTAGGATGAAATGGTGGGGAAGAAACAGCTTTCGCAAAAGGCAAAATTTAAAAGTAGCGACCAGGGTAGAGAAAAGTAGAAAGATAAAGAGACAGCTATAGAGAGAGAAGGAGAGAAATAGAAGTTTTAATATAAAGATGTTACACACGCAATTTTTCTTCAATTATGTTTTTATGACCCCGAGCAACGCCGGGTAGCCCCGCTAGTCTATTATATAAATCCCACCTGTCTGTATGTATGTATGTATGTATGTATGTATGTAAAGCTTCTCCTCCGAAAGTACCCAACAAACGGTCATACGGGTGACATCATTCCGACCGGCCAGCCCAGGCGCGTCTAATATCTCGGAACCGGAAAAAAAAATTGACTCTTCCGGGGTCGACTGAGCACTTTTCTCCAATGGGGGGTGGCTTTTAACTCCATTTTTCAACGTTATTTATACTAATTTGAGAAGAAAAATAATGTAAAGTCACGATAAACTAGATATGACGTCAGAGTAAGGGAGTGGCGGGAGGAAATTCACTCACACTACAACCATTTTTTTCCTTTCTTTCTTCTTTCCCTCTCACTCCCACCCTTTCTTTCTTAATTATTAATAGACGCTAATATTTCTTCCCCCCCCCCTCCCTTCCTCACTATGGCCGTTCTGTTATCCTGATATAATACTCCCAGGCATTACCTCCTCCTTTCAGGCCAAATGGGGGGAGGGGGGGGGGAATGTCGGCATTCACCGATGTGAGCGCCACAGGCCAAATCTGGGGAGGGGGAATGTCGGCATTCGCCGGTATGAGCGCCCTAGGCCAAATCTGGGGAGGAGGAATGTCGGCATTCGCCGGTATGAGCGCCTCAGGCCAAATCTGGGGAGGGGGAATGTCGGCATTCACCGGTATATGCGCCTCAGGCCAAATCTGGGGAGGGGGAGTGTCGGCATTCGCCGGTATGAGCGCCTCAGGCCAAATCTGCGGAGGGGGGAATGTCGGCATTCGCCGGTATGAGCGCCTCAGGCCAAATCTGGGGAGCAGGAATGTCGGCATTCGCCGGTATGAGCGCCTCAGGCCAAATCTGGGGAGGGGGAATGTCGGCATTCACCGGTATATGCGCCTCAGGCCAAATCTGGGGAGGGGGAGTGTCGGCATTCGCCGGATGAGCGCCTCAGGCGAAACTTGGGGAGGTGGAGTGTCAGCATTCGCCGGTGTGAACGCCCCAGGTGAAATTCAGGGGAGGGGGAGGAGTATAAGTAATCGTCGGTGAGATCGCGACCGAGGGTATTAGCCTGTACTTTAGGTGAGATGAAATTCCCAAAAGGAAAAGGGATTAAAAAATAAAATGATAATCTGATTTTTGATTCGAGAGTGTAAAACCGACACCTATCGGATAATACACTTGATCTCAAGGCAAATTGCCGAGAACAGATACTACACTTTGATCTTAGCCAAAAGGCTGAGAAAGGATCCGAAATTGAAAGGTATTTACTCCTCCCCAGGAGTTAGGCACAAGGCCAGTTTTATCCTACTCCCACAAGTAAGATGTGACCACAGATTGGGTCGAGAAAGTGGGGTTAAAAGCCAGCGCTCGAGAGGTGAGCACTCTGGCCATTTAAAAATTGCCTGGGCAGCCCCGTCGGCATTCCCCGGTAGGGGCGCCTCAGACAGTAAGCAATAAACTTACTCCTCCCCAAAGAGGGGAGGCGAAGCCTGGGAGGGTGGACCTCCTAGAACTGCACAGGACAATCCCATAGAGACCGGCGTAAATCAAGCCCCGGAGGTCAAGACAATACCAGTCTATGGGAACAGATACTACACTTTGATCTTAGCCAAAAGACCAAGGAAGCATCCGAAATTGAAATTTTTGGAGAGATTTCTATCAGTATTTATAACGAATCTACGACAGCACAGCGGTCTATCCACTTATACACTGTTTAAATTACATTAATAAATTAACAAGTAATAATAACTATGATTTTCTTTCAACAAACATTGTATAATACTATTTAACAACTTATTACATGAATTTTGAATATCAAAAAATAATTTTAGACTCCCCCAGGCCGTTTTTCTCTAATTCAACATAGCTTTTAGACGCCATTTTTTTTTAACCGAAAATTACATTAATTCACTTCTTTTGGCTAAGATCAAGGTGTAGTATCTGTTCCGATGGATACTGCACTCCATAGATTGGTATCGTCTTGGCCTTCGGGGCTTCATTCCGCCGGTCTATGGGTCTGTCCTGTGCAGTTCTAGGAGGTCCACACTCCCAGGCTTTGTCTCCCCTCTTTGGGGAGGAGTAAGTTTATTGCTTACTGAGGCGCCTCTACCAGGGGAATCCCGACGGGGCGGCCCAGGCAATTTTTAATGGCCAGATTGCTAACCTTCTCGGGCGCTAGCTTTACAAGTCCAACTTGAATTTATTTGTTAGAGAATAGCTAAGGAAGAGCGATAACTCACGTTTAAAAACACAATTTAGGTTTTTAAAACAAGGTTAGAGAATATACATAACATATAAAAGCGTATTCTTATGTAAAATTCACATCTTCGTTCCCCTTTGGACTATTTTGCAGATGAAAAGGAGGGAGGATACCTAAGTAATTTCAGTAGTGCTCATGAGGCCTCCTTGATTTTCAAAGTACTCGGCGTTGTCCGGGAGAAAAGTGCTCAATATCCTAGATAGATAGAGCTACTGTAGTGATAGGTTTGGAAAATATTTTAACGCCATCTTCGTTCCCCTTTGGACTATTTTGCAGATGAAAAGGAGGGAGGATACCTAAGTAATTTCAGTAGTGCTCAGAGGGCCTCCTTGATTTTCAAAGTACTCGGCGTTGTCCGGGAGAAAAGTGCTCAATATCCTAGATAGAGCTACTGTAGTGATAGGTTTGGAAAATATTTAAAGGCCATCTTCGTTACCCTTTGGACTATTTTGCAGATAAAAACGAGGGAGGATACCTAAGTAATTTCAGTAGTGCTCAGGAGGCCTCCTTGATTTTCAAAGTACTCGGCGTTGTCCGGGAGAAAAGTGCTCAATATCCTAGATAGAGCTACTGTAGTGATAGGTTTGGAAAATATTTTAACGCCTTCTTCGTTGCCCTTTGGACTATTTTGCAGATGAAAAGGAGGGAGGATACCTAAGTAATTTACGTAGTGCTCAGGAGGCCTCCTTAATTTTCGAAGTACTCGGCGTTGTCCGGGAGAAAAGTGCTCAATATCCTAGATAGAGCTACTGTAGTGATAGGTTTGGAAAATATTTTAACGCCATCTTCGTTCCCCTTTGGACTATTTTGCAGATGAAAAGGAGGGAGGATACCTAAGTAATTTCAGTAGTGCTCAGGAGGCCTCCTTGATTTTCAAAGTACTCGGCGTTGTCCGGGAGAAAAGTGCTCAATATCCTAGATAGAGCTACTGTAGTGATAGGTTTGGAAAATATTTTAATGCCATCTTCGTAACCCTTTGGACTATTTTGCAGATAAAAACGAGGGAGGATACCTAAGTAATTTCAGTAGTGCTCAGGAGGCCTCCTTGATTTTCAAAGTACTCGGCGTTGTCCGGGAGAAAAGTGCTCGATATCTAGATAGAGCTACTGTAGTCATAGGTTTGGAAAATATTTTAACGCCATCTTCGTTACCCTTTGGACTATTTTGCAGATAAAAAGGAGGGAGGATACCTAAGTAATTTACGTAGTGCTCAGGAGGCCTCCTTGATTATCAAAGTACTCGGCGTTGTCCGGGAGAAAAGTGCTCAATGTCCTAGATAGAGCTACTGTAGTGATAGGTTTGGAAAATATTTTAACGCCATCTTCGGTCCCCTTTGGACTATTTTGCAGATAAAAAGGAGGGAGGATACCTAAGTAATTTCAGTAGTGCTCAGGAGGCCTCCTTGATTTTCAAAGTACTCGGCGTTGTCCGGGAGAAAAGTGCTCAATATCCTAGATAGAGCTACTGTAGTGATAGGTTTGGAAAATATTTTAATGCCATCTTCGTAACCCTTTGGACTATTTTGCAGATAAAAACGAGGGAGGATACCTAAGTAATTTCAGTAGTGCTCAGGAGGCCTCCTTGATTTTCAAAGTACTCGGCGTTGTCCGGGAGAAAAGTGCTCGATATCTAGATAGAGCTACTGTAGTCATAGGTTTGGAAAATATTTTAACGCCATCTTCGTTACCCTTTGGACTATTTTGCAGATAAAAAGGAGGGAGGATACCTAAGTAATTTCAGTAGTGCTCATGAGGCCTCCTTGATTTTCAAAGTACTCGGCGTTGTCCGGGAGAAAAGTGCTCAATATCCTAGATAGAGCTACTGTAGTGATAGGTTTGGAAAATATTTTAACGCCTTCTTCGTTACCCTTTGGACTATTTTGCAGATGAAAAGGAGGGAGGATACCTAAGTAATTTACGTAGTGCTCAGGAGGCCTCCTTAATTTTCGAAGTACTCGGCGTTGTCCGGGAGAAAAGTGCTCAATATCCTAGATAGAGCTACTGTAGTGATAGGTTTGGAAAATATTTTAACGCCATCTTCGTTCCCCTTTGGACTATTTTGCAGATGAAAAGGAGGGAGGATACCTAAGTAATTTCAGTAGTGCTCAGGAGGCCTCCTTGATTTTCAAAGTACTCGGCGTTGTCCGGGAGAAAAGTGCTCAATATCCTAGATAGAGCTATTGTAGTGATAGGTTTGGAAAATATTTTAATGCCATCTTCGTAACCCTTTGGACTATTTTGCAGATAAAAACGAGGGAGGATACCTAAGTAATTTCAGTAGTGCTCAGGAGGCCTCCTTGATTTTCAAAGTACTCGGCGTTGTCCGGGAGAAAAGTGCTCGATATCTAGATAGAGCTACTGTAGTCATAGGTTTGGAAAATATTTTAACGCCATCTTCGTTACCCTTTGGACTATTTTGCAGATAAAAACGAGGGAGGATACCTAAGTAATTTACGTAGTGCTCAGGAGGCCTCCTTGATTATCAAAGTACTCGGCGTTGTCCGGGAGAAAAGTGCTCAATGTCCTAGATAGAGCTACTGTAGTGATAGGTTTGGAAAATATTTTAACGCCATCTTCGGTCCCCTTTGGACTATTTTGCAGATAAAAAGGAGGGAGGATACCTAAGTAATTTCAGTAGTGCTCAGGAGGCCTCCTTGATTTTCAAAGTACTCGGCGTTGTCCGGGAGAAAAGTGCTCAATATCCTAGATAGAGCTACTGTAGTGATAGGTTTGGAAAATATTTTAATGCCATCTTCGTAACCCTTTGGACTATTTTGCAGATAAAAACGAGGGTGGATACCTAAGTAATTTCAGTAGTGCTCAGGAGGCCTCCTTGATTTTCAAAGTACTCGGCGTTGTCCGGGAGAAAAGTGCTCGATATCTAGATAGAGCTACTGTAGTCATAGGTTTGGAAAATATTTTAACGCCATCTTCGTTACCCTTTGGACTATTTTGCAGATAAAAAGGCGGGAGGATACCTAAGTAATTTCAGTAGTGCTCATGAGGCCTCCTTGATTTTCAAAGTACTCGGCGTTGTCCGGGAGAAAAGTGCTCAATATCCTAGATAGAGCTACTGTAGTGATAGGTTTGGAAAATGTTTTAACGCCATCTTTTTCCTATTTGGACTATTTTGCAGATGAAAAGGAAGGAGAATACCTAAGTTATTTCAGTAGTGCTCAGAGGGCCCCCTTTGATTTTTAAAGTACTCGGCGTTGTTCGGGAGAAAAGTGCTCAATGTCCTAGATAGAGCTACTGTAGTGATAGGTTTGGAAAATATTTTAACGCCATCTTCGTTCCCCTTTGGACTATTTTGCAGATGAAAAGGAGGGAGGATACCTAAGTAATTTCAGTAGTGCTCAGGAGGCCTCCTTGATTTTCAAAGTACTCGGCGTTGTCCGGGAGAAAAGTGCTCAATGTCCTAGATAGAGCTACTGTAGTGATAGGTTTGGAAAATATTTTAACGCCATCTTCGGTCCCTTTTGGACTATTTTGCAGATGAAAAGGAGGGAGGATACCTAAGTAATTTCAGTAGTGCTCAGGAGGCCTCCTTGATTTTCAAAGTACTCGGCGTTGTCCGGGAGAAAAGTGCTCAATATCCTAGATAGAGCTACTGTAGTGATAGGTTTGGAAAATATTTTAACGCCATCTTTTTCCCCTTTGGACTATTTTGCAGATGAAAAGGAGGGAGAATACCTAAGTTATTTCAGTAGTGCTCAGATGGCCCTCTTGATTTTTAAAGTACTCGGCGTTGTTCGGCAGAAAAGTGCTCAATGTCCTAGATAGAGCTACTGTAGTGATAGGTTTGGAAAATATTTTAACGCCATCTTCGTTCCCCTTTGGACTATTTTGCAGATAAAAAGGAGGGAGAATACCTAAGTAATTTCAGTAGTGCTCAGGAGGCCTCCTTGATTTTCAAAGTACTCGGCGTTGTCCGGGAGAAAAGTGCTCAATGTCCTAGATAGATCTACTGTAGTGATAGGTTTGGAAAATATTTTAACGCCATCTTCGGTCCCCTTTGGACTATTTTGCAGATGAAAAGGAGGGAGGATACCTAAGTAATTTCAGTAGTACTCAGGAGGCCTCCTTGATTTTCAAAGTACTCGGCGTTGTCCGGGAGAAAAGTGCTCAATATCCTAGATAGAGCTACTGTAGTGATAGGTTTGGAAAATATTTTAATGCCATCTTCGTAACCCTTTGGACTATTTTGCAGATAAAAACGAGGGAGGATACCTAAGTAATTTCAGTAGTGCTCAGGAGGCCTCCTTGATTTTCAAAGTACTCGGCGTTGTCCGGGAGAAAAGTGCTCGATATCTAGATAGAGCTACTGTAGTCATAGGTTTGGAAAATATTTTAACAGCATCTACGCTGAAAAAGATGGGGTAATCGATAAGAGTTATTTCAGTAGTGCTCAGGAGGCCTCTTTGATTTTGAAATACTCGGCGTTGTCCGGGAGAAAAGTGTTCAATATCCTAGATAGAGCTACTGTAGTGATAGGTTTGGAAAATATTTTAACGCCATCTTTGTTCCCCTTTGGACTATTTCGCAGATCAGAAGGAGAGAGGATACCTTAGTGATTTCAGTAGTCCCCAGGAGGCCTCCTTGATTATTAAAGTACTCGGCGTTGTCCGGGAGAAAAGTGCTCAATGTCCTAGATAGAGCTACTGTAGTGATAGGTTTAGAAAATATTTTAACGCCATCTTCGTTCCCCTTTGGACAATTTTGCTGATGAAAAGGAGGGACGATACCTAACTGATTTCAGTAGTCCCCAGGAGGCATCTTTGATTTTCAAAGTACTCCGCGTTGTCCGGGAAAAAATGCTAAATGTCCTAGATAGAGCTACTGTAGTGATAGGTTTGGATAATATTTTAACAGCATCTACGCTGAAAAGGATGGTGTAATCGATAAGAGTTATTTCAGTAGTGCTCAGGAGGCCTCTTTGAGTTTGAAATACTCGGCGTTGTCCGGGAGAAAAGTGCTCAATATCCTAGATAGAGCTACTGTAGTGATAGGTTTGGAAAATATTTTAACGCCATCTTCGTTCCCCTTTGGACTATTTTGCAGATCAGAAGGAGAGAGGATACCTAAGTAATTTCAGTAGTCCCCAGGAGGCCTCCTTGATTATCAAAGTACTCGGCGTTGTCCGGGAGAAAAGTGCTCAATGTCCTAGATAGAGCTACTGTAGTGATCAGTTTGGAAAATATTTTAACGCCATCTTTTTTCCCCTTTGGACTATTTCGCAGATCAGAAGGAGAGAGGATACCTAAGTGATTTCAGTAGTGCTCATGAGGCCTCCTTGATTTTCAAAGTACTCGGCGTTGTCCGGGAGAAAAGTGCTCAATATCCTAGATAGAGCTATGATAAAGACTCTCATGAGAGGCTTGAAAATGATGAAGACTATCATGAGAGGATTGAAAATGATGAAGACTATAATGAGAGGATTGAAAATGATGAAGACTATAATGAGGGGATTGAAAATTATGTACACTATCATGAGGGGATTGAAAATGATGAAGACTATAATGAGGGGATTGAAAATTATGTACACTATCATGAGGGGATTGAAAATGATGAAGACTATCATAAGGGGATTGAAAATGATTAAGAATGTCATGAGAGGATTGAAAATGATTAAGAATGTCATGAGAGGATTGAAAATGATGAAGAATAGACTGACAGGATTGGAAATGATGAGGAATACCATGAGGGGATTTAAAATGATGAATAATATCATGAGGGGATTGAAAATGATAAAGAATATCATGAGTGGTTTGAAAATGATGAAGACTATCATGAGAGGATTGAAAATGATGAAGACTATCATGAGGGAATTGAAAATGATGAAGACTATCATGAGGGAATTGAAAATGATGAAGACTATCATGAGGGGATTGAAAATGATGAAGAATGTCATGAGAGGATTGAAAATGATGAAGAATGTCATGAGAGGATTGAAAATTATGAAGAATAGACTGACAGGATTGGAAATGATGAAGAATACCATGAGAGGATTGAAAATGATGAATAATATCATGAGGGGATTGAAAATGAGAAGAACATCATGAGGGGATCGAAAATGATGAAGAATATCATGAGGGGATTGAAAATAATGAAGAATATCATGAGAGGATTGAAAAAATGAAGAATATCATGAGAGGATTGAAAATTATTAAGAATATCATGAGCGGATTGAAAATGATGAGGAATATTACGAGAGGATTGAAAATGATGAAGAATATTATGAGGGGATTGAAAATGATGAAGAATATTATGAGGGGATTGAAAATGATTAATAGTATGAGGAGATCGAAAATGATGAATACAACGAGGGGAGTTAAAATGATGAAGGATATCATGAGGGGATTCAAAATATATAGTATGAACACCGGGGCGGTTATAAGTACCTATATAGAAGGCGCAGACAGTGGTGGTACTTTTTATAGAAATAAGTCATACTATTGCCCTGTGAAACGTAGGATGAAATGGTGGGGAAGAAACAGCTTTCGCAAAAGGCAAAATTTAAAAGTAGCGACCAGGGTAGAGAAAAGTAGAAAGATAAAGAGACAGCTATAGAGAGAGAAGGAGAGAAATAGAAGTTTTAATATAAAGATGTTACACACACAATTTTTCTTCAATTATGTTTTTATGACCCCGAGCAACGCCGGGTAGCCCCGCTAGTCTAAAATAAGAACAAGTCGCACATTTTCATAATTCCAGAATACATATATGGACTAAACCTGGGTATCTAAAGCGAACAGAGCAATATATCATATTTAAATTAGATAATTAATATAGTCTATTACATGACTTAAGATCGAGCCATTGATGGGTTTTTGTTACTAACTTTTGATACATATATAAAATCTAATTTTCTGGAGGGCGCATGTCTTGGTTAATGTAATTTTCCGGAATGGATCGATGTTTCTTTATAATTTAGCGATATTTCCCCGTTTCGATTGCCCTTTTATTTGATCAATCAACTCTTGCGTCTATTTCTTACCATTTATTTCTTCTAGCATTATTTCCCTGTAAAAGTTCATTCGTCTTTTTTCGTTCATGTCTGCGACGGGGACGAGAGTGGCGACCCCTGTTAATCGATGCCGTGTGGTAACGATATTAATCACTCATCCGAAATGGACGGAACCTTTTGTCGGTGACTAGAGTTCACGAATTGGCTTGACTCTATTCTGCTTGTTGTGTGATCACGCAGACATCGCGGCATTTCTCTCGCTCTATCTTTTTTAGCAATCAAACTCAAAAGCAATCTTTTATCTGTTCCCTAGTGCCATAGAAAGCTGAATGGTATCAAGACAGAAATTATAAGATTATTGCAGTTTTAGACACAAGACACGATTCGTAATTTGCTTTGATTTTTGCTTTTAGTTTTCATACTTTAGAGCTTTTTCTTAATTTGGAAGCGAACCATAGTAATTAATCATAAGGAAATACACATATATGTATATTTATATACACACACCGATATATATATATATATATATATATATCTATCTATATATATATATATATATATATATATATATATATATATATATATATATATATATATATATTTGTTATTGTTTATCATCTATGTATGTATACGTTTCGTCCTTTTTAATCTGGACTCATCAGCATAGAGATATGACTATTCACTACCGGTCATGCGATTCGAAACCCTGGATTACAAGTATTTTTCAACTTAAATCCAACGTCGCTAACCGCTCGGCCAATTTTAAATAGCTGATAAACAATGATAATGTTAACACTTTTAAAGCGGCTTGACGTCCATGCATTCTACTTCTATTAGGGACGGAATTATGCATTATAAAGCAACTGACGTCATGCTGTGTTAGTACTACCATCATAGTGCTCTACTTTTTTACGAGGAGCGACAAATATGTATATGTGTTATTGTTTATTAGCTATGTACGTATACGTTTCGTTCTTTTTAATCTAGACTCATCAGCATAAAGATATGACTATTCACTACCGGCGATACGATTCGAAACCCTGGATTACAAGTATTATTCAACTAATATATATATATATATATATATATATATATATATTTTAAAACTAATATATATATATATATATATATATATAATATATATATATATATATAATATATATATATATATATATATATATATAATATATATATATATATATATATATATATATATAATATATATATATATATAATGTATATATATATATATATATATATATAATATATATATATATATATATATATATATATATATATATTGGTTTTCTTAAACATCACTTGAAAGGCACGTTCTACCGGTTTCTTAAACCTTGAATTTTAAATTTTAAATTCTTAACTGCCTTATTCGAACGCTACCTGATCACATTATCATTATATTCGTTTTACGGCACACACGTGTCACAGCCAGAGATAACGTAGGGAATGATAAAACGAAGGTTGAATCAATTTCAGAATCACAAAAAAGCTGCCATAGATAATATAACTAATTTCTGGCTGATAAAAACTAACAGCACTTCATAGCAATTATAGTAGCTGCTTCACCAGACTTTTGAAGGGTCAGGAGGCCACACCATCATGGCTAGTAAAAAGTGATACGACCCTCATACCCAAAACTAGTGAGACACAAACCCCTTCAAAATATAGACCGATCTGCTGCCTCACTACAGTCTACAAACTCTCAACTGGCCTGGTTGCAGACAGCATCTACGAACACCTCTCTTCTGGAGCCTACCTGGAGAAAGAACACGCAGGGTGTAGGAGGAAGTGTTTAGGCACAAGAACATACGATAGTGTACCCCACGCATGGCTCCTGCGCTGCCTTGATCAGTATAATATCCATCTGGTCATCAAGAAAACCAGGGCTGTTCAAATAAATATGTGGAAAACAAATATGGCATTAAGAAAGACTTATGGAGCAATAACAATTTCTGATGTCAAGATCCAAAGAGGAATCTTCCAAGGATCTAGTTTATTTTCTCTACTCTTTTGCCTGGCAATTGATCCATAAAGCAAATTACTAAACAAAAGCTAAAGTGCCTACAATCTGAGCCAGGGCCACAAACAAGATCTAAACAAAAAAGTCAACCACCTGCTCTTCGTGGATGACCTCAAGCTGTATGCTAGTTCAGATGCTGACTTAAGCCGACTCTTACAGGTTGTACATACCTTCTCCAAAGATATTGGAATGAAGTTCGGCCTGGACAAATGTGCCAAGTGCTCTCTTAGAGCTGGGAAGAAGATCCAAACGGAAAACATACAGCTTGATGAACATACTGACATCAAAGACCTTGCAGAACAGGAACAATACAAATATCTTGGCATAGAAGAAAACGATTTAATTCAACATGCCAAGATAAGAGAGAAAATTGGCAGAGAATATATACGCCGTGTTAGAAAAATTTGCAAAACACAGCTAACAAACAAAAACAAAGTAGCTGTCATTAACCAATTAGCTATGCCAGTGATAACTTACAGCTTTGGAATTATTGATTAGCCACAAAAGGACATTAATAGATTAGACACTAAAACGGGACAAATGCTGACAATGTACAGAGTAATGTACAGAAACCAGTGTCTACCAAGGTTGTATCTCCCAAGAGGAACAGGGGTATGGGTCTCTCAGAAATTGACCATACACATCGAGCCACTATTGTGAGCACCGGCCAATATCTGATAAACTCCCATAACCCAAACCTTATGATGGTATGCAAACATCAAGAAACCAAAGCAAGCAGAAAAACCTCTATCACAAAACTGGCCAAACATTTTGGACAGAACTGTCTTATAAATCAAGCAGAACCAGACAACATTCCTGCCACAGAAATAGCCCGCAAAAGCAGTCAGAAATACACCAAGACCTTCCATTCCAGAAAACTGGATGAATGGGCCGACCAACAACGTGTTAAGTATTTCCTAGGTTAATTATCACAGGAATATATAGATAAGGAAGGCTCTGTAGACTAGCTGAAAAGAGGATCTCACCACTATGATCAGGAGAGAATGATAATGGCTGCTCAAGATCAAGGCTTGATGACCAATGCCTTTAAAAAGATGAGTGGTCTCAGCAACAATAAAAAGTGCAGGTTCTGCCACACAGAAGTAGAGAGTGTGAGCCACCTGTCATCCAGTTGTAAGGTTCTCCTGGGGGATGGCTATTATACAATACTACACAACGGAGTGTGTAATATCTTCACTGGACTATTTGTAAAAAGTTGAATATCAAGTGTAGCAGCAAGTCCTGGGGGCATATACCAGAAAGAACAGTTGGAAATAATTTATTCACCATCCACTATGGCTATGCTATCCTTACAGCTACATATCTAGAAAACGGAGCTGTTAAACCTGACATCGTAATATGGGACAAAAGGGAGAAAGTAGCAACCCTAGTTGAAGTCAGTGTCCCTAATGATGCAGGATTGAACAGAGCAGAAAGGAAAAAGATTACGAAATACCAAGGTCTTATGTACGACATGAAAAGAAACTGGAATCATAGAAAAATCTCCATCATACCAGTAATTATAGGAACAACGGGACTAATGAAGAATAATTTCAAGAGTTATCTGGCGAGTATACCCGGTGAACCGAGTGCAAGAGAAATACAAACTTCTGTACTCAAAGGGGCGGTTAGAATCTTAACACGATCTCTAGGCTGGAGTGTCTGAAATAGCCGGTTAGTGTCTGGCATCCGGTAGGATGCCTCATCTCAGCAAAAACAGAAAGATAAGGAATTAAAAAAAGAGTATTATATCATATTATTTTATCATTTCGTCACCAATTACTTTCTACGTTGTTGAGAGCCAGAGGTTTTACTTTCTGTGCTCGAAACCATAGGCTAATATGTTGTATAAAATGTATGTATTAATAAGCAAATACCAAGCTCTTAATTTTAATTCCCTTATTTTATTGAGCACTCTGCTGGGGTTTTCCTACTAGTTCACAAAGAATGTATATGTGTATAGGCAAAAATTATTAAATAACAACGAAGTGTTTCTGCTTGATAAGACTTTTTTTTACATTTTTTTTCCAAAATACAAAAAAGTAAATAACAATCAAATTTAATGGAAAATGTATAAGATATCTACACTATTACAGCGTCGAGCCACTACAGGATTTAAATTACGTTAGTAAATTCATAAGAATGATTGAGTTTGAACAAAGACTATATAATACTATGTCACAAACTCTTACAAGAGTTTAGGAGATAAAGGAGGATTTGAACAGCTGGACCGTTTTTTTTTAATTCAACGTTATATTGTAGGTATTTGAAAATTAATGTAATATGTAGTAATCTTGCTGACTCATTCTTTCGAGTCATTCTTTAGATTCAACAGGAAATGACATCAGAGGGAATATGCGGGAGAATAGGGGATTCAAAATTAATAGACGCTAATATTTATTAATTAATTTCCTTCAATCCTTCCTTCCCTCCTTCTTTCTTTCCTTTCTTCCTGTTGGAATAACCGGTAGAAGCGCCTCACCTCAAACCTGGGAGGAGAGTATCTGCATTTTCTGATGATTTTTCATGTTTGTTCTGACTTTTTTTTGCTTTAATGTGCATTTTTTTATGCTTTTTTAAATGTTTTTGTCAATGTTTTTTTTTTGCTCCTTGGTGACGATTTTGATAGTTTTTGATTGTTTTTTTTTGTTTTTTATTTGTTTTTCAAATGTAAATTTGTTTTTGCGTAAATATTTGTGTTTTGATGTCATTTTCTTGTTATTTTTATTTTTTTGGTTTTGCCGATGTTTTTTATCATTTTTTTTGCTTTTTGGCGCCTTTTTGGATGATTTTTTTTATATTTCTTTATTTATTTATTAAATTTTTAATGTTTTTGTCAATGTCTTTTTTTTCGCTCTTTAGCGAAAATGTTTATGTTTTTTATGTTTTTTAATGTGTTTTGTTATTTTTTTCTGTTTCGCGCCAATTTTTACATTTTTCTGTTTTTATTGTTTTCTTTGTGTTTTTTCATGTGTTTTGTCAATCTTTAATTTGCTTTTTTTCGCCGTGTTTTATTGTTTTTTATTTGTTCTTTTATGTTTTTGAATTTTTTTCTCTTTAGCGCAAATTTTGATGTTTTCTTATTTTTTTTGTATTTTATTTGTTTTTTAGTTTTTTTCATGTTTTTTGTCCCTTTTTCATGCGCCAAATTTGATGGTCTTATATTTTTTATTTTTTTTATTTTCTTTTTATGCTTTTTCCTGTTTTTTGGCCACTGTTACTTTTTTATCTCTCTTTGACGCCATTTTTATGTTTTTTATGTTTTTGATTTTGTATTTTATTTGTTTGTTTTATGTTTTTTCATGTTTTTAGTACTTTTTTATTTCATCTTTATCGCAAATGTTGATGTTTTTGATTTTTTGATATTTTAAATTTGTTTTTTAATGTTTTTTTCCTGTTTTTTGGCAGTTTTATTTTTTGCTTTTTACGCCAATTTTGATGTTTAGTGATAACGTTTTTGGCTTTTATTTGGTTTCGTTGTCTTTTTCATATATGTCAACATTTTTATTTTTTTGTGTTTTGGCTCTAAGTTTGATGTTTTCTGATGTTGATTTTCTTTTACAATACTTGAATGTTTTCCATGCTTTTTGTCAATGTTCTTTTACATATTGTTTCGCCAATTCTGATGTATTGTGATAGTTTGTTTTTTTCATGTTTTTTGTTAATGTGCTTTGTTTTTTTTGTTCTTTGGCGCTAATTTTTATGTTTTTGATTTTCCTTATTAAAGTTTTTATCATGTTTTTTTTTGTTAATGGAAACAATTTTGATGTTTTTTGAAAGTTTGTTGGTTTTTTATCTATTTTTCTTTACGTTTTTTTAATTTTTCATGCTTTTTGGCGCACATTTTAATGTGTTTTTGTTTTATGATATGTTTTTGAATGTTTTTTATGTTTTTGTCAATTCTGTGTTAAAGTATTGTTTGGTCATTTGTAACAAGGCGTTGAGGTAGTGTAGTATCTGTTATGTTTTCATGATACAATCTTCCCAGGTATTACCCACTCCTTTTTGAGAGGTGCAGAGGTGATGTAATACCTGTTCTGCTTCCAACTAGAGATTTCGAAGGTTTTGTTAGAAAGTAAAGGGATATATCTAAGAAAGTATCTACCATTTAATTGATGTATATCTTTAATGCACACTTAAGAACAGTACTTTTCTTTTATATATATATATATATATATATATATATATATATATACGTATGAATTTATATTTACATTTGAATTATTTATATTCATAATATAAATTTTATAACATAATGAAATTCTAATAGCTAAATAGTGTAAGGCAAGAGCTATGGTTTCAAGTATTTTTTATTTAATTTTAAACTATGTTAAATGTTAGGAATAACATATCTACATCACTTCACACAAACACTGTTTTTATTTCCAGCGTATAATTGTTTCAGCTTACTACAAAGATATTTGTCTCATGAATTTATTTTTAGATATAGCTTTCTTCAGTTCTCATATATGAAATGGAAAGAAAAATACAAAGCAATCAAAGTCTGGATTATAATCCGTACTCATCCCTATGATCATTCACTATTTTTTCCTGGTGTGAAAAGAAAAAAAATGTGAATGATGATAATGATGTTATCAAGCCTTTACTTGCTTTGCTTTTCTTTGTTTTATATATCAGAAATGACGATGTCTATAGAAGTAAATACATGCATAGTAAATAGGAGCATTTTACAAATATGTTGCTAGTAAGCCGAAACAATGGTATGCTGGAAATAAAAACAATTTTTCTGAAATAGTATGAATTTCACCTTCCTAAAATTTGACATGGTTTTAAATTAAATACATATATATATATATATATATATATATATATATATATATATATATATATATATATATATATATATATATATATATATAATGTGTGTGTGTGTGTGTGTAATAGTAAAATTTAACTCAGGTTTGTTTATTTGAATTGTGAACAGTGTGTTTAAAAAAATAAAAGGTGCGGGTAAAAGTAAAAAAGTAGTTACTTCCTGCCTTATTTTCCATCTTTCTATATCCTCTCTCTCTCTCTCTCTATCTATCTATCTATATTAGTATCTCTTTATCTCACTCTATCTATGGGGTAAATAGTATTATTACATTTCTGGCTGTCTATCATTTTTAATATAAGCTTGCTATGAGAAGGGGAGTATAATAAAACGCTGACGAAGCGAAAATGGTTACATTTGACTGTTAATAAAGAGAAGAGAAGGCCAGAAAAGGGAGTGACAGACAGCTTATAAAAAGCAGAAGCGTGTGAAACAACTCACAAGTAGAGAAGATGAAATTGATGGATAAAAAACATTTGCATCTTGATATGCTAATTGCTCATTAGAACAATTACATAGATTTTCACATTCCGTTAATTAGAGAATATTTTCACATATATTTCGTGTGAAACATATTATAAATTTTTTTAAGGAAACAAACCGATATACTATGCTTTAGTCCAATATATATATATATATATATATATATATATATATATATATATATATATATATATTTATATATATATATATATATATATATATATATATATATTATTTTACCCATAGATACATGTGGTTCATGCTTACCAAATCTACCAGTGTAGGAGATGATAAGTACTGCTGGTCGAAAGATTCGAACCCAGTTGTAAAGTCACCTTTTACTTTACAGTCTGGTATTCAGCCCCTATACCATCATCAATTAATATAGGAAAGAAGAAAATTGTAATTCCATATTTAATCGAATTGACAGAGATATACAGTAAGCTTAGTCATACATTTTCCAACAGAAAGTGCCCGAAACACCTCATAACGCATATATCAATAGCTTATTATAAATACTCATATATATATATATATATATATATATATATATATATATGTATATATATATATATATATATATATATATATATATATATATATATACAGGCGAAGATACTCGCATTGCAATTCTATCAAACGGAAGATCTTAGCATGGTTTTGCTATATGTGTATTATTTATTTCTCTTGAAAAATTTGAAAAACAAAAACAAAAGAAAACATAATAAAATAAGTTACAAGATAATACAGTGTATAGTTACTGATCCCGGACAACATCAGGTATTTCTCTTGTTTCTGCAAAGTTGAAATTGGAGTCAATGACAGTGTTAAATACAAGACGAAGAGAGACGAAGCTATTTCCATTGGTTATAAACTTCGACTCTAAATTACAAATAACGTGACAAAACGTGTTAGACGGGGGAGGAGTTATCATCGTTGTCAACTGTTGAGACGATTTGTTAGAGAGAAGGACACCTGCCAAGTTGGCCTTTCATTAATTCAGTTGTTAAGACAAGCACTCTCAAGTCCAGCTCATTGGCGCTGGCCCGCATCAAAGTCATGAAACTTAGTCTAGCGATGAACAATAGCCAGTCATCTCCGGCCCTAGGTCTGAGGAGAGCCGTCAACATGATTACCACTCATTGTGCCTGGCGTTGGCAGACTTCACATGCATTTAGAGTGTTTAAGTGTGAAATAAATGCCATAGACTGATGGTCGATTCAAGTCCTTGGCGAAATCCGTAAATGTATTAACGAACGGCTAGACGATATAACATACTCTCTTTATTTCTGTTGTATACTCAGAGCGAACAAAACATCGTTGAACGGATTACTGAATTCATAAATCATACATTAGTTTTATAAGTTATAAAATTACGATTTACATTAACTTTCATGAATTGTGGTAGTACTATTATTTCTCGCGAAGAATTTATAGTCATATGCAAAAAAGTGTGTTCGCTCGATTTCGGTTTTTCAGTATGGTTTAGGAGGAAGTGTATTTTAACGCTGACATAAAAACAGACCCTAATTTTCTATTGCCGTAATGATAGAGTAAAATGACGCGGAGTCAAATGTGATTCTGTTAACCGGGTTCGCGCCTTATGGCCGTCTCAAATTACCATGTTCCTACACTGATGCGAGTTAAAAAAAAAACTTGAAACGACGTCGTCTGTAGGTAAATATAATTTAATATGTAACTATAAATATTATATATATATATATATATATATATATATATATATATATATATATATATAGACACACACACACATATGCATATATATATATATATATATATATATATATATATATATATATATATATATATACGTCCTTTGGCCGGCAGTAATTATCGTCTTTTACACTGAAGATTGCGTAAGCATGATACATATGTGTCTGTAGGCACAAATAATTCATATTTATATACAAATTATTTATATCGCCCTCTTCAAAAAGAAGCTTTAGCCTCAAAAAGAATGTATAAAAAGCTGTTAATGTATTCGATATTCATTGCGTAATCTTTCTATATATGATATCAGGGAAGGATCAGATTGTCTTTCTGTCTGATAAGATCTCAGTTTCTAACAGCTGTTGATCAATAGCATCGTTATGCTAGTGTCGAGGATTATGTTCATGTTTGTATGAATAAAAATAATAATAGTCTTAAAAGTAGAGCCTTTTTTTAAATGTAATAACGTTTGGTAATATCATCGCACTAACAGCATCGTGCCAATTTAATCTTAGGCTCGACTTGATACCACAAAGCACGAGACAACGATCAACTAAAGTTATTTATCTTCCTCCCACAAGGTAAGATGTGACACAAGGTCGGGAAAGTGGGATTAGATAAGCCAGCGCTCGAGAGGTGAGCACTCTGGCCATTTAAAAATTGCCTGGGTTGCCCCGTCGGCATTCCTCGGTGGGGGCGCCTCAGACAGTAAGCAATAAACTTACTCCTCCCCAAAGAGGGGAGGCAAAGCCTGGCAGGGTGCACCTCCTAGAACTGCACAGGACCGGCAACCCGCAATAGACTGGCGTAAATCCAGACCCAAAGGCCCGGACAATACCGGTTTATTAGGCGGGGTAAAGATCCACATTATAAAGCGTTGTCTAAATCACAGCTCGATAGAAAACATTAAGTAACAATGATCTATCTGGAAGTAAATAAGTGCACAAACATTTTAAAAGACTTGTTTTACAACATGAGATTTACTTGGAAATGATCGAAATAAAATATTTGGTCAGGCTTTAAACCAAAATAGGATCTACTTTCTCCGTCATTGTTTTCAGTGTTTTCTACTCGTGGGAGAAAATAGGGATCACGGATTAGGAGGTACTACAATACGACGACTTTTTAATAGCGGAGGAAATAATGTTATCTGCGGACAAGGATATCAACCCAATAGTACTAATAGAATGATATACGCAAAGTATATTGTACGTATATTGTTATATACTACGGTTCGAGTTGATCAGAGATGACGCCTTCTTACAATAAAAGATTTAGAAATCAATTAAAATTAATTTCAATTCAGAGAACAACTGATAGAAAAGCCGTGAAGTCCAACGCCACTAAAAAGATGACGTGCCAATTTACTAATTATTTACCAAAATTATTAATGTACAAATATAAAAAAGATGAAAATATAATAATATATTAATTAAAGAAGGGTTGGTACATAATTTTATCTAGAAATAACCAGCAAAGAACGGAGATTCAAAAACAATAAATTGTGGAATATTTAGTGAAATATGCAGAAATCTGGGATAATGATACATACTTGAAATTTTAATTACATTCAATCTCAAATTAAAAAATGGTACATGTCCAAATGAATTTTCACCACAACTACCCTAAATTATAATAATCAAGTCAGATATAAATCCTTAAATGGGTTAAAAGACAGGTTTTTATTTCTGGAATGCAAGATGGCTGCCTCATGGGTGTATTTAAAATTGTCTAAATCTGAAATTACGATTTCTTTCTTTCCAACCGGTGTTTATAGCACGCATGTAGTAAAAAATTATAAATCCAAAAAAATAATCCATTTCTCTTATTTAGTCGAGAAATTTGACACCAATTTAATTTTATATGTTTGTTTTAGTATCTAAAAAATCGCTTTCTGAATTCAGTGGGAAATATCAATACCTTAGATCGCAGGCTTTAAGAGGATATTTAAAATATAATATTTCTCTGGAAAAGCAGGATTGCTTGCAACGGATATAACGTGAAGGCGTTGAGGACTTCGGTTAATACTGAAAAATGTCTCTTTATTCTCTCACCAGAAATTAGTCTATTTCAAGATCATTCAGCGCAAACAAAAGTATTTTCGTAATCCGCCTGCGTTTTTCTATGTACTAAGACACGATGCGTAGGTGTTTACCTTGCCCTTCTGTTAAGTTTGTTGATCTTTTTCCTTTGAACATTATTACACAATATTATTTTGCCATTCGGTAGCTGAAGTATAAATGTATTTCTTACTTTTTCACTGTTGGGGAAGAGAGAGGGGGTTAAGTATAAAGTAAGAGGAATAGGGATTTCTGATTTTTGATAGTGATATTTTAGAAAAAGAGAAATGTGGTTTAGATTTGAATTTTTTATATTTATTGAGAAGTTGGATCTTAACGAATCTTTCAGGTTATTAAAGATAGATTTTATCTGACTACTGTACGGATCTAAAGTATAATATTTGTAACAGTATGATGTATGCAAATGTATGTTGTTTTTGTATGGCATGAGTAAATGTGTAGTTCTATGTTATGGGTCGATGTAAATATGGACATATGTTAATTGATTTTTTGTCTTATTTGCTATTTGTTGGTTTCTGCATTTGATTGAGTGCATATGATAAGATTTGTAATCATCTTCGCCAATTCATCTTTCTTGTTCGCGTGTCAAGTGCAATAAGCAATAAAACAAACCATTCCCTCTCTTTCCTGCTCTGACGCTTTCGCTCTTCCTCTCTCTTACTGTGTATCTGTATGTCTGTTTATATCGTTCTCTCTCTCTCTCTCTCTCTCACACACACACGCTCTCTGTATCTGTCTCTGTCTCTCTTTCTCTCTCTCTCTCTCTCTCTCTCTCTCTCTCCCTCTCCCTCTCGGTTTGGAACTCATTTCTCCGTCGATCTTATTTATGCACGAATTCCAAGAAATGGAGATCGAAATTCTTGCCATTCGTCGAAGTAAACGTGGCCCAACAACCTTGCACGATTTATGTCCGTTGCGCTCCTCATTGCTCACACATCAACACAGAACGCTATCAAGAAATTCCTCGGAACGTAACTCATATCAAGCCTCGCGTTTTCATTTCTTTCTAATAGCTCGGCCTATTTTTCAACGACCACCTGAATTCAAATAGCAATTCTTTATGCATACAACTTTACTTATGGGACAAAAACATACTGAATATTAATAAAATAACCAAACGTTCCGTTTTCTCCGGTTGATTTCCTTTGATGCATAACAACACTGATTTGTGTTAGGCTGAAACAAAACCCAACACAGTTTGTCGTTTAGACACGATTCTCAAAGAGTTGAGAAATTCGGAGAACATAACAATGTGTTTATAACATAATAAATAACATATTTGAGATGCGTCTATTAAGCTTTAAATGTATGCATGACGGACCGACGGAGAGGCATATCGATAAGCAGGTTGACAGAGGTAAACGCAAACGATTTTTAGTGATGGAATAAAGAACTATTTCAAACTATAAGCGTGACACACCAACAAAGAAACCGTGTCTTTTATTAAGATCCGTGGACGCATCTAATAAAGTGCTTAACCTTACTGCTTTTATACGATCTACGCGTTTAATGCTGCACATTTAATTAACCGTGGTAGACCCATCTACGAGAATGAAGATGGAGTAACTGAATCTCTAATAGAAATAAACGAACGCATAAAATAATTTTCATCTTCTATTATTGTACTACAGATAAGTTTATCAACGTTTGTATCACTAATGGTTTTTCCTATATATTATAATAACAGTAAACATATGTTTCAGTTTTGGGAATTAGTTATGTTTTTTTTTTAAATATTTTAATTATCCGCAATATGCAATTAACTCAGTAAGTGACGGATCTCTTGCTAAATTTCTATCTATAACTCTTATCTTTTTTCACTGTATGTTGTTTAGCTTCTACTTTTTTTACTATACGGTATATATCACTCTTGCATCCGTCACTCTCATCCACCTCTCCCTCCCTCTACCTCCCCCTCTCTCTCTCTCTCTCTCTCTCTCTCTATATATATATATATATATATATATATATATATATATATATATGTGTGTGTGTTTCTCTTTGTTGATTAAGCGTAGGTGCTATTAAGAAATAGAAAAAAAGAAGATTGCAATAGTCCATTAAAAAAAGTGAATATCAGAACTGACAGTAATACTATGAAGCCGTAGAGAGGAAAGTAGAAAAGAGTGAAAGGTAAAAATATAGCGTGCAGAGATTATTTTGAATTGTATATTTATATTTTTTATATTAAACCTACTTTTCAAACTCTCTTATTCCTGATTGCTAAAATCTAACCCGACCACATTATACAGTTTTCACAATAACTACGATAAAACAAATCATTATGATCTCTCTTTATCTCTATCTATCTATCTATTTATCTATCTATCTCTCTCTCTCTCCCTCTCTCTCTCTCTCTCTATCTATATATATATATATATATATGTGTGTGTGTGTGTGTGTGTGTGTGTATATGGATTGGTTTAACATTGTGTATGTAATCTAAGAGTAGGAGTTTGTATTAACCGTATTTACAGGTCTCAATTGCGCAGCTAATCTGCCGGCTTGATGCTTAACAATGTTGGGTTATAAGACCCAGTTTTGTGTGTTCGTATCTGTCGGTAGGTAGACCAGCTTTAACGTCTATACTAATGAGTCTAAAAGAAGAAGTTTGTCAATAGGTGAAAATAATATTCAAGTTTATATATATATATATATATATATATATATATATATATATATATATATATATATATATATATATATATATATATATACACACTAGAACATACCCGCCATAGGACAGGTGAAATATCTTAACCGAACTGAGAGTTTTGCATTAATTTCATACTTTCTTACAAAGATTCAAATTAAGATATAATGACACTAAACATTTTGTCTCAAAATCATTATTCTCGTTTTGATCACAATCTATATCATGCACACTAAAACAACTTTAAAATACGGCAAAATACTAGATATTTGGTGAATATGTATTAATTGATGTCTGATACTTCGTGTAGAAATTTCACACAAATTCAACTATCTGAATTTCCAAGAACGGCTTCTACTCCATTTTCTACCTTTGAATAAAACTAAATGAAACTATAATCGTTGCATAAAACTAAGTTGAACGTTTTGTAAATAAACTGTTTAACTGTTACACCGGCCGTTCTTAGACAGGAGAAACTGCACCGGTTGTCACTATAAATAGTGCGAGTCACCAGAGACACAGAAGACAAAGCACAGTCTTGTAACTGTCTAGCCAAGTGCTAGTCAAGTTTCTTACTTTGTTAATACACTTGTTAAACCAACCCTCGACTTGACTTCCTTTATTTATTATTTAGTGTTGGACAACTTCACAACATTAACTTAAAGATGTGCGAATAATAAAACGAGCTTGTAAAGACAACATGTGTAACTTTTTATTTTACACATGCCAAATAGTGGTGTTCATAAAAAAACGGAAGTAAAATGTGGTTTTACGATCAAATGTGTGATCTTTGTTGTTGCTAATTTTAGTGTCTCAGATCCATTACATCTGATTTGTATTCTACAGATCGATTGTAACATGCGTGATTGAATAATCGTCAACTCTTTAAAGGCACTAGACGTATAGTGAGTTCACTCATCAGACAGAAATAGATTTCATATAAATGTTTACAATTTTTCCGCACATTTGTTTTTCTATATTTGGCAACTTCTTACCACTCCGTGAAATTACCGAGTAAAATAATGCAATACACCTTATTCATTGGTCCTACTTTATGAATAGTAAGACAGTATTTTAGTCTGCCCGTTTTTGTCGACATACCAGCAAATGCACCACGAGAACAATTAACCCATTTTTCTCGTGGTGCTTTTGCTGCTATTGCACAGCATGTGGAAATCTTCACAAGGGTGTATTTATGCATCTCAGATCAATGACGAGTACTCCTCACAGCGGTTTTTATCCTAACGATTCCAATATGTCCCGTATAAAAGTCTGTATAATTGTTTTTATTAAAAATGGAATTGTGCTTCTGAAAGTAAAAACGCACTCGACTAAAGAATAAAGACTTAAACTTAGCCTTCACACATTACCATCGGAATATGTCATCGAGAAAATCGAGAAAAACTTGAATAAATTGTTGCTGCAGATTCTATTGTGTCAAAAATCAATTTCATTTAGTTTGAATTCTACAGAGCGATGTTCACATGCGTAATTGAATAATCGTTGCAAACATTTCCAAATACACTAAGTATGTTAAGTTCAATCATAATACACAAATCAAACATTTGCAAATATTTATTAATTAATTTAGACTTAGCTTTTACGCATTATAATCGTAATAAATAGATGCTAGGTATATTGAATTATTGCCCATTTTACCACACAAAAAAATATTACGTATAAAAGCAATAGTCATCACATCGTGAACGTTACTGACAGCAAAGGCATTACAACATGATAGAAAAACGAGGCACTAGGTACATTTACATCAGAAAAATAAATACATGTGTACAGGGAAGAATATTTATTTTGCAAACAGATCTGAGTACACGGCTATCGGTATTTAGGTCTAGGAAAAGTATACCAACGGTGCTGCCAATTGCCTAAATATATGGAGAACCCTTCTAGTATATTATACATTTTCAATAGAATTCATCCCACCGAATAAATTAGGTCACGCAGTCAGATTTTCAAGGTGAATTTCGAGACCTCTAGAGGAAACAATGATTGGTGTATTAAGTATAGAAAAGAGATGAATACTATCGTATGATACGGAAACTAATTGTTACTAACTTTGGAGAAATCATATTTAAATTCTTATTCGCTACATTTATTTTAAAGAGAAAAAACAAGAAAATCATGTGCTGGCATAAAAAGAAATGTCAAATCAAGAAAACGATGGTATTTTGTCATACGGTGAGCGTGTGGTGATACTTATTTCAATAAAAAAAGAAAATATTGACAGATGTTTATACTTATCACCACGTTATAGCCAACTGCTTTAAAATATTTTTAGAGCGGTCAATTTTTACTACTTAGTTATTTGTCTTTGTGTCTGAAATCGGTCGTGAATGAGTTTTTAATTCGAATCTTGTTTTTGAATTTAACCACTTCCATAAGTTCGGATAAAATATAGAAACAGCTTATTTACGCTGTTTTAACTTTTCTGTGCTATATGATGCTCATTTTATGCTATAAAAAAACGTATTTATTATATAAATTATAGATAATTATTTATTATATAGATTATATAAAGCAAATTACTCCATGCAGCCCGTTAGGAATAGTCTTTAAAATGTACTCATTAAAGCGTTTTTCTTAAATTTCGTTTACTGAATAATTTTTTTATTTTCCCAGTCATATTGCAAGTTTTTTTTAGTAATTATCGTTATTCTGACGATTTGAACACACGTTAATGTATCTATTATTGTTTCCTCAAACCTGCGTTAATTAAAATTTAGCATTTGCGTTTTCAATTCTCACATTTCCTCATTTTATGTCTAGTGTAGTAAATACGTTTTATTGTTTATATGGAATAACCTGTATTTAAAAATGTTAGATTTTTTCCTTTCTGTTTTTTTTTTCAAATGCTAGAACCTATGTCCCTTATTGCGACGATTATGCCACTCATTATTTTTAAATAGACAATTTATATATAGATATATATGACCGCAGCAATTAATAGGATTCATGTTCCTTTTGTCCTGCTCGTTTATGACAAGTTAATGGGTGTGTGAAATATCTATTTCCCAATGTTTCCAATGTAATTTAATAGATATATTATTCGTTGACATTCATCAGTTATATTTTGTGCTATTACCATAGAATATTGTCTAGTTTGGATAGTACACGTGATATTATGTCAGCGATTATCGAAGCTATTTGTCCTTGTATAAATCTGAGACATTTCAACATTTAAGTAAGCTTGCTTTTTTACACAATCCGTAGTTATTACGATTACAAATGTAGTATACTTTTCTATATCCTATTTGCTTAGATTTTCTTTGCCAACGTGCATTAAAATGTATCTCCTCTCACCCCAAACCCTTGTCAACAGCAAAACAGTTTCCTCGAATGAATTGTCTCCTGGATATTTTGAAAGTATGCGATTTGCATACTTTTCATGCTCAGTGGTTCTTAATGTTCACAAAAGAAGTCGGATATTCTTCTCATTATACCATGTAGTGCAAAGTCCTTAGAATATCTCTTAGTATCATCGTAAATATTCTACAAATCTGACATCTTCAAACTTGTTCCAAAAGTCTTACATTGAATTGATTACGGGAGCATGAGAAAACATTAGAAATACCTTAAAATCTGTCTCTTGAGAACTTGTCTAAGTGCCTTGAAAATTCTTTCTTCCTATTATTTTTTGATATATTGACTTCTCTGTTTTTCAAGTTTCCGATCGATTAACTATACTCTTTCTCTTATTGGTTAACAAATTGCAAGATTATAATTATCATATGGGGAAGACGGTGATGTGAAAAGAAAAACAAACGAGAGAAAAATAAAAATGGAGAGGAGGGATAAAATGGAAAGAGAAATGGGATTCAAGATACAGGGAACAGAGTTATTCAATAATATATACAACAAACACTGGAACATGGGGCCGGGGGGCGTTGAGTAGTATTTTAAATGTTAACAAGAATTACACAGAGTAAAAGCATAATTAATAGACACATAAATAGAGACATAATACAACATACATTTATTTATGAAAAATCACATTTGTTTGGTTACCTATCGTCCGTATATAAAGGACCGGCGGCACAGTTATACAAGTCGGTGACGGGGGCTTTCCTAAAAAGGGGGGGGGCGTTTAAACACATGCATATATAACTTCATTATTGATGACCGTAAAGTGTGGCGGGGGGGGGGGGGGCAAGTCAAAAAGTGTGGGGGGATTGCGCCCCCTCTGCCCCCCCGGTGCCGCCGTCCATGATATTCCTATACGTTTTCAACTTCCCATAACACATGCCCAGTCCAATAATATTTCGCTAGCAGTGCCAATGGATATTAAAAGTATATATATATATATATATATATATATATATATATATATATATATATATATATATATATATGTATATATATATATATGTATGTATATATATACGTATGTATGTATGTTTATATATATATATATATATATATATATATATATATATATATATATATATATATATATGTATATATATATATATATAATTTTGCTCTGTGTTTCTTCCCCTACAACTTTTATTTTATTTTTTCAAATTTTAAATCTTGACCTTTGCCAACTTATCTATCCCAGCGACTTCCTCTGATGATAAGATTTTGATCTTTGAAAAGCCTGGCTTAAGGAAAATTTAACTTGAATAAATTGCCTCTTTTGCGGAATATACCTTGCTCTGAGCAATTGAATTGAATTATGATTTGGCTTTTGCTTCTCTAATTCCTTTCCATTCTTCTTCATTCTACCTGCTCTATCCTGGATATTGAGCTGTATACTCTTCACAATAGGTTTTTCTTTTCCTAAAAGTACGCTTTTAGTACACCACTTTATATATATATATATATATATATATATATATATATATATATATATATATATATATATATATATATATATATGTATACTTTTAATGTCCTAGCGTAGTCTTTTTCACTCATGTCTTTTATCACCGATTTGTTTCGGCTGTTTACTGTCTTATTAATGCGGAGACAAATGTCTTAGCTTCAATTATTTAAATTTGTTATATATCACGGAAAGAATAACAGAAATGTGGCAAGACTTGATACGTCCAGCCACAGTGATCAGTCATAAACGACAAATATCTGTCTTTAGATTACTATATTTATATATATATATATATATATATATATATATATATATATAATACAATTTTGCGTTCAATATACAATCATACAAACGGTTTCTGGAATAGTCGGTTTTTTGGTTACTACTTCTTAGACAAAATTAGTCGGTTTTTGACGAAGAGAAGATAGTGAAAACTGTCTACCAAAGAAATAACCGATACATATGGCTAATCCTCGCATTATTGTACGATATTATAAATATAACTTTACATCATATTCTTATAAATATGACATAACTGTCGCCTTACATTATTGAGCTATTACAATTGTGTTATATCATTAAATTTATATTTGAATATAAACTTTTTTCAAAATAAAAATACAATATATATATATATATATATATATATATATATATATATATATATATATATATATATATATACGTATACGTTTAATCGTTTCGGGAATCGTCAGTGTGAAGATGATTATTCATACATGTCGTCAAAGTGTTTGAATACTGAAAGAAACATGCATTAAAGTCACGATGAAGGGTGTGCTAATGCTACTCACTACAGAGCACAGCCAAGATTTGGGGTGATAAATAATTTTAAAATATTTGTGTATATCTCCATATGTATACGGTCTATCTTTTTTACAATCGTCAGTTTAGTAATAATTATTCATACCGGTCGCCGGACTCGAACACCGAAACACGAGGCATGTTTCAAACCTAAATGCCGACGTCTTAGCCAAAATCGCTGTTATCAACAAACAGGTAATATATATATATATATATATATATATATATATATATATATATATATATATATATATATATACATACATATAAATAAATATGTATATATTAATATATATTAATATATATATATATATATATATATATATATGTATATGTATATGTCTGTATATATATGTATATGTGTATATGTATATGATACATATATGTATATATATATATTTATAAACATATATATATATATATATATATATATATATATGTAACAATCTCGCTGTCGTTTTCCCCAAATAGCTACCGATAAAACAAAAATATGTTGTCTTTTAATGTACTGAAACTGTTTATCATTTCGGCGTAGGGATACAGACTTAAATAGAAAAAGAAACACAGAAAACTTTCATTTCTAATAAAAAACCATGTCAAATATGCATGATCCTTTTACTAAAAGAAACATTCTTGTCGTATTTTTATATGTTTATTTATGTGTTCTTACTAGTGGGTAAAATGAGTAGAAGTATGTTTTTCGCCTGGCCTGGAATGGGTATGCTAAAAATGTCGGAATATTTGTTTGTATTGTTTTTTTATACTTTTAATGTTATATAATATGTTTTGAAAAAAGAAATTATGACATGGATTACAGTGTGCCGATTCCAAATCTGCCGTATGTTTTTTCTCTGAGATCATTCATTTTACTGTGATGTAGCGACACACATACACATATACATACGACTTTGTTATATATATATATATATATATATATATATATATATATATATATATGTGTGTGTGTGTGTGTGTGTATTTGTGTGCGTGTGTGTGTGTTATACCTATGTGGAAAGCTGTTACTACATTTAAACATCTCATATGTTATGATCCAAGGAAAAACATCCCAAAACATGTGCAACCGCTCAATTTATAAATTTAATACGAAGGGAGCCATTTTCGTTCAAATGACAGAAAGCAATTTCCCAATCCAATTTCTTTTGGACCTTTTTAGATTCACAAACCTATGTCTTTTTTCTTTTATTAAATTGATTTAAAAAAGAAAATAATAAAAATTCATTTTCTCAATTTATTCAAACGAATCGATTTATTATTTCTGGGTCTTCTTTCACCGACGCCATTTTTTAATGTGGTTCTTTCTTTCTTTTTCGCGAGGACTCCCGCATGATTAAACAATTGTATTATGTATAAATAAACAGAAAGTTCATTTGTGCCAGCCACGAAGGATCTTGATCGGGGAACTACGTAAACAGAAATACGCGTTACGAAAATGTCTTCCCTTTTTAGACACATCTAAGCCTATCGATGAGATGTTTTGACCGTTTGTCCATCGACCTGCCATGGTTCGTTTTAAAATAGCAGTTTAATTGCCGGAAGTGTAGATACAATGGATGTACCTTATTTAGATAGGCCCAAATGTCTTTATGAGCTATGTCCGTGGTTCGGGTTTTATTTTGAAATAGCATTTGTTTCGGATCATCATCAGAACAGAATTGTCCTACGTACTCAGAAATAGCATCGATAACAATGTCCACTATATGACTTAAAGTTAACATTATCTAAAAACATCTACAAACCGCTATAATAACTTATTGTATATTCTTTAATTAGAACACAATTACAAAATTATCGAATGGATAAACCTTTTTTCTATGAATACAAGTAGCTTCATAAGAAGCTATATCCATAGTTTGTGATTCATTTTAAAATGGCAGTTTAATAGCTGGGCGTGTAGATTCAATGGGTGCACTTTACGTTAGATGTGTGCACATATATCTATCAGTACTGTGTTTGCTTTTAGTTTTGAAATATCGTTTGCTTTGGTCTGTTAGGTTTTAGAAGCTATGTTTACATTCCTGTCTGTAAGGCTTCGATACTTAATGTTGCTCAATTTTAGAAACTTGGGGGATTATCCACCAAAATACTACCTATCGTCTACGTTAATTCATGAAAAGCTTATGATGATCATGTATATGTACAATTCCGGGTTTTCCTAGCCATTCACCATGGGAGTATTACGGTCTAAGACAACACCCGCGTTAAGTAGTTCCTATTTTTACGCACAGCCTCGAATGTTTTACAAGTTTCATTTCTCATTTTTTTTGTTTTGTTTATTTCCAGCCCCGTAGACAAAATTAATCCAATGTGCGTGTAATTAATACAAATATTTATCTGCAACGAATGGCTCAATATAGTAAGTCTATAAAACGATTTCTAAAACTAAAATAATAAATTGAGTATAAATCAATTATACTATCGGAATTCTTTAAACTTACTCTTTTTTTATTAAACACAAAATCACACAAAAAATCATGTCTATGTTACGGACTTATCAGCATTGTCGTTTTATCTTCTGTCTCTCTTGCCACGGACAATTGTCACAGTGAACTTTTAACTCAATTTAATTGTTATTATTTAGTCAGGCTCGTTATCAGCATTCGCTTTCTTGATACCAATATTGGTATGTGACCAAACTCTTCCCAAGATGTGTGGTTTCAAATATCTCAACTCAACTAGTAACAGCGACTGCGTATCTATGTATCGGCAAAGTCACTGATCGGATCAATGTTGCATGGCTTTAATGACGTAACCCCATTGGGGTTCGATGTGATCTGCGGGTAATGATAGATACAATCAGTATGTAATCCCCCTTTCCTAACTAGAGGCTACTTAATATAAGACGAAATAGTGGAATACATACTTGTTCTTCCGTTGGAGCAGTCTCTACACATCTATTGTAGCATCTTCCTTCGCATGTTTACCGACCACGGAGAATTTGAGAAAAAAACAAAAGGATGTTTTACCTCTCACTTTATTTTCGATGACACAGAGTCCTATATTACATTTTCAGTACCGTGTCAGGTTCCGAGCCCACATCCTACCAATCAGAACGGAGTCTAAAACACGTCCTCGCAGATTAGTCACGAAACTCGCTCTGGCGTTTTTCTTTATTCTAGCTATTCAATTGTTTTTGTTTCTCTACATTCCTAACTAGTCAATATTCAGTTTCATTATTTTTAAACCTCACACCATGGTGTTTTCATTCAATCACTGCAGTGTTCATTGAATTCAAAAAGTTCATCTCACCCACATTTCGTCAGAATAAGAGCACCCGCACTTACGTATCTGAATTTTTTTAGATGAGGATTTATAATTTCTATAATCTGGAGTATTCGGACTTCTGCATAATTTTGTTAATTCGGACTACATTTCTCATCTTCAGTGTTATCATCAAAACGGTGTCATCCTAGCCTTACTTTTAGTGGGCGACATGTCTTAGCTTTGTATAGTTTCCCACAATTACATGAGATCGCATACACGCAGTTCTTAGTCATACATTTTCCGTAGGAGGTTTGCCTCTCACAAGATGCTTTCGGAGAGTTGAGTCGCTCATAAATTATGTTCTGATATAATATGGGTCGCATATTCTTTGGATTGTTTCTGCAAACTCTTCATATATGGTATAACACTGTGGTGAGTTTTCGGGTGGTGTCCCTTGGTGTTTTGTCTAGATATATTGGAGCTAATATTATGCTCTAAGAATAGATGTTTCAGTGGAGGGTCTTTCTCAACTTGTCTATCTCCTCTTGATATGTATTGCTGTTAGTACATATTGTCTTTGCTCGATGTTGTAGGTCGCGGACGATTCCTTTCTTTACATTAATTACAATATGGGGACCATTAATTATAAATAATAGATAAGGTTATAATTATATATATATATATATATATATATATATATATATATATATTATATATATATATATATATATATATATACAATGATGTGTAGTAATAACAGTACTGATATATAGTGATAAATATTAAGACTACACATAGAAAAAACAAGAATAGGTTTTAGCCTCAAACAATTTACACTAGAACCGTCCGCAATTGATATAGTACTAAGTTAAATTCAGTTCCAAGTGATAATTATCTTAAGGTTAAAGGTGCAATCCTCGGGCGGTACAAATAATTGCGAATTACTGAAGAATTCTCCCAGTCATGGCTGACGGAACAAGAGCATGCTACCCCCGTGGATGAAATAAAGGGTTTCGTTCGAAATTCAGTCCAGATTCCCGGGTTCGACAGAAATATTCCTGTGTTTGAAGCGATACACCTGAAGAAAGCCGGAGATTACAGCGGTCGAAACGCTATTGGTAAGGTAGCTGCACAGATGCAATCAAAGTTTACCAGACACGCTGATACATCCCTAGTAATGAAGCAATATGGAGGATCTTTAGATTTAAAATCCGCAAATGTTTTGCAACAGTTGGCAATTTAGAAGTGCATTTATAAAATGGACAAGGAGTCTATTTCAATGTGGAGACAAAGAATAAGTAAGCATATACACCACCGGAGACTACCCTAACTGCGAGTTTTAAGCTGTGTCAGGAAGAGGATATAGCTGGATTTCTCATGTATGTAGAAATTTCAGCCTATTATACCTGGAGTAAGCAAAACAGATTGGTCCACCGTAAGCAGGGAGAAACTCTTCAAGGACATGAAATCCAAGCATATGATGCAATTGGGCGGGTTATACTGTGGACCCCAATAACAGGGCAGGGTTCTACTACGATTGCTTCTGCACACTGTTCGAAAACAACATTATTTGAGGATATCCGACGCTTTGAAGGTGGAATGTCTACTACATAGCAAATAGCAGACGGGTTACATTGACTTTTGAAAAGTTGATAAACACTGGAAAACCCTTAGAAGAAGAATCAGTTTCTCGAGTAACCAGTTAGATGAGACTGTTGTTTTCGATCTTACTTACCGCCTGAGAGATTGATCAACCAAATCGTGCCTGCAGTATAATGTCAATTGCATTTCCCCCTGAAAGTTATAACATGTATTTAGATGACATATCTTGTCAAATGCAAGCTCTTAATTATACCCTAACTAATTGAGGAATGTTAGAGCCCGATGAAATGATAAGTATACAAAATAGAATATATCACGAAAGCTCTTATGTCTAACAGGCATATGTTTAATCTATCCGTGAACACATACTTCGACTTGTGGAGGACTAGAGGAATATTTACCACAGCATTTTTGAAAGTGTCAATAATGACAAACGAGTTACATTTTTTTATTGACGCTCCGGATAGGACCGGCGAGACTTTCATATCAAACCTGATCCTGGCAAATGTTTGTCACACAAATGATATTTTCCTTGTGGTTGCATCACGTCGGATTGTAGCAACATTCTGGATGGTAGAAGAACTGCTCACTTTACGTTTTCTCTGCCACTTAAACATACACGACAGGGAAAACCATTGTGTAACATTAAAGAAATCCATCTAAGGCTAAGCCTCCACAAATCTTCAAACTAATAATATTGGATAAAGACGCAGTAAGCCACACATGAGCAATTGAAGCATTAGATTGTACAGTACAGGATTTAAAAGGCAGCACAACATTTTAGGAGGATGAGTAACTTTGGTTTTTGTTGGTGATTTCAGATAAAACCGTCTAATTATTCCTAGAATAACTAGTATTGATTAGATCAATGCCTTCCCAAAAATACTTATCTATGACCTCACATTAACGAAAATGAATCTGACCCTATAATATGCAAGTGCATTCACACGTTGTTAATGTTGTTGTTAAATGTGCCACTCAACTTTTACAAGTTGATTCATGGAAAGGAAATCCAATAACAACATTCATTTGCCCTTTCAAACAATTGAAGCAGAAAAAGGATTAATAGCTAAAGTTTTTTCACATATTAATAATTGACACACTGATAACATATGACCATGTGATCGAGCGCGTTACGCACCAAAAATGTCTCTGTAAAAGAAATATATATGAGGCTTCTGAATATGCCATCCGAAGAAAACAGATTATATAATTCTGTCGATACTATCTATTCTCATGAAGAAACTGTAATATATTTAACTTCCGTAAATAGTCTTGAAACATAGAGAAGTCTTTCACATACTATTTTACTGAAGCTCATAGCACCAATCTTGTTTCTTCGTAACTTCGATCCACCCAAACTCTGCAATGCCACAAGGCTCATCATAAAACGTGGGATGCCCCATGTACTGGAAGAAAACAATCATGTCAGGACAATATGAAGGAGTTAACCACTTCATACTAAGAATAACCTTGAGACCAATGGTTGACATTTGAATGTGAAAGGCTACAATTTCCTGTAATACTCAGCTTTGCCATGACAATAAACAAATCACAAGGACAATCACTGAATGTTGTTAGATGGAATCTAGGAAACCTTGTCCTCTCACATGGGTAGCTTAATATTCGTTTTTCAAGCTTAATACTCGTTTTTTAATTGTCTATCGATTCTCGCACAAGAGGTAAAAACCAACAACACTTTCTACTCAAAAGCATTACGTTAAAATGTACCTGAACAGACAGATTTTAGAAAGATACATTTTTATTCAACCTTTGAATTGATTAAAAGAAAGTCCAATTCTACCAGCCTTTTGAAGTGATTGATGAAATTCCGATTTTATCGGACATTTGAAGTGATTGAACAACCCGGCAGCCTTTTGAATCGCGTACATTAACCTAAGTCTACCTTCATGATAGGTATTTTGGCTATTGTATTACATAAAAATATTTTTATTAAACTAATTTATATGTTTCCTTTCTTACTTGAGCATGTATTTTTAATTACATTGCTTTATGTTCTCAATTTCCTTCATAGGCGAAACATTTTCGTCATATAGATGATTTGTTTCTTTTACATACAGTGTATATATATATATATATATATATATATATAAATATATATATATATACATGATTGACATTTTTCTCTTTTTGAGTTTTTAATTGATTAGAAGAAAGTCAGACTACACAAACAATTTGATCAAGTACAAGAAGATCTCAATTTCAGCAGCATTTAGAGGCGACTACAAGATTTCTTCATGATAGGTTTCTTATCTATTTTATTACAAAACATTGAAATATTAACAAAAGAACATGCAGGGTGTTTATAAAATATATTTTATTAAACAACCTGCATGTTCTTTCTCATATTTATACTTGAGAATGCATTCAAATTATATTGCTTTATGTTGTTAATATTTGTATTGGCAATACGCTTTCGTTATATAATTTTTTTTGAATACAATATATGGGTTTGTGTATAATTCCATTTTTTTTAAATTTTGAAATAATTAACAGAAAGTAAGACTTCATCAGGACATTTGATAGAGTACAAGAACCTACTTATTCCATCAGCTTTTTGGATTGATAACATAATTACTTCATGGTAAGTTCTTTATCTATTTTACTAGAAAACAATATTTTTTATTAAACAGACTCCATGTTCCTTTTTCTTTACCCATTTTTATAAGCTGTACGCTTTTGTCATATGAATTATTTCTCTGCTTTTCAAACACACGATATGTGTTTGTACATATTTCAATTATCTTTTCTATTTGAGTTTTAAATTGATTAACAGAAAGTCAAAGTATAGCTAAATGTAAATAGATTAAAAGAAATTCCGATTCCACAAAACATGTGGAATTTATTAACATAAACCATTGACCATTAAACACAACGTACTTATTTCTTTCAGTTATATCGTTATGATATATATATATTTAAATTATTTTTTATTTATTGTACTCTGTAAAATCAATTTCTTTTTAAATACGCGATTTTTTTGTTTGTGCTTTCAGATTAGTACGAAAAAAATCACTGATACTTACAAACAAAGGACTCAGTTTCTGTAATAAAATTTAGTACCAAGTATTTGAAAAATAAAATTATTTTTGTGGTTTTAGATTTGTTTGTAGTGGAGCAGGAGATCCGTATAGTCCGTTTTCACTAAACGAAAAAATACTCTTTAAGATAAATTATTGATGATAACAAGTCACTAATGAGACATTGAAATAACACACACTTTTATAAGTTTGAGTCGGAAAAACTACCTTTATAAACATAGCAGTTTTTTGCAACAACATTTTTGTTATCGTAACTAATTGATTTGAACAACATATTTTATCATTTCATCTTCCATTTCAGACGAGCTTATTATCTTAATTTTTACCAACTGCATCTTTCATTTCAGTGAATTGTTCTTAGCTTAATCGACAACTTAATCACACAAGAGATTCGGATGCTGAAACTTTACTTTATTTTTGGATTATTTCATGTGGAATGACGACTATAGAAAAATATTGTATTAAAACAATCAAAACGAGGACAGTTTATTTTTTCTGTTAGTAGAACACATCACATTTGAACATAATGTTTTTGTGTTTGATCCGATCACCTGCCGCGGATCCTCTTTTACGATATTAGACAAGACATGTTCTTTTAACACAAGTACAAATTCTCTAATAACAAAACTCATTCATTAAAATATAACATTGTCTTTGTTTTGTTTTTTTTATTATATTCGTAGTTGAAAGGAGTAGACGACCTCGGCGTTGCCTTTGAATACATTAAAACAAATGTGTTCCAGGAAAGTGAGAGACAGAGAAATAAGTTTTAAAAGAAATAAATTAAACCCACGTTTTGACTACTGTATTGTTGTTTAAGGCCCCGGCCTATAATAACAAACAAGAAACTTGGGAGCAATACATTCATAATAAAATAGGGCACTTAGTAAATGTAATATGCTGAATACAATAGTTCACAATTCACTAGAAGATGTTGGTAATAAGGCAGTAGGGTACTTCAAACATGATAGATACTGAATCCGTACGTACTCAATACTATAGATAGAGCATTGTGTTATAATATACTTTTACTCTTAGTAATTGGTATGTTAAATCAAAGCGTGCTCAATACTATATATAGCTCCCATGTGTGTAGCTAGTAAGGGATATATACAGAATCAGAAAGTGATCAACATGCTAGATAGAGCAGTGTTATACTTGGTAAGTGGTATATGATGATCTCTTAGGTGATAATACCTTAAATAAAACAAGTGTGTTAGTTAACACGGAATTGCTCGGCAGCAATTACTTAAAAATAAAGAGTTCCTGGGAAGTTATTATTATTATTATTATTATTATTATTATTATTATTATTATTATTATTAGTAGTAGTAGTAGTAGTAGTAGTAGTAGTAGTAGTAGTAGTAGTAGTAGTAGTATTGTTATTATTATTTACTCACTAGGAGTTATCACACTGGTCATCGTCAGTGGTCACCCACTGCCGACAACCTGTGGTATTCCCTGGAGTCCGAGTGACAACAAGTCTCCTCAGGCCTCCAGTATGCTCCACCTCTTTTCGTTCATCACCGCTGATGACCTTGCGGTAATCGCAACAGCCACCTACCATCGATTTCCCGCTGATAAGGGCCATTGGTCCCCTCTGGGGCCCGAGTGGCAACAAGCCTTCCCAAGGTCCCAGAGCTGTCCGCGCTCTTCCAGTGGAGGTCTGGTTTGCGCTTTCCCTCCTCGACCCTCTGTCCATAATTATGTGGCGTTAGCATATGCTTGCGCCTCTCTCGTGCGGTTGTATTTTCCCCGGTTCTGCTGTCATGTGCTTCCATGTGTTTGTTCTCCATTCGTTGCTTATGTGGGTTGGTTTCCGCATTCGAGGACATTTCTCAGGATTGTAGCTGTTTTGATCATTACTGTCCTTTGTATGGTCTCAGTTATCCCTTTGATTCCTATTTCTCCCAGTCTTTTCTCCATGTTTTTGGGGACTGTTCCTAGTGCTCCTATGATTATTGGTGTTATACTGACTTTCTTCATGTTCCATATTCCTTTCAATTCTCTGGCAAGTTCAGTATATTTGCTTCTCTTTTCCGTCTCTTTGATCTTCACTCTGTGGTCTGCTGGAACGGCAAAGTCTACGATTTTGCAGGATTTTTCTTTCTTGTTTATTATTATCATATCCGGTCTCCTTGCTGTTATGGGTTTGTCTGTTTGTACATTCATATCCCATATGATTTTGTGTTTTTCGTTTTCTAGTACAGTTTCTGGTTTGTGTGTGTACCGTTTTTTTGCATATTCGAAATTCAGTTGTTTGCACATTTCCCGGTGTACTTCTTTCCCCATGCTGTCATGTCTGTTCTTGTATTCCCTTTGTGCTAGCTTGCTGCATTCACTTATTATATGATTTATCGTTTCGTCTCTTTGTCCACACAGTCGGCATTTGCTGTTTTCCTGGGTTTTATCTATCTTTGCTTTAATAAAGTTTGTCCTAATTGCATTGTTCTGTGCGGCCGTCAGCAGAGATTCCGTTTCTCTGTTCAGGTGTCCTTTTCTTAGCCATGCCCAGCTATTTTCATTGGCTTCATCGCTTGTGAGTCTTGTAAAGCGTCCATGTAGTTGTTTTTCTTCCCACTTTTCCTTTCTTGTCTTTTTGTTTCTGGGTTCAGTACTTCCGGGGTTGTTTGTTGGGCTGGTGTCTCTTGCTGTGGTGATCAGTCTTTCCGAGTTCTGGGTTACATATTTCTCCAGCTCTTTTTTGGTGTCTTCCACACAGTCTTCTATACTTACCAGTCCTCTACCTCCTTCATTTCTTTTCACGTAGAGTCTGTCCGTGTCGTCTTTTGGGTGCAAAGCATTGTGCATAGTCATTAGTTTTCTTGTTCTTTGGTCAAGGTGCCTGAGTTCTTCTTTGGTCCAGCCTATGAATGGTCCAGAGTATCTTATTAGTGATACAGCCCATGTGTTTATCCCTTTTACTAGGTTTCTGCTATATAGTTTAGTTTCTAAGAGTTTCCTTGTTCTTCGTAGATATTCTTTTCCAATCTTCTCTTTCATTTCTGTATATTTGATTGTGTCTGCTTCCAGAACTCCCAGGTATTTGTAGCTATCATGTTCTCCTAGCGCCCTCATCTCCTCTTGGTTGGGGAGTTCTATACCTTCTGTCGTCTCCAGTTTTCCTTTTTTGATCTCTAGCAGTGCACATTTTTCTATTCCAAACTCCATTTGGATATCCTGGCTGAATATCCTGGTTGTGTTTATCAGCTTTTCCAGATTATTATTATTATTTGTATTATTATTATTATTATTATTATTATTATTATTATTATTATTATTATTATTGTTATTATTGTTATTATTATTATTATTATTATTATTGTTATCATTATTATCATTATTATTATCATTTTTATTATTATTATCATCATTATTATTATTATTATTATTATGTTTCTTCTTATTATTATTATTATTATTATTATTATTATTATTATTATCATAATTCAATACATTGAAACAAGAGAGAAGTAGAGGTATATAAGTTTTAATATAAATATGATACACACAATTTTACCATACCGTCAGGTTGTTCTGCGGAGGTGGTGTTATTTCTATGCATTTAGTTTATTATAATTAACACATCTGTGCATATATCTTCTGAGAAATTCATTACTAAGTATCTAATAGTTGCGTATGAATGCATCAAAGTGGTAGATAGTAGCGTCGGCAGGTCGAATATATTTGCTAATATGGATAAATAGTATATATCGTGTCAACTTATATGTTATTTTAATATTACAGGCAGTGATCATTTTGAATAATGACTCAAGCACACTTTTCAATCGAAATAATGTATCCCGTGTGGTATAGGGTTATTATTTATAATGCAAAATGGCCGCTGCTAATGTTTAGAGGGCGAGACATTCTCTCTAAAGCGATTTCTTTGTATCATCCGTTCAATATCAATTCTCCAATGAGTTACTAAATAAACTGAAAGAACACGGGCATGAAACACGCGGCTAAGTCGAAAGTGTTGCGATATCCGGCAGCCGGGCATGCTTTTGTTAATGTGTTGACGGTGAGGAACTGCACTCTGGATTGTAAAATGTTTATCCTCGAGGTTTTTCGCTGGATGTGATTCTCTGGTATGAAGTATGTTCCTCTGATTTCAGAAACTTATGTTTTACGTGTTAGAACTGGGTCATAGTGCAGGGGAAGAAACTAAAATGATTAGATGTGCGACAAATAATGATGCGTTTGTAACAGGTAAATATACAAGTAAATTATGATGATCAGATATGGTCGCTGGGGGTCTAAAAACTTCCAGCGACCATGTCTGATCATCTACGTACTTTAACCTTAGCATAATTTACTCGTTAATACACTTGTATAAAAAGCACCTTCCCTTGTCGCACACCTTATAATTTTAGTTTCTACCGCTGCTCTATGGCCTAGTTTTAACACGTAATTCATAAGATTCTGAGTTTATCTGTGCGGCTTTCAAATCACACAGAAAGCATGATGCAATGATTCAAAATAGCTCGTAGGTTTCCTGATTTGAACTGGTCCAGCCACGTAATATACACGTCGAAATGTTGCACGTATAATTTACTCGTTAATATACGTGTAACAAACGCACCTTCATGTATCGCACATGTAATAATTTTAGTTTCTTCCCCTGCACTATGGCCCAGTTTTAACACGTAAAACATAAGTTTTTAAAATGCATATTCATCTATGTGGCTTTAAAATCACACACACATATACACACACACGCACACACACACAAACATACCCACACGCACACGCACACACACACACGCACACGCACACGCACACACACACAGAACATTAAGCAATTTATCAGCACATGGATTTCCAGAGTTCTACTAAAAATAGCTCGTAAGTTCCTTTATTTCAACTGATTCACCCATGTTATATAAAAGCCGCAATTTTGCACGTATGCTAATGTCGATAAGCATTTTACTTACCCTGCTATACAAAAATATTCGACAACATTATCTTATATACCAGTGCATGTAATTTGCTCATTAAACAGCGCTCTCTTGACATATAATATGTCAAGAGAGCGCTGTTTCGTGAGCAAATTACATGCACTGGTATGTAAGATAATGTGATAGAATTGCGTCGACTCCAACAAATATCTCGAACGATGATTCTTCGTCGCGAAACAAGCTGAAGACGTGTTGACACGTTACGGCTTCGTAGTAGTCGTCATAATTGTGACAATGTGTGGAATTCGCCGCCTTTCTTTCTCTCTCTTAACACCCGTGTTCTTCATAGTCAGTATGGTGTGTTAATTGCCTTCTTTCTTCGTTTCGTTCTTTGTAGCTGTAATTAATGAAGCAAGTAAAGAAAACATACAATCATTTTGCTCTGGACTTATATATTTATTTATTGAGTTATTCTTTTTTGCAAATACATTAGTCAACTGCGGAATATTAATATATTCTGAATTTGATGGAAGAGCCTGAAAACAGATGTCTGTATTGTTCGATGTACAACACTTAAGAGAAAGATAAACTAGCTTATTTATCATCTCGACTTTCAATAATGAATTAATTTCCTGAGAACGTTCGTTTAAATTCTAATCTTAATTGTTAATAGAATATCGTCTTCCTTCTCTTTATATTTAATTTCCGAGAGTCATTTAACAACATCACGTTCATTATCGCTACGTGATGACAATATGCGAAATTACGTTAACCTGATGTGTGCACGATTTACTATATAAAGGAACCCATACAATAACAGAAAGGCAAAATGTAATTTTGCAGGATTTGACCCAAGGGGTTGACAACTCGGCAATCATCCAAGAAAGTCCGTCGTTAATAGCTTATGTAGGATTATTCATATTGTTTATCTTTCGGATTCAATATTGTTCAAATAAACATATTTATATTAGTGCCTTAACTTATTTCTGTCACTTCAGGGGTAGGTTCTTAACAATCATTCCGACAGGCTGAGGTGTAGTCCTGTCTAGCCCCAGGAGGCCAACCCTCACAGACTTTGCTTTCTTTTTTAGAAGGGATTAGTTTACTGCTAATCGCCTGAGGCGCCCTGACTTGGAAATACTGACAGGGATTACTAGGCTTTTTGAAAGTCATAGTATGCTACTCCTAGTGCACTGGCTTTTCAACTTAACACCTACTTTGTGTCTGACATTCTAGAGAGGAGAATAAAATATTAATATATTTACTAGATTTCTGACTATATCTGCCCCGACCTTGTTAATATGCATCGTTCGTTTACGTACGGCAATGGATTTTGCTTTTATTAATAATATATGGTTACTTATTCTTACGTTTTTAAACACGACGAACCTAAGATGTTTATGTGTATTGAACAATCATGCTTCGCCAGAAATAGGAAATGATGTCGATCGCATTCTGTAAATTAATAGCTATTCTGGAATTTTAAAATATGCGTCAAAATTATTCGTTCATTGGTGTTAAATACACAAGAATAATCATCGTTATAAACAACAATGACAACAATATCCACTTCACAGCAAAAGTTAATCCGGGACATGTGTGAAATTTAAGGTACTTATTTTATACTATAAGTGTGGAGTTGCTTACGTAAGAAAATAGATTACAACAAAGTAAAATTACCTCTGTGTGCAATCCATGACATAGTATCACTATCTATATAAATGTTGCAATACCCCATTCCCTTGGAGGAGAGGTCTAATGTCTCGCATGTAACTATCAAATAAAATACATGCTTGTTAGCAAGTGCAGATCGACAAATTATTAGAGTAAAATTGAATTAAATATCCCGCGCTAAACTACAGTGCTTCTCCTGCAACTAAAGCCCATGGAAATAAAGTTACACAACAGAACAAGAAAACAACACTATTCCAAATTTCGAGAATAATCTTTTATTAATCTGTTGACGTCGCCTTCTTTTCAGCTAGCGGCGAAGGAGAACGATATTCCGCGGCTAAAGACATCTGGGGCATTGTCCCGTTTAATTTATAATCGTTTCTTAAGTCATTTTTACGTTCTGTTTATTTTAAACCTTCTCAACATAAAACACTACTTATCTAGCTCACTCTCTCCTTGATACATGTGATGTCAAATCCGTTGCTAATATACAATAGGTCCAGGTGAAATCTGAGTGCATACGCTGACTCCCTGATCATGATTTTCCGTTTAAAGTTTTCCGTTCCCCTACGATCCTATATTGAAGTCAATCCGGAAAATACTGCTAAAACTTTGTGGATCTTGCGTGCTAATATGTTATCGTGTGTGTTTTCTTGTTTTCTTGTTTTCTTGTTACTTCTTATGCACGCTTGATGACGTAGAAAAGTTATGAAGTCATTCGAGAAAAACGTCATCCATTAATGAGTGATAGGGGGCGTAGATTTAATGTCTTCTATCTTAATAAGAGAGATTGGGATAATATTAATTACCTAGACCAACATTTAGACTCATGGCGTCTTATATTCTATTGATAATATATCGTTTTGTTTGTTTGCATGATAGTCTCTCAAACCAATAACGCTATAAATGACGACCGCTTATTTACTAGTCACGTAAAAGTATAGTTTAACTCTAATGATCGGCTGCTACTCAGCTTGATCTGTAATTGACTGCAAGTTTGATCGTTTTGACTTTTCCAATGTTTGAATTTTAATTAGTAATTCTATATATCGTAGTTTTACCGTAGTTTAAATGTTACTATTGTTTGATACCTTAAGTGCATTTTCTGTTTGTTACGATTTAGTTAAATATATAAAATTAGGTATGTGTACATGTTTATATTGTATAGACAGTATGTGGTTAACTCCGAAATAATTTTACCGATTATTATGCAGTTTAAAGGAGCAAATCGTGGCTAGGTATTTGTCCAAATAATTCAGGCTCATCTAATGACAAACACAACAATTAAGGAAGTTTCCATGAATTAAATTTCTTCAACTCACATTTAACAAATAGTCATTTCATGGATCGCGACCAAAATTACAAGAAGAATTCTAGAAATCATGTAAAAGAATTCAAATTCTGAATCCACGTTCCTAATTGGAACTGTATTTGATGTTAGTGCTTTTTCTCTCTGTGTCCTGCTCTATTGTATTATTGGACGTGATCGTTGAGACTACTGAAAAATCCAAAATATATATGTATATTGCTGCTTGTTTATGTATGCAGCAAACGGACTGTAAATGTCTAAGAATCTCCTGAATTTTGAAAAATTAATAGACAATTGTCCATTGGAATTTAGCGTATAGTTGCTTATTTATATATGCCCTGTTGTTATAGTAAACATTCATCGAGCTTTTCATACGAAAAATGTTAACTATTTATTGAAAAATGCATGTTACGTTGCAGCTTTGTAAAAACATTACTAAAAGCTTTTAAACTGGCCTCAATACTTGTTTTAGAGTTCTATTAATCCCATTGCTAAATTACATAATGAATAAAACACACGTTTTACTTTATACTTCTAGTTATCTCTTTACTTGCTAAAGTGGAACACTATTATATACTACACAGACAGTATCGGGATTCGTCTTCGGTATCGCACCGTGACTTAACTTAACTCAAGTTTAAGAGACCATATTTTCTCACGTTTGCTCGCTTCAAAATCGGTGGCACACTGTCGAAACTGTCGTCTCTTTCTTCGTGACGTCACGTGTACTCGATCTGTTCTGCTTTGCGTCTGATTCCTATTGACACTAATGACCTGTCCCCTGATCCTACCGTTACTCACTCGTAGTAAAATAGATTAATTTCTCTAAACTTTGTTTTAGTTAAACTTGCACCGAACAATGAATTTTCACTTCAGTCAGAATCCATACTAGTTGAAGTACACCTTTTTTAAAAAGGGGTCCTCACAATATAACGCATATATACAAAAATATATTGTATACACTACTTATATATATATATATATATATATATATATATATATATATATATATATGAATGGATAACTGCGAAATAGTTTTGTATGTATACATTTTATATTATCACAATCAAAACGGATTACTATAATTTCAATAATTGGTACACCATATTATTTCGAAATACTCTACCTATAGCCAAGCAAAAGCGAAAATAAAATATTTTGTTCACCTAATTTGCATAATTATATTTTTAACAGTTCAAAATAAATAATTGTTTGTTGTTATTTGATTATAATTTGATTGTCATATTTGCCTCTACATATACAATAGTGGTGTCGATATTTACAGTAAATATTAAAGAGACTATAACAAAAAGTGACAAAACATCGAAAAAATATTCATTACTTTTAAAAAGGGCCGTTCCCCCTCCTACAATGGGTATACTTTCTTTTGACAACCGCCTCTACAAATAATGACAAGTTAAACATAGTTTTTAACTTAGCTAATTATTTTTATATACTCTATTTAAAAGCGTATTTTTCCTTAAAAAAGTAGCATTCATTGTTCTTTATTAAAATTTAAACATACGTTTATAACTAAACACTTTTAAAATGCGTTTTCATTCATTTCAGCATTTAATTTTTCTAGTTTCCTAGTTCGTAGGAGGAGGTGTGGCTCTACTTAACGTATGGTGTTCTGACCTTTCAACTCGGATTAAAGTTAGTGTCTAAAAAGTTCGAATGGCCCGGAGATTTGGGATCATTTTACGTTAAATGTTTATGAAAGTGATCGCCCACTCACAAATTTTCATTAATTGATTTTTGTCGTCTTTATGCTTTCCACAATGTTCACTGTTTACACGTAATCCCCTCACAAATGTAGAATTTCATTTTTCGTTGGGATTTAGCGGAGACTATACATCTAGAAATGTACCCATATTGTATGTCTTTTTATCTTATAGTTTTTAACTATATATTTCTATTTTGTTGTTTAAGCCATTATTTTGTTAGGTTGTGCTTACCTTTCCCGTGAAAATTAAATTAATACTTTCTTTTTTTAATTGGCTAATTAAATACCTTAATTGTAAGGTGTAAATACATATATTAAAAGTATGGCATTATTGTAAATTGGCACCCACTTACAGTAAATAGATTCTACTTTTAAGGCAATTACGTGTGAATACCCTGGAATACCTGATGATTGTGCTGATGATGAAGAAGATGCGTATAATATATGACATGAAAAAAAAACGTCAACAATCTTTCTAAATAAGAAATATAGATTTTTTTACTATTAATTACGTCTGTGTTTATGTGTCTTCTAAATTAATAAATGCGAAAGTTTTTTTCCATCTACCCTTACTATCTAAACTGACATTCAAATGATAAAATAATATTTTCAAATACCTAATATATAGGTTCACCATATTCCTCAAACAAATCTCGAAATTGCTCATTTGCAAATTTGTTTATTTTTAAATGCCTCATAAATTAATATTCTCTTATATACATTTCTAATCTGCAATGTCAAGACTTTCTTCTATACACGCAATTGTTGTATCCATAGTAGAATGATTTGAATTATGAATAAAATTATTTTAAGAGATTTTTTAAAAATAAGGATGGAGTTTTAAAAACTTTTAGAATTTCATTTTCAAGGGAGATAATTTAAATGAAACTTCCGTCAAATGTAGCTAAGATTTGGAGAACATATACTACACTTTGACCGTAGCAAGCAGGCAAATAAACCATAAGAAACAATGTTGTTAAACGAATGAAAAATACTCAATTAGATCGGAATATTGTTTAATGGGATGGGTAGCGTAGTATCGCTTATGGTGCCATAATCACTTCATCTATAAGAGTCCAATATTGTTTTCTGAAAAATTTTACATATACATAGTGTGAAATTAAAACCTTTCTCACCTAAAATGAAAACCAATAAAATTGAAATTTCTCTTTTAATTTAACTTGTTTTATTTAAAGTTTTCTTTTACTTTTTAATAAATCTTGTTATAAACATCCCCCAATAAATATCTAATGAACAATCAAACAGCTATGATATTTTATTTTGTTTTTTATATTTGAGATTAATTTTTATTTCAGTCACGTAAATTATTTAGTGTGAAATAGGTTTTAGCATTACTTATAAACAACTTATATATATTTTCTAACATAAACCATGTTTTAGCAAAAGAACAACAACTTAGGGGTTTTAATGGTTTTATTTATGCCAACTTTCACCGTTCACGTGAAACGGCAAAATAAAAATTAGGTCAAAAATATATAGTCGTCATCTAAACAAGTAAAAATATGCTAGCTAAGGAAGAACTATAATTCAAGTTAATAAACATGTTTATTGTACTAAAAAATTATGAAGGAACTTATCGTTCTTCCTTTAGTTGGCATATTTCATTAGTTAATAAAGATGGTGACTATATTTCTCAGCACAGTTTTCATTTAGGTGTTTTACATGTTTAAATACCATCTGAATTAGTAATATGCGAAATATGTTTCCCACCTAAATTATATTAACATTAAAACGGTGTATGCTTATTTCATTATGTGTGCTATATTTTCATTCGTCATGCTACATTTCTCCAATACATCACATCGTCTTTTGGGGAGGAGAACAGTATAGTATACGTTCGTTCGTCACAATACAATCCTCCGAAGATCATTTTATCTTGATTGTGTGTGTGGTGGAGTAGTGTACTCTCTATGTGTTTGTCATGATATCATTTTCCCATGCATGAATTCCTACTTTTGGGAGGAAGGGATGTCTGCTCGTTATGATATCATCTTCCGAGTCCTTACCTCTTCTCTGGTGTCAGGGGTTCGTCATCATGATGTCATACTCTCAGAATAAAGACCCCCTTCCCCTAAGCTTTTTTTATTTACAAAACTTCATAAATTACAAAAAAAAAGATTCATTTTTTTATTAATTGTCAATATGTCGGTGTTCTTTATTTTTCTGTCCCGAATAATAAATGTGAACCACAAAGTACTCATTTTTAATTTCTTAGGAATATATCATTCTTTTATTTGGCTAATTTACTTTCCGCTTTCGGGGTTGTCAAGCATAACCAATAGAAATAAAGGGAGCGCATAAAACAAAGAGTCAACAAAAACGGGTGTCCAAGGCAGAAAAGTTATTTCTTACATTTGTTGTTTTCTTCAAATTACCAAAATGTGTAAATAACATTGTTTCTTTGTTTTTCTGTAAATGACGCTACATATAAGTCAATTGCTGCCCGGACGTCAGGTGGTTTTTGGTAGTATATATACATATAACTTACCAATTGAGTGCTCTTGTCAGCCTGCTAATATGCCCGCTAGAATTTGTCATTATGACGTTAAATTACTCTCTAATTCTTACGGCAATGCGTGATGGTCACACTAGTACGCATTCCGACTATTGAGTAAAATATGACTTTCCTATTGGCGTTTGAATTGTGTGACCTGTACGTAGCGTCTCCTCGAACAGTGATTATTGCCGGGTGGCATGAATAACATGTGTATATGGGTTAATTTTTAAATAATATTTATTTATAAATAATTGTATATATATATATATATATATATATATATATATATATATATATATATATATATATATATATATATATATATGATTGTTTCTATACTACTATTCAACTCTACTCACGTTTCGAGGACTGTTGAAGTAAATATTGAAATATCTATTATATCTCTTCATAATACGAAATGTGCATATACATTCAATAGTAAATATATATATATAGAGAGAGAGAGAAAGCTAAGTTGTAAGAGGGTGTATGTGCATCGAGGCATCACAGTTCAACGGGTTATCTAAGAGCCAAACGAAGCGAAGATTTCAGGTAACACATTCAATTCGATGTGTTCGAATCAATATTAGAAATCCTCTTTTAAAACTATTTTTTAATTAGAAGTACGTAAACATATCATTCGAAAAAAAAGTCCGACAATATAGTTGTTATTATTAGTAGGCCGAACAACTCGCTTATAATAAGCTGATGCTTTTTACTACAAGTTCAAAATATATGTTCACTAAAAATGTTGTTCTGCCGTTTATGAAAAACTGGTTAGGATGTATGTTTAAGATTTGAGGCGATCTTAAAATCTTCCATGGACCCCAGTAAATACATTTCTAAGGAATTGAGTTCAATATAGTGTGAGGATTTCGAGTAGACTGCAAGAAGAAGGTAAGTTCGAAGGCGATTAAATATTTATCTGGTGGCTTCTATAGACTGAAAAGCTATATCATACCCAGCTTTTTCTCTACAACAGAACCACATATCATTTTATTGGATTTATTCGTCCTGGATTTACAATATTTTGACCACATATGACGCAGTTTCCACGAACTTTTCTTAACCGTTTCTTCGCTGGACATTTTGTCACTAGACTTTTTTCTAACTGGACATATGTTACATTCTGACAACATTCTCACACACTTATATCCACTTTCTATTATTTTCTCATATTTTTTACATTTTTAATTTTGGTTACTTCCCTGACAACTTATATATTTATGTAACTTCCTGACAACTTATATATCTATGTAACTCCTCTGATGATAAGATTCTAATGTTTGAAAAGTCTGGCTTAAGAGGCTTTTATTGAATACACATTGCATTAAACAACTGAAGATGAAATAGATTTTCAATTCTGGCTTTTTTATTTCTGTTTTTTTCATTTATCCATTTATCTGTCTATCTATCTATCTATCTATATACATATCTATCTGGCTGTCTGCCCGTATGTCTGTCTCTCTGTCTATCTGTCTTTCAGTCTTTCTCTCTATCTCTCTGTGTGTCTGTGTGTCGGTCATTCTGTCTCTGTCTATCTTTCTCCCTCTCTCTCTCTATATATATATATATACATAAAGATATATATATATATATATATAAATATATATATATATATAAATATATATAAATATAAATATATATATATATATATATATAAATATATATATAAATATATATATATATATAAATATATATATATATATATATATAAATATATATATATATATATATATATATATATATATGAAAAAGAGAGAGAGGGTAAGGAATAGAAAGTGCAGATAACTTTTAAAATTTGGTAAATAATTCTGCTCGACTTATTGAACAGTCGATGGTTAATTTAAAAAATCATTTCCCTACGGTTTGAAATGCAGAACTTATCACATTGGTCCAACGGTGTGTTATCGAATCCACTTCATCGATTTGGAACGCGTCCCGTAAGCGGCAAGATCGTTGCGAATTTCCCCATGGAAATCAAGCGAAGAAAAATAAATAGAGAGATACCTGAATAGCCAATAACGAGGTGATTTAAACGGGACGCTGTTTTCAAGTGGAACAAACAAAGAGTGAAAATGATTTTCAAGTCAGAAACAAGTAAATCTATTAATGAAAATCTAGTTAAAAAAAAACAAATTCTACGTGAGGGAGGGCAAAACAGAACAACGAAAAACGCTTAACATGAAAATAAAATTAGAGTAAAATCAGAATTAAAGCAAAGAATATCATCCTCAGATCGGAGGGATAAAAGGGAGATAATCCTCCGTTAAAGCGTAACCTGGACGTTTTCCAGAGATTCTTAGATTTAAGATTAAAAAATGCGAGAACGGTAACGTGTCAAATGAGAACTGATTGGGCGATAATGAATAAAATACGACACAAAAAATGAAAGTTTATTTATTCAGAAGTGGCTGTTTCGCCTTTTCACAGCTAGTCAACGTGGCTATACGTGGCGAGAGTTTTAAATTCATATTTAAAACTCGACCATTGGTTAAAGGTCGAGACATCTTATCTACTACGTCATTACGGTCACTACAAAATTAACGAAATTATAATGTTAATATGTTTTAATCTGCTTTATAAGAGATCTAAACCCAGAAGACATCTCACATTTCGTCAACTACAGTAATAATATTTTCGAAAAATATAGAATAACAGATAAACACGCACTCACACACCGATATATCTATAATTATTAACATCAAAAATATATATGGTGCTCGTATCTGGGGCACTACATTGGCAAAGAGAAAATTATTCCCAACTAGCAGTAAGGTAAAGTGCTTTTCGTTCAATATCAATTAATGGCATATACACACACATATATGTATATATATATATATATATATATATATATATATATATATATATATATATATATATAAAGATTAAATAGATTTGCCATTCTTTTTTATTTCTATTATTTCATTTATCTATATAATTGTTTTGTCCCATATATTGAGCTTTAATCATTCACGATAGGTTCAAATGTCTAAAAGTGTACATTCTACTATTAGTTTGATATTTCTTACATTCAGTCAATGTCGTATGAAACCATAGGGGTTAGCAGCGCCGACGGTCAGCTCGACGGTTGAGTGTCAATCCCGGCTTGAGGCACTAACTGGTCTAGCTGCACTGATGAGCTATGAGACAGCGAAACAGTCTGTATGTGGATGACTATATATATATATATATATATATATATATATTTATATATATATATATATATATATATATATATATATATGTGTGTGTGGGTGTGTGGGTGTGTGTATATACTAACAATAACAACACCCTTTTCCGGACAGCAATTACTGAACTAATAGTTTTCCTCACAGAAAAAAATAATTTGAAAGAAGTTATTTATTTAATGTTCACAGGAAAGGAAAACACAACTGAACAAATCAATTGCTTATAATTAAAATAAAAGAGGATGTATAGTAAACATATATATATATATATATATATATATATATATATATATATATATCATTAAAGAGTCGCCGCTAAATTCCCCTCCCTCAAAATTAAATTCGGCTTTTTAAGGCGATTACGTTCTATGAGTGAACACTGTAGAAAACGGGAAAACTAATAAAAAACAATTATTTTAGAATTCAGCGTGGGCGATCTGTTTCATATACATTGAACGTTACATGATGCCCCATCTCCGAGCCCTTCAAACCTTTTAGGAAAACGAATAAAAATATTTTAACCACTTACCCTTTGTCCGGACGGCAAGGTAAAAAATACACGTAAAATAGATCCCTTACTCTCAAAAAACGCAACGGATTTAGCAAAAAAAGAAATAATTTAGTTAACAGCCCTAAAACGATAGAATGGTCCAGAAGTGATGGGATGATTTAAAATTAAATGTGTATACGAAACTGATCCCTACTCTGAATTCTGAAATGAGCATATTTCATGTTTCTGTCAAGTTTTTAAGGGTGTTCACACGTAATTGCTTAATAAGGAAGAATCTATTTTTTTGGTTTTGTGGAAGGTGGGGTGATTTAACAGAGACTGTCAATTTACACTTATACTATGAATAGTTTTTGTCGTAATTTGGACAGAATAGTGAAACGGCGGTTTGTAAACAGAACATAAAACAATAAGTTTGTTGTTATTTATTTTTCACGGAAAATTTTAAAATGCTTTAAAGCTTTTAGTTATAATGAATGCTACTATTTTAGGAAACACTACGCTTTAAAAATGAGGTTGATAAAAATAATAAGCTAACTTAAAATAATAAATTGTCGATTGTTGTGGAGGCGGTGGAGAAGAATTAAAAATAAATATTTTGTCGAAAAAAATTATTCCCCTTACATCCTTTGAAAAGTAATGAACATGATTTCGATTTTTGGGGATTTTTTGTTATTATCACTTTAATTAATTACTGATAATATCAACAAAACTATTCCAAATAGGGCAATCAAATTAAAATAGAATAACAGCAAACAATTATTTATGTTGTACTGTTTGCAAATTAGGTAAACAAAAGATTGTATTTGCAAGTTTATTTGACTATAAATAGAGTAATTAAAAAGTAAATAGTTTATTAATTATTTAAATTAGAGTAACCTGTTTCGATTATAATATAGTAGTGATAAACAAAAAAAATATTTCACTTCATTCATTTAGTTATATGTATATATATATATATATATATATATATATATATATATATATGAGAGAGAGAGAGAAAACGGCCAGTTTAAAAGATATTTTATCAATAGTGAATGAGTCTTTACGGATTGGCTATCTTCTTTAAGCTTATATTGTGGAGTTTATATGAGTTGATACGGAGTCTAATGACCTTTTCTAAAGATGACAGACCTTCTGTGTCAACAAAATTATCTCACAGAATATATATACATATATATATATATATATATATATATATATATATATATATATATATATATATATATATATATATATATATATATATTAATATAGTAGCATACCCAGTCATGTGTCTCGTTTCTTTAATATTCATCAGTGCGGCTTTATTCAACCTACGTATTGATCTGAAGTCTAAAATCTCGTACCTTTATGCACTATTTTAATCTCACATTAGCTGTCTCAGTCGATCGCTAGTAATGATAATATTTGAGAAATGTATCGAATTGAATGACGCAAATCAGTTTTCGTAGACGATTCAACAAACTTTATTGAAGTATTTCACATATTAAGATAGATAAGAAACCGTATTTTTCTTACATGGGGGTTCTTTCACCTAAAGTATCGAATATATATTATATAAATACTAACATCCACAGGCGTGTATTTTATCAATGAGGTCAACTAACGTATACACTTCGAGTATTTAACACATACTTTCAATAAATACTGACTAAAATTCATTGGCCAGCTTTGTAGTATTTTAGCTGTCATAATGTAAGAGACATTTCGCCCATATGGAAACAATCAGGAATAGACAAGTATATTACTGATCTTTCATCTATGCAAATCTTCACAAGGTCAAGGATCGTTTCTGATAAGAAACCAATAAGCAGAAACAGAGAAAATAAAAAAATAGAAACTTACATTAGACTTAGTTCCGTGAGTTTCCCATCGGAAAATAATCAACGGTGTAGGTTTTTTTTTAATATCATTTGGCAAAGGTGTGAAAGCCGAGTATGTTACCGGTGGACGAGAGACTATCTCTTCTAGAGGAAATGGCCAGCTTAAAAGATATGTTATCAATAGTGAATGAGTTTTCGGGATCGCCTATCTTCTTTAAGCTTACATAGTGGAGTTTATATGAGTTGATACGGATTCTAAGGATCTGTTCTAAAGATTACATACCTTCTGGGTCAAAACAATCATCTCACAGAATCAGTAATGTATAATTTTAAAATAAATAATTTGTATTTTAGCAAACCTTATGATCGAGAACGTTATTGATTTATTTTCAAAATACGCTCAGACACAATATATATATATATATATATATATATATATATATATATATATATTGTGTGTGTGTATTTTGCCAGCGTTTTTTTCTTTTAGGCAAACATTATAAAATAACACGAAGTTGTTGGTTTGATAACAATTGTTGTATTACTTTTTCAATTTTACGCATAGTACATTTAGTATTTCGGTCAAATTTGTGTATGTAAGTTTCGTGTGTTTCTTGTTAAAATTGAAACGACACGCGTAGAAAGAAATACATCGAACAAACAACTCACGGAACATAATTACAAAACTTTGAACTAAATAGTAAATCAACTATTCGGGAAATGGAATAACATTTTAAAAAGTGTTATCAAATGAATACACTCCGTGTTATTTAATAATGTTTGTTCATATGCATATATATCTATAATTATCTATCTATCTATCTATCTATCTATCTATCTATCTATCTATCTGTCTATCTATCTATCTATCTATCTATCTATCTATCTATCTATCTATCTATCTATCTATCTCTCTCTCTCTATATATATATATATATATATATATATATTTATATATATATATATATATATATATTTATATATATGTATATATATATATATTTATATATATATATATATATATATATTTATATATATGTATATATATACATATTTATATATATATATATACATATATATATATTTATATATATATATATATATATATATATATATATATATATATATATATATAAATATATATATATATATTTGTATATATATATATATATTTATATATATATATATATTTATATATATATATATTTATATATATATATGTATATGTATATACATATGCATATGTATATACTCTTTATAGTTTTCTTTGAAATAAAATAAACATTATTAGTATTGTAAATTTTTTATTTATTTTTTTACTTAATTTTTTACTTATTTTTTTTTTTAATTTCATTATTTTAGTTTCATTTTCTTCTATTTATATGTTGATCTATTTTTCTTCCTGGTTATCCCATATTGTGAATATTTAAATATTTCATTTGTTATTTGATTTTCTGTAAATTGCTTGTTTCTAAGGTATTTAACTGCTAAGATTTTAAGCGGTCCGATGAAAAAATGTGTAGTTACATGGTGAGAGGTTGAGTGTTCAGAACAATATAGACATTATATCAATGTCCTTTTATCTCTCCCTCTCTGTCTATCTGCCTCTCTATATATCGACCTATCAATCTTATTATTCTTTTCCGCATTCTCTGATGACTGAATTGCCTGTGAAACTGTTAGTAATTATCGATCGTTAATTACGTGTTCACACTAATTAAATATTATCCACAAAATTGTAACCATCTAGAAACTGACGTAAATTAAATAGAACCAATATTTCCTTTACATGTTTCAGGTTATTTCCGTCATATCGGTTTTGGTTACTTTCACTTTATTACAACTGTTGCACTCTCCGGCCTGCGTCGGCCATATAACGCGGAATGGCTAGCAGCTTATCCGAAGAGATGAACAAAATAGGAAGAAATTAATATGCAAATATAATAAATATTATCTTTGTTCGTTTCTCTGTTTCGCTGTTTTGCTTCGTGTGCACTATAGAACTAGAAACAACTAAATGAATGTTAAACACACTTAAACCAAATAGAGGTTGTAAACACCCAGAGTAAATGTGGTGTTATGGAACCAAATTAATTCGTACTTAGAACACATTGATTCATTGCCGTCATCTATCTAGTTTTGAATAAATTATTATATAGAAAAAAACAACCCTAAATACGTAGGAGTCAAAATAGAGCGTAATTATCAGATAATAAAATGGGACTCTCGTTGGCGTCTCGCACTACATGTTAACAACACCTCATTCTATCTCATATATATATATATATATATATATATATATATATATATATATATATATGTATGTTTGTGTGTGTGTTCAAGTCACAAATCAAAACAGAAGCATGCACCCAGAACCTCAACCTCTAACGTAGATCCCTACTATCAACGTGACGAGTATAGTTCCAACCTTCCAGAGGTTGAAATCTATTTTCAGGAGACCAAATTGACCCTCTTGTCTATGCGAAGTAGGCATTGGCCCGTCCATTTCTATAAATAACCTTATGCCACCAGTTCTTGAAACATGACCTGAAAACCCGACCCCTTACTCCACCATGGTCACAGAGTATGTGCCTACATAAGGGGCAGCTAGAAAATGTTTTAATGAATTGTTCCAAAAGTACAATTTTAAATAAATACCTTTCAAAAAGTGGCATTTGTTTCATTGATTTTCAGAATATTTAGCTGACAATTATTTTTACGGTGAAAAGAAAGGGATATTTATGGTTTTACAAGGAATTAAATTGCGATAAATAAAAAAAAAATAAGTAAAAAAGAGACATATTTGTTTCATTTGTTTACACAATATTAAACTGAGAAGGACAATTATGTTTATGGATAAAAAAAGAGTAATTTCCTTTTAAAAGGAATATTATTTTTAACATTAACATATTCAGGTTTATGTAGAAAGCGTCGTTGAATTTCTACGGCGACCCGCTAGTTTTTATATTAATCATATACATGAATCGTTTTAAATATGCTTTGTTGGCGACATAACACAACTGAAACGGTGGATATACGTACAAAAGATAATTCAGGAGCTATTATCAAATAAATGAACACAAACCTTCTACAATGTTTCTACTCAATGAAAAAATGTTATAGATGTGACCTGATTTAAAACCGGTTAGCTTCTCTCATAAATGAATCGTACCCAACATGGCGTTTTCATTTGATCAAATTAACTAATAATAAGAAACTATTATAACATCGATAAGAAAAATATAACCAAATATTTAACGGGGATAAAAGGTGTATTTAATAAGAAAATGAAGTGTCCGGCATTGCATCGCAATAATCAATGAATAGAACAGAAAATCGAATTATCGATAAAAATAGGAAAAAAAGAAGTTCAATTATGAGAAAACGCACAAGAAATACAGAATACACATTCAAAAAATATAAAAGAAAAGCAAGTAAAAAAAAGTTAAAATAGAAATCATAATAAACTGGAAGAGGTCGTTGGACACCTCCTTTGCCAACAAAAGCAAAAATCCAGGCAGCTGGAACAAGATCTATTTAGGCCCTTTGACGCCATTCCAGTTCCTTTGCAAACATTCATTTCCTTGGATACCGTCTTTATAATCCGTGGGACGGCCATTTCAATCACAGCTGAGAGCGCGTGCGTCTCGCTTGGTTGCTTTTTGTTGATCCGTTGTTCAATGGATGTCCCATCGCTCTTGTTCGATGGCCTTGTTGGTCGGCCCATCGCTGTCTCCGAAAGGAAAGTAAATGCGACGGAGAGTGAAGGGAATGGGTCGCCAGTGTAGTTAAATATTTCGTTGCCCGGGTTTAAGGTAATATCTGTCGTAATCGAAAAGGTTGGGATCTTCTGATTGTATCGCTTAGGAAAATATTCGAAGCCTCCGATCAGGATTGCCACAGATCGAATGTTCAATAGTGCAGTTAATAACTAACAGAAAAAAGTGTTTTCCACAGATATTCGGGCTATATATATACACACACACACATATAAATATTTAAACAAAATTTTAGGATGCAATTAGTGATTACGCAAATTTCTACATTATAATAAAACAAAATGTGAAATCTTACACAGTTGACATTGTAAGCCCTCTTTTTTACCATTGTTGTGTTAGAGACGATTGCGTAATGCGTCGTAAAAGTGAGCGGGTTTCAATCACGCTGAAGGTAAACAAAATAGACTGTAGATTACTACACACACACATACGTTATATATATATATATATGTACATATATATAAATATATATATACATATATATATATAAATATATATACATATCTATATAAATATATATATAAATATATATATAGAGAGAGAGATAGAAGAAAAAAGAGTGATAAATATGCGACGATTATCCAAATTTATTTCAAATTTCAATTGTTCAATGCAAGGTGTATTCAGTAATAAACTAGTGTTTATTATTCTTTCCTTAAGCCAAGGCTGAACACTTGAAATTTGAAATAAATTTCGACAATCGTCGCATATTTATCACTTTTTTTCTTCTATCTCTACAATTGCTTTATCTCGTATATTGAGCTAATCCTCTTCACAATAGGTTCCATCTACTAAAAGTTTTTAGTTTGGTTTATATTTGATCCTATATATATATATATATATATATATACATATATATATAAATATATATACATATATATATAAATATATATACATATATATATAAATATATATATATATATATATATATATATATATATATATATATATATATATATATATATATATATATCGCATTATTTCAGTGCGGTTTTAGCCAAATGTTTGCTTATGGAATAAGATCCGAATGTAGTTTACGTAAGATGGTGATGAGAGAAGTATTATAGCGCTTTTAATTTACTGGCGATGTGAAAAAGAGAGAAAGTATTCAGTCTTGATTAGAGTTCGTAAAGTCAAAATTGTGAGTGAAATTGTTTCTACGTATGACTTGTTCGTTAGTGTTATTGTTGTGTTTAAGCTCCTGTTTGTGTTCGTAAATGCGGGATTTTATTTTTGGGAGCGTTTCACCAATATAAAACATCAAACATGCGGCACATTTTATTTTGTAAATGCCGACTAGGGAATAAGTATCTTTAGGGGATCGTTAGGGGCGGGGTTTAGTGTTGAGTAAATCCTTTATTATGTCAACGGTTTAGAGAATTATAAATTTTACATATTTTTCCAAAATAATCACATATAAATTTTATTTTAAAATACAATTTCAATCTGAAATAAAAATAGTAACATCAAACTTTAAAGGAAACATTGTTCGAGCTAATTAAAATAGCAGCTCTGATTAGGTCATACAAACCTCTACTTTAACTTGTCAGTGTAAGCCCGATAAACTACATGATACATGCACACACAAACACACACATATATTATATATTTATGTATATATATATATATATATATATATATATATATGTGTGTGTGTGTGTGTGTGTGTTGTAATTTCTAGAAAGACTGTTTAGTATAGCTCTATAAGAAATGTGTGTTTACATGAGTTTGAAAACGTTTTTGTTGAAATAATGTTTTTAAACAATGAAGACGAGGAGTTTTTATGAACTATCAGTCGTCAAATGGGGCTTTATTCGTTTTGCATCATCGCTAATAGCAGCATATATGAATTATATATATATATATATATATATATATATATATATATATATATATATATATATATATGTGTGTGTGTGTGTGTGTGTGTGTGTGTGTTTAAAATTTACTAATATGAACTACATACCAGAAAATAATAGGATAGAGGGTTAAAATATCGTTACTAAATAACAGAGTGTGCTACTCGTTATTTTCCAAGGGAACTACCCACAACAGAGCATGAGGAGCGTACACAAAGGACAATCGAGTTCTGTTCTATTTTGTTGGATTTGAAATCGATGGTACCAATGTAGCTTTAATCTTCTGCAATACACATATATATACATATATATATATATATATATATATATATATATATATATATATATATATATATATATGATACACATATATGCGAAAATATAAACATTGTGTTGTTTGGTTTAACCCCATGTCAACATTGGTTGAGTTATGTTATGTGTAAACTGGACCAATTGTTTGTACAATATTTTATTTTTTCAATTTAGTGTATAACTTAATACGTCAGGCTTAACGTATTAAACAGCGTTTTTAAAGTCACTTCATGAGTTAAAAATATTTGTCATAAATAATTCGCAGTTATAAATTACTAAGTCAGTATATTTTTTATGTTATGTATGTAGCTTTTTTAATTTGTGGTCGTTTTTTTGTGAGTGTTTTTTTTTAATGAAGCTTGCCTGCACTAGCGTCTAGCTGTTGAAAGTAATTAATAAATGTATAAGAGAAAAATATAAATGTTAAAACTAAAACAATAATAATTAAAGACGAGAAATGGATTGAGATATATAGATGTCGAAGACACACTTAGAGAATCAATATCAAGATAGATTTGTTACATTCTGAAACCTCTACCCACAAACATCCTAGGATATATTCAAGATACCACACACTTCCTCAATAAACAAAAGCATGTGACTATGAAAACGTTTGCCCTATAAAAAATATATAGCACAATGAAATATTGTAAATAATGTCTTACAAACATTTCCGAAGAACTAAATACAAGACTTAAGCTATACTTTTAATCTTAACTCAATAATTTCCAATTTAATAACCAATATCACTCACACTTCGAAAGTATCGTCATTGGCATAACAATTACGCCAACTAGGCAAGTATATTTATACATATAGTCCAAACTAATTGCAACACAAGGTTTTTTTTGCACAATGCATTTCTATGACTATAACATATTTAAAGTCTAGAAAAATCTACCGATGCGAAATATGAACATACTACAATTATCAGTCTGCGAAAATAGCGTGTGTTTATGACAAAGAAATGAAACAAACCTCGTTTTCATATTGCCTTTTCATCTTAAATGTCCGATAAAGTTGATTGCTGGTCATAAATGTATTTCATGTCTTAAAATAAAGTTCTAATTTACTTTGTTAAGTTCTAAGAATCGAACGTTTATTCAATGATGGAATCGCTGGCAGCCATATTTTTTGCAATGCACTCAAATATTTTTACCACGTAAAAGTTTTATTACATACTAAAAAATAAGTTTTTAATAGAAAATAAAATTTGAACATTTGTTTATACAAAAACAAAATTGTTTAAAACAATATGAAGATGTAGAAACTAAAACATGTTGGAAGATGTTTAAAGAATTCCTTAGAATATATATATAATAGGTCGGAAGTTGAGAATAACTTACTGAAATAAATTTGTAATCTATAATACACTGCTGTTTTTTTACCATCAATTTCTTTTTTGGATAAAAATTGAATAATGTCAAATGCATATACTAGAGACATGTGCATACTTTGTAAATCAGGTATTATGGGTAACAATCTTAGGGATAAGTGACAATTACTCCAAAAGAAAGTGATAGCATCAACACAGCATGTGGGGAATATGCAAGTAGTTTTCGCATATGTGCAGAGCAATGTGTTTATAAGAGTTGTAGAAAACGATTGTGTAACCCTAACATAATAAAAGCAGATGGAAAAGATAGAATGGGTCGATATATCAGCATTTAATTGTAGGTTACAATCCCGGACAAGAATTTTGATTTCAAGTAGTACTGCCTTTTTCATGGTACATCAATCAAATACCAAAGAAGGCAAATATGTCAGGGTTATCATATTGTGTACACATTAACTTTTGATAGCACTATAAACAAAAACTGTCATTCCCAGAATGATGAGTGGAGTGATACAGTATTAGAAGGATTATGCTCTGCTAATGAATATATGACTCCAAACTCAAATCATCAATCCACAGATTAACTTACTTTAAAGAAAACCTTTGTATTTCTCCCTGATAGTGTTGCTTACTTTATACATGTTATTACAACAGGAAAATACAGAGGAGGAACTGCATGCCTGGAACATGCTATCATTTAAGCTATGTGACCAAGTATGGTGATTGCTATTTTACTATTATGGTTAGTCATAAAAATGCATCACAATTTCGGTTCTAGGTTGTTGATAGATTAATTACAGCAACATATGTTTTGTAGCTGATATGAAAAAGTCCACACATTTGAGCGAAATGCTTTTATAACTGTTATGTGACTATCACAGAAGGTCAATTTATGCTTCATGCAGAAGACACTATTGACCACGATATACACACCGTTGATGAATATAGCATCTTGCATCTGATTGGTATCGTTGCTATATTAACACCAGATTCCACAGCATGAAGTAACAACTAATGAGATTATTAGACCTCAACAAGTAACAATTCATGTTTTCCATTATCACAAAAGTTAATATATATCGTTTCGGTGAACTTACACATCTTAAGCCTTTTGGTAATTTTTCTAAATCCCCATATTTACTTCATATTCTGTATACAGTTTCCATCGTTCATGCAATGGGCATGCCCAGGGTTGTCAGAATTCGAGCACATAGTATACAAAAGAAAATTATCCGGGAAGGGCAACTGTTGTGAGTTTGCCTTTCATTGACTTTGACCCATTAAATAGATCATGTATCTATTAATCACTGATATTGATTGAACAAGTAAATTATAACAGCACAACTCCTGTTTCCATATTTGACTATTCACTGTATAAGAAACCCCAAAATATCATAATTAATAAACCATCTAGTAGACATCTGAAAGCTGTTGTGCTTAGAATTAGAGGATTACACACGGAAATGGGTGTTATTGGGTGTATAGGGAATCTAATGGAAATACAGGATAGTCAGAAGTTCTTAGAGAAGATATATGGTCACAACTCACTGTACAATATGCGTAGTCAAAATGAAGATGGCATTTCATGATATATGGTGCACTTAATGTATTACTTCCTGCAGACACATTATAACTCACTGTGTCATATACTTCTATACCTGACACTGAAACTCAAAGTGAATAAAGGAATCACCTATGAATAGAGATATATAATAGAATTCAAAATAGACGTACTAATTTAGCAGAAAGAAGAATGTCAGCTAAATAATATTTGCGAAATTCATTGCTAATCTAGATACGATTGTAAATAAAGAATCTATGATAGCAGCTATGACTATCCATGATTAGTCGGAACAAAAAAAAGGAACATTTGACTAATTGTACTTGCTGCTTTTTGTTGCAATATATGAAAATGCTAATCTGATGGCACTGCACAATATTATCGCAGGTATTGTTGTATAGGATTCAGTAAATTTAGATCAAACAGAAACTGTTGGCTATGAGGTTCGTCAATCTGTAGACGGCAATGGAGTATCTAATAATTCATTCAAATGATGGGAAAACAGGCACTTACCCCTGAATTAAAAACATATGTAATTAAAGACGAAAACTAGTGCATATTTACCATCAAGAACTGTTTCAACGCCAAACATTAGTTTCAACAAAAGAAAACTTGAATATACAGGACCTCTTTAAATATGAACTGTATCGTTAAACAACATCTATGTTCGATTCCATTGCTTCTTCCAGATCTGCAAGCAAAACAATTCTAAAAAGTTCCCTATGAAGCCAGCTTTGATGACAAGCATGCAAACTTCCACCTGGTAGACACTTTGTTTTGGATCAGTTCGCATCATGGTCTGACATTTAGATAAATGTATCATGTATACATAAAATACGTATCGTGCAAATATGAACAATACGTTATTATATGTGATAGTTCAATTAACAAACTTCACTAAAAGATCATTTATTCGGGAAGTAGAGTAAATACTGTACGTGTACACTGTGAATAAACTTTGGTTCCAGCAACGAAAACGGACATTTTTTTGGCAAATACATCTGATGAACATACACTTATCCATATGTGTTCTGAATGTTTGGAGAAGGCAGGGGTTTAGTATATCCACACCAATGGTGATGCTGTCTTATTATTGAAACTGCTGTTTAAATATACACTGTTCAAAATTTGACCATGGTCCCAGTGTATGCTTACAGTTACCATTTCTTCATGTCGTCCTTGGATGTAACACAACTTCATGATTATCTACTACAGGCATAGCAGTTGCTATTAAAAATTTTAAAAGACTTACAGTATTGTGCTGAGGGTTTCTGTCAGTGTGAGGCATCAAAAGAAAGCACTGAACGCCATAAATCAACGTCAAAAAAGTGCGCTATCATCAGTGCTCCAATAAGATACATGAAAACCTCATCACAGTGAATTTAATAGCTTGCCTCCAACAACAGTTGCTGCAAAATTCTATTCTATGCATTATACAAATAAATACAGATTGTGTTAGTAACTCTTTTTCTAAATCCCAGGTGATTAATGGTGTCATTATACCAAAAATGACTGATATGCTACCAGCATGATAAGATCTTCTAAACTTAATCCGGTGCAACTGCAAAAATATTGCTATACAGCACAGTGTACATGTAAAAAGTATGGACCTAAGTGTTCAAAACACAGTTGGAGAGTGTTGTGTACAGCTTGTGCTAATTTGTCAGCGCCAGCAGATAATATTGAGTAAGATGATTGAAAAATAATTGAATAACAAAAGCACCCGAAGAGTACAACTCTCTGCCAATTTTTATTGTTTTACCCTACTATGCAGGTGAAACATGGTAATGTTTTTGATAAGGTAACACTATATAAACAGAGGAAAGTTTACACAGATGGATTGAGAAATGCAAGTTTGGCAGAGATTCATATGAAGTTGTCAAATAGGGTGTTCTATGTTATAATAAAAAATTATGTTAATCTTGAATCTGTTTTAGATTTGATCTGCTGATATGTAATACTATCTGGTACACATGTTTTAAATTTCAAAAGAATAGACAAAAGATTGCCTGAGATGTGATTCCTTTTACTTTGACAATGATGAAAAATAGGGAGTTTCCCAATTTCAAAAAGTCTTGCATTCAGATACTGAACTAGATAAGATTAAGAATTTGTGATAAGATTTCCTGGGCCAATATACAACTTTATATAAAACGGCATTGAAATCTGGTGATTATTTTTCGCATAATGTATATAACAAACGAACAAATACACTAACAAACAAATAAATAAACGATACTTTAAACATGACCTCCTTGTGTGTTGGGGGTAATTTATAATATATTATTTGAAAAATTAAAGAAATGTATTACATTTATATATATAATAAAATAATTCCATGAAATATCCCAATAATTTGTGATGGAAGCATATTCTTTGAATGCATACGATAAAACAGTGTATTTTAACGAAAAAATTGTCGCAAAACTTAAGATTTAACCTGAAATACTTTTTATATAGGTTAATTTCTGCTGTAGAAATTAAAGAAGCATTCTATATACATCATTTCTTATCCTTATTTTTACCTATGAATTTCAAAGGATGCATTGGTGTTATTGGTAGCGTACATGCGGTTTACTGAAGGATACAGGGCACCTGTTGATACAAAATGCGAAATTCGCATATTTCGCATCAGTAGATTTTTCTAGAATTTTAAAACAGAGACCTAATAGAAATGCATTCTGCAAAAACACCTTGCGTTGCAATGAGTTTAACCTGTTTCCGAAATCGATGAGTGTTTGACTGGACTAATATATTAAAAACTGAATAAAATAACGAATATCGCCTCAAACCAATACCCTACCAAAGAGATATAGATTAGAACCTTTTAATATGTACACATAAACTTAAGTACATTATTAATCTAATATAAACTCTCACACACATGCTAATAATTTCCATCACTAAAATGAACATACATTTGATTTCATTCTTAAATATAATAATTTGATCCGGAAATAACATATTACTAAACATACAGAAAATCATAAATCTTAAAACACTATAGCAGCCATTCTTTTATTTGTAAACAATATATAACATATAGTGTCATTATATATATCAAACACATTTGCTCAAACCGCAGCATTTTCTCTATCATATCGATAAATTAACACAATAATTCAATAAGAGCCTTACATTTAGATTTAGATTTTTATTGGTTTATTTTGACTAAAGAAATACGTTCATTGTTGGTAAAAAAACGCATAAGACAACAAACGACTTCAGTAAAAACGCTAAGTGTAAGACTCATCCATCTAGTAAGACAAATAGTCCGAATGGCACTGATTTTAGAATCTCTAGTCTAGTGCTGGTCGAGTCGAGGCAAAAAAAAAATATTCATCTTCCTCATCTCTCCCTAAAAATTCTCATTTTCTCTATATGTGAATAAGCATGGTAGTAATTGTTGTTCACCTGAAAAATCCTCCCTCTTTCAGAGTAGAAGACAGAACTTGAACAAACCAGATGTGAAGACAACCACAAATGAGGAACATTTCTCCTTCAAGATTCCCGAACTGATGAAATATTTTGTGTACACAAATTACGGGTAAACACATATTCCTTTGTTTTTTTTGTTTTTATTTTTGAGATGTGGATTGATAACATGTATTATTTTGATTGTTCGGACTAGAGTTATTTTAAAAGTTGACTTAACAAAGGTCTGAATTGTTTCGTTGAAAAGTATCAGACTGAAAAGATCAGGTATGCGGTTTCAGTTCTTTTTCTCCTATTTTAAAAAAAAGTTATATGAAATCAACGAATATATGTTTAAGTTTTTTTTTTCATATAATGAAATTTAAGTTTACGCTTTTGTCTGACTGTTTCTCTGCCTCTCTATCTTTCCTTCCCCACCCTGCTCTCTATCTATCTATCTATCTATCTATCTATCTATCTATCTATCTATCTTTCTATATATCTATCTGTCTATCTATATATATATATATATATATATATATATATATATATATATATATATATATATATATATATATATATTTAGAGAATTAGACCTATTGTGAGATGAGGAAAGCTCAATATACTGGATAGAGCAAGAATAAGGTGAGTCAATGAAAAATAGTTAGACCTATAAATGGAAACAGATCAATATCTTCAGTTGTTCAGAACAAGAAGCATTTAGTAAATAAAAATATTTATTCTTCTTCTCATTCAATTGCATTCCTTAAGCACGGCTTTTCAAAGATCAACATCTTATTATCTGAGGAAGTAGTGATTGATAAGTTGACACATAAGAACAGTCAATATTCAAAATTTGGAAAAAGTTTTTTAAAAAACGTTCTTTTTAAAAAGTGTTTAAAAAGTTTAAACGGGTGTGTAAATGAAAGTTACCAAACACGGAGATCCAAGTTGTATAGGGTTCAAATGTAATTGGTAAATCCAGAAGAATCTGCCAGGAAATCCAATCGTGAAGATTCCACCCTATATCCTTAGTCCTTAGAGGGGGTATCAGACAAAATCAGCCATATTAAGAAAACGCATTTCTTCCTGTTTTCAAGTAAACTTATCAATCCCTACTTCCTCTGATGATAATATTTTGATCTTTGAAAAGCCGTGCTTAAGGAATGCAATTGAAAGAGAAGGAGAAGAAATATTTTTATTTACTAAATGCTCCTTGTTCTGAACAACTGAATATATTGATCTGTTTCTATTTACAGGTCTTACTATTTTTCATTGACTCGCCTTATATATATATATATATATATATATATATATATATATATATATATATATATATATATATATATATATATATATATATATATATCTATATATATATATGTATATATATATATATATATATATATATATATATTAAGGGAGAACACCTCTCTGTCTTTGCATGTTTTTTTCCCAAAACTAAAGACATACGAGGCAGTCTACTTATAATATATAAGTGTATTCACATGTACAATTTGCATGTAAATATTATGGAAGTAGCTCTGCGTTTGCAGATGACACTTCAATGAGCTAATGCCACTGTTTAACATGTTACACAATGACATTAATCGATTTATAAGCGTTAGAATAAGTGTATAAATGTATATCTGAATGACTCAGTGGGTAAAATATATAGCTGACAACGTCAAGGTGTGTGCTAAAGTAAACTGCCCTTAATATGGTGTTACATATTTATATATATATATATATATATATATATATATATATATATATAAAGAGACAGGGGGAAATAAAAAGAGCGATGTTTTTAAAGAAAAATACTACACACATGTTTGACCTCTAATATTATTTTTCCCTGTCTCCAGACCACGTCCCGCTATTAATTTATAAATAAGACGACTACTACTACTACTACTACTACTACTACTACTACTAATACTAATACTAATACTAATACTATTATTAATACTACTACTACTACTACTACTACTACTAATGATAATAATAATAATAATAATGATAAAAAGAAGAAGAAGAAGAAGAAGAAGAAGAAGAAGAAGAAGAAGAAGAAGAAGAAGAAGAAGAAGGGATGGATTCCATTACCTGTTCTTTTCGGAGTAGATTCTTTATTGTCTATTGCCTAAGGCATATTCGATCATTAAGAACTACTTGACGAAACTATAAATGTGTTTTGTTACTATTCAGAATGTATTCTCTGGGAAGTCCGATTATCCACATTAGTAAAAATTACCTTGTCTCGGACTTTACCCTCGGAGGGATGCAAGTCAGTGGGAACAAAAATTTGATTTCCAAGCCCTACTTTCTTTAAAATTATTATTGGCCTTTTTTCTCATATTTCTGGGATGATGCGTCTTTTTATTTATTTACTACGCTTTTAATTTGAACAGTTCAAATGCAAAACACGATAAATTTAATTGTTTCTGAAGCAATTGGAGACTTCGACTAAAAGTCTATTTTAATTGAAAGCCAATAAAAACTCGTTTACATGCAGCAGTTTTTGTAATCATAGTTTTGAAATTTAAAAAATAGTGTTTTTCGTATTGGAACTCTTCATAAACACACTGTGACCGTTAGTGTCACTTAGTGCGTCACTCTATTTTCAACTGCAGAGCCAATATCATGCAGGTGTCAGGTGTTCAAATTTTGTCAGGTCTCAGAAAATTAAAAAAGCAATTAACCGTATATGAATCAGATAGTGAAAAGGTGAGAGAGCTCTAATTATCACGTTCAATACTCCTACCAGTAGTGTTCTTCTTGTAGTTGTTATTATTATTATTATTATTATTATTATTATTATTATTATTATTATTATTGTAATAAAAGTGAACGTAAGTGTGTCCGACGCGTTTCGTGGTATTTAGAAGACGAAGTAGGGGAAGGGGGTGATCAGAAGGTGAAAAAGAATTAAGAGTAAATCCTAAAAAAAGGAGTAGGCAGCGGAGAAGAGAAGAAATGCTGTAAAAAGCGAGTTCAAATGTAAATCGAAAACAAAATCTTGTTATTATAAAACAATATATTTAATAATACTTTTATATTACCCTTTAGGATAATTATCGATAATGATGAGTCTCAGAAAAATAGTCACAGAAAAAAGTCATAGATAGCAAAATGACAGAAAAACGACACAGAAAAAAGTCACAGAAAAATCTCAATTCATTGTGACCGATAATGCACAAACTTAAATTTAAGGTGTTTTGTATAACTAATCGTTGCTTTTTAAAAAGTTAACATATTAAAAGAAAGATACAGAAACAGTGCTATATTGTTCTGTTATTCATTTCCTGCAATATTTTTGTAACTTTATTTGGATGTCAGTATTATGTCATTTGTACCCATGTTCTCTTATTTTAGTTAACGTAATTGGGTTTTAATAATTAGCCATTAATAAGCAAACACAATGGTGCATTTAACAAAGTCACTAAATGACTTCGGAATATATATCTCTGAGACAAGTAACGAGAATATATGTGACCCGTTAAGTCAACAATTGAGCTCCAGATCGATTGGTCGGATCACGAATTAGAGGGTATGCAAAGTCAGTTAAATATAAAACACAGATTGTTGTTTCCCTAAATGACTGGAAAAATAACACGAATAGGAGGCGATCAATAACTATTGTTTTAACACAGAGTACAAAAGTAATGGGTTGACAGAGGCTGGTTCCTCGCTTTTTTCTTCTCACTTCTGCTAATTGCTTATAACGACTCGATTAATATAGTTAGAAAGAATCATCTGCGTGGAGGAAATTTTTTTTAACTCAGGGAGTTATCGATAAGTCCGTGAGATTTCGCTTTCTGTTGAATGTTCTCATATTCTAAAACAGTTTGTGGTATCGGAACCTAAAACGTAAATACGACATTCATTAGGTTTTCCTCTAAAGGGGTCGTTTTCTACAGCATCTTATTACCGTTTTCTTTATTTGATTTCATGGATAAACTTTGATCCCTTGATTCTGTATAATATGTTCCCGATATGTTTATGCACTGTACCTGTTTTCCAGTAAGACCTGTCATTTTTAAACGTGCGAAAATTATTTTTCATCTAACTTTAAAACGACCCTTCATCAATTTATCTGGTAGTCCAGCTTTCGAATGGGGTGGTAACAATCCATGTTTTAATCTTCTTTTTAAACATTACTTCTGCTGGCGTCATGGAAGATAGATTATTGTCATTAGGAATGAGGAACGATTACACACATATATATATATATATATATATATATATATTTGTTATTATCAATTGACATTTGAGGGTGGGTTTACAGCGTTAATTCAACTCTCCTCACTAACTTTCGTTTTACTCCGGTCTTTCCTACTTTTTATTTGTTCCCTCTCATCTAATCTTCTCTTTGTTCGACAGACATATTTACGTTCACTCTAATTATATAAACTAGTAGAGATTCTCATTAACCCGTAATTAGGAATGGTATATGAAAAGGAGACTAATTTTGGATTCCGTCTTTGTTATGGTTATCTAACCTATTCCATCACTGCATGAATAGAGTGAGAAAAGAAGTTGAAGTAAGGAAACTTTATCTGGCAATTTATTCCGACAAACTTCAAGGTTGTGAAATGTTAGGTTTATAGAATCGCACGCGATCATCATGTTAGTGTTATTCCTTTCATAAACGATTTCTTTCAAATTTATTTGACAAAAAACTGCACAGTGCCATACGCCAGGTAAAGAGACCGGTTGCAGCTATTTGCATCCGCATACAGTCTGAATGTTTGTCTTGAGCAGCTTTAAACCTAGATATGGAAGCCATCGTCACGGCCTTGCATAGTAGGTTCTTCTACGGAGCAGAAACACGGACAGAGAATTCTGCCTTTTGTTCTATTGAACTGAAAGCGACGGTGAGACATATTTTTAGATGCCTGCGGAGGCGAGAACTTGACGATGGGTAAAAATATTCCCTAAATGTACATTTAGATTGCTGCTTCTGATGTTATACATCGGAATCGAGTCATCTCGCATCCTCCGCTACTTAGGAAAGAATATATTTCATCTTGTGGGCCGCTATTTTTGAGTAAACGTGGAGCGTTTTGTCACAATCCTGGGTTCTAACCGTTGAACACACTCCAGATATATAATATATGTTTGCAGATGAGGATTTGTTGCTTGGATTGTATACTCAACACAGAGAGATGGAAGATAAAAAATGAACAAGATTTTATTAACCGTTCGGTTTTTATTTTACTTTTATTGACTCCAAACCAGGTATATTGCCCCTGAAGCACAACGAGCTACTCTAGTATAGGTCAGATTAATATGGTGGAACATGGATGGAGAAATGGGCAACAAGATGTTAGTTCACATTATATTCAAATATCTGAATATTGGTACTATCAAGAAATAAAGAGCAGGTAAATGATCTCCAAAGGCCAGAGTAAAGAATCTATCAGAGTAGAAAACCATACAGTATCTAGGGACTTTTACAGTGTAGGAGTATGATTACTCAGCTAGTCGGGAGGGTAGATAAGTTTTATATTAAAAATTCGGTCGTCCAGCCCTTGGTCGCTTCCTTTCAAGAATGAGGAAAAAAGCTTTGATCACAATTATTTCTGTAGCTCATACTTGACGTCATACCCGGCTATTAGTATAAAAGACTTCCACTCTTATGATACTGGATTCTTCACCACTCTTTGTCTGTTTGGCCCCGTTGTTAAGAACACTACATGTCTCGTGAGCGATTTACGAAGATATTTACCAGCCAACATATGTACTAGTTAACGTACCTACTCTAAGTTTCTAACATTTTTATGTTGTTATTGCTAACATCGCTGACAACAGAGTGCTTAAAGAATGTCTACAATATTCTGGAGAAGACTCAGGCGAAAGACGGCAATAAAAAGTGTCCGCCCTAAATAACAATATGATTTATTTCAACATAATGAATAGAGCATGGAAGAAAATAGCAAATGCAATATATAATCGAACAAAAGCTAGACTTATTTTTTGTAAAATAAAACATCCTGTTTATTAAACTTCCGTGTGATTTCTATGGAGGCCAATACGCTTTGCTTATTTGTCAGTGACAGTTAAGCATATTTAGGCGCACGGCTCGAACGACACTTTTCCAATTGCAGCTCGGATTTGTTAATGGTTAACGATGCTACGATCCTTCATTTAGTGTCTTTGTCTTTGAAAACGTCTCAAAGAAAATAGGCAGGAGGGTAACATTGTGCGAACGAGAAGGCAACTCAAGCAGTCCACACCTGCTAATCCATCGACTAAGCATGGGGTCGTCCAGCCAGTCACGCATAAGCGAAGATTAATGGATGGTCATCTATTCTGCTAAAAGTACAGACGCTCTGCATTATTCTGCTGTGGAAATAACAGCAAACTCTACTATTGTCGCATAGCCAGATTACATTGTGCACTCACTGTTTAGTTATTTATGTCAGAATTTATATCTTAAATGGCATCTCGATATTTAGTTATGCATGAAAGTTTACTCTCCTATGTTCAATAATTCTCAAGTGTATGAGATAATATCAGCGAATTGAACATTTATTCTAATGATGGGTGACTTGAAAATGATGGTAAGCTAAATACAGGGTTCAGGAATGTAATATGCCCGAATCTCCCCATGGAGTTTTATCTGGAAGAATTATTACTAGATTTATGGCATCAATTAAATAGTGGGAATACTTGATCGCTTATTGTTTTCATAATTCGTCGAGTTAGAAACACTGTATCTCTGAAACGTGATAATGTCTTGACAAATGAAATGAATATCTGAACATACATAATTTATAACTATATTTAACGTAAGATACATTATTTAGACAATAATAATCTTCAAATTAAAATTCCCACTTCTAACTTAGTTTACGGAAAATGAAACAGAGTTTAAAATAATTAAAAAAAATAATAAGGTTACCTAAGATATAAGTTAGCGATGTGAATGTGTCGGAGAGATTCGGTTGCATCTATAAAAGGGCAGAGTGTAAACTATATTTCGAAAGTAGATGATGTACCGTTATGTGTTACTCTGAAGCCCGCGATCAAAAATGTATTAAAGTTCAATAAATAAAGTACCAAAAATATCAACCAATTGAATAATGAACATATCTGGAAAATGAAAGAAATGAAAAGTGTGGTAAACCATACACATTATGGATGCCATAGTTTGATCACATTTCGTTAACATCGGATTTACTGCGAGCTCTCAAAACAAATAGCTGTTCTGTAGATTACGGGGCACACTCTATGGTCGGTGTTTAAAATATGTTAGCATTTCTCATATAAAAATAACTCATCTTTACGCCACTAGATCTACTGAAATGTTGTAAGGTTATTTGAGAAACTGTTCTGCAGTATAGTGTTTCAATGGGCAAATCTGTGTATTCGTTGTTGAAACATAGCGATGAGACTATAAGTAGCCAATTAATAATTCTAAAATATCAGTCTAGCAACATTAGATTTACTGAGTCGCACGTCGCCTTATTACATCGTAATTGTTTACATCAATGGGTGATTACGTCAAGCTGTGATCCTCTCATAGTTGTGTTCATATAATAGATAGAAAGAGAGAGAAAGTTTATTAAGCGTAAAGGTTTTAGATAAAACTTTCGCTACTTCATATTAACTCATCTTGTAGCTTCATCGCTTCGATCAAAGCTCTGCGAGATTCTACTAATTTCTGTTTATTTCTATTATAAACTTGCTTTCTCACTATATTGGGTTCCTAGTTTTGCTAAATATTTATTAACCATTCGTCTAGAACATGTCCTGTCCTATAACATAACCGTCAATATATATGCACCAGCTAACATTAACTAGTTTTCTCAGACACTCGAACGTTTAACAGTACAATACGCGAAGATCGAAATTGTCAACTACGTAGTTTATATTTTAAAATAGAAACATATTACTGAACTTGTCATGGCAGTGTACATGGATAGGTTCATAGTAAAATAATGAAATAACAGGTGAGACCAGTAAATACATCATGGCGGTTAATTGGTCGACAATTCGACTGTGAATCTGACAGTGATAATGATGATTATATATATATATATATATATATATATATATATATATATATATATATATATATATATTTAATGAAATGCCAACTTGTAACAAGGTATTAAAAAGTAGTAAGTATAATGCTATAACTAGTAAGGTATTTGATTGATGACGATTATAATAATGCTGCTGCTGTTGCAGCTGTTGTTGTTGTTGTTGATGATGATGATGATGATGATGATGATGATGATGATGATGATGATGATGATGATGATGATGATGATGATGATGATACGGAAGTAGGTTATAAATCAAGTTAGCTAACGTGGCAAGGAAAGCAATAGGGACTGAAGGTCGCTTTCAGAAAGCAACTATGTATAGTGATACATGAAATAAAAGTGTTAAGTGGTTAATATATGTTCATCCAGTGTCACATATTGACGTGAACATTATTTTTTTCCGCGTTGAAACAGTTGAGAACAACGCTCTGGATCTTCAACGCGTTGTTGATTTTGATCGACTGTGAGAAAACGCGGTACCCACTTTAAATACTGCTATCTCCTTGACAAATCCTGAGGCAAAATCATGAATACACTGTGTCTTTATATCCGGAACTCTTCTGCTATTTGACGCAACTGCAATGTACGATCCGCTAAAACGAGTTTTAGGTTATTTGAAGTCAGCATACAACATCTTAACTTTTATTTTTTTACAAAGTTTTACATGTTCACCTTGTATCATACATGGAAGTTAATTATATATCTTTGCTAGCCGCTTGTTCTTGCACGCGCTCTTTTTTATGACCCTGCCCGACTGAGGACGCCTCGCCGGCCAATAAGGTTGTCCATATCCCTACAATAAGGTCAAGTCAAGACACATGTTGTACAGAACAAGAGTTTTATTCGTGTTATTGTTGTTTTAAATCGATGACCAATGGGACGTGTGGGCCATAGAGCCGTCGATGATTACGGTTTAATCATACCTTATCCAGGCATCTGAAACCGACAAGTGTAAATATAAAGACATACGATAGGATTATAACGTGGCAATCTCCCGTGACCTCTGTGACTAAAGATAACGCTTACAGATCCAAGGTATCTCCGTAAACAGGGTTCGCGCATTCTGATCGTCCGAGATTGTAATTTCCCTGCACTGATGAGAGCCGTAAGCTTGAAACTATGTTGTACGTAGGTAAAATATAAAAAAGTATAATTTAATATCATATATATATATATATATATATATATATATATATATATAATATTAAATTTTATTTTTAATAAGTACTTACGTACAGCGTTTCAAACTTGTAATTCCGATGTTTTTCTTTAAGGGTATGATAATTATGAAGTGATATAATTATAAATATTGCAATACATATATTAATCAGCTGTATTTCATGCTTAATATAGTCAAAATGGTATCACTTTTTAAATCAATCTAAATACTATCGTCATAGTTTCCTATATATATATATATATATATATATATATATATATATATATATATATATATATTTATATACGTCCATTTATTCTCATTAAGTAATAAAATGCTATGTGAAAATAAAGTGTGAATAACCGACGGAAATATATATTCAATCTAAAACAAGACAGACTAAATCGATGGTTGCTGAAACTAGAATGAAAACGTGATTTCGCACCCACGCGTGACAGACAAACGTAGGGAAGTATTATATTTATGCATTTATTGCTAAAAAGGCAATTTGAACTGCGCCTCTTATAGATATACGAGAACGCATCTATTTCCAAATATACCAAAAAAAAATACTGGATTAACTTTCGAAGACGTAAAAATGTTATCGTCACCGAGTATTTTTCCGAAGCGAAACGCCGTAATTTGATTGGCGGAATTGAAGCTTATATACTTCGCAGCAGTTCCGTCGTATAAATTTCATTTAGTACTTGGGAAAATTAGAAAAAGAAAAATTCAAGAAAAAAAGGCAAAACTAGAAACTTCATAATCTCTATTCAATATGAGTTTCTCGATTCGCGGCGCGGTAATCGGTTTAAGAATATGTGTGAAACAGTTTTCTGTCATCTCTGAATACCGCGCTTATTAGAAGTGTAAAAATATGTCGCTTCAAAGCGTAGTGACGCACGTGAGAGATAAATAGAATGAAAAGGGAAAGAAGAAAAAAAGTAGTCACGCGATGACGTGAATATGGACGAGATTGTCAATGGAAGACGAAGCAACAAAAATGTGAGGGATGAAACGTTGGAGAAATACATAAAAATAGTCGAAAACGACAAACGAAATTGGTTTCAAGAAGCCATTTATTACAATAGATTAACAGTTCTCTGCATGGGGTTTATGTATGTATAAGTTTTCTGCTAGTGATCTGGTTACTGGTGAGGAATCTAGTATCGGCGTGCTGGATTTGAGTTCGAGGCCCACTGCACTACTTTCCATATTTTACTTCGAAGAGGTATATGTATATACACACCTTTTCTGGTATTTTAGAAATAATATAGAAAGATTAGACGTTTGATGCCTATCAAAAAAATTTCGGAGTAGAAACATCACACGTAACGTTAGTTAAGCAAGAAAATGCAATGTTGCATTAGAGGTCAGATTAGAAGTTAGACTAACGGGTACTGAAAGTTGCGTCATTGAAGGAATTACGTGTCAGAGAAGCGATTGTGTCAATTTTGTGTCAAAGTTATCGAACGCTGTGTTTAGACTTCCACTATCCTACGGACGTTTGAAGTGAATGATACAGTTTATTTAGATGTAAATTAGTGTAAAAAATAACATCCCAAAGCCAATAATGGGTTTATTCTTGTTGTTGTTTTTAATATTTGTATTCGTTATTACAGCTATCAGAGTTAAGAGGCCGATGGCTGCTATCAACACAAGCGAACAACTCACTTCCTGTTGTTAATGATGACAGCTATATCCCCACTCGGAGAGACGTCACATTCTAGTGAGTAACTACCCCCCTTTCAAAGAGACAAATAACTATTTCTCTTAATGAGTAAGCTTTTGATCGAAGAAATCCCGACTGCAATTGTACAATAATACCGTGGACTAGACTCTCAAGCTTTGGTTAAGTAACTTTTCTAGTAAAAGAAAAACTCCGATATGACATCTGCAATTTGATAGGTATATTAAATGGCATGGTGTTTCTTTAAAAGACATCACCTGCCATATGGAGAGACTGGGTCGGTTACCTTGCAGAATAGACGGTCGATTTAAAAGAAGATTTATATGTAGAATGTCGTCCAATGAATGTGTGTCTATTCTCGTGAGCAATAGCTGTCTATACTTATATATACTTATACCAGAAAGGATCACATGAAACCAAACATCAGCTTCTGATCGATAAAATGACCCTGCGAAATTTCAAACGAACAACTACTAACTTGGTCATTGGGGCGGGTAGCTAATAAGAAATTATTAGACATGGTGCCCCCTTCATGGATACGTAAATGCTTAAATATTTTTGAAATAGCCTTCGACATTGAAAAAAGCTTTAAAGATAGCATGAAGAATTGTGAAACTATTGTTGCATTAGGTAAAGTGAAAATCAGGAGAGAGATTTCCCACGGCGATATTCTTTACCCTTTGGTTTTTGTCATTTCTTTGATGTCGATGACACTTCTCTTACGCAATGTGAAGGCAGGATGTGAAATTGGAAACAGACTACATATAGTCAACAACTTACTATTCATGCATGCTTTTACGGTTTTTGGAAAGAATGAAAACCAACTTGATACCTAAATGAATACTGTTAGATAATTTGGTGACAACATACGAATGGAGTTTTGCATCACAAAATCGTTTTATAAGAAGAGGTAAACTTGTCCACTCAGACTGCCTTAAACTCCCAACAAAAGATCTGAGTGACAAGGGGTACAAATACTTGGGAATATTAGGAGTAGATACAATTGAAAACAAAGAAAATGAAATACTAGGTCACGGCTGAGTACAACAGAAGAGGTAGGTGTATTCTTAAATCACACTTGAACAGTCGAAATACAATATATGCTATCAATACAAGATCAGTAGCTATTATTCGATATACTGCTAGTATACTTGACCGGAATGTAAATTAATTAAAATGTTCCGACACCAAAACACAGAAGATGCTTATCATTTATGGAGCGTCTGCATAGAAAAAAGATGCTAATCGATTGTATCTACATTGAAATGAAGGTGGTCGAGGTCTACTTAGTGTTTAAGCTGTCATGAAACCACAAAGAGGGTGTCTATATAAATATATTTCTGACATTAGTGAGGTTATTCTTCCTGAAGTGAAAAAGAAGAAAATACAAAGAAGTGGGTTGAAAGAAACACAAACCATTGCAAGAGAAAGGGTTAAATTATTTGGAAAGAAACAACACAAGGTATTATTTAAGAATACTGCATCTTGAGATACTGCTACTTTGAATTGGTTGGTGAGGGGTGATCTTAAATGACCTACTGAGAGCACCTGTATTGCAGCACAGGAACGAGCCACTTGCACTAGATCCATTAAACATTACATTGACAAAACTGAAGAATCACCGATGTGAAGAGTGTTTAATGAAAGGGAATACACACTAGCGCTTATTGTATCAGAATGGCATATGCTAGCACAATATCAATATAAAAAGTAGAGACACGCCACGTCGCTCAACTACTACACTGGGATATACGCAAAACTTATGAATTGAAGTACAATAAAAAGTGGTATGATCATGAGCCAGAAGCGGTACAGAAGAACAACAATGTTAAAATTATTTGGGGCATGCAGATGCAAATTGATAATAGTCCAGTCAATCTAGCTTATTTTTTGGCTGACAAAGGTTTTTAACTTGGATATTAGGCAGGAATAACTTTTCTTTCAGATAAAAAAAGTTTACTAAAATTAGTCTTGCGGAAAGGGGTGAATGGGCGCCATCTTTAGAGATTGCCACCGATTCTAGCCTCCCCTCTCTCAACTGCATTTCTGTAAATTCATCTTCAAAAATATCAAATGTAGCAATGTGAAATTGGATAAAAGAAACAGTTTTCATGAAGTTAAATATAATTATAACTTCTCATGGCTTATTTTTGTTTCTTTTGATGAATTACTGCAGGAGCTTAATATTCTTTCATATTCTAATCTCAGGTTGGTTAAAGTAAAGTACCGATAATTATGGATGCTGAGAAGTGTGCTACTTGCAACAATGAACTGCCCAATAATGAAGAAACATTCGTTGTCAGCCAGAAGGGCATCGATTTCATTAATCTGAACAACGTGGAGAGAAGATCTTAATTCAGATTGGTCAACGTCTTCAAAAGAAATGCAGACAGCGTTGGATCAACCACAAATACATAGTAATTGACCGTAAAAACAATTCCACCCATGATGAAATGCTATCCCGTACAAACCGCTCTTTGTGTGTGTTTAACTTTAAAGAACACGTTTTTGTAGTTCTGGTGCAAAATCTGATAGAAAGAAAAGAGGTGTTGATGTTTCCCATGTAGAAACTATTCAGTTTAAGGACATAGTGTTAAAAGTTTGTGAGAAAGTCCGAAAAAGTTATGGCTGGGCATCCACTGTTAAAGGTAGAATAGTTTATGTAGCTGACCTTGTTTCAGAAGAAGCACGTCATCACGGAACATGTTTTGCAAACTTTGAATCCAACAAACACATTCCTATAGCATTTCTTCTGCTGAAAGAAAAATGTACAAACGCGAAAGTTCCGTGATGTTCAACAATGCTTGCTTAGATATATATATATATATATATATATATATATATATATATATACATACATATATATATATATATATATATATATATATATATATATATATATATACATACATATATATATATATATATATATATATATATATATATATATATATATAGTCTAAAGAAGCTTTGAGTTATTTTAAACAAAAAGACAAAAAAAAAAGGAAAATGCAGTTTAAATTCCCAGAGAAACTAACTAAATCCAAAATAGTGTAGACTTAACATTTGTTGGAAAATTCATAAATAAATAATATATAATAGTAAGTAAATAAAATAAAAAAGGGGGATTTAGTATATATATATATACTGTACGTGCAAAATTAATGGCTGATTCCCAAAATGTTAAAACATTTTGACCCTCCGTTCACTTAAAAACTCACCAAAATTCAGAAAATAAACAAGTTATTTATCTACCTCCCACAGCAGTAAGATGTGACACAAGGTCGAGAAAGTGGGATTAAAAAAAGCCAGCGCCCGGATAGGTGAGCACTCTGGCCTACAAAAAATTCCTGGGTAGCCCCGTCGGCATTCCCCGGTAAGGGCGCCTCAGGCAATAAGCTATAAACTTACTCCTTCTCAAAGAGGGGAGGCAAAGCCTGGGAGGGTACTCTATGGGGAGGGCACTCTATGGGGTGCAATATCCATCGGAACAG
>OY744520.1:92897946-92972946 GCA_963556195.1 Sepiola atlantica | reverse complement strand
AGAATGCATCGGTGAGATTTGGTCGCATCTGGAATTCAAAACTACTTTATTCTGACAATTTGTAAAGTAAAGATTTCGCGTTTTTATTTAGAAAAAGAATAGAATACATTTACAAACAGACATTCATAAATATGATGAGCCAATTGGGCAACGGAAATTTATTAGACGATTAGCTTCCAAACAATACCAATAAAATGTAGAGTTTCAGTTTTATTTGATACGTGTCATCGTGATGAGTTAAGAGTGAATTCTCTCAACAACGATATTAGCTACATGACACATAACTATGAGTAATAACATCACGTATAACAGTTTGAAATACATTGAGGACTGCCATATATTGACACGCCATAGAAAAGAAAGGGGGTAGAACGTAGCACTGATATTACATTACAAGATCGAATATACCCTGTTTGCTGGTGAGGACGAGAGAGAAATAACCTAGCTACAGGAAAAACACGTTTTCCTTTATTGCCGTTCTTAATTACGTATTTATCTAACTTTTCTATTACGCTTTAGACGTGTGAGACTGATATAAGAGCGCTAAGAGAAATAACAATTGTCGCCATAATCAGCAGTGTCCATGAGAAAAGATGATTTTTATTTTTATTTTCGTAAGTCCTTGAATTTTTTGCGCGTGTTAACTATATGTAGAGAGTAATCTTCTTAGCTTACCTTATCGGAAACAGTTCTTTCCTTTTCGCCACACACATCGGTTTCGTTTTTGTTTTACTTAGGTCATTCTAGATTGCAGTCGCATCTCATCGGAACATTCGAATTTCTTACTGCCTCGTTAGATTAGTTAACATGTTACATTATATTGCGAGTAGAAAATACTCCGTTACTTGAACGAAATTATGCTATGCGGCGGATTGATTTGTTTGTAAAACTGAGTCAAAACTGAATATGAGTCAAAAGTGAATATGTTGTACTGGCGAAAGGAGAATTGAATGTTCACCTTACGATGCCCAAATAAACATTCTTTCAAATAGTGTTTAAATAAGAGGATACACGTATCATTGACAGTATAATTATAAACACAAAAACATCTATTTCTAGTCTAATAAATAGTGTATATGTTTAAATACAAAGTTGTATCCGACGAGTCCTTGTGATTTCGCAAGATAATAAAAAAATCTCCGAAATTTGAACAGTAGGATTTTGAAGTCATATTCTATTCTTATATTCAACACCCCCTAATTCTTAACACTTCGCTCAGCGCGACTACCAACTCGAGACGTCTTTAGATTAAAAAAAACATCCAAAGTACAAACCGCCACGCAGCCCAGCAATATTACCAATATATAAAACACAAAAAGAGAGACGTGAGCAGAGTTGGAGAGCATGCTTAATTATGAGACTGATTCGTTTGTTACTAAAAATATGTAGTCATCTCTCAAGATTGCAATCGCTGTGTTCCATCCTTAAAAGAAAAATATTCCAGAATCCAATAAAACACTGTCGCCTTATTCCCATTCCTGAAATAGTTAGGCGTTACTTATCTTGTGATAATTATGTGCCACGGAGCAAATATCTTCGTTGAGGATGTCACGTAACAAAATACTGAAATAAAAACACTTGTTCTGCTTATATTACCAATTTGACCAAACATCTTTTCTAAGGCCGAAACACAAATGAACTCGAAAACACAAAACAATAATTTTTATTGCTTACTTTTATTTTATTTATTGTTTCAGATTTGCATTAAATGTGATCCAAGTCATAAGGCACAAAGTCAGCACCATTTCCTGAATTCGAATTTCTTTTAAGGCCTCATTAGCTTAAGATTAAAATTCACGATATTTTCAAGAATCAAGAGTATTTCATAGATGTTGATCAACATTGAAATAAGGATTTTGGACATGAAGTTTTCCACTATTATCTTTTGACTTTAATATTTCTAAAATTGAGAAGAATTGCTATGTTTGGAGAATTAAGTTTACGCATAGAAAAACGAGTATTCTTCTACTGCGCATATATATATATATATATATATATATATATATATAGTAATTATTTAAATTTTAATGAAAAAACTAGTCGTTACACATATTATTTATTTTTTCTGATGCAAAAATCGACGATGGTTTTACAATTGCTTCGCATGGTGCAATATACTACAATTAAACGCTGCCCTTCAGAAAATACAATAAAGAAACTTTATAACGATGTTATATCATGCAGAAAGTTTATGGAAAAAGCATAAATGAGACAACCATAACGCGAGATCCTATGTATAAATATAAGTGTGTAGGTATTTATGACATCTGATAGCGATGCAGATACACCGGAATGGTGATAAACAGTACAAACAAAAGAATAAAAGACAATTGTTTTGTCATAAATCTTTACAATTATCTAGTTATTTTTAACAGAGTTTTCAAATATCATATCATTAAATATGAGATGTACTGCTAAATGATATAAGGGATGATGGAACATGTTTTCATAATTTCGGGAGAACTTTACCCCTTCTAAAAACAGAATACAAAGTGAAACCGTCTAGTTAAATGACAACTAAAATATGTCTGCAACTCCGAAAGAAAGAGACACACAACCATATAGCATAAGCACATCAAAGTGGCAGTTAAAATATTATTTCTATTATTACACATTTATCTTATTTCTTTATTAATTTTAGTTTAATTATTCTTATATCTCTGTGTGTATTTTTAAGGTTATTTTTTTATTTTTTTACATTGATTTTATTTATATAAATTAACTTATTTTTTGAAATCAAAATAGCTTAAATATATTCTAATAATATATTCAGAATTAGTAAATTAGTTTATACGAGTGTGAACTATACAAACATGTGTTATCATCTATTAGTTATCGGACTCAATTAATAATAAGTAGTATCAGGCATATATACACATGTGTGAATACATACTTTAGTATTAGAATTTTAATTTCGTAATAAGGTAATATAGATTGAGGCAAGTTTAAGAGAGATAATAAAACGTGGGCTAGCTCCCTTTAATCGTCATGAACTCATACAACGAAATATGGTTAAGATTATCATTTACATTTATAATCCCTATTTTACATTTAATTTGTTGACTTAATTGTTTTCAAGTGTATGAAGGTACTAATTGAACTTTATTATAATTATTATATAGTCATTTTATTTATTTTAAGCATCTATCATTCTCTTATATTTATACATGTTTCTCTCTATCTCTCCCCCCCCTCTCTCTCTCTCTATATATATATATATATATATATATATATAGAATATCCAGGTTATTGCAAGACACTCTATATTATTGAGTACTCGTATTTTTTATTTATAAGGAAGTCTTACAGTACATAACTATAAAAAGAAAGTCTAGAGCGTGGGATTTTATTCGGAATTCAATATAGGCATCAACATTCACAACCGACTTACCAAGCAGTCATGTGTTTTTATATCCATTTCTTATCAGAATTATATGTATGTAATCAATTACAAGCACTTAATAATAATAGTTACTTTTCACACACTTTATATTGACTAATTAATATATATATATATATATATATGTATATATATATATATATGTATATATATATAAATATATATATGTATATGTATATGTATATATATATATATATATATATATATATATATATATATATATATATATATATATATATATATATATATATATATATATAAATGTTAAAAAGAAACGACAAAAATGGGAATATACATTAATCGCTTTAATGTTAATGGAAACTCGATTCCCAACCCGGCAATTAAATTGGCTTATGTCGAATTTATTAGTCTTAAGTGAAATACATTGAAGTATTTTATGACGTATGCATTTGAACATTGTTATGCTATTATGCTACACACTGACGTTGTACATACATTTAATTGCACATGAGAGAATTGCTTTTCTAAATAACTTTTTATATGTTTATAGCTACATTGGTAACACCAGCACCACGCAATGCTGACATCTTGTTAATCATTTAGAGAAATCACACATTAAAACACCCTCATTGCCTACTATGGTCATTATCCGGAACAACACCAGTAATGTTTTGAAAATTACTCACATAAGGAGACTTCAAACTTATGAATATAATGATCAAAGTAAAAATCCAAAAACGCCTGGCATCTCCTTTCAGCGCGATTATAACGTGCTTTTTGTTTTTTGGACTCACCGATAAAAAAACGGATGTAACATATGTAATATTTAATAATTTTATGTTAAATAAATATCATTTCAAGTCGGATTTTCTATTTTGATTATTTATTTTCTATTTATCTATGTTCTTTTAAGTATAATTGAGTATAATAGCTGAAATAAAAGAAATCGGAAGTGTGTTTGGTTTACACTTCCTGAACTGTGTAATCTGCTTTATAAATATAAAATTGACCATGTATTTCATTATTTTGTAAGTCGTCATTTACATGCTAATAATCCTCTACATTTAATCGTCAAAAAAATACTATTAAACTTAAATATAACTTTACGAATAATTTGAAGAAAATTTATTAAAAGACATAATAGACACATCTGAAAGCAGAATAATTTGTATTAAAACAACAATAGAATAAACAATACTCAAGAAACAGTAGGTAGTGATAATAACTAACATAATGAGTATAACTGCAGAGATAAAAATAATTGTCCGCTACGGGAAAACTGTTTTACCCTGTGTATAGAATATATATGATCCGCATACACATAAAATAAAACAAGTCAAAAAAGTGCTAACAGTAGTGACTTTCAGACTAGTTAAAGAGACCATAACAACATGTGACAAAACGACGACACCTCAGTATTGAAATGCATATAGTTTCTAAAGAGAGACAAAGGGTTACCTGTACTGGAATGAAGTATCCTAGAGAGGGGGTTAACTTCCACGATCAATAACTGAACATGTTTTTTTGTCTTAGTAAAAATGAATTCTTCTTGTATTCCATGTCAAATGCCAGTATACTGAAATCATATGCCCTTAATAGGGTTAAGATGAAAATTCATATACACTAAATGTACAAAAGCAAGGAAATTCACAAATTTGTACACTTTTATTGTCATTAAGGGTATGACTACATATCAACCAAACCATTTCATTATCACATCACTACAGTATACATCTCTATACATGAGTGGATGAAGTGTGTGAGGTTCGCTGAAGAAAAATTCCTACTATTCAAAATACATAGCCCTGTTGTGCTCGCATACGCTTAATGACAATAAAAGTGTAAACATATTATAATATGAGTAAACTATCAAATATATACTCTCGTTGGTCGCAGATATTTACTAAGCGACTCTGTCACCCTCTTTTCACTTGTCTAGAATTATATAATTGTGAAAAAACTACATATAATTAATAGTTTAAACTAAATAAATAGTGTTGGACAATTAAAATAATTTCCAACGCTATGGATGATGTTTACCTGTTTATTTATCTTATTTTGTAAGAAGGTGTTTTGAAACGGCAGGATGTTAGCCGACCCTTATTGTACATTTTATATTGGTAATTCTATATAGTAAATTGTTTATGGATCCAAGAGTTGCCTCTCTCTCTCTCCCTCCCTCCCTCTCTCTCTCTCTCTCTCTCTCTCTCTCTCTCTCTCTCTCTCTCTATATATATATATATATATATATATATATATATATATATATATATATATATATATATATTAAAGCTGACAATTAAAGTGTCTGAACTAGGATTGTTATTTTCTCATATCTCTAAAGCACGGACGATAGATGTTAAAATATTATTTCGTTATGGGATTAAATTATATTCTTTAAATCGTCTAATTAGCGGTAATTTGTAATTAGCTGACCTATCTCGTTGTGTTTATGTATAACTCACTTCCTCTCTCACAGTTATGTGAGCCACCACTCTTATTTCATACCACATTTCTTTTCACATTTTTGTTTATTTACACGAGGAGGCATTTGAGAAAAGCAAAATAAGATGATTGGAGAGTCCATTATAAACAAATGAGAGCAATACCATAAGCAAGCCATATTTTTAACTTTTATCTAAGTGGGAAAAAGAGAGAAAGGATGAGGGAAGAGGGGCAGGGGGCATATCGAGCAGAGAGCGCTGAATTCGAAAGTTAGACTTTTTATCTTGTAATATGTAACTGACTCTGCGAACTAACGTTGTCCTTATTTAACTAGCAAACTTGCTCTGAATTGGTAGCTCAACAGGTTACATTTGTTTAAGTCTACATCTCTATTCTGAATAAGTTTTACTGTTTACTGAAACTGACATTAAAACATTGTTTCATATAAAATTTAGAACTTTATAATATAATCAGCATGCCTACTTATGTCTGACTTATTTGAATATTTATTTTGTAAATTACATCTCATTAATTCATTATACGCCATATGTTTACTAATATAATGACACTTCTCATTTTATGACGAAGCAGAGTCCTATTTATCCGTATTTTTTTACATCAGAGATAGAAATTCAGCATTTTGGGGATAGAAGCATTGTTCGTCCATGTACTAACTTCCGGTAGATGCGATCAAGAAAACGAAAGGTGACCAAACTACAAACACACATACACATTTAAACACAAACTGCACCTAAGTAAATAAGACAGTGAGTATTTTTAGACCGTTCCTAACTGTAATTCCATTACGAATACACACACACACACATACAATTCACTATGTTTGTTATATGTGTTTATTATTTTACCTACAGACACATGTGTGTCATGATTTCGCAATATTCACTGCAGGAAATGATAATCGCTGCCGGTCGCAGGATTTTAACCTTTTTGCAAAGACACCTTTACCTCTCAAGCCTGGTATTCAACTCCTAGTTCACTATCAATTAACATATGAAAGAAGAAAATTTAAATTCTATATAATGTCGAATTGGCGGACATATACAGTAATCTTAGTAATATAGTGTTCAACAGCAGACGCCGCAGCATCGCATTACGTATAGATTGATGGATTATGATAAATTCTCTTAGATGCGCAATCCTTTTTACAGGAAGCAATTACAATATATGTTATCTCTTTCTATCTCTCCATTTATATATGTTGAATGATTAATAACATCATAGATAATACAATATGTAATATAATGTATATCCAATTTCGCCATGAAACACTGGAGATGATAAATAATGTTACGTACATTTCTAGAAGTTTAATAGTGGTTGATTGAATCATCATTTGACTAAACATACATCCAGACATCGTCTTCAGAATTTATAGTTCACATACTAGTTTCTGTCCTTAGAGTTATTAATAAAAACATTTAAATAGTAGAAAACCTATATAAACATATATAGTAACAATTACCACAATAATAAATACAATATATAAAACATATTTATATTCATATAGTAATTTATAAGCATAGCCATAATGTTCATAATAATTCCATGCCTAACTTGGCTGAGAATATTGATTACGGTTCTTTATTGAATTTGAATATATATATGTATATATATATATACATATTTTTATATATATATATATATATATATATATATATATATACATATTTTTATATATATATATATATATATACATATTTATATATATATATATATATATATATATATATATATACATATTTTTATATATATATATATACATATTTTTATATATATATATATATACATATTTTGATATATATATATACATATTTTTATATATATATATATATACATATTTTGATATATATATATACATATTTTTATATATATATATATATACATATTTTATATATATATATATATACATATTTTATATATAGATATATACATATTTTTTATAGAGATATATATACATATTTTTATATATATATATATACATATTTATATATATATATATACATATTTATATATATATACATATTTATATATATATATACATATTTATATATATATATATATATATATACATATTTATATATATATATATATATATATACATATTTATATATATATATATATATATATATATATATATATATATAGGTGTGTTTCCCTGCCTGTTTGTATAATAAATATATATATACATATATATATATAAATATCTCTCTCTCTCTCTATATATATATATATATAGAGAGAGAGAGAGAGAGGGAGAGAGACTAATATACACACAGAGAGATAGACAAACATACAGACATACAGAGAAATAGATAGATATATAGAGAGAGGGTAGACTAGCCGATATATGTAAACAAGCAGACAACAATATATATAAGAACTACAAATTTAAATCGAAAGTACATGCCACGTAGTATAGCTATTTTAAAGAAAAGGTCGTCTCTTGTCGCATAAAAAGCCTAGACTGACTGGTGCTATCGTCGGCCAGGTTAACCGGAAAGCAGATGTATTCCATTTTTGTTGTTTTCATATATATATATATATATATATATATATATATATATATATATATATATATATATATATATATATATATATACTTGTTGTTTGATTAACAATTTCATCTTGTACCACTTTATTTACGCTATATGTCAGCTATATATTATTATGAAAGGATAAGTTTGACAGTAACAAAATATTAGTAAAGCTATTGTAATCAAACATATTAAAAAGATAAAATAAAGTTAAATTATGTCGGTAACTAAATATAATAAGCAAGAAGTACTGAAGCGTTTTTGCCTGAATATTTTTGGACTTTCATTATTTTAATGCAACGGTGACATATAATTAAAAGATTATCAAATAAAATAGAATATTTTCTTGAAAGATGAAAGAAATGAGTGATGCTTTTATCTCTGATTTCATTTTTCGTTTCGTTAATTTTCTTTTTAAATGTCCTTTTTTGTCATCTATATCTGCTATCGGGGAAGAAACGAAACGAAACGAAATACGTGCGCCGATTTCGAGATTTGAATTAATTCACATGACACTACGTCAAGAGAGCAATCCATGCGATGAGGACGCAGTCAACAACAGACGCTCCTCTTTCGGCCAACGCAAATACAATAAACTGACAAGATACGCAGAACGTGACATGACAGTCAAACTTGCAAAGAAACACGAAACACGTGAAACTGTGTGAAAACTTTTTCGATTATAATTCGATCTGTCTTCTCGTGTTCCTTTTTGCGTCGGTGATAACCAGGGACAGACAGTAAAAGTGAAAGTCGTCTGAAATTTAAAATTATTTTAAATCTACGATTTTTGACTTCCATTTACTACTGAAAGCTGCCTTTAAACATTTTTGTTATTCGAACACTCAAGGCGTTGTTATTTATTTTCCATCCCACCCCGGAAAGATGTGACACAAGATCGAATGGTATAGATTGAAAAGCACTGGACTAGAGGAACAGAACTGGACTTCAAACAATATATGAGCAACCTCGTCGGAATGCCCTGGTTATTGCATCTCAGACAATTAGTAATAAACTAACCTCTTCTTAACGCTCAAGAAGTGAAAGTCTAGAAGGGTGGACCTCCTAGAATTACACAGAACGAATACCTCAGCCCGACAGGGCAGTGCCAGAAGATGCCACAACGGCCAACCCTCTGTCGGACTGATCGTCAAAGACGGATTCTTGAAAGATCATAAATATCTGTATGTTTAGTTTTTATAAGTATGGATGTTCGAGAAGACAATAATCTCGGTTATAATGACGCTCTGCGCGCATGACGTTAAATTACTGCGAGGGTGCGCACACGTAACGTCAATTTCATTGTATGTTGCGTTTAATTACTTCGTGATTACGTTTGTATTATGAAGTTTACAGAAACAAATTATTTCTAAACACAGCTAAATACATACATTTACGATAAAAAATAATTATTTAAAAATCCAATGTCATTAATTTTATTAACTTATTAATTTTAGTATTAATAGATAAACAGAAATATTTTTGAGCACGTACAAATATTCTTCAAGAAAAATGTATGTAATGAAAAAATTCCATGACATTAATTTTATTTAATTTTCTAATAGTAATATAACAAATAATTGTATGCAAATAAATGAATTGCAAGACTTTTTATTCATGTTATATACTTTTTATTCTATTATGTTTACTTTATGTGATTACTTAATTTTGTTTTCTGAATTTTAATTTTTTACCCAGATTATTGTATTTTTGGACATCCATACTTATAAAAGCTAAACGTATAAAAAAGGGCTGGATTACTTTTCCGAATAACCGCTCTTTTCGCTTTAGGAATATGGTAATAGTGACTCGTCTAGAGGTGTAATAAGACGTATTTCGTCCGTGAAATGATAACCTTGACGGTAAAGTAATTTTAGTTAGAAAATGTTTATAAATAAAAAAAACTTTATATATATATATATATATATATATAATTACTTTATATTAAATTGATTTAATAATTAACGATACTAACATTCTGTTTAAGATATTCTTATTCTCCGAATTGTTTTGGATTTTTTCAGTCCAGTAGTATTCATTTTTTGATTTACAAACAAGTAACTTTAACCGTCATTGTCCGTCCGTATAACTATGTGTTATGTACTAACGAATCACCACTTACCGAGGACGGTTGGTCAGGGGAGGATACGGGTGAATGCGTATGTTAGCAGGACAGTTTAAAAAGAATGTGAGGATTGGTAACTATGGTTGAGACTGGCCAGAAATGTGGTTATTTAAGGGGACAGCTAAAAAAGTATTTGGACTTGAAAACGACCACGTTATATTCAGCCCCGTGGTATTGTGTTCAACAAACGGATAGTTTTGAGAAAATAGTTTTGCTCATGGAGATTATGTTTAGTTTTAAGTACATTAGGGAGAAAAATTATGTACAGTTGTTGCACTTAGACAAGTTCTTGTAAATGTGTTATAGTTAACAGATTCGTAACATATCAATTAACCCAGCATCTTTTTTTTAATGAAAATTGGAGCTGCTTGCTTCGTTTTACGGCATGCCTAACGTGTTCGGGTTATTAAATTCAAATCCAGTTATTTTAAGAAATGCTTCCTTGCGTCACGAATCATTTATAGATTAAGTTGTATGTAGGTGTATATCATCTACTGTTTAATAAAGAGCAATGTATATTCCGTTGTAAATCTGTATCCGTCTCGTCACGATGTTAATGAGTACAAAACTGTCTGATGGAAGAGGGAGGGGAGGACGAAAATGTATTTCCATGAAGTTGTCTTTCTATTTTTTCCTTTCCTCTTTCTTTACCGATTTATACGTTGATTATTCTGTTCTTTTTTTCTTTTCTTTTCTTGTAACATTCCAGTTTTTTATGTTTGCAACGATGGTGTTCTTTCTTTTCTAACGCATTTCATTTTTTTCACATACGGTATCCAGTCATCGCTTACTTTCCATCTAGTGTCATTATTATAATATTTAGCCCCCTCTACTTTCAAATCATCAAAAGAAGGAAATTAAAGAAAGCAAATTAAAAATGGCAAAGTCAAAGTTGTTTTTTTCGATCATCAAAATTTACTCGTGATTTTTTCAACTCGCGATTGTTCAGTCCTATCCTATTGAAATAAAATAAAGCAGTAGGTATACTTACATTAGAAAGCTAACAGAAAGTTATATTATTCTTTCTGTTTCAAATGAATTCAGAAAATAAATTCATAATCTAAATAAAAAGTCAACGTGAGGTGTTTGTTTTTAAATCATCAGAAATGATAATAATAATGTATCTATGAAGAATTAAATTACTTACGTAATTCTTTTACATTATATGAATATTAGTACGAACTATGAAGCATATGGTTTCCCCGTCATAGTTGACGGAGGGTGTAAATTATTATTTTTTAAATAAATTGTCTACAACCGACAGTTTAGGGGACCAATTAAGTAATGGTAAGTAAATGGTGACCCCGCACGCTTAAAAAACCCTAAATCGCCGGATTATAATTTTTAGTACAAGGAAATGCATTTTTCATTGTAAATAATATTTGAAAGCGCCAAATCATAAAACTCAAATAGACGATTAGTGTTTTCCTAATCATTTTGTCTGGTAGATATATTTAATTATGTTAACATCTTGAACTAAATTAATTATTTAATGAATATAAAATACTCGTGCAGATTAATATTTTCATAAATGACTTTCAGATCATAGAGTTGGTGTAATGAAAAAAACTATATAAAAAAATTACAAAATATATAAATACATAGATATTTATTCATTTAATATACAACAGTTGTATTTCGAATAATAAAAATTAAAGAGCTCAAAATGTTTTGACGAACAAATTTTGTGCTGTCTGTGTAAACTTATGTGTGAGTGAGTACGCGTTGCTGTGTGTATATGTTGTCGCTATATTTAGTATTCCATTACTATGTTTTGTGTTGTTTGCTGAGGAATTATGGCCTAGCAACCAAGGTTAAATTTAGTTTGGCCGCAAGAAGTCTGTGCAATCGTATTTGGACTGGGAATGGTTCTTGTGAATGCCTTAGCCTCTATTAGTTTACCCTGTTTAGATTTTAGCTTACGTAGTCAATACTAACATGTTTCCTGGGTCGACTTTCTCTGATTGGTTGAATCCCGTTTTCGTTAACCGATCAAGATTGAGTATATCATTTGATCAGTCAATCAGTGTTTCAATCAATGAACATCGAATAGTTTACATATATCCTTTTTTTCTGCTATTGCTGTTGTTTTCACTGTTACATTTACAGCTGATGCAGGTTTAAAAATGCTAATATCTGTAACGGATTTCCTTGAAATAATTCAGTTCAACAATATACGTTCCACGGTAAATGAAGAATGTACCTAACAGCACAAACATCTTCAATTCTTGTACATTTTCAAATCAAGGTTCACAGCAGTAACATATTTGAAAACATATTTCATCTTTAAAGCAAGAAACAAGACGTAAGAAGGTTGATTCCCTTTATCTCTTTCTTTCTCTATGTTTTAGGAAAGGTTCTATTTATTTTCTTAGTAACCATCTTCTCATGTCGTTTGATCTGTGTTATCTCCTACTAGAAATTATTGCAATGATAAAAATGTGTCTTGCCGGTTAGAGATTTATGGAAAATTACACGATTATGATGACGAACTATATCCACCAATCCAGATAATTTCAGATATCAAGTCCAAATCTGTATTGATGTGGAGATATCCAATTAGTAGATGCATAATTGGCCTAATTGAAACTGTCACATCATATGTAATCAGCTATTCCGAGTTGAAATCCTGTCGAATATGTTGTGTAGACTTGACATACAAATATATTCATTCGTTTTCAGTAAGTATTATCAGTTGGTATTAATTAACCAAAAAGAGTTTATTTAATGAAAAAGAACAAAAGAAAACTAGAAAGGAAACATCATGTGTATAAAGTTAGCTGTTTTGAGTCCATCCGATACCATAGTCAGAGGAAGTATTTGATGAATCAATTTTACGATTGGGAACGAGGAAAGGAATTAAGAAAACGTGACGCACATGACATGAGCGACGAGGTTTGTTGGCGTATTTATAAAAGAAGTCGAATCGATGTGTTTCGCTAAATGTATTGAAATATTAGCTGGAAAATATTAACGATGCATGTATCTCTCTCTCTCTCTTTCTCCAAGCCTCCCCTCTCTCTCTCTCTCTTTCTGTCTCTCTGTTTCTATCTCTGAACACAGGTTGACGATCACTAAGTAATAAATAAAAGGCTTTTTGACGCTATCATAGTCGTCCGTGTAAATTAATCTATATTAACGATGACTGGGTATGTTTCGTGCAGTACGGGAACGACAAGTTAGTCAATCCAAGAACGATTTCTCATCCACGAATCGTAAAAACGTAACCACAAGACGATTATGATCGTTGGTGTAAAAGAAACACCCCGCTCGAAGAAAAGATCGTGAAGCATCTATTATAAAACGGATAAGCATACGAATATTTCTCTGTGTTTCATTTTAACCCAAAAAGAAAGTGTTGACCGAAAACCTAGTGATTATCCTTAAACCAGTAGAGATCAGGTATGTTCAACGCGAGTTAAATGATGCATTGCACATCTATAACTGCGCATGCTAATCTGTTTAAACGGTGATTCAGACAAGTTCGTGATTGATGTTTTAATCTGATCGTGGTAGGTTTCGTTCGCTTTACATTATTTTGCATTATATCCGGCTCCACATATTCTCATAAAATAATCAGCTATACAGTACGTCGGATCAATTCTCATTCTCACGCATAAATATACTACCACTGCCACCCACCTTAACCGAGAAGTGTTCTTCATCGGATATATATATATATGTGTATATATATATATATATATATATATATATATATATATATATATATATATATATATATATATATATTGGTAGTACCGTTATTATTTCATGTTTTGAATCTTCTATTGTATATTAGCTATAGAATTCACGCTTCACATACACTTGGGGGGATGTGACGTTTTGCTTTACCATTCTAAACACTATTTTAATTACCGATTGACAGAATACTAGATTCGCAGGTTCCCATTCCTCAAAATTATTTTAACATGACTCATGCTCAGACACTATTAAACAAAAACAAATCAAAGCGTTCAGTTTAAAGTACACATTCTATTTATGTAGTTTTGTAATAGTAATCACATGCTCTCAAATCAAGAAATTCCGCCTTAAAAATATATTTTCTGTAAAAAAGTGGTGTTATAATATTATCATTCATCGCCACTAATTTTGCTGACTGAGGATAGATATATAATCTATTTTCTAGCCGAACGGATTAGATTTCATACACCTTCTGAATCCGCCGGTATCAATAACTAATCAAATTTACATTTTATAGCATTACCTTAATAAATATATGCACGAATTACTAATGAGATCTGGTGAAAATTTCGCGATTGCTATGCATTTTTTTGAAAACTGCAAATACTATTTAAACATTTCCTCTAAACATTTTGTTAAAATCTCGTTTTGACAGCATTGCGATTGTGCTAACAGAGGGGCAAGTAGAATAGTTATATAGGTATTTATTTAAAATATAATTAATTTAGAAATTATTTAATAAACTAATGTTAACAGCAAACAGTCAACGTAGATTGCGTATACGTACACTTTAGAACTGTGCCAATTATTTTTCTAATTGTAACTCTCTCTGGCCTACATAAAAGCCATGATATATCGTACAGAACTGTTGCTAAAAGATGATATATATTTGCTGGGCTATATTATAACAGCTATAAATATAATCTAATAGCCAGTTGGTATTTATTTACATCCTACTACAACAATATGAAGCAAAAACTCGGAAAGTGGTGTAAAACATTTCCCTGAGATGACAATCTGGTCGTCAGGTAGCAACATAGCCGGAACTGTTCTCGACTCAATCGATTGTCAATAAACCAACGTATCCCTATCTCGGTGTACGATGGTAGATGAGGGGCTATATATTAAAATAATGAGACCGGTGGGGTAGAGAGTTGTTTAATACCCAACGTGCAAAACAGCAAATACGTTAGAAAACAAACTTAGAATAGAGAAATGTAATTCAACACCCTACATAGAGTTCGCGCGGCTTAAAGTGGTGGTCCATACTTACCTTTTAGTTGATCTCTCTGCACAGTAATCATCTCTACGCACTTTCCCTTTTACATTATCGAATTATAGCATTTTTTTCTATTTTAAGTCTTCCTGTATGCCGCAATTGTTATAATAATTATTTCCGGCCATGAATGCCCTTTGTGTCGTTGAGAAATGGTCACACCCCACATTAAGCTCGCTTCACATTCAACCTTCGCGGGAGCAGTCAATACAAACTTACCTCATATAATACAAAATCCCTTTCCTACATAATTTACATAAAATGCTTACATACCTGTGAGATATTATTTATATGTCTAGTAATATATACTCAAATCGTACCATTTTCTATAACTTTCGTGTCCTGTTTGCAGATACAGAATTTTACTTTTATTATTTTTTTTTTACATTCCAAAAAATATTATTATTATCTTTATTATTATTATTATTATTATTATTATTATTATTATTATTATCTTTATTATTATTATTATTATTATTATTATTATTATATCATAATTCTTCTTATTCTTCTTATTATATTCCTTTTTCTTCTTCTTATTCTTCTTATTCTTCTACTTCTACTTCTACTTATTATTATTATTATCATTATTATTATTACTTTTATTATTATTATAAGTATTGTTATTATTAACAAATAGATGGTTCTACATGACTTGGCTAGGGAATATCTTAAGTTTAATTACTTTTTTTTGAAAACTGCTATTGTTGTGCTCTCGAATGTAAGAGAATTAATCAAATTCCTCGCGTAATCGTTTGTTTAAACTCATGTTCAATAACCAATATGTACTACTTTTAACTTTATGTCGTTATGTATGGCTGTTTCTGTCCTATGTCTGCTTACAAAGAAAATAACAATGACGTAGTAGCACTTATTCGCTTTGAGCACGACCGTTCCAATCATGCCGCTTCGATCAACCAAATGCCAGCGCATACCACTGCAGATAAGTCAGTTACCATATAAATGTTCGTTGATTACAGGATGTTCATTTCTTTTAGATAATATCTATAAAATTTAGTTTATTTACATTCCTATAAAATGTGTATTCCTATAAAATAGTACCTTCATTCCAGTGTTTGTGTGTACACACGATTATTTACGATTACTCCCCCCCACTTCCAAATTTAAAACATAAAAATACTCGCCTCAACCTATTAGTATTCGAAAGGTGAATAATGTTTAATGTATAAATGTATGTTTCTAGAATCCGCTATTATTTTTGTAACGACTTAATGATATGTTATTACATTCGGATATTATTTCGATCTTAGAAGCATGGTATCCTTCAATACAATTTCATACAAAGAACACTGGTACAATAATCCTTAATGGTATAGTTTAAGATTCAGACTGAGTGATACATGATATCCATTATTAATATTTTAATATAGGCATTATCAATTATTTAAATCTAGTTTTTATTTTAATTTAACGCCAAGCCCCTTTAAATAATTGACCTACTTTTATAACCAAAACTTTGAGTTGCCAAAATACTTCCTAAGCGTGTAGTCGCATTTACGATACGACAGTTATATTAATGTCTATATATTGAAAGTAAATAATACGCAAAGTTTTTAAAGCTCTCGAACTCACTTGCGAATAATACATGCATTCTTCTTAATTTGGTTAATTTTAACTAATTAGTTTAGAAAAAAAGCTATTAATTAATGTCCTTACAAAATTCTTAAAGTTTTTAATGGGGTGTTCTGTATCCTATTTAGAGACGTCCTAAGAGGAAAAATGCTACCACATCTTTAGAGATGCCGCACGGAGCAATTCGCTCGTTCTGCTCTATCGTTATTGCTATAGAAGCTGCCTGTCTTAGCTGAAATCTGTAGTTCCTCTCTGTAAGCCATTCAGTGGAAGATGTGTTTCCTACAACAACAGGAAAAGACTTTCCTTCTCTCTTAATGTTCCTAACGTCACAGGGAACTTCCATGATTTGAGCTTTATTGCATGGGATTCAGCGTGATTTACATCGCTTCTGATTACTACTTGGTCGACTTGAAATTTAATGTCAGTAAATTCTTGCCATAAGCTGTATATATAAGTAATCAAACGCATGCTGTTGATAAATTAACATTTGTACTTTTAATAAATATGTTTGCCCGACCTAGGTAAACTTGCTTCAGTTAATTTTTCAGGGGCTGGAAATTTGACCCGATATTTTCCAACTCCCAAGGTCTATGCAACATATTTTGTATGAAATTTTAAGACATTAAATGGATCTCCGAATTGTTTATTGACAATTTATTGATATTCTTTGGCATACTTGTAAAAAAAAATTTTATTCAATCTTTAAAAAGTAAACTTCATTGTTTTTTTTTCGCCCCAAATTTTACTATTGAAAAAACAATGGATACATCGATTTGTTTGAAAGTATTTGCACGTTTCTCTGTGGTAAATAATAATATCATTATACAATATAGTTACGTTGGTAATCTAAACAAATATAAAACAACAACACGACGATTAATGTTGCTCTGGCTGTCTTTCCTCTTCCAGAGAAATGTTTTCTTTAAAAGGAAAATAATCACTAATAATGCTTAAAATTAAAACTGTATTTACTTAAAACAAATGAAAAGTCCCTTCCAAAATTAATAGAAAAAATACCGTGTCAAATTTTCCTCCCCTGAAAAAATAGGTTGTTAATCTAATGACAAGTAAAATTGTTTTAAAATGCTTCACGGATTTTTCTATTTCTATTTTATACCTCAGGAAACCGGAATCTACGTATAATCTTATGCTTCGTCCAACATGTGCTCCTATAACCCTTATTACATCCCAAAATATTAGCGGTATTTTGTCAAATATTAGCTTACGGTCTTACACTTAAAGTTACATCTCCACCCATATTGACGAGATCCTTTGACGCCCACCCCTATCGTTCGACCACTCATTGGCAGAATAGAACGTTTATGAAAGTATGTACATTCTCATTACGGAGCGCTGAAAAAGAGCCGTTCCTTTTTTATAGAAGTTTGAGCTGGAGCGGCTCTTGTTTGAAAATGGTGAGCGTGAGAGGAGCCAGCTCTAATATGGGGCGTTGGAGCGGGAGCGGGAGCAGCTCAAAAAGTAGTGGAGCGCGTAAAGCTCTGGTCTTTTCTATAAATTGTTTCATGACATGCGTTCTTCAGAATTATGTGATCTATTCCCAGCTTCCTTTGTTTCAGCTCGTTAAACTGGTTGGTTTAGTGGTCTCCATCAACTTGCTGTTTTTATACCGCATTGTAACAATTTTCTTATTCCAGTAGCTTCTTTCCTAGAGTTTCAAGCTTGAGGAACTCTCTTTTTGCAAATTGTCTATCTCTTATCTATAGTATTAGTCTATTTTGCGATATTCATATTTCGTTATTGTAAGCTCTTAACATGAATTTTCTTCATGATTTTTGGAGTGATTTCCATAAAAAATATTTAATCACACAAAATGCATAGTAAAAGATTTCAAGCTTTTGGCATGAATCATCGTTAGAAATTCAATGTTAATTGTACTAATTAGCGCTAAGTCATCTCTTACTAAGTCTCTCTCTCTCTCTTTCTCAGTGAACACTTCTTTCATGTTGTATTATCCCCACGTTCTTATGTTATATAATTTGCCCTCTCTGCAACAGTCACTCTCTCAAACTCTTTATATATCCCTGTCCCTATGTACTTGTCTCGCTACGGGGACAGATTTAGAGACGAGATATGTTCTTAACGTAGAGAAAATCGAAGTCTCCTAAAAGAAACACTCTGAATTCAGACAAATAAAAATGTTCTGTCTGCAAATATTTCACATACACTGGACGAGGACATAACTATAAAGTATATTATCAGAACAGATACTACACCTACAAGTCATGATTAATAAAAAAAATAATAATAAAACTTAAGACTTGGCATGATACATTATAAACGCAAGAATCTCATTGAACCCGTCGTTTGAGATGGAAAGAGAGGAAAAAGGTAGAGATAGCGACTGAATCAGAGTAATTGAGGACATTCTGTTTTTGAATGGATACATTTTTTTCCTGAATATTCCGGATATCTAGCTACTTTCTCTCCCAATGGCGAACTCCCGATATGCATTATCGGTTTGTTTAATTTTTTGTTTCGAAGTGTCATACCTTAGAAGTTTAGCATGATATTGTGGAGAAGATGTAGTTTCGTCCGCCCTAATACATAATCATAACCGAATTCGCTAGTGGTTTCTGCGACCTGAAACACTCGACAATCAAGGACGCTCGCCGAATAGTTGCGTTTAACGAGAAAAGTCTTGATTTTCTTTGCCGTGACACCATCATTGGAGTGTCAAGTAAGTAAGTGTTAGCGTGAATTCTGAAAACATATGATAGATACAGTTATTTTGTTTGCTGTAGAAAAGTTTATGAGTCTTTCAACATTAGAACATTAGTCTCTAATCACAAATCGCCGGTAAATAAGACTTTTGCTGATGTCGCCCACGCCATGTAGGCATTCCAGTCACTAGCAATGGTTAGAAGGTCACTCCAAAGGCACGTAATCAAACGTAGTTTGCAAGCTGTTGTAGAAAAGAGTGTGTAGCTTAATCGGCAGCTTAAATATGGGAGCATATACGGCAATGACACTGACATTAATGACCTAAACTTTCAAGCGGATACGGGCTAGACGTAGGAAAAATGGTCATCATGCGAGGAGTGATACATTAGCAAGATAACAAAGAGTGAAAATAACTCGATGAAGACCATAGTTATCGGTCAGAAAATTGTGCTCAAGGTTGTATGAGTCGTCGTATTGAGGATTTTAATTTAAGACACCTCGTATCAGGAAGTCTAACTTTAGAGTGACAGACTATGTCGATGTCGTACTTGAAATTGTGGTACATTGTGAGGGTTTGGGTTTCTTCCTGCATCAAAGTGTTGACGTTCAGATGGGCATAAAATAATAATGTCCTTACACCATGATCATCCAAGTTTGCTGATACAACACATACATCACTGGGGCAGCGAGCGTGTTAGTTTACGCGTACTCCCTACCATAAGTCGTAATATGTCGTGAGAAAAGAATGAAAGAGTGTATGGAGTATCTTCGGAGCAGTAAGATTCACAAGCGGTCCGTAGCCGCAAGTATATCCCAGTTGGGGGGAACGTATTGTTTGCCGTATGTTATCTCTAAACGCAGGAACAAGACGATTTGAAGCCGCCAGTTTCCGAATGCTTTTTAGTTTTCACCAGAGTTCCGATTAACCGCATTGCGGTCCTGCACCCGCTAGGTGTCAGACCAATCCGTCTTCGGTGATCCTACAAGGAACAAGTTCCCGTCTCCATAGCTCTGAAACTAGCCGTTCACGGTGAGGTGGAGTAGCATTTAAGGAATTGTACATATGTTTTGATTGCGGCCTAACGTGCCATCAATACGAATTAATCAACTGCACTGTTCCCTCAATAAAGAACGAAACCCAATGATGTCTATAATATGCTGTTGTTTTATTTATATATATATATATATATATATATATATATATATATATATATATTTACGTTTTTTCTACGTATTATTTATCAGAAACCACAGCGTAAAAGACATCGCCAAATTTCGATCCTCGTAAAAGGAAGAAGCAGTAAAAATATCCCTGCCCCTGTTTAACAACTAAATAATACGTTCATTGTTAATTTCTTGACAATTTGACAAGAAAACAGAATATTATAAATAAGGTCCAGTAGCATTATTTTTTTATTTTAATTCATGCAAGGGGACATAAAATTGGTGCAAAACTGTTTTGTTTGGGTACTTTTTTTCCATTTTACTCGTCTTAGTACGGGTATTCTACCGAGTATATATATATATATATATATATATATATATATATATATACATTATATGTGTGTGTGCATATATGTATATATATCACGTTGTAACGAAAGTTTTTTTAACAAAAAAATACATAATATCAAATTTATTTGATGTTACGATAAAATTCTTTCCATTTCCGACTGAAAAGTAGAAATACCTAATTTTAGTAAAGTGTTATCATGGTAACAAATTACGCTGCCCATAACTATTAAATACTTGCTCCAATATAGATCCACATTATCTTTTTACGCGTAATCAATGTACGTGTTGAGTCACATACAATAACATCTATTTCTGTTATCGGATGCAAGTAGCTATTTCTTTTCTGATTGCAGATAAAAATGTTGCTTTTCTCTACGAGGTTTACTATAATCTGGCTCATTTTCTTGTTTTTGTTCATAATTCATGAATCCTTGAATTGCATGAATTGTTTTGGCGGTAGTGAAATGGATACAGACGTTTAATTTTGACCGAGCCATACTAAGCTCAAATCTTGATGAATCTATATCACCACGTCTACAATGCATGTCTGATATCCTCACGTTAACTCTTCTGTAAGTACCAGGTTAGCGGAGTCCAAATGTAGATCCTCTCTTTGAAACGGACTTCTAGTATTCCGAAAGTTCAGACAGCGACTCCCACAATTCAACACCATCAGACTCCTGCCCTGCGACTCCTTATTTTATAATCTTCTAATATTGAGACTAGTAATACTTCGATTAAAAAGATTTGACTCCTAGTATTCATACGACTACGACACCAGTTTCTTCCCAAAACTCTGACTTCTACCTGATCATAGAAAGAACCGAGGAAACAATGCCAACAAACAGAATCGAACCAGTCAAAATTCTCTAATATGATTATTCATAAGAATTTACTGTTTCATTGTTTGGAGAGATGCTATGTGAAATGGTATAGTTCAAAATAGATTGTGATTTCGGCAAATCGTTGTTTTTGTTTGTGAAACAAAATAAGTGCTGCTATATATTTGTCTCGATTGATCTTTTGTGTAGAACTTTATTAGTGACAATCTATATTCACACTGAATCTTTGCCAATATTTCTCATACAGAATTGCATAATATAAACATACTTATATTTAAGTCATCATTTTCTTAATGGAATCTTTGCTGTGAATCTTCTAGTAAAAAGACCAAGTTCATTGTTATATGTCTTTGCACATCTAATATTTTACTTGTTTATTAGGAGAGAGCTTCAATGCCTACTAAACACTATATACAAATGTATTAATTCTCCCTGTACAGGTTTTTATCACGTCAACCTATCATAAGTGTAGCGTTGTTGCTTGTTTGTTGTTATTGTGTTTCCATTAGTTTCCGGCTCGCGGATGTAACGGTTTCACATACATAACATTCAAATAGGAACACATAAATACATATGAGTGACAAGAGTTGATGTATGCGCTCCGATCGCTTCCTTCGTAAGAGGTCGAATCCCCGTAAGCATTTATGTATATAGCATGAGAAATATACAAGGGAGATGATTACAGATTACAGATAATTACAGAATGACTAATGTAAGGGAGGTAATAAGTTACAACCTATATCTCCGATATAAACATTGTTGTCGATTCCAAATGCACGACACTACACACCTCTCCACCTCCATTAAGTGTACGCGTGTGTAAGTATGATAAAGGGGAGGGAGTACAGTCCATTATTGTCCATCACTTATGTATGCAATATGTCAATGGGGATTCTCTGATTTCAAGGGGAACCCTCAAAGTACATTTCACCGATTAAACAATTGTTTCAGTCAAGAGGGAATCGTTTTTTTTTTCTTTTTTTTGCAAAATACATAAATGAAGACTAACTTACGTCGTCTGCAGGATAGAGGAGGAGGGATCGACTTTCGATTCTTCAGAATCAGAATCTGTTTCTGATTCCTATTCTCTCACCTTCAGGGGATCTCTCCGAATTTGTACGCGTGAAGAGTTGTCTCTAGGTGGACGTAGAAACTCTCGTCCTTCTTTCCCTGTCTGCATATGTCACTGCTTTTCTTTTTTCCTTTTCTCTGCGCATTGTAGGATAGTCACGATTCTGATAGATCTTTTGAGAAAAACTGAGGAATCAAAGGTGTTAGATTCCGGTTCTGAACTGTGCGCTTCACCGATAAAACTGGTTGCTTATCTTTTTTCATCCCTGAAAAGAGTTGTATACCAGTTATGTTGTTTTCTTCCTTCAGTGTTCTTGGGTTATTTCGTTTCATTCGAAGTGTTGATAGCATTCCCTGCTGATCAACTAGTCCATTGCCCTCGCGTTTCTTTACTTTAGCTTCGATAACTTTGCTTGTCGTTGTCGTCTGCTCTGTGGGCACTGTATAGAGACTATATGTATCCTTCATGTTGCCTTCGTTATTGACCTTTCTGCCAAGGTACGTGGCACTTTTGGGACTTTGTCAGCTCTCTTCTTATGTAGTAGAATTAAGTCTGGGCTTGAGTATCTGAAGGTTTTTCGTGTAAAACCTTCTTTCTGTCAAGGTACGTGGCACCTTTTGGGGCTTTGCCAGCTCTCTTCTTATGTAGTAGAATTATGTCTGGGCTTAAGTATCTGAAGATGTTTCGTGTAAAACCTTCTTTCTGTCAAGGTACGTGGCACTTTTGGAACTTTGCGAGCTCTCTTCTTATGTAGTAGAATTCTGTCTGGGCTTGAATATCTGAAGGTTTTTCGTGTAAAACCTTCTTCTGTTATTTGCCTCTGATACGGACTCTTCAAATGATTTTGGGGCGACATCAGAGTTTGGCCGAAATTGTCTATGTTCTCGTCTTTCGTTTCGACCAGGGACTTGCATGTTTTTTCAGTATCTGAAGGTTTCCGTGCAAAACTTGCATCGTTTTTTTTTGGGGGGGGGGGGCACGGGCTCCTCGAAAGGTTCTGGAGCAACATCAAAGTTTGGTCAAATCTGTCTCTCCATTCACTCCTTGTGTTCTGTTCTTTCGTTTCGTTTCTTCGTATAGTTCAGTTTTTGTTTTCGTTCTGTTTCTTCGTATAGTTCAGTTTTGTTTTCGTTTCATTTCTTCGTTCCTTTTTCTTTCTTTTTTTTTAAAACGTGAGTTTCTTGTTTAAAATTCTAGTCGCCATTTGTAGCGTTGCTACCTTGTCGATTGTTATTGTGTTTCCATTAGTGTCCGGCTCGCGACTGTAACGGTTTCACATACATAATATTCAAATAAAAACACAGAAATAAATAAGAGAGACAAGAGTTGATGTATGCGCTCTGATCGCTCCCTTCGTAAGAGATCGAATCCACGTAAGCATTTATTTCTATAGCATGAGAAATATACAAGGGAGATAATTACAGATTACATAGAATTACAGAATGACTAATGTAAGGGAGGTAATAAGATACCACTTATATCTCGGATGTAAACATTGTTGTCGATTCCAAATACACGAAACTACAATAAGGATACTCCCTAGAAGAAACCCCTGAAAAAATATTCAAAATTACGTACTATTCAAAGCACAACGACGATCCTCTCAGAATGGCTCCATACTAGCTTATACAATGAATGATGAATATTATCCTAGTATTACTGTCTCAAGTAAGAGCACCAAGCTAGATACTCCACAAGACCAGATAGAATATTGTCTTGGAATTGGAAAGGATCAAAGAATTACCACAAAAATGTATAACATAGCAAAGTGATGTATTAAGGGAAACGAATATGACTATTCTTCGCTGCTTTAGTTACTCAATGTTTTAGATGTAGTAAGCAACACTGAATAAATAGTTGGATATTACCTGAGGAAATCAAGTGTTTGTCCAAGTAAGGACCCTCTTTGTTTTTGAAAGCTTCTAGAAGCAGAAACAAAAGTAGATACATAAATTATGCATGGAATAATTTAATTTTGATTCGTCATTTAATTGACGTCGGTTATTTGCACTCTTGGAATCTGTTTGCTGTTTCAGTCTCAGTAGTTCGCATATTCTTTTGTTATCGTTAATTATTTTGAGCGGTTTAGTTTACTGCTTTCGATTTAGGAGTATCATCCTTTGGTTTCGATCGCGGTATTGCAGATGTCGGATATTTGTTTACTTGTGGTAAATATATGATCGTTTTATATATACATTTTTTCAATGTCTGTGTCTTCGAGTAAAAAATGAACGTCGTCAATATATCTAAAGTATACAATGTTTAGAGGTAAACTAAAAGTCAATGTGCCAGTTCTAGGAATTCTAAGAAAGGACAGGTTAATGCTTTTCTCAGAGGGTTGCACATAGGGCGTCTGAACTTTTGCTCGTAGAAGTTATTTTCAAATTGAAAATACGTCATATCAAATTGAAAATCTGAAAAAACAAATAAAACAGAGTCAAACCTTTCATGAATTCCACTAATCAAACAAGAAATATAACTCGATAACATTTATAGACACACCTAGAATTCTAATAAAATCATACAATAGTATATCCTTTAAATTGCATCGCAAAACTACACACAAAAATGACTATATCCATTCACATAACAACAAAATAAAAACAGGCATGATAGTCGTAGTATGTAGTCCACCATATCTAGACAAATAATTATATACATCACAAATTCACTGAAAACATTACAGTACTCTACATATTTCATATTGAATACAAAGAGAGAAGCCCAACAAATACTTTCGAAAAATATAAGCAAAAACTTATACACCGGACACTTCTCTCATAAACACCCATCTTCTGTTACATACCCATGATAATAATACAATAATTTGTAACACTCCAAATAAACTAGGAATTCTGACAAAATAAACAACATCACGAATTATAAACAGAACATTAAAAACAATAAAACATTTTCATAAAACTACATCTCATGCAGGTATCTATACTATTACATGCAATAATTGTCATCAGATATACGTATGGGAAACTCAACGGGAACATAAAAGAGATATAAACATTTGTCTAAACTTACTGTTCTCTTATGCAATACATCACGATCATTCATTTAACACCGAACAGACTATGCTCGTAAAATTCAATGTTACGAAGACTTCTTGACTAATTATAAACTCTAACACAATCAAACAACGTAATGGCCGCAATAATATATCCCCTTTAATCAGCAAACCCATTCTATCCGAACAGAAATTGAATTCGGATCTAACCTTGCTATGTTACACTGATCTCACACCATCACTTTACATATCATAATATCGATGATTACATAGATAAAAAAACAAAATAAAAAATGAATAAATAAATACATCCGTTTCATTTCATAAGCATATTACACATTTCAAATTCTAACGGTAATATTCTGTTCGAAAAATATCAAAAACATTTTTTACACGTCCCAAACGGACTAAACTTTTTCAAATATTTGTACTCGCGTGTTATTTCTTTTAAACAATCATCCTGAGGAAGTCTCTGAATAAAGACGAAACATTGATGAATACACAAATAACATTTTTTATTTTTTTTATTTTTTGATTATGTTGAAATATTATTTCCATGTTATTATCATATATGTATATATATATATATATATATATATATATATATATATATATATATATATATATATGGGTGTGTATATATGTATATATACACATATATCTATATTTATATACATATAGTATTAGCATATATATATATATATATATACATTGTGTATGTGTATGTCAGTATAGTCTCCCTTAATGCTAATTCTTTTTTTTCTTATGACCGTGTAATTATGGAATGCCGTTTCAATTTCTACTGCTGTTGTTACAGAACGTACATCGCGCCTTATCATTTCTTAACAGGGGTTTAATTTCTCATGTCGATTAGCGTTAAATTCATGATTAAGAAAATAATATATTAGTTCTGTGTTTCTTTCGTTTTCCTTCCTGAGCTTTTTAACCGATTTTGGTTTCGACCTGCTCCATTTGGAATTAACAAAGCGGGATACGTTTCCTATGTTTGAGACAGGAATACCCTACCAGTATCGACTTCTGCTCCTGGAAACGTAAGCTGTCGTTATCCAATATACAGCTCTAAAGTGTGTCACCGTTGTTAAGTCTTAGAACCTCTTTTGATTTTGCCTAAAACTATCGCCTTCAGCTACCGCCATCTAGCACATGTGATACAATGTTCGTTACATTATAGTCACAAGTGTAATTTGAATCATACAGTCGAACCAAAACATAGTGAAGAATCTACTTTCTTTGTTCGCCCGTATAGATCAAGTAATGGCCTTAGTCGCGTGTTGAAAGTCACGTAAATATTAAAGGAAGCGGGGCATAGACAGAGCGACCACTAATATGCTGTCGTTATAGATAACTGGTAGCCACCCACAACCAGAAAATGACATTCTTTAAGGAGTGAATTCGGTGTATATTTGAGTCTTAAATTTGAAGTGACTTATAAATGTTACATTTAAACCATTTTGGTGCATAGAAAGAGGGCATAAAGAGAAAACGATGACTACATCTAATAGCGTGTTTAAATAATTTAAAAGAAAAACTCTCATTACAACCTGATGTATGTTTATTAATATAATTCCATGTACATGTAGAAATAAATATAGTTTTCCGAATATATGTATATAACTATATAGTGATATAGTTGTATATAAATGAATATAAAAACACTTATATACAAACACATATATATATATTTATATATGTATATATATATATATAATATATATATATATATATATATATAATGTGTGTGTGTGTCTATGTGAGTAGATAAATTTATAGATAACTACATAATACATAATATAGCTTGGATGTGTGGCCAAATTCAAGTGATTTAACCACAATCAATATTAGACGATGAAAAGTTTCTGAAAAATAATTCTAGAGCAATTAAAAATTATTTCGTTTCCGACATTGCTAAAAGTACTAAATTAGACAAATTGGATTTTATTGCAATATTAACGGTCTTTAAATTAGATTTAGCAGGTTTCTCACGAGATATGTAAAGTTCAGTCGTTTCTCTCTGCAATTCTGAAAATGCACCAAGTCTATAAAATTCGAATGTATAAAATGTCTACGTACGTTTTTATTGTATAGCGACGATGATGAAATGACTGTGTATATTGCAATTTTCTACATACGAGAGCTTTGCTTTGTTAGAAACAAAATAAATGTAAAAATCTTTAACGTTTCATTTTACTTCGGTCGAAGTTCTAAGAAGTAAAGGGGTCAATTCCTAGAGCTAACGCTTGATCTATATATGAGATACATAGATATTCGAATATTCCATTTAAGTTCTCATTTACCTGTCCAACCTCGAGTAAGTAAAGAATGTAGAACATTAATTTACCTTTTTCCAATAGACCATTTAACTATGTTATATTATATATTTCTATATTATATTGAATATTTGGTCAGGGTTTACTTGTAAGAGAAAGTATTCTCATGGCATGATGTTCTGACAAACCTCTGTACGTAGAGACCTTACACACTTGAGGAGAATGTTTAGTAAGAATTCAAGTTCTCTCCCTCAAATTCAAGTTCTCTGGATGTATATATGATGACTGATAACACATCTTTTTAGAATCGACATGGCATGATAAATAACATATTTTAAACAATGTACACTTGTCAAACTCTTTAAGTGAGATAATGCTTAGTGTATAACAAATACTACTCTGTAAGCAAGTGCTACATCATCGGAAGCAAAATAATCGCAGGTGTAATATCATAGTTTTTCCTTCGCGTAGATGCCTGCCAGGTCGATGGCTGAAAAATACAACTCTGCCGGTGAGTTTACAACAGCGTGATAATTTTATGTCTCAACATATATATATATTTTATATATATATATATATATATATATATATATATATATATATATATATATATATATATATACTAATATGTGGGTGTATTCATTTGTGCTTATATACATATTTGCATACCTTCAATCTTGAAATAAATGTAAGTGTTATTAACAGTATCACTACATATATTCACAAAATTACAAATATGTTCGTTCTTTGCCGCTTTTAGCCATCTGTCGCTCTTGAAAATACGCACGCAACGTTTCGGTGAAACGTTTACTTTCCTTCTTAATTCATACCTTCTGATATTTTATCTTTTCATCTATCCATATATATATATACATATATATATATATATATACATATACATATATATATACATATATATATAGTAAAGTCGATCAGAATATTGAAATTAAACTAATATAGTAATGCATCAGGCAAATAGATATTTTTTAACTATCCCATATAATTTATTTTACCATATACTTTGCAAAATATAGTAATTATCTTCTTTTTTTTTTAAATACTTATATTGGTCCTGATTTTTTATTTAACACTTTCCGATCATGATATATATAGAAAAAATAGATTCAGATTATGAACAAAAAGAGGTTACCATTCCCACTTCGACTTAGTGATCACGTAAACATAGGTAATTTTTTATAAATAAATATAACGCTATTCATTCTTAAACTTATTTTAATATCATAATAATCATTTATAACAACTATTTAACATTTTGTTTTTTATAATGCTGCTTGCAGCAGTGTTTAGAAGTGCTGAAAGTTAATTGAGTATGTTTTCACTACTTTATTAAAACAATAATTATAATACATATGAACTATGTTTGATTGCTTATTTTAATGAAATAGTTTCATTTTAGATTTAATATGTAAATGATTTTGGAATATGATGTTAGTTAAATGTAATTAATGATTCGTTTACATTTTTGAAAAACGTATTGCAGTGTCTAGACAAGTTAAAGAAACATTATATATGAGCGAATACTTAACTCTATATTACGGGGTTTAAGGAGATTTACGTTCATAGATAAAGATTATCGGCCAATAAAATGGTAAACGATTTAAATAAATAAGATACAAATATGTTTCCGTGTAGTACTTCTCAATCATGGCCAATTTAAGCAACTATGTTTATGTCGTCTCAAACAGCTACATATAAGCATAGCAACAGCAGCAGCCTCTCAAGCTACCGTCAATAACAGTTTTAGCAGAAATAACATGTGTATGCATGTAACATTAACTCTCGTCATAATCAAAGCGTCAATAACGCTCACATCTTTTTATAAATTACCGACCTGAAATCATCATCGCCATAATCATCATCATTATAATCATCATGTGGAATTCAAACGAGATTTTCGATCTTACAAAAAATAATAAACATACGTACATGACTCATTGCCGGACAGAGACAGAGCGACAACGAAAAACAACTCAAATTATTTTTATTCAGCATAATTGTAATTTCCAAAAATACAATGTGTTTAAAATTCGTTGTCTTTTTCTACTGCTAGTATCCGCTTAATATAAGACCTGATGTTGGCAGGTAGAGATAATATTAATACATAGGTAAATTCAATTTAACTTACTTTTTCATCTCTTTAAAATGTTATTTTATGGCAACCCATAACTGCCGGGTAAATACCATTTGAATTTATATATTTTATTTAACTTTAAAAGTTTACAAACGTTTAAGAGTATATCAAATTCTCTTTATAAAATATATTGTGGCACGAAATCGAAATTGGGTGGGTGGGATGGTGGTCGACTGTCGTCCTCTTTGGCTATTGCCTTAACTAGTTTCAGTTACTAAAATACCACATTTACTCTATGGGTAAAACCTACTTCAAAAGTATCAGCAATGGTTTGAGGTTTTTGGTTTAACAATCAATATATGTACAAATTCATCAGTTGATATGGGGGTGCTAAAAACAGAGATGGCTAAAAATAAAGTGCTTAGTTTAGTCGGACCGTCCCAAATCAATCTAGGTGTGAGGAGCTCTCTGTGTTTGCAGGTGGTTTCAAGAGACGAAAACAGCAAGACAGTTGATGAGTGGGAGACAAAAGGGGAACGGCTATATTGTATCACTAGCTTAGAGACTTTGCAAACTGGGAAGGGGTCTGATAGGACCTCAGATCGGTGCGCACCATGCTTAAGCACGTACTCAAACTAGGTTCGTCGAAACACACATATAGCGGTGTGTATCCACCTTCTTTAAAACAGAAAAATGACCACTACTTTAAAGTTGTTTTAAGTGAGAAGTCAGATCGTAATCAAACTGTGACTAATCCTCGTTCCTTACGGCTAAGCCTTAGGTCTACACTAAATGTTTAACTACTGATAGGATTGTGATCAACACCATTTGTTTCTCCCTAGTCCACGAAGGTATCGCACTGTAAACTACATATGTTACATCACGGAGTACCAACTGCTCTGGGACGATACGAGTCTTCACTTCGTTTATATACTTCCAAAACTCATTCAACTTGCTGTAATTGAAGGAGTGCTCGGCCGTTTTTTCCTCAACATCCATGTAACGCATAATACTAGGGGTTAGGCTGTTTTTTTGCTTCAAACAGTTTGTCATTAAGGGGCAGCGCACACCGGACAAATTGCACAATCAGAGAATTGAGATGATTCCGGACTGGCACCTACTTCACTGGCAGCGAATCTTTTCCTCCGACAATACCTACAGCTCCCCAAGCAGATCTGAAGCAGTCCCGGGCACTAGCTTCTGATTAAGCGTCTTTCTAGACCGTGCAAGGACACTGGACCCCGACAGTGATCTAAGCGCAGCTCGGCATTCGTTGAAGAACTGCAATTACCCCCTTGGTCTACATCGGCCTTCAACCAAGTAGTCAAGGGTGAGGTTGGGAAAAACATTCTAAATCTCAGGGCTCAACGCCGAGTCCCTTATCAAGGTTCGGCTCAGAAGTGACAGACTCTCTGCATGGCAATGTCTTGCTAAGTCGCGCACCCCACGAACCCCCTCATTGGACGTTGAGTATAGACCTTTCTACGGCCAAGTCGCATCTTGCCCTGCGTAAAAATTAGAAAGGCTGACACGTAAACGCCGCTAAGCGGTCCGCAAGAAAAAGTAGTACAGCCAATCGATAAAGAATGAGAGTAAAGACTAAGCTGCGCACGCCTTAGCTCTGCCTTTGAGGAGAGAGACCCCTTCGAATCCAAATCATCTATAAAACTTTAAACTTTGACTGTACTTACAAACGGTTTTTTTAAAGCTGGAGGCCTGTTCCAAACCATACGCCAAGGATCCTAACCGGACCATCCGACCAGTTTAAAAGGCCTGGCAGCGTAGCCGCGCCGCTTCAGGCAGCCAACTTTAGGCCATTAGATTTGCTGATGTTGACCCTTGCCTTAGTCACCACGATGTCTTCAAATACGGTGACATCATCGGCATACGCGAATATTCCGGCGCGTGCACCATCGGGCAGGGCCGCTCTTGTCGCCATGTTCCTGCGCTCGCGCTGTAAACGCTCCAACGCAATAACATAAAGTAAGGATGACAGCGGACAACCCTGAAGTACTGACAAAGAAACGACGAACTATCGGAGCTGCATTCGTTTACCTGCATCATTGCCGTCGACTGGCTATACAGAATTGAGATATTTTTGTGGAAATCCGGATTAAATCACGCGAGATCTTGAACAGATCCCAGGAAACGAGGGTCGACTATATCGCTTTCTGTATAGCCAGTCGACGGCAATGATGCAGGTAAACTGATCTAAATTGGGCAGCGGACTTCAATGTCGTCTTCTAATCGCTCTATGATCGTGAGAACACGGTGCATACTCTTCTGAATCGATCTCCCCATCACATCAGTTTTGATCTGGTTCAACCAAGTCGGAAATAACAACCTGCAAACGGTTAGTAAGAAATCGTGCTAAAAATATTTAACTCTGTGTTTACCAGATTTGTGGGCCTCAAGTCATCTAAATTCCTTATATGCCAAATTCCTTCTTCAGTAATCTAATCAGTCTCCTGGTGACTTACGCAAGGATGGGTCCCTACTAAAACTAGTGGTTTAACATGTGCGACAGCATTAATATCAATTCGTAGGGTAAACCATCGAGTCCAGGCGATGTGTCCTAGCCGCCATACCCCAACACAAACAAAAACTCACGCACTGTAACTAACCCATAACAGCCAGCTAAGACGAGTCGGGCAAATAGCTATCAACCGCCTGAATGCGAAGTCTGGACAGTTGAGTGAAGCGACCAACAAAATGCTTGCGGAACCCCCACAGATTTCTCGAATAAAATAATCTGATCTGCGTCGAACCATAGCACTACGCTCTTTTGCGTCGACATTTACGGTTTTGTAAGACACTTTTTTACACATATACCTGACTATTAGATTCTTATATCGCTCGTTAGCCGAACCTTTAACATCGCCCTTGATTGTGCTATGGTTAGGGAGTACCACAAGGTACGGACCCCACTTAATCCCGCTGAATATAGATAATTAGCTTTTTTCCGGAAGGCATCTATCTCCAACAAAAAGGTTTTTAATTTCTAGTACCCAACTAATGTAGGTGTGGTCACTTTGTTCAAACGGGTCATAACTATATTGTGGATTTAGTGTACTAACCAGTGGAACTTGGAGCAAAATAAAGAGTTTAGATTACCTCTTCAAACTAACATAGTGTCAAAGTAGGTTCTTAATTAGGACGGCGCACTAGTATGCCACGTCCACATCTCCTGTCCGGGTGATCGATACGGAACCTGTCAACAGGATCGCACGAGGCCATCAGGTAAAACAGACTGCTCTCACACCTATCCAACTTTATTGCCCAGCCGACTTATGTATCTTTATATCAAGGATGACATTGCAAGCTTCCATTCAAACTATCTGCTTCGAACTCGTGAGAAACACCTCGAAACGTCGAAAAAAGGAAACCCTCTCTCCAAGTGGGTTGGGTACATATACCGCGCTGAACCGAAACTTGATGTTGCTAACGGCAGCCTCGACTATGGCCATAGTACCTTTTGTATCTGTGTATACAATGTTTACCCTATTGGGCAAGCTACGCCTCATTAAAAATAAAACACTCCAAGCATCACGTAATGTTTAAACGGATGACGACAGTTGTCAATCGAATCAGTGGACTTCCTGAAGCGCATCCACGTTTTTGTTGCCGTCAGGAGATCTCTTAGCATGCAGTTATCTTTGCTTCGGGATCTCATGCCCCTAGTATTGAGGAGTGCTAAGTTTAATTTCCTAAACATGATCACTATGAAGTATTGATCACTGACCTAAAATCTTCAAGAGTGTGGAGGCCGCAGGTCTGTCCCAGGATGTTCGGTCGTAACTCGACGGTCCTGTGCAGCACCGCAACGTCCAGAGGGAAAGTAAATTGGTCAGCACGATAAAAAGAAGGGTGAAAATAAATGGGGAGATTATGTTCTGCCCTTTCTATAAATTAAGCGATGGATGCTCTTTTCCCACTAGTTTAACACAAAGTACCACATTTACTGCATCGTTAACCATTCCCCAGAAGCACTTGGTCTTCTGGAACTGCCGTGACACAGCCCCAGGAAGGACATTACCATTAGGGCGTCGGGACAGTTCTGCAGATCGTCAACTGGCTAGTCATCGGCTGATTTTAAGATTTGCAGCGATTTAATGTTTTGCCGCACTGTTAAAAAAGCCGTTGCATGCAGGGTATTTACTTTGCAGATCTCATCCCCGGGTAAGAATGTGAGCTTCCTGTGTTTGGTAGTCCTTATTGGCTATTGCGTCACACATCGGATTCTTATTCTCTCTTGTTTAGTCGCGTGAGCTCTCTATGGAGACTGATACAAGACCAGGATTGGGGGTTGGTGTTCTTAGTTTAACTTGAATTAGTGTAGGGTGGGTATAAAGAGGTCAGTTGGGATTAGAGTTGACGCTTGGGTTTGGAGGGGGCTTCCGTCCATTTTTCCTCTGTAAATTGAGTTGGGGATTAGCCTCTTTCTTTTTCTTACTCTTTGTTTCTCTTTGTTTTGGTTTTCTTGACTGAACTAGATTATTTTCTGTATGTCACGGTTTCGTCTCCCTCCGACTCTGAAGATAGAACCGGTAACTTGCGCATCGCTGCAGCCGCCCTGTTTAGCGTTCCAGTTGTTTTGTCGTCGACTATTGCAGCTTAGGTTTTCGTACCTCCTGCTTTTCCGTTGTCTTTCTAGCGGGGGGGTGGGGTCCTTTCTGTCGTTGTCGCTGGTTTGTCTGTAGGCGTTGAGCTGGGTGTTTGTTCTGTGTGTCTTTTCTGTATTTCTCCGTGCCACTGTGTTTCGGCCCTCTTTGTTGGTGTCCTTCCCCTCTTCGACATTCACGGATACTGTTGTAAGCTGTGACTGTCGGGCATAATTTTTCTATGTGACTCTTCAGCTTACAGTGCCAGCGGTGTAGTTGTCTGCGCTCTATTATTACTAGCATAGTCGATGTTTCGTACCTGAGGAAAGCAGGTATGTTATCAAAACCTCTTTATTATATGTATGTGCAGAGTGTAATCCTCCATCATTGCACTCCTAGGACGTCTTACCGGGGCGACCCCCTCAACATCTTTAAATTCTCATTACTGTTCCAAGTTACTCCGCCTGAATGTATTACACTATTCTTCTGCTAAGGTAATTTGCCTTGAGCTTAAATTGTTTCCATTTATAGTCTGTCTGTGACACTTTTTTGGCGTCTTCCGGTTTTGGGACGCAGAACGTCCAACATGGCTTTACTCCTGTGCCACAGATACTGCATGAAAATGTTGAGGTCGGTGAGGAGCTTCGCAATGGTATTTTTCTAGGTCCCGGTCAGCCCTTTCAGCTTGATATCTTACGTAACTCGAGAGAGCGTCTTTTTATCGATGCTCTCCCATGTACGGGCTTGATAATGTCGCCTTATGTGTACTGTGTTACCTTGTGCGGAAGACGATAACTCGGGTGTCGGCTGTGGCTACTATTTGTTGGGTAGGTAGAATTTAGCCGACTATATTTCCGCTCAAAATCCATTCCGGCTGCGAGTTGAGTGGTCGCTGGAGATCTGGCTCACCCAGATTTTGGGGTCCTAGCAATTTCAGCTCCCTTTGTACTTCTTGGTCTGGAGCGATCGTTGTGAAAATAAAGGAATCCTTCACTGTCTGACGAGCTGCCGGACAGTGTTCTGATGTTCGAGCAACCTGGTGTGGGTCTGGGGAGAACGAATTTACTTTTATCCCCCAAGATTGGAGGAACCATTCTTTAGGGATGAAGCCTCTTTCTTATATTTATTTGCGGGAACTGTCCTTTTCTGTTTCTTCAGAATCCGGACGGTACGCTCTCTTTATTTGGTGTGTTTTTCCTTGCTCGAGGGAGTCGTCTCTTAGAGAAGCAGTGATTTTATTAAAAGCCTTTGAGAAAGCGGTCCCTTTCTATTCTGGAGAATCCAGGCGGTAAGTTTTTTGTATTTCGTTTTTTGCCTGTCTTTTTAGTGAGCAGCCTTTTTCTTAAGAGTGTTTAGTGGAGCAGCTAGTTTTGTCTGTTCCGAACTGTGGGATTCACTGTGTTCCTCCTCAAAATTTTTGGTAGTGGTAGCGGTATGTGTCTCCTCCATGTTGCCGTTTCAACAAGGGTGGATATATCGTATAGTAGGGGGCTATTTTCGGCGTGAAGGAACGCGCCAAACTTTGCTATAGAGGAACGATATACCTTGAGGGAGGGAGGGGGAATGTTAATGAGGAAGAGAGAACGTGTGTCTAACCTTCCATATCGCTCGAGGCTTATCTAAATCCCGAATAGGACAAACAACAGTGGGTCGAGCAGTTTAGGGTTCTGCTGACAACAAGTACGAAAGGAGAATATGTCATTGTCATTCCCGGCCTATTAGAATGGTAGGGTCAAGTAATAACAAGACGAAATCAATCTTTTAGAAGTAAGGAACAAATACTAGCTAATATTGCCAAAAGGCCGTGTAAGTATTACACATTCGAATAATATTTATCTATTATCATTATTATTATTATTATTATTATTATTATTATTATTATTATTATTATTATTATTATTATTATTATATATGTATATATTAATATTGTAAGTATTACACATTCGAATAATATTTATTTATTATTATTATTATTATTATTATTATTATATATATATATATATATATATATATATATATATATATATATATATATATATATATAGTGGATATTGCAGCTGAGATGATGTGCTTACATTGAAACACTAGTAAATATTCGTAGGCTTTTCTAATATGTATATAAGTTAAGTTTTATAACGTTCTACTTTGTATTCAATACTTTTCAAAAACGATTGGTTCGAAGCTTATCTGATAAACGTAATAAATTAATATATATATATATATATATATATTATTTTATGTATGCACACAGACAATATTGAAATGTGATATAATATATTGTGTACATATTTTCAGTATTTACTTCAACAGTTCTCAATACGTAAGTAGAGCTTATTAGATGTAGTATGAACATATATTTATTAAAATTAAGCTTGGCATAGGCGTCGGTGTTTCATCTACGCAGGGAATCGCCAAGCTAAACTATACATATACGTATCATTATATCTATTTGCGTTCTGTTAACTAGAGTTTTGTCTAGCGATCATTTCCTTTTAATGTTTGCCTGGAAACATTTGGAAGTCAGAATAAGGCAAACAAATCGATTTTTTTTCTTTGTGGTGAGAATCCACAATTGCGCGCAAACATCAAGTAATAATAACCACCGTACCAGCACGCCCCATTAAGTTTACTCTATATATTTTTCACCATCGTTCAATAAGGAGTGCTCGAGATGATGTTCAGAATCTTAATAATTTTCTTTTTCACCATAATTTTCGCCAATGCGTCATCTATCATAATAGCTAGCACAATATATATCTTTTAGATAAGAATATTTCATCTGTAGAAGTGAATTACAAGATACATGAAAAATATTACATTACTAGTGTTTTTCAATCGATGCTTCCAATATCAATAACAAGAAAAAATGTATGATTTTGCAATATAGTTAACAAGAAAGAGAGGTGAAAAACGAATAGACAATAAATGAATGTTATCAAATGCAAGAAATCTTACGTTTCTAATTATCTATAAGGATGTCAGTTGTGTTTACTGATTATAAATCTATTATCTATACATTTGTTAGCATCACATTTACTTAGCCCAGTCAGCGTGCTGTTCCAGATGGACGATCATTTTACCATTCGCTATACTGCGATTTTTTTAAAATAAAGAACTTTTAAAAAGTAAAGAATATAAATATTTGACCTATAGGTGACAGTTATTAGTTGTATTTTTGTTTGAATTTCGATTTTCCCGTTGTTAAACATACGACAGAGAACACTCGCATCAAGTAAAAAAATACAACGCTATCTTAAACCTGTGTTTTACAAGCCTGCTATCAAAACGATACAAAATTTGAAAAAAAAAAATAAAAACACTTAAAATAATTCAAAAAGTGAACAGTACGCAGGTCGATAGAAAATCAAATCTTGTGTTTGGTAAAAGTTATTTATTCAACACTTGAAATGCTTTCGCCCGGCACGAGTTTTTTATCGGCTGACGGGAGCAAACTCCATTTATTTATATAAAAAATAGCCATATATCAATATTACAGAGTTCAGAATTGATTTGCGGATACTTAGTTTTAAATTTTATTTTGTTTCTTGTTTTGCTTTTATATGTGAACGGTAATTTGGTATTTATTATAATACATAAAATGTTAGAAATGTTCAGTCATTTGGGAGAAGGGTGTTTTTGACTATACTAAGTGTGTGATCATTACACTTCAGTATAAAACCTAATTTTGTCTACAGAATATCAATACTGATTAAGTACCTAGAGAGGTAGTTTTCCTCTTCTGTTGATGTTTCCTACTTTTCCTTTCTTTAGCATCTTTGTTTTTTTTTTGTTATTGATATTGGACGCACCGATCAGAAGCACAATACTAATTTAATCTTTTTATGTATTTCCTAATTGGGATTTACAGATATAATGTCAGAAGACAAAAGATATACACGACGCTAGTTATTATAATAGATGGCGAAGGACGGAAATTATGGTTATAAAGAAAACTATTCCGATTCTGAACGTCATCTCAAACAATCCTCATTGAGAGAGGTTGAAAGAGATGGTGAGGGGATGGTTCGGGCGTACTGACTCTGCTGTTATTATTACTTGGTGTTTGCCAACAATTGATAGATTGCAAATCGTTCTCAAAACAAAGCAAAAAAAATCGACTCATTTCTTTATTGTGACTTTCAGATGTTTTCAGGCGAACATTAAAAGGATATGATCGCCTAGCAAAAATCTAGTTAAAAGAACGCAAATAATAATAATTATGAAACTTCTTTGAACGTCCATATATATTTATAAACACACACATATATATATATATATATATGTACTTATATATATATATATATGTACTTATATATTTATATAAATTATATTATATATATTATATATATATGTATATATTATATATATGTATGTATATATTTATCATATATATTATATATATAGTACATATATATATCATATATATTATATATATTATATATATATATAAATAAATATATATTACATGTATATATATATATATATATATATATATATATATATATATATGTATATATATTTGTGTGTGGTGTGTGTGTGTATTGCTTTACCGGTTTCGTTCGGATCTACGAACGTCTTCAGAAAAAGGTTACATTTTTTTAAAGACGTTCCTAGATCCGACTGCAATCGGTAAAGCTCCCGTTTTTGATGATTTATTTATATGTTTATTTTTTTCCTGTTTTCTTTTTTAACACATCCTGTCTTCACAGCATTCTATTTAATGATATATCGTGTATTTTGTCGTAGTCATATATATATATATATATATATATATATATATATATATATATATATATATATATATATATTATACGAATAACTACACATTTGTATTTATTATAGAGCAGGAAATGGCAGTGCTGCTCTTCTGTACACTCTAAATCTCGCAAACGCCTGATCGTCGTCTTGCCTTGAAATTGTGCGTCATTTACAGAGCACTATAATCGGTTAACCTCAGTCCATTTCGCTAATGAATTTAAAATTGTCTTAATTAATTATTCTGTTTTATTAATGCTATTAAACTTTAGCTGAATAATTGATGAACATAAAAACAAATCTTTAGTCAGAAACTATAGTCAAATTGGATTTATAATTGATTACGCGTTAGTAGTTCGACCACAGCCAAGCGGATTTTGATTAATTTGTCGTACTGGTGAAATTTAGCAATTCTATCACACAGGCTGTTGTTGCAAAAACAAATGGACGGCTGGTCGAACTTTGCGCTCGTTGATAACATATTTCTTCTGTTTCGGTCTGTCAACGTTGCAATTGAAAAAAATCTCTATAACAAGATCAAAAATAATACTTTCTCTAGTAAACGTTCAGAAAATACAATTAAAAACAAATGTATTAGGATAAAGACTACCTATTATTGTTAATCCAAGGTTTCGAGTGTAAAGTAAAATTATCCACTTCACTTTATCATTTCTCGTCGGTGCAAGGTTGCTTCCTTTACAAGTAAAACAGGATATTAATTTGGTAATAAAAATGATTTTATTTCTTTTGTTAGATTCATTCAAAAATTAACAAAATGGACCTCTGACATAAGCCGATCTTGCCGCACCAACTTTCATCTATTTTCCATAGGGAGGTCTGTCTCTCAGACTATCTTGGTTTTCAGCGACATGTCACTGTGTTAAAAAGGATTTGTTTACGTCACCCGTCATATACTCTGTTGTAAATGTATGTGACATGAACAAAGAAATGTTTCCGCTTTGATATTTTTAAATTACTTATGTTGACCTAACATTCGACTGTCTCCGTCTCGGGTTCAAACCGGCGTCTCACGAAATATCATTACACAAATACTGTTTAGACGTTTTATACCATATTCATATGTGGATATGTGTGCGATATATTGTATGCCGTAACACCTAACAGAATTAATTAATGACATGAATAGAAAAAAAGATAAAATAAAGACAACCATAATGGAAGATAATGAAGTCACAACAGAAGTACAGGACACTTCGGCCAAAGTGAACGACATAGCCAATATAAAAACTGGTTAGGCATATATGGTCCTATATTACACCTAAAACTTTATTGAAGCTTTTCCTAGATACACAACATAAGGAAAACATGACATAGTTCTAAATAAAACAGTTTGTAGTAGGAGTAAAATACAGGACAATGCGCATTAGTGAATAGGGAAAGTTAACGAGGCAAAAACGAAAGTATGAAGGTTGCATGAAAAATGGAGGTTTCTCGATGAGCAGGCGGCTGTGTTATTTTGTTTATAGCAGGATACGTGAGATAGTAAGGAGTAGGTATATAGACAAAGAAAAATAAGATGGTAGATATACAAATAATCCCATCTGATATTATAAATATTATATTCTACTTTCATCTTTCTATGACGACTATAAGAACACAGCACTGGCTGACAAAAAAATGTTAATCAAGTTTCTCAATAGATTGACTAGATTTAGTCATGACTCTTCACGTGCCTGAAGAAAACTCATGGGTGTCGCAAACGTTAGCAGTTGTTGGTGAGTTCCTGTTCACATCCGAACAGAACATTAGATCATTAGTTCCTCAACATGAAAATATGGATCAAAAAAGAAAAAAACAGGAATTGTCCCTTTTGTTTAATCAAACGTCCACCGTGTTGCTTAAAATATATATTCTAACATTCATAATGATATGTTTATTTGTCTATAAGAGAATGTATATAAAAATATGTAAATATATGCACATACTCAAAATTATATATATATATATATATATATGCAGACATCTGCGACTTAGTCGGCTTGCACACATTGGGTACGCTCCAAAATAAATTCCCAGAGCATTTCTTTGGTATTTACATAGATGACGGACTTAGCTTGTCACGTAAACACAACGGGAATACACTAGATAGATTTAGAATAGATTTAACAAACAACTTTTCAAAAACTCGGTTTCAAAATCACCATTAAAACGCATTTAGACTAAATAGATTTCCTAGATATCATACTGAACCTTACAAACAACGCACACAAACCTTTCCACACACCCAATGAGATACCCCAATACACACACAATGGATCCTGCCACCTCCCCACTGTTTTTGTTTTAAATGTAGTCAATGATATTAGCCCAAAAATTAAAACCTCTCATCCAGTCCCGAAATGTTCAACCAGGCAGCACGCTATTAAAACAAAGCGCGTCGCGACAGCAGGTTCAGAGAAAAAATCTCACACATCCTTACCCAAGACCAACCACGGGGGAGCTGCACTAGAAGGAGGTCGGTGATCTTCTTTTCCCCACTGTATTTCACCAATACCAAGACAAACACTTCCCTCCACACACAACCTGCACACACTTTTTAACATAAATGCTATTAAGGTTAGCAACTATACTACCCCATCTATGAGAAAAATCATCTCTACGGAACCCAAATCAATTGTAAATGCAGGCTGCTCATGCAGGACTAAAACAACTGCCCCATAGAGGGGAATTGCAAAATCGATTCCCTCGTATATGAATCACCGTCACAAACCAGACTACAGGTAGAGCAGAAAAATACATTGGCATGACGCAGGGAGGCTTCAAGCAAAGATTGTACGCAAACAGCAACACATTTAGATACAATAACAAGGAAAATACGGCACTCACGACCCAGATATAGCAACTTAAACGTGTAAAAAAAACCTTCACCATCAAATGGAAAGTAATTGAGAGAAGACCATCTTTCTCTCCAGCCATAAATAGATGTCCTCTTGTGACGCAGAAAAATGTTATATATTAAGGGCCATCATTGACCCAAATACAGTCTGTTTGAATATTCGAGATGAAATCTTTAAAGGATGCATCAACAGGAGACAAGCACTACTCATAAACTGGGCTTACCGATACACATAAAGGCCTAGTTACACCCCCTCTACCAAATACATAACCCTATAATTGCTCCATTAAATACCGACTTCTACTCCGGAAAGTTCTCCCAAGTATCAACCCCAATATATATAATTAAAATTAAAACAATAGGAACAAATACTTTAATCTACACAACTATTAAAGTGCTATAATTATATATTTCCCAAAAATATTAATCCAGTCATTAAGAGGGTAACAGCCCCATTTCACATTATTATTACTCCCATAAGTTCCCCCCATTTCTCGGTCACAATGCTAATCTCCAATATCGCCCACACAGATCTAATCTTGCCGACCCAATCCTTACTCTTATCTCTAAACCAGTTTAAATCAGTATAGCAATATTATTACTCACATAAGCATTCACTATAGCTTAGTTAATAATGTTAAATACCGAATACATATCATTCGAAAACCCTACAGAGTTACTGCCCTTAGACTGCCCGGATGATATCCTTATTTAAATTCGTTTGGGATTAATTTAAAGTCCTTTAATTGAGACTTTAAACTTGAATTTAATGGGTTTTTTTTGCTTTTTTAGCTCTTCATAAGTATTATCCTTAACCCCAGTTTTTCTCCCAAAGTTCTTTAGAAGACACAGTATTACACCTCAAAACAATTACAGCCAAATATCCGCTACTCATAAATATTGGTTCACGGGGTTTATATAGAAATATATATATATTTTTGTTATATCTCTTTAAATCTTCTCATGTTTAAATCTCAACTGTTACTATTCACACCCCTTTTAAACTAAATTAAAAAATAACCAACATCATATTTTAAGCAAATAACGCGTCCAAGCGAGAGTGACACGTGACTTAAAATTTCCGAAACAGATGACAACAGCTGAAGAGAGCCAGATGGCTAAGTCCTTCTGTGCTCGAAATCGACGGTACGAATATTGCACTATTTTTTCTGTACCAATATATATATATATATATATATATATATATATATATATATATATATATATATATATATATATATATATATATATATATATATTACTTCTGAACAAACATGAATTGAATGAAAATGTCGTTTGTCTGGAAAATCGTTTGATGTGTTATCGACTAAAATGTTGAATTTGCCAAATAGGAAACTCTTTGTCGAGTAAACACTTCCGTTTGTCTAATTAATTGTATGGAGGTAATTGCTTTTATTCAAAAATATAATCATTTTCATTTGATAATAAATTTGATTACTCTAAATTCAACGTATATATTCATATAAGACTTGCACGGCGTTCGGTGTTACCCGCGGGTTGTGGTTAAAAATAGTGTCTAAACCACAACAAATCTAACAGCAAGATTGAATAGAGCAGTCATGTTCGATTTGTTTCTGTCAAAAGCACATTTATACATTATGTCTAAAATAAAATAATGTTTGAAGTCTTATTTTGAAAAAAGTAATTTCTCATTAGTTAAGCCTTGCTTAAAAATAAAAAAATAAGATATGAGCGCGGTAAACTACTTTATTTTAAAAAAATGTTATGCAGCTGAAAAACGCTAAATGGATTTAACAAGATTTCGTTTTTATTATCTTAGAAGTTTTGATTGCATCACTTTACATGTTCGTAGAATTCAAATGAGAGATTTCCCTATCTTATTAAGATACAATAAAGTTTAAACATTTTACTGTTTTAACATATATATATATATATATATATATATATATATATATATATATATATATATGTATATATATATATATATACATATATATATATTTAATTTGATACAGAAAAATTAGTACAACATTTGTACCGTCGGTTTCAAGCACGGAAAGACTTGGCTATCCGGCTCTCTTCAGCTTCTGTTGTCATCTGTTTCGGAAATGTAAAGTCACGTAACACTCTAGTTGGGGCGCGTGTTTTGCTCAGCGTGTTGTGTATATTTGTTTGAATTTAAATTTAGTGTAAGGAAACGGTTGAGATTTAAAGCCGGAGGAGATATGAAGAGATATAAGAATATAAAAATAAAATAAAAATAAAAATAAAAATAAAATAAAAAAATTAAATTAAATTAAAAAATAAGAATAAAAAAATGATAAACAAAATGTTTTATATAATTCCCGTGAGTCAATTTTATGAATTTTGTGTATTTGGCCGTTACTGTTTTGGGGTTTGATGATGTGCGTTCTAAAGGGAGTGAGAAAAAAAGAAGAGAGAAAAGGTTAAAGGGAAAACCGTTACTTGATTTCGTGTTTAAATTCTGGACTTGTAGTCAACCCGAGGAAATTTAAATAAATGGGTCGCTCGGTCTAAGGGCAATAACTCTGTTTGAATTTTAAATGGTTTGAAGCCGTTTAAATGGGTCTGTTTGTGAGATTTGTCTCATGACTGACAAATAATATTGTGAAATGGGAGTGTTATCCTCTTATTTACTGGAGAAATATTTTTCTGAAAGTTGAAGTTTTTGCTCTTGAAAATTAATGTGGATATGGGTTGATTAAGTTATTTGTTCGTATTTTTTTATTTTATGGAGTGGAAGCAGAGGCTTTATTTGTATCGGTCAGTACAGTTTATGAGTACTGCTTGTCTTTTGTGGATACATCCCTTTAAGATTTCATCGCGAATATTCAAACAAGTTGTATTCGGATTAATTATGGCCCTTGAAATGTGGTATTTTTCAGCGTCACATAGAGAACATCTGTTTATGACTGGAGAGAATGGTGGTTTTCTCTCAATTACTTTCCATTTGATGGTGAAGGGTGTATTTTCTTCTTTAAGTTGCCATATTCGGGTCGCGGTGTTTCTGTGTGCGTATAATCTTTGTTTGAAGCTTTCCTGCGTCATGCCAATGTATTTTTCTGCTCCACCGGTATTCTGGTTTGTGACGGTTGCTTCATATATGAGTGAATCGATTTTACAATCCCCCTCTAGGGGGCAGTTGTTTTTGTCCTGGCATGAGCTGCCTGCGTTTGCAATTGCTTTGGGTTACGCAGAGATGAGTGTTCTTATTGATGGGGCAGTGGAGTAGCTAACCTTAACAGAATTGCTGTTAAAAGGTTTGTGTAATTTATTTGTGGGTGGAAAATGTTTCTCGAGTAATTTGAGGAAAAGTTGGCCTCACTTTGTCTTGGTATTGGTGGAATAGGGTGAGGAAAACCAGATCACCGATCTCCTTCTATTGCGGGTCCCCCGTGGTTGGTCTCGGGTGGGGGTGTATGAGATCTCTTATATATATAATGCATGTTTCTCTCAGTAGTCAAACACTTTACGACGGCTGCCTTTCAATAGGTGTAATCTATTGATGATTTACCGGGTGGTTAATAGCGGCCGTGTGGGCTAAGACGTTTGAAACATTACTCTTGTTCCGGGGTTCGAGTCCGGCGACCGGTATGAATAATCATCTCTACACTTACGATTCCGGAAGAGATTAAACGTAGATAAAACAAATATTTATATATATATATATATATAAGAGAGAGAGAGATGTAAGCAAATTAAAAAATGACAAAAGCATGCATGACTATTCCATATATGCATCAATTTAATTTGCGAGTTTAGCGATAGAAATGTCAATTAAATCTTAATCCCTACAGACGAACTTAAAATCTTATATAGATGTGTAAGAAGCAGATGTATTCCTGGTGTAAACAGCAGAGTTCTTTTCCTTGGTAATAAAAAGCATAAACCAAAAATCCGATGGTGATCAAGATATTTTCTAAAAGCTTTCGTACCATCATGTGGTCGAGAATTAAGACAACATTTCGTTCTCATTTATTCATCAGAGCAGTTAAAAAAGTCCAAGGCTTTGAGGCACACTCCCTAACAAAAAGAGAGCAACTAATAGAATTCACATTACATTTTTACATGAATAATTTGTGCATTCTTCTATTGGATCGATAAAATGTAATCTCTATTTAATCTCATGCCTTCTCTTTTTAATGGCTCTATAGGTTGTCGTAGTTGAATTATTGTTAATATAATATCCACGTCCATGATGGCTTTTTTGACTATATTTAATTGACAACAGGTTTACTTATGGCTAACGTAATATAGTGAGAATTTCAGTAACACAGTCGTTCGCAGAGAATTAATTTTAATTCTATACCCACAAGTTGTTTAATTTTGACAAATTAGAATATCAAATATTCTAATTTCTAAGATGCTTAGACGTGTATACAATGAATTAAAAAATGAATTATAAAAATGTATGAAAAAAAAGAATAAAATAAAAAAAATAAAAAATGAATGAAAATATGTATTTAGAAATAGAAATTATATTTTAAACGTAAGCGTGACAGGTATACCACAATGTTATTTTTAACTGAAGCATGACAGACAAACAGCTCTTCTGGATATGTTGGAATGAACGTAACAGCTAATCGGTGCCTCAATGTACGCATTTAGCGATGGAAATTCTGGACGTTTCCAATATAAGATGTTTTCATTCAATCTGTATGTGTCAGTCTGACAAAAATGCTATTAAAAAAATAAACCTTACAGACACATTGACAGACAGATTAATTAGATGTGTCTATTTCATCTTCGCATTTTACGATGAAAATGCTGTTTCAAACTTAAGCATCAAGGAAAATTAATGACATGTTAAAATATTTGATGACATATTCATCGGGCAATCTATATAATGAAAGTGACCGTACTTGTACTCTGTGCAAATTATTTTTATGAGCAAAAGGGGGATGCTTAATCTTAATAACTAGTAGTAATAAAACGAGGGAAAATAAAAATCACGTAGCCAATTTAAATTTTATGAGCAAAGAAAAGAAGGAGAGTCTCAATCATAATAATATTTGATTATAATAAAAAGAGCATAATTAATTTAACTTTATTATTATTAACACATGAATATTCCTTTATTATTATTAACACAGACCAAAGGGAGAGAGAGAGCGTAATAGAGTGTTTTGTTTCTTTCTCTTGTTGATTAATTTGGCCTTGTTATTGATTAGTTTTGTCGGCGTTAATTAATCGATTAGTTGTGCCCTCGTGTCGATTTTCTTTTCTTTTGTTCTTATTTATAGAGAGAGGAAGAGAGAGAGAGAGAGAGAGAGGTATTTTTGTATTCTTTTCCTTAGTGATTAGTTTTGTTTTAATGATTTCCAGAACTAACGATGAATAAAACTGCGAAGCGTTAGCGAGCACGAGAAGTTAGATAATTTTTTTATATTGGTATCTTATATGGGCTATTTTATTTATATTTTCTCGTGATGAAGAAAAAACATTTATCCCATGTTAAGAGATGTATAGTTTACAACTCGGTACTGTCGCATATGTAAGGATAGTTAAAGGCGAGTCGGTTTCCTGCTTTGACTCGACTAACGTCTTATTATGACGACTATAACATGTGCTCTCTTGTCGCGCAGTAGCTGTTCAATCCTTCAATCCTTCGCATTTGGACTACACTAGTGTCGACTTGAATCAATAACTTATCATGAGCCAATAACACCTTTTGGTACGGTTCACAGTTTTATACATATTTCGCGAAAGGAAAGTGGCGAAACCAGGTTGTTTAATGTAAAGTCGAGCATTCTAATCTAATGTTTAGGTCGAACTGGGTAATCTGACCAGAATGTTTAACGGGCCTTTTATTTTATCCACGGGTGTAGATTGTTTTTGTTTCGTAAGCGAGGAAATATTAGAATTGTTAATTTATGTTATACTTACTTATTTAAACATGTAGTAAGAATTGAACCTTATACCCACTGGAAGAGTTTTGCTTCGAACTAATCGTTAATAAACGATGTTTACTGTTACGCTATTGACCCACAAGTTCAACCTTTACTGCAATGAACGATTTGAAGTGAACAATGAAAATCGGAAAAGTGTTAATGTGTTTTTGTTACTTTAATATTCATATGAATATATTATCTTTTATTAACTTGACTTCTCCAATGACAACACTAATTAAAAGGTCAACATGTCACATTGAACGTATTTGTTTACTAACGTTATTATGTTTGATGTCAAAAAGCAGTCGCAGTACATACATCTAGTCGAAAGACAATCTTTTTATCCACATTGAAAATTATTATTATAGCTAAGATTTCAAAATGAAACACTTACTAAATTAACAAAACTGTTTTTTGTCATCTCGTAGTATATTTTCCCTATGATAATAAACAGTTTTTAGTGTTTTTAGGAATCAAAAGATCATTGTATTTTAATGAATCAAAAACATAATTTGAGAGGTTGATGGATTTTTCTTTCAACATTGATTGTAATATATCTCGACAGTCATTCTATTTTCTTTCTTTTTTTCTTTTTCTTTTCATTTTCTTTCATTTGCTGAGTACGGGGCATTCTCCTAAATGTCATATTGTCACCCGCTATTTACATATTCCAACCGAGAGCTCTTTTTAGGATTATGGCTGTTCTCTTGAGTGCAGTTGTTTGGATTTCTCATTGCACTTGGTTCACCAGGTATACTAGCCAAATACTTTTTCTATGTTCTTCTTCATGACTTCAGTGGCTCCTATGATAACTGGAATGATGGAGATCTCAATGAAGGTACAGTTTCTTTTGATATCATACATTAGCCCTTGATATTTTGTTATTTTCTATCTTAGGGGCACTGACCTCAACCAAAGTTGCCACTCTCTCTGTCTCTTGTTCCATATGACAATGTCAGGTTTGACAGCTGCGTTTTCTAGATAGGTAGGTGTGGAGAGTTCATAGTCATAATAGATGGTGGATGTCTCATTCCACACAGTTCTCTCAGGTAGATGTTCCCAGGCCATGTGCGTGTGTGTGTTTAAGTCTAAATAGTTGATCTAGATTTTCAAGCTTCTTTTGCCTTCCCTTGGGTCTTTTTTACCTGAAGCGCTTGCTTTCCTTTCTTATGAGTACTCCTCATCTTAGCTTAGTCACGGCAATCGTAAGACGAAAGGGTATCACCTGAGTCGGGGTTTGCTAGTTATGTCATTTATAGAGGTAGTAGAAACCACTATTTATGAGGACTGGAAGTCTTCGGAATGTGTCTATCTGTAATCAGAGCAAGTAATCTGACAAGCAGACTTGATTATTTATTCAATTGCATTAAACAGAACATAAATCAAGACGAGACTAAGGTAATATTGAATATATTTTTGTATTTGACCATTTAATCTACAGAAATTCCACGTACCTTATGCAACTTGTTTTTGAACCGCGTGCCTTCTAGTTAAGCTGATTTCTGTAACGTCTCATAACGACTAATAATCCTGACTCTCACAAAACGAATATAATTTGTAAAATTTAATAATTTATGACAACTTTCTATCTTTTGTTGTTGAAAAGAAAATATGTACAATAAGGATAACATTTTTATTTACCATTTTGATACTTTGGTGTATAAACCTTACTTGCCTTTAGTGGTATTACGCTCACTTTAGACGTGATAGTGGAGCACCTATATTATAATATTTCCAGATAATGTTTATATTTTATTCGACTTTTGGTGACTAGCGAAATGATATATTCGACTATTTAATCTAACAGTTATAACTCCGATCACTTTTCGACAAAAAGGTTTGGTTTATATTTGGTGTATGACAAATAAACATTCGCCAGATGCTTTAATTCTGAAGGTAAAGCATTGTTGTAGATGATTTTATCATTTCTGAGAGTTTAATCGTGTACAACAAAAAACACATTCTGAGTTATGTTATGCCCAAACAGAAAAACAATTCAAAACTGATATCATTATGAAACTTCGATAACCATGGATTTCACGTGGCTTTTTTCATCGACCGAACTAGTTGTTCGTCTCTTTAAATGGTGTATTGAATGGTAACATCTTTCAACAATCAACGTAGCGATGTTATTAGATTTTTCTCTTTTGTCCTTGTGGCTGGAATAACAAAATACATCATGAAGAACGCCTACTAACGTTGTTATTTGCTATCGGTGTTGGATTAATTCTAAAAGCAATTTATAGAAAATAGATCTAGCTTGACGGCATGTTTATCATAAAGCCCCTGTAGAGTACAGGAAGCCTCGATAAAAAGTCCGATTATTTCGATGTCGAACTCCCAAAAGGCAAAACATATATCGCTTCTCCGCCACATAACTATATATATATATATATATATATATATATATATATATTAGTACTTCATGTATCCACATAAAATATTACAAGGGGATATAATTATTTATGTATCAGTTTTCAGTATTTACTTCAACAGTGCTCGATACGTAAGTAGAGCTAGGTAGTAAGCAATGAAAATATATATGGCAATCAAGCTACACAGAGGCTCCCGTGTTTCATCCCCGGGGGAATCGTCAGGCTAAATGCATCTAGCCTGACGATTTCCCCCGGGGATGAAACACGGGAGCCTCTGTGTAGCTTGATTGCCATATATATTTTCATTGCCTACTATATATATATATATATATATATATATATATATATGTAGAGAGAGAGAGAGAGAGAGAGAGAGTGGACTGGTTATTTCCCTGTGCATTTGACATGCGTAAGTAAGTAACCACAGGCATCATACACTACTAGAATACCCACTGTAATACTGGTATTCACTCATGCGGGTGTGTAGGAACTTTTGCATAATTTCTTCAAGATATAATAATTACTATATTTATTAATAGATCACTTACTCTCTTGAATATAACATCAACATAAACAGTGGCCACTATACTTACTCACTGGAAAACTTTTATTTCATTCGGAACCGTTAAACAGAAACACCGCCAATTAAAGATTACGGGAACATCATTACGCTATTCCGAACACATAACATCTGTACGATATGGAATAACGCATTATGTTCATACTATTTTTATACATCCACTTCCAATCTCGCTGCACATGGTCTAGTCTGTATATTTTGCATTATCGGCTATTTATTACGAAGCATTATAATTGTAAACTATGGAATTTTTTGTGTATGTGTTTTACGGAAGGTCAACCTTTTTTCGTTTAACACCGAAACAGAAGGCTTGTTATAAACATCTGCAGAGTGTGTCAGTTTTACGGCGTATAAACCTTTAACCTGGGGTTATTAAATGCCGAAACATAATTTCTATTTGAAATAAGGGGTTCATTAGTGTCGTGTTCTATTTGACGCCAAGTCAACCCTATTTAAGGTCATGCAATTCATAAACACTATAACTATATAACCGAGTAATAGTATACGTTTAATTTAACACAAGTTGATATTTGAACTATAAGTTTAGTGAGGTAAATTGTGGGTTTATACTTTTACATACAGTATTCTTAAGTCCATAATTACTTGGATTCCGTGAGGGTAGTGTTAGACACAAGTCTGAGCTTTATTATGAAGTAAATCCATCTCCCCAAAAAGTGATACTCAGGATTTGGACAGAAATGAAAAATGAAAAATTATCTAAGTCTGGAAAGATTTCTACTTTACTGACAGTTGACAGAAAAGATGAATTACAGTATCAAAACGGATATTACACTTTGTACATAGCACGAATACTAAGAATAGTCGGGTGATAGTGTTTGAATTCAGAATAGTCACGTTATCTTTCCGGTCACAAAACGCCTTTAACCGGATGAAAAGTGCACCATTCAGTAAATCTATTTTAAAACGTGATATGAAGTTGTCCTTTATTTGATAGCTAACGCATATTAAAATAAACTCTAATTGTAAAAAAAGAAGAATGTTATATATATATATATAAATATATTTATATATATATATATATATATATATATATATACATATCCTTCTTTTCCATCTGCAAATCTCCTTTCACTGGACACGTAATCAACGGACATTTACCAACTAGACAGGCCACCATATCTTTTTACACGCACATTCTCACTCTCCATTACTTACTATTTTTTCAAATTTTGAAGGGTGTCCTTTCTATGCCAACTTATCTATCTATGTAATTCCTCTGATGATTTTAATTTTTGAAAAGCCTTGGATTAAGGAAAGAGTTAGAAACATGTTTTTACTGAGACCTTTAAGTTGTACTGATCTGCCCCAAGATAATCCCTATAATTTGATGATGAATTATGGTGATTTATGTGGTATGAACAATAATCTCTCAGATTCGATAAGAAAAATGAATTCATAATACTCAAGCAAACTTTATATAAAATAAAACTCAATATTAGTTTTTTATCATGACTATTTCCTTATTAGTTATTCATTAAATATAAACAGTTAAAATTATCTTTATCTAAAAACATACTTTCTTCTTCGCCTGCATCTAATTGTGCGTGTGTGTTGTCTCTTCCGATGACCGAGGACAATTACTTAACTTTAAATCTTCCACATTCGAAAATGATCATTTCTCAAATATTTATTTTTATAATTAAAAAAATAAAATTCGGTTTAAACAATAGATAAATAAATAAAAATATGTTCGAACAATATCAGAACTGTAGTGTGATGCTGAAGATTGTGAAGCCAGATTTTACAATAGATTCTTGTGAAATGCTGACAGAATGTAGAGGTGAATTATAAATCAGAAGACAGGGTGACTTATTTAGAGATATGTGTTTCCTTCTCTTGCATTCAACGACAAGTTGCTAAAATGTTTCGCAGTATTATTGCTCACATTTTAGAGAAAGCAACATAATATTCCTTTGTTGAAGCAAACGAGTGAGTGCATAACTTCTCATTTACGAATGGTATCATACCTCACCTATATTCAAAGTCTTTCAGCACATTTAATTTATTTGTATGCACTTTCAACTCTAACCATAACCCTACATCACCTATATTCGATCGACTTTAATTTCATGTACGTATTTTGATGCGCGTGAATTTAGTTATGCAGAATTAAAGCGAGCACATTTTATTTCCGAAGAAAGGTACTTAGGTACGAACAGCCAGGTTGGGTTTTACCCCGCCCAATAAACCGGTATTGCCCGGGCCTTCGGGTCTGGATTTACGCCGGTCTATCGGTTGTCCGTCCTGTGCAGTTCTAGGAGGTGCACCCTCCTAGGCTTTGCCTTTTAACCCTTTGAGAGGGGGTTAGTTTATTTCTAATTGCCTGAGGCGCTCCTAGCGGGGAATGCCGATGAGGCTGCCCAGGCAATTTGTAAATGGCCAGAGTGCTCAAATTCTCGAGCGCTGTTTTTCCCCGCTTTCCCGACCTTGTGTCACATCTTACCTTGTAGGAGGAAGATAAATAAAAGGTACGAATTTACTGTAGAGTTGTCCATACCCTATATGAGATTTCATCGAATAAGCCAAGTGTTATTCTTAGAATATCATCTTAATCTCGTATTTTACCCTTCTGTTATCGGTAATTTTCCTGTTCATATCTGATCTTCTTTTAATCTGACATTTCATCTGGTCTCTCTCTCCAGCCCGGACAATTTTTTTTGTCAATTCGAATTGTACAGTGTCGATAAATAAACTTATATGTACATTAGTTTAATATTTACCATCGTTTAATTCCCATTTTCTCTAAGCAAATAAAACGTTGTATTAAGCTGTGATACTTCGCGGGATCTACTTATTAAAATATTGGCAACTAAAGTAAACAAAATGAAACATTAAAACACATCTGATTTTCTGTTTAAGTGCTGTATGAGTGATGGTTAAAAGAGTCTAGCTATTAAAAGTTTTAAAATAGTAAGGCAATTGGGTGTTTAAAATAGTGTTCTATTTCAGGGTTGTTTTAAATTGTATTGCTATGAAATGTTGTTTGGAAAAGTGCTGCTATAAGGAGGTGTTTGAAATAGTGTTGGTATTTAGTGTTGCTTACAATAGTGTTTCTAGTAAGTGCTGTTTGAAATAGTTTTCATCATTTGAGTATCATTTAAAATAGGGTAGCTATTGATTGTTGTGTAAATAATGTTGATATTGAATGTGGTTTAACTTACCGTTGCTATTGTGTGTTGTTTGAAATAGTATTGCTGTTCAAGTATTGCTATTAAAGTATTGTTTATAAGATGATTTTTTCGAATCGCAGTTTTTCGTATCTGGTTTAAGAGCTTATTAATCAACTCCGTGTGTAAGGAAATAAAATAGATTATGGGGAATATGAACTGGATTAGTTTGAGATATTTCACTTGTTCTTTATTTGAAGAATTTGATAAAATGATCTCATGGGCACGTTTATAATTAACTAGAACCTCGTGGGTCAATCATCGCAACTATGTCAATGTATACAGGAGATTTGGTAAACTAATCCACATTTTAAGTGCTTTAGTACAGAAATATAATTTCTACAAAAAATGAATATTATAAAAAAATGTTTTTTTTTTTTTTCGTTTATTTTAAATTCAATATGGGATCCGGCATTCGCCACCAGTTTCTCAAGTAGCCTATTTTAATAATGTGTCCATGCGTCTTGTAGATGAGGTTTACTGAGCTGGATACATCAAGATATCGATAATTATAAATAATTTCTGATTTGGGGAGGGTACTATAGAGCGGGGTAAATATTAAATTGGCCAAGCATTTATCCCAATTTAACTCAGCATTAATTAGTAAATTCACATATACTAAGATTATTGTCTTTCATGCCGATGGTTGACTTACGCCTTACATATTATGATACAGTAATAAACCCCAAGAACCCGTTTATCCTGTGTGAGGGATATCAGACAAACATGTCCGAAACATCTTGTTAGTAAAGGTCAAGTAATATGCTATCCCATGCAACACTAAATATAAATATATATATATATATATATATATATATATATATATATATATATATACATATATATATATATATGTGTGTGTGTGAAATATAGAAAGCAGTATGATCTATGAACAATGCTCTAGCACAACATAGAAATATTGTTTAGTAATATAACTAAATACACAAATTATTTCTCAAAATCTTTTCTCTTTTTTTGCGTTTACCAGAGTTAAGCAGAATAGTACTTTGGATTCAGTTAATGATATGCAATTCAATGTTTCAAATAGATATGTTATTGTGAGATTTACTAACTCAAAATGAAAACATGGACATGGCCAATATACATCGACATCATATAATTGTCGGTGGGAAAATGCGTTCTTACAATTGCAAGCTATTAAACTTCAGTGTTTGTCCGAAGACCTTTTTTTCTGGATATTGCAAAACATATTTGGACCGGTAACATAAAAAAAGTCAAATCAAATTACTGCAACGGGGGTCAATGATAGTTTTGTTTTAATACATATCACTTATCAAACATTTGTACCTGTCAGTATTGTTGCTAAAATTATTAAATATTACTCCGGATATGTTAGCTAGTAAATATTTGTTAGTACATTATATTGAGATATATATGGCAAATATGTTGGTAAACAGGAAGTGTTTTAGACAGAGCTCAGTAGAATTATGATATACTAACACCTTTTAAAAAGCCAGTCGATACATCTAGAAAGAAAAACTAAGAAGCCTGTGAAAGTGTTTGTGAAGAAGCGACTTAATTGAGAACACTCATTTACAAATAGTCTAACTAATTAAGCCATGTTCTTAACACGTAATTAATACTGTCTTTTGTTCTATTCCCTTCACCATTTCTATGCGACAAACATTCGGTTAAATTAATCTATTATCTCTTATGAATCTGTTGTTCTAATTAATTGAGGTATAATGAATGTAACATTTACGCCAGCGGCTCTTGTTTCAGTTAACGAATTTTACATCGGTCCTGGGACGAAATTATTAACACATACACGCAGCGCACGTTGATTATAAGCCAGGAACGATAACGTACTGGAATTTCGGCAACGGTATAGATTTAATTTGATAACAATAATTAATTACTATGTAATAGTTTGATATGGCATCAAATGTTTGCTTACAATTCTGGTTCAATTACACTAACATCTTTAATCAAAATGTACGAGGAATGAGATGTTTGCTCTTCTTTCTCAACGACTGTGTGATGTAGCACGTTGGATGTATCTAAACTTTTAATATATTTAATTAAATAATTTATGAAATCATTTCTACCCTTTTAAATGTAAGAGCATTGTTTATTAAGCCAATCACAGTCAGAATTCGTCTCACTTCCACAACTGCAAATAACTGTCATTTCCCGTGCATCCAACATCAAACGGAATTTTCCCGAACAGAGTTTCTTTCTCAGAACTTCCAATCGGTGAAACGCATTACCATTGGACTTCTTCTTTGCAAACTACAACTCCGTCATTTTAAAATCCAATGTCATCAAATACTTGTCAAACTGTACTTTTAAGTAATAAACTGTTGTCCATTACATTAATCATTTTCAATCTTCTGATAACACTATTCATCTTTGAACATAAAATCCATCAATTTAATTAAACCATATCTTCAAGCGGCGTTTGGCCATTTTATTTAAAATCTGCAAATAACGTTTGAACGTATCTCTACGGTTTTATTTTTCTGGCTACATTACATCAGTCGCACGCAAAAAGAATTATCAGATCTTATTTTTAGAAATCTATTTTGCATATTAATGACTTGTTTAAAATGAAAACCATTTTTGATTAGCCTAAGTCGCATTAGCATATTACGCTTACGAAGAGACGTTTGTGACGTCTATTTAAATAGCGTTTTATTTTTAAGTGTCATTTGATTCTAGGTAAAGCCATGGCCACGATCATCGAGCGACTGATTTGCATACATCGTTTAACGCATCTCAAATTAATGATAAGCTCTTCCAGTTTTAGCTGTTTGATCTTCATAGACATCGATTTCCTTGTTAATGAATTCATTTCAATACAAAATCGGCTTATCACACATTGGCACAGACAGATCAATAGTTGGTAGGTTCTAAAAATTTCAATAAACTCTAATAAAAATTGAGACATTCAAAAAACATTCTTCAAACTAACTTTATTAAAAAGGTATGATGTTTGATTTATTTGTAGATTTCTGTGTTTGAAATGAAAAGATAGGTGGGCATTAACATATTTATATTTTCGCTCACGAACCGATGTTACTACAAAATTACACATACGTTAAAAAACATTTATGAGTAGCCCCTTGCTCAAAACACTTTGCTCGCAAGAAAGACGTTTCCTGTTAATGTAACATTTTATTTTTTGTATGATTCTACCAGCCCAAACAGACACATAACGAACTAAATAAACCAGAATTAACTCATTTTACTAATGACTGGAGTAGTGTAGTGTATGTTTTCTTATCACGAGACTATCCTCCTAGACAGTATATCCACATCAGATGGTAATAGTATCTCTTCTGGTGACATGAGAATATATTTCTAAGAATTACCCCCACCTTTGTAGTAGTGTATAAGTTTGTTATGATACTAGTACTCAAGGTATTACCAATCCTTTGGAGTTTAGTAGTATACGTTCCTTTATGCTGATACTTTTTTTTTAGATATTAGTTTTTTATCTGTTCAGTTCTGTTCTCATGGAATTCGGGAGAAACACGATCGAAGACGTATAATTAAGTCATAAATTATTGACGGAAAACTCGAAGCTATGAAAATAAAACGTCGAATCACTTTGTTTAAACAATATTAGAACACAACTGGTTTATGAATTTTGAAAATAAAATTCATGTCGGGATATGTTTATGACATCAGTCAACGGACAATGATAAATAGTTAGTTAAAATTTAGTAAACAAAATTGAATCTCAAAAAGTAAACAGACAGTATCCACATTCTAACGAGAATTATCTTTTGGGTTATAAACAAAGGTAAATGTACGGAATATCTATTGATGTCAATTACAGCGTAAGTGACATAGATAAATAGACAGACATGCAGTTATAAAACCGTACCTGAACGAGGGAACCCAAAAAACAAATCATAATGAGTTTATATATAGAAAGTAATAGGTAGTACACTGTTGGTAAACGACGCAAACACACGATTGAAGTAGCCGTCTCACAACTAAAGTATCAATGACTTACCCCACAATATTTTCCTCGTTATCAACATCAATAAAAAAAGAGCTAACAAAAGAAGCCACATTTTAAAAGCAGATATATTAATTGTACGTTGTGTTGAAAATAATGAGAAAATAAATTCAAAAGAACAAACAGAAAGACACGAGAATTGATCGAAACTACAAGAGTTAAAATTTCACAAGATAAATTATTGTGCAATGGAAAATCTATTATTAGTAAGAGGCTATGTTGCATTGGAACAGTGTCTTGACAATTCACAGAATTCTCTGTTAATAATGAGAGTCACCACTTACAATAGCTAAAATCAGCTCAAGGATAAGAATTAATGCGATTGTATATTGGATAATACGCAATTATATGAGAGGATTAAAAACGATGAACGATATACAAAACTTAATTACTTAAGGGGACCACTCGACAAGTATCTGCTCTCATTGGGCTTGAAGATAACTATGTATTTTGCAAGGAGGCTATTCCGTGATAATATCTTCCACAAATTGAAAGTTGTTCGAAAAAAAGTGTGTTCGTTTGTTTTTAGATGTACTAAGACAGAATTGGAAGTTCTTTTCAGTAGTGGTAGATTAACGAGTTCTGGCTGTGAATGTTTTACAGGAATGTGAGGACAGATATCGAAGCAAAGTCTAAAGCTTTCGCTGTATATGACAATAGAGTTCAGAAAGAATAACAAAGTATTTTATATGAAAACGGGCATGTAGGAAAGGAGATATAAAAACACACTTGATTTCGAAATTGATTTTATACGCTCTCAAGTCTAGAAATAATACTCTGAGCGACAACTTCCCAGATGTGGCAGCAGTACTCCATCTTAAGACGTGTCTGATTCTGATAACAGTAGAATATTGCATCCGGAGTCAGGTACTTTCTGAGAGCGGTAGAAAGATAACACTATCTCTTCAGCAAGTTTGAAAACAGATCGGATATATGTCAACTATTTAAGATCTCGCGTAAAATTATGTCCTGAAAGGTTATCAAAGTAATGCGCTTCTTTAATGTGATAATGTTGGAGATTAGCAGTTAGTTTGACCCTAAAAATAGCTAATTCCAACGTCACAGTAATACGTCACATATTATTTTATGACAGGTTTTGCAATGGCGTGGTTGTTGTTGTTGTTCATTATTAATCATCGAATTAGACCGTGGACATTTTTGTTTACCAGTAAACGGAGCTTACTACAGTTCAGACAAATACTTAAACAGTTAAACTAAATAAAACAGCAGACATCTCTCTCGCTCTCTATAATACATTGAGTTAACAACAAGAATAGACACAGTAAAATAACTGTAGCGATTGGAGCAGTATATGAAGGTCCCCAGCCGTTCTAGATAATGGCTGGCTGCTTCGAGGGAATTTGAGGATTATAAATGTGACCCCTGATTATTTAATATAATGTGACATAGCTTACACTGACACTTACCTAATCAAAACGGAATAATCCTTGGAACTAATCAACAAAATTATGAGCTGGGAGGCTAGAAGTGTAGGGATGCTTAATCAATCCTTGGTAACGCCGGTTCTTCTTATAGCTAACTTATAAATACTAGCAATTATATGCTCCTTGCGGTTGCATATTTGCGTTTGTTGGTGTTGTTAGTTATCATCACATCATCATGACGAACGAACATTTACTATATTGCCTTCACCCACAAGGAGAGGTAATGACTTGGAAGATAACATCCTGATGAACGCAAATATAGTACGCAACCTCAAAATGGGGGAGGTAATTTCTGAGTTGATGGTTTCATGACAACATAACTGATACTATGACCCTAAAAAAGATGGTAATGCATGGGAGGATGGTATCTTGACCACAGAAATGATTCCATGAAACCCACCCCAAAGGTTAAGCATTGTAAAATTGTCCGTCTGTTCGTCTGAAATAGTATTACATTAAAACAAAGTAATAGTATAGTTTCAGCTGCACACACACATATATCTGAAAAGGAATCGAAACTCTATCAAGGAAGTGTTTACACTCTGACTTATATGTGGCTGTTAAATTTCAATTTCACTTAATTAAATAAAACTGTGTATGATTTCGATCACTCGGACTACCGTTCTCATCTTGAGTGTTATTCTCACGACGATTCAGTCGATGGGACTTCCGATCTTCTTCAAGTATATCTTGTCGAACTTGGGAATCAATCTGTCAAACTCAGAAATCCATACGGAATTTCGAACGGAACCCTTTATGTAATCCACGGGGTTCGTATGATTTGGTTCCGTCATCTATGACCGATTAATTTCTTAAGTAATTTGCAATAGTATTCTTGTAATAGCCCGCACTAAGGATTGAACTTTTAATCTCCAGAAGAGTGTCACTTAGAATTGAATGTTACTTAGTGCGTTATACTTTACGCCACGGGTCCCGAACTTTACAGAAATATTCCCGACTTCGACAAGATACACCTAAAGAAGGTTGCATGTTACATCAGACGAAACGTTGTGAGAGTAACACTTAATATGAGAACAGAAGTTCGAATAATACAAATAATACAAATTAGTAATCCTTATGTAAAAAAACGGAAACATAAATAAATATAATCGACTTGTTTCCACATACAAAAATAATGCGGCTCACAAATCATTGGACGCTTTTTCTCACTTTTCGTCTTTCTCCTTCTTTTCATTTATCAAAATAGATCATGTATATTTTACATCCATGCTCCATTGACCAACAGAAACAATAACGTTAATATCCTACTTGACCCATATCTATTTAATATGCAATGAGTGGGGGCGATAAATATTTATGTGTCAAAAAATAAAAAAAATACATACAATGAAAACAACCCATGTTAGTAAAAAGACTCTCCATTTCTAAATGTGTAAGATACGCAGATTTACCATTTGAAAAAGGTGATGCAGGTACCAACGATTTAGTAACTCTACCCTCTTCAGTAATTTTAAAGGATAACCTGCATCTCTGGAAAATCAAGCAATTTGTTACCTAATTGACGACGGGATTGTTGAATTATCATAACTTAAATTGAGACAAAAATTAAGGGAAGGGAAGGAAAAATTCAAAAAATGGTTTTAATGAAATCATTTATACACTAGGTAAGTTACGAACTAAAATTAACCAAAACAGTTCACCTAGACGAGAACAAAACAGGTTATAATTAACGTACGTTGAAGAAACAGACAGAGTTTGCTTAAGGCATGTCCAAATACCTAACTTGTATAGCACCTCTCACTTGACACAGTTGTGGAAATTTCATCCCTTTCACCAAAGTCTGCAGGTAATATTAGAAAATTATATTCAGGCCACGAGACGTGAATGTCTCAACTCTGTAGATTACTTTCATACGCGTGTACCATATAACGCCTCTAAAAATAGCGCTAGCTGGCTCAAAAATGTAAAACGTTTCTATCCCTATCATATGTCAGAGCCCAAGTTCAACATACATTAATAGGTATAAGCTGTGTGTCTTCCCCCCATCCAAGTGCACACTTTTGAAAACTGCAAAGGCCTTTTTGGTGTCTTGTTTCCAGAATTTAGCGTTTTCCTCCCAATGTTTACATATTCGATCCAGATATTATAACCGAAGCGTATGTTGACGAATATCTACGCTTGACATAGCCAGACCGTTTCAGACAGATACAGACAACAGATCTAGCAACAAACCATATGGGCCTTATGCAGCAACAAGAACTTGAAAACGGCCCGCTAAAATTCAAGCAGCGTATAGACGATATAGGATGCTATTGGGTAGATGTGTTAAACCCACACTTCTGATATTTCTAATGAAATATTTATACGAGTCTGCAGATAAGATTCGGTCCGAAATGCTTTGAATACCTCTGACCAATATTTCTCCAGCTGAAGATCAGAACCAAACACGACACCGAGTAGCTTGCAAGGCCCATCAATCACAGCACCAATGCGGAAGCCTACTGAGTTGTCGCAGTTAATTGTGGCTCCTGTTACCGTTTAATGAATACTAATTTCTCTTTGTAGATGACACTAATCTCTGCACTGCTTGTTACAAGAACTTACACGCTGTCAGCATACGCGGAGTATTTTAACTTGAAGCAAGCACCTAGCAAAGAAATCCCACGTAAGACTGGAGTCATCCTCAGCTTGTTAAATACGGGTTCGAACACAAGCGCATAAATTATTGACAAAAGCGGACACTCCTGACACATAGATCTTGATAACCTGAAGGGGCTTGATCTAAAAAAATTCACAGCGCGCTGGGATTTACATACTAGAAGCGAATCAAAGGGCGAAATTGCAAGCCAAAATCGTCTGAGAATAAAACATCCTCCAAGTAATTAAACCCTATTGAATCCCTTGGACTGATCTAAATTGATCAGCGCGACTTATGGGTCGACTTTATCAATGATCAAGCGTATTGAGTTCAAATTATTCTGGATTGTCTTACCCTTTATAACACAAGCCTGTTCAGGGCTTATCAGACGAGGTAAAACAACCTGCAGACCATTGGCTAAAATATTTACCAAAATCTCATACTCTGTGTTTAGCATCGTTAGGGGCGAAAATTACTTATTACTATCTGCACACATTTGCAAATACAGCAACCTAACAGACGGTTCAATGGCTTTCGTTGTGATCTGCCTGAAGAGGGCAGACGGAATACTGAATGCAAGATTGTAATAAGGATCGGTTTTTTCTTACTAAACAATACTGATTTGCTTATTTTGACTGGCTACACTTATAGATGACAACGACTTGTAGCGTGTGCTTAGCAGTTTCTAGTTGAATACGAACGTCATGAATAGAGACGGGTTTCTCACCATTGATATTACTAACAAACACACGAACATCCATTTTGGTAGTCACAGACGGCGTCCGACCGTATGTTACGATCACAACGATTAGACATAACATTAGATCGAAAATGAAATTAATACTCTCTTGTAAAATTGATTTAAAGATACGATGATACGACCGTACTGTAAGATTAGGATACATCAAAAGTCAAACCAGATCCACAATACAGATGCGTAGTAGACAGAATCATGACGAGTGGGAAGATGTCCATAGACATTAAGCAGAAAGCAGGCAATGAATACATTATGCCTGTTATGACATATGGTAGCGAAACAGTAATAATGTAGCGAATGAAAAGCTAAAGGTGGCACAATGCAAAATGGAACGCATCATGCTCAGCATCAGTTTACGTGATAGAAAAGGAAACACCTTGATCAGACAGCAAACTGGAGTAAATTACATTATTACCACGATACGAACGGCAAAAATATAGATGGGCCAGTCACCTTTGAAAATATACAAGCAACAAGTAGACGTATAGAGCATAGAATGGAGCCCGACGCAATGGAAAACATCTAGTGGAAGGCCACAAACCCGGTGGAGAGACGACCTCGACAGCCAACTAGGTCTTACTTGGCCACAACTAGCTAAGGATGAAACAAGATGGAAAGAAACCAGGGACGCATTCCTTCTCTATTAGCGACGACAACGACGACGACAACGCCGCCGACGAAGACGACGATGATAATGATGATGATGGTGATGAGTATTATGATGATGACGATGATGTCGTCAGTATGTGTGTATATATTACAACTGTGCCAGGTGGTTAAGTCACCGTGAATTAAACTTTTAATTCCAGTAGTTATGTCTTATACTTTACTGATGAGAAGAATGAAACTTCATTCAGTCAACCGCTAGATAATTTTCTGTTTAATTTTACTTCAGTCGAAGTTCTCGGAAATCAAGGAGCCCCTTCCTGTGACTAATACGTGATCTCTATATGCGATACAGAGATATTCGAATATTCCCTTAAAGTTCTCCTTTATATCCCCAATTGACCATTTAAGTATGTAATAGTATATATTTCTTGTTCTCACTTGGTCTTACCGGATTGCAAGACAAAGATTCATCTAGTCTGCTGGAGTATCCAGCTAAGACCTGTTACTTGAGGTAACATCACTAGGAGAAGGGGCACCATTTATTGTATGAGCTAATGTATAGCCGTGCCGAGATCTTATTTTGACTCTGAATACTATGTTAGTTTCAATATTTGGTCAGGGTTTACTTGTAAGGTGAAGTATTCTCATGCCAGATTGTCATGACGAACCATTGTACTGAGAGACCGAAAACACTTCGGGATGGTGTCTAGTAGGTAATTCATGTGTGTGTGTTTTAAACCATCAACTCTATAATACAGACCAATGTGTATCTGTTTGTATATAAATGAATATAAATCCCCTCCCTGTCACATGAAAGTTATGGCGCACAAAAATGTGTATTTTTCTTAGCCCCAGACGAAATCATTCGAACTGGTGAGGAGAAGCAAGAAAGCAAATAGCAAGTCATGAACTAACGCCGACTGCAATTAATCTGGTACGAAAAAACTTTACTCTAAACAAAAAGTTCACGGTTGGTGTCTTTGTTTCTTTCGATCATCAAAACTGATAGTAATAATTTTATAGGAAAGATAAAATTATTGTCGTAATTTTATGATTTTATATGAATATAAATGTAAACAAGAGCGAAGCATACTTTTTTCGTCACTTCTGACTATGGAGTACACTAGTAGGTATATAGTCACAAACACACACACACACACACACACATATATATATATATATATATTCATATATATATATATATATATATATATATATATATATATATATATATATATATATATATATATATATATATGAATAAATGTTTTGAGGTACAAAAGTTATAAATGCATTTAAAAAGGATGCGCGGAAATCCCTCAAAGGCCCTTTCGACTATCATCTCGTCAGGAGAAAATCGATAGTTTTTAATCAATAATATCAAACGATTAAAGAGCAGAATTAGATCTAATAACCTTTCTGTCGCTTTTTTACATTCTTGTCTTAAACAGAATGTGGCTCCTCTTTATATTTCAAAGCATATTGCTGCGTCTAACGTTAGACCCAGTTTTTCTATGGAGCGCGCTTTTATGCGTGATGACATTAATAAGATGTCTGAACGGCGTGAATATCTTATTAGTAGTCGTCATAGTCTCTAGTTTGTAGTTAAAGGCTTCTTGTCTTTTTTTGATGTCTTCCGTTTCTGCAAATATCTGTCTATTGGTGATGAATTTGCCAAGCAACATGGTTCTATAAAATATAATAAACAACTTGCCCTTCTTGTTCGAAGGCGATATGGTTGCGAAATAAATAATCGGAGCAAACATATATTTAATTTTTCGAACACTGTATTAACAGATATCGAAATTAAAGTTTTGTCTACGGGGTTAGATATTTGTATTCCCCCTACCCACATAATAAAGAGAAAACCCTCGCTTCTTTTGAGGTTTTGTATTCTCAAATTAGACATCACACTCCTATTCTTTAGATAATGTTTCTAGAATGAAATCTAGGTTAGTTGACTTGGCACATAAATACAGTAACGTCTCCATTGACCACATTGACTTTATTTGGAATAAAACGCAATTTCAAACCATGAACGCGTTAACATCTAATGAAAACATTTATATTTGCAAACCAGATAAAGGTGCGGGAGTTGTGGTATTGGATCGTAGTGTTATCTATTCTTAACGACACTACGAAATTCTGTAGACTTGGCCCTGTCGAGTCTGCAGATAATACTTGTAGGAACGAGATCAAGATGCAGAAGCGTCTTCTTTATTTATTTAAAAAGAAGGTTTTTTCGAAAGAGGTCTATGATAGGATCACACCCTCTGGGTCATTGCGACCTAGATTATATGGCTTCCTAAAATACACAAGGGAGGGGTGCCACTGAGACCTATATTATCTATGATAGAGTCCGCCCAACATTCTCTGGCTCAGTGGCTCCTAGGAATCCTGCAACATGTGCGTGATCTATACACGACGCACTGAATCCCTTATTCCTATCGGTGTATTGAAGGTCTACGTGGGTTAGATCCGGATTCTGAGACATAATTTATGTGCTCTTTTGATGTCTCTAGTCTCTTTACTAATGTCCCTTTAGACGACACTATAGCTATTTATGCCTATGCTCTCCATGAAGGTTGCCTGACTGCCCCTTGTTTCCCTAGGGAGATCTTCATAAAATTGATACTTCTATGCACTAAATCAGTCAGGTTCACCTTCGAGAATATAATGTATAGTCAGGTCGACGGAGTCTCAATGGGTAGTCCATTGGCCCCTACTTTAGCTGATATCTTCGTCGGATATTACGAATCTGTTTTATTTAGGTCTATAAAGATGCCCACTACTTATGTTAGATATGTGGATGTAACTTTCGCGATGTTTTCTTCGCAGAGTGAGGCACTGGCATTCTTTCATAAGTTAAATTCTATTCATGAGGCTCTAAAGTTTACGATGGAAAGTGAGAAGGATAATTGTCTTCCCTTCTTGGATGGACTTGTTGAACGTTCAAGGGGTGGCTTTCTCACTTCCATCTACAGGAAGCCTACTTTTACTGGCCTGTATGTAAACTGGTCTTCTCTTGTCCCTAAGTCTAGAAAGGTAGGCTTAATTTACACTTTGGTACATAGAACCCTCGTGATTTGTTCTCCAAGTAGATTAGAGTGTGAACTTAATAGGATCAGGGATATATTGATTGATAATGATTATACTGAGGACCTTAACAATGATTGCATTAATAAAAAGGTTGCTGGCTTTAAATCCCCCCAAATATGTCGGTCTGTAAAATGCACCAATTATTTGAAATTAACTTGCATAGGAGGAAATAGTAATAAACAAGGTAAACAGATTGTTGATAGCATTAGAAATTGTTTCTACTGTGTGTCCTTACGATTAGTTTATGCTACTAGACCTACCTTTCCTTCCTTTCGTAAGGATTGTGTGCCCTATATAAATTATAGCTATATTGTATACCAATGTAAATGCCAATGTGATGCTGGCTATATAGGGCGTACTTCCTTGCATTTGCAGACTTGCATAAACCAGAAAGTTCCATCAAAAATACGTCAGGGAAGGGTAGGATCCTTGTGTTACCGCCTATCTAATTCTGCTATTGGCCAGCATTTGGTTGAAAACCCAAGGTGTGCCAGTAGCTATAAAATAAACCGTTTTGAGATCTTGCATAGAGCAGATTCCAAGAACTATTTGAAAATATTAGAATCTGTCTCTATCGCTATTCGCAAACCTTCCTTGTGCCGGCAGAAAGAAATTTGTCAGATCGCTAAATCTCTTTGAGGAACTTTGCACACTCTCCCTTCTTTTTTTTCTTCTTTTTCCGCCTAACGTACTGCCTTTTACTCGTTTTTTTTAACGAAATCATTAAATCCACTTCTTTTAATCGCTCCATCGTAAATTTGGGCACATTGAATTCCCCGTTTGCTCTTTCTCTCGACGATATTATTGATTAAAAGCTATCGATTTTCTCCTGACGAGATTATAGTCGAAAGGGCCTTTGAAAGATTTCCGCGCATCCTTTTTAAATGCATATATATATATATATATATATATATATATATATATATATATATATATATATATATATATATATATATATATATATATATATATATATATATATATATATATATATATATATATATATATATCTTGAGTTGAGTTTGTCTCGAGATTCTTATGAAGTAAAATCCCGAGACGGTATCGTCTGTACATGAAAATGCTTTTATATATATATATATATATATATATATATATATATATATATATATATATATATAAACGTGTGTGCTTTTGGGTGGCGTTGTGATATGTAATGGCACATGTTGATGTGTAGGGTCTCGTTCACACCACCAGGAGTAATGTCACGATCAGCGTTTGTTAAGGACGACAGCAAAAAGAGGGAAACCTTTTATACCAGATGCAGCGAATGTTGTGTCCAATTATGTCGACTTGTTCTTTTTTAGTTAGAAAAGTTAAATAACGTTTTTGGGGTTTTGTGTCTTCTGTGTTTCAACCTGTCTGAGAAAATGCTGCTCGAAATGACTAAACACTCACTGTCACATAACCATAACAGGCAACGTCATGCATAAAAATTGGTATCGAGAAAGTGACGGTAAGTCTAAGTTACAATCTTATGTAGAAACCTTTGAAAAAGAAAACAGGCTAATGTCAACACATGCAAATTACTGACACATACAAACACTCTAAAAAATAGCCGTTCGACAAGCAAGACAATCAAATAATTGGCAAATCATATCTACACTTTATTTTGGAAGCATATTACTTCAAACTAACATTTTACAATACTTCAATTAAAACTTGTTGGTCCATTATTACCTTACAGTTATCTTATGCATATACATTCTATTTAAACAAAAAATACAGAGGGAATGCGAAAAAGAAGAAAGAAAGTTACTTATTCGTTTACTTAAATGTCTTCGTCTTCAATCCAGTTTTTATACAAGCCAAGGCAACCTAGCGTCTGTAATAATCGGGCCTTTTCCATCAGAATGAGGTGTGACCCAACTCGGTCATGAGCGATGTGCTTTGTTTTATTGTGTATTGCCGATCTCCCAAGGCACCCAATCCGGAGAATGTCTGTTAATGTTTATTTTGTACACGGCCAGATTGTTCCTCCGGTCCTATTTGCAGAAATAACTAAATTAAGTATTACGTCCAGTCAGCTCCACACAAGCACGTGAGTTGGGTGGCCTTCATTTAACTTTTTTGCTTCAGTAAATAGTTGTTTATTTCTTTTATTTGTCCTTTAATGGAAGCTGTAATTACTAATGAATCAATGTCATTTAATAGTGTGCATATTTTCGTTAGTATTTACCCTCTTTCACCGCGTCATGATGTGACACAAATGCAGAAGGTGGAAATTAAAAACGCATTAGTGGCGTCTGAATTCTAGCACACAAAAATGCCTACGCACCCCCATCGATATTCCTCGGTAAGAGCTCGTTAGACGATTAGGTCTTGACAAGTATTTCTGTAGGAAAAAAGAGATGATTTCTTAGCACGAGATAGTTATCACGTGGTAGGCTCTAGGAATTATTATGTGCATAAGCGTAGCAGCAGTGTGGTCTTATGTAATTGGAAGGGCATCTTGTCCATGTTATAAAAATGGCGACTACCGCCCTTTTCGTTCAGTTCAAAACGAACATTCTTTATAGAGCTGCTATATGTAGGAGAATATTAGGACGCTCTTAACATACGTTACCAGTGGCGGGGTATATTCATGCAGCTTCTCATCCAGATAGCGATATTTAAAACTTTTATTCACCCCACAATACAACTGAGATGTAAAATACTACTGTGAATTATGGGGCATACCACAGTGGCATCCGTAGTGAGAAGTTGTGCAGCGAGATGTCTGTTCACATTATATTTAAACTTCTGCATGGTGGCACAGTCAGGGAAACAAGGACCCGGGATGGAATTCAAAGGCAAGCAGTTCGCGGAAGTAAGCTATTAGAGCAAAAGGCGTTCAAGCATATGGGAACTTCTACAGCGAATGGGGGATTTTTCTGCTTGTCTGGATGGTTGGGGCTATAAACATCGAAGGGACACGAATGCCGCATTGTATCATGGTAATCGGTGATTTAAAGCTTTTCTTACAATTGTTTGTGGTTGTAGCATTAAATGTTACACACTATTTACCTCCCCATTCCACTACAGACTAGAGATCGTTTTCCAATGATTCGGACATTGCCTTAGATATGTGTGCGTTTGTTTTGCCCACATTTTTAGAATAAAGCATGACGTCATCAGAGAATATACAGATCTCAGACACAACTGTATCAGAGATGCCGTTTATAAATATCAGGAATAATAAAGGTCAAAGGATCGAGCCCTGGGGATCAGCCGCATTAATATAATGTTGTTTGGATGTACGGCAATCGAGGACAACCCGGATCTTTCTTTTGGCTAAGAAAGATCTGATAATATAAAATGTTCGTCTATTAATATCGTACAAATTAATGTTTGTTTACTCCCTAACTGATAAAATACTAAACTTAACTCACTTGGAAAGAAAACAACAGTTGCCGTCGTATTTATAAACAATAACTATCGTTAGTTGTTAATGCGTGGTATGGTGCTAACGGATAGATAATCCTAGCAAAATAAAAATATGTTGCTATGTGAATATTAAACAGTAGTCGCATTCGTTACATTACAAATCGATACTAATAATTCAGTGATTGGGGGTGTAGCATTCGTTTGAATATATACTAAACTTGAGGAATAATTATGTCTCCCAGGTAACATTAATCTGCGAACAATTCTGCACTAATTTCATGTCCCCATACAAAGAGATGTCAGTATTCCTTATTTGACCCATTCAGTTTGCTCCTCAGTACATTAGAGAGAGAAAAACATTTACTCAAAACTACAAATCTGATGAGATCACTGAGTGATTCCAAATCAGCACGTATATAATATCTTATATTGAGTAACTGTGCTTCTATTTGAGGACGGGAATTCATGGTGATGTTAACAATTATGACAAGTCAACATTACTGAGTAAGCTATGAACATCTGCCGGAGGTTCAAATCCGAAGAAACTGTTGTGTCAGTACTATCAGAGAGGTACTTAATTAAGGTACAGTCTTAGGTCGATGGTATAGAGAAAATATAAGTAACTAACACCATGCTGTATAGTTAGTCGAAAGCACATATAGACGTGATAATTGAATTCTAGGCTATGTTCTCTTGTTAATGGAAGTATGTTCTGGATATAGTTTCCGAGCGTGGCCATAAGTTTATCTTAGTCGTTACAGCTTATTCGGGGCTGTTTGATGATCGTATCATCACTAGGAAATGTTATTCTGAATGAACTTCGCACTCATCGGACCGTAATTCACAGATCTTTATCTGCGCGGTTATTTTTAAGATACTGACTATCAGAGCATACTCCAAACTATTACTGAACTGAATGAGGCTATCGTAGCTGAATCATGGTAGTGCCAAAAGTTAGTGCGTAAGTGTCATTGACAAGTTTGCACGTTGTATTCAAGTGTGCTTATCATTGAACGTAGACTGTTTGACATTCATGACTGAAATTGACTGAAACTTGGTGGACAAATATGGTTTGATTAAAGAAAGAATTATGCATTTTATCAACGATTCAATGAGTAGCATTTGGTGGAGGGTCAGTTCTACCCTAGTCACTAGAACCAACACTATCAAAAGAATCCGTAAGGTGTACATTCGTGACCCAAACGTGGTGAAATATAGTTGGATATCAGAACAAATTGTGAATGCTATTAAAGGTGCTTATAGAGATGTCTCCCTATATATATTTTCAAGAATCTGAATGTGAAATACACCAATTTAAAACTTCATTTTAAGCGATGTCTTTACCCATGTCTGCTTTAGATTTATACCCCTCCAGGTAAGATAGAATAAACTTTACCTTAATTAAATTAGTATGTTCATGGCTTCAATAAAATCGCTCACGGACCCGATCGCTTTATACGGACTGTACGAATGAATTGAGCAATTATCGTACCATATATAAAAAGCGATATAACACAACTGGTCTCATATTCCTTGATAGATTGCATTCTCTTCGTTTCCAAATTCCAATTAGAAAAATAAAGAAAATATTGCTTCGGGTTAGAAAGCAAATTGAAATCTTTGTTCCAAGGTCGAATTTGTCAAAATGAAATGTCTTTGGTATTTAAAATGGAAGACGGAATCGGATTAAACTCGCATCTTCATTTTAAAGGAATCACAAACATGCACATCAAACTGTACACCAAAGAGAAAACAATATTTTCGAAACGTTTGTCAAGATATCGTTCCGATATTAAGTTCCTTTCAAACTTACTTATTTTCCAATTACCTGATCGCAATAAATGCGTTTCATGTTCGAAAACTAAAATATTACATGTTCGAGTTATTCTGCAATTTGCCACATTATTTTTGTTTCGCAAACTGATTTAAATTACAAAGTATATGCTTTCCTTTCAGACATGTATATGTAATAATTTAATGAATGTAATATATTATACTTATTTCATAACCAAATTTCATGTATTTTATTAAAAGAATATATGTCTCTATATATAGAGTAAAGTATCTATATATATATATATATATATATATATATATATTTACACCGGACACCTTATCAACGGATATTCACCAACTGGACAGATCCATATTTTTTACACGCACACGCTTACTCTCCAGTACTTAATATTTTAAAACATTTTGAATGTGGGCTTTTCCACTGCCAACTATTTATGTAATTCCTCTGATGATAAGATTTTAATCTTTGAAAAGCCTTTGCTTAAGGAAAGAATAGTAAACATGTTTTTACCGAGTACACATTGCATTGAACAATCGAAGTTGAAATAGAGTTGTTTTCCGACAAAGCAAAGTGTTAGGGTATTATTCCGAATGTAGTGCAACGACGGTATAGACGGATAATTTAGAATTAATTACTTATTAAAGATCCGTAAATTATTGAAGCGTAGATTGATTAGGATTTATTTATACGTAATTTCGTGTTCGGATCTAGGTGATGATGTAAGTTTACGGACAATGAACAATTAAATATAAGGTCTTGGCAAAAATATCCAAATCAGAATTAATGCAAAGAATATACATGACCTAAATCGTGACGCAGAGCGAAGTAGGTGAAGAGATTGGCAGACAGAGCGACAGCGTATACACTGGGAGAACTACAGAGCGAGAGAGAAGACTAGACGAGTTTACGTTAAGCCAGATACAGACAGCAGTTTATTCACCGACTGCAAACATATGCACAAATCTTCTCAGAGAGTTTCAATAGTCGAGTGGCAATCATATGGCTTCATGTTAACATAGATAGAACAAGAAGAACATCGTTTTTACAACCCAATGAAAAATGTAAGGGTGTTCCTTCTTATAGTTGATTGTGTATACTAAGATGACTCATAAGACATCGCAAACAATCAACATAAGATTTAATGAACGAGGGAAAATTAACGCGCGGAACAAATGTACGAAAACGGATCACCACGTTAAGTACAGCTTTTCGAATGTCGTCACTACTCTGATAAGTAACAGCCACGCTACACCGAACGTTATTGGCCTTTTGGCTAAGATCAAAGTGTAGTATCTGTTCCGATGGATACTGCACCCCATACTGGTGTGGTCTTGGCCTTCGGGTCTTCATTTACGGCGGTCAATGGTCTGTCCTGTTCAGTTCTGGGAGGTCCACCTTCCCAGGCTTTGCCTTCCCTCTTTGGGGAGGAGTAAGTTTATTGCTTACTGTCTGTGGCGCCTTAACTGGGAAATGCCGACGGGGCTGCCCAGGCAATTTTTAAACCCCACTTTCCCGACCGGACCTTGGGTCACATCTTACTTGTGGGAGTAAGATAAAAACTGGCCTTGTGCCTAACACATGGAGAGGAGTAAATCAATACACCGAATTTATTAAAAGAAAGATTTTCAAAAATAATGTGCTTAAAAGTCTCTATTCATCTGCAGCGTTTCCAATCCCGGGTGCGTTTTATTAATCTCTTCTTTCATGTTCTATATGTTAGTTTCGTACAAAATTCTAAAGTGGCATTTCTCTTCTGAAAAAATTCATATTCTGTATAAGAGAAATCGGTACTCCAAAATATACATTCGAATTTTAAATCTATTACTTATTTGATATATATATATATATATATATATATATATATATATATATATATATATCAATAGAGAGAGATAGAGGTAATTTGTTTAAACAACTATACGTTACATATTTCAGAGTTGTTCTGTGGTTTCATCACGATGGACTGGCTTTTAAAATAATAAAACAACGTCTATTGCCTATAAGGACTGGTCAGAGTTCCGAAATATAAACACAGGTGGAAATTGCGCTTGGATCTACCATTAGCCGCCGTCCTGTTGAGTGTATATTTTGAAGAAAGTACCGGTATCAGATTTATATCTTTGTTCGGTAGGATGTATTAAGTGTTTATTTTATTTACTTTTCATTTATTTATAGTTTTGTATTTTTTAAATGTTTTATTTTATTTCATTATATCTTTAATTTTATTAGTTATTTATTTATGTAAAGTTTTGTATTTTTAGTAAATGTATCTTAAAAGTTGTATTTTAAAGTTGTATTTAAAAAACATATAAATATTAATAGACAGACCTCAATCGTAATTATGTTTTATTTAAAATAATGTAATTATTGATGATGGACGTTGCCTGTTTCAAATATGTGTTTATTTGTGTGTAGCGCAGTTTATTGAGTAGGTTCTGTGTAGGATGTATTAAGTTTTTATTAAGTTTTTTAAAATTATATTTTAAATGTTTTATTTTATT
>OY744520.1:92877946-92890446 GCA_963556195.1 Sepiola atlantica | reverse complement strand
AACATATACAAGTACCTAACTTTATATAGAGATGTTCGTTGCGTTTCTTTTTCAACAACAGCAACATAAGCAAGAATAATTCTTTTGATAGTCCTAATCTGGAGGATACAAGCCCTTAATGACATAGATTAAAAAGAACAAAAGTGTATATTTTTCCATTAGTTTGAACAATGTTATAATGCTTCTCAGACTGTCGCCTATAACAATATAGCACCGAGACAAGGATTCACAAGTTATCAGAAAGTACGTAAACAGTTTCAGAAATGTGGATGAGCTCAAAGCGGAAGTCGATGACACCGAGTGACTTCCGGTCGAGGATTTTCTGTTTCCTTGGCTGGCGAGACTTCAGGCAAGAAAGACGTGTCTGAGTGCGGTCCCGATGAGGGCAGTGTACACAGTATCGTATGTGTAGTCAGACAAACTGCTCGTGCATCGCCTCTCTATCTGCCTTTCTTCTTGTCTCTGTCTCTATTTCTGTCTTTGTATGTCTGTCTGTCTGTCTGTCTGTCTCTCTCTATCTCTCTCTAACACACGTACACAAGTGGACTGTCGTTATTTTATGTGACATTCTCTGTTTTAGATAACAAATGTAATAAACATCAGTGTCCGAGTGGGTTCATCAGCAGCCGACAGCGCGGATATGTAATTCATTATACTCTCATCGATAAGTGAAACATAACGATGAGAGTCCTGCAGATGATAAAAGGAGATGATGAAAATGAAATCCGGACAATGAACGACTGAAACAAATTGATGAACAAAACCCAGTTCAAGGCGTCAAAGAAATTTTGAAGTCACTTAATATTAGTATTTTAACTGTATTTTACCATCTAAATCGTTTGGTGAGATAAAATGGTCCGACAAATGGGTTCCATAGTACCTCACTGAATACATGTTTCTTCCAAAAATCAGTTATTTTTTACCCGAACAATTTAATAAGTTGAAAATTCGGACAGCGACAGATTGTTGTTATCAATATTTCCACTCATTCACTTAGTTGTCTTCCTTTCTATAACACAATTACAAAGGATATGTGTTCCTATTTACTTGCATTTTCACGAGGAAAGAGTTAACGTATGGTCGCTTTTTCATGTGAAAAGTATCTACCTGTCCATAGAGGCACTCAGGATTGGGACAAAAATGCTTCAACCTGGAAGGATTTCTCCTAGGTCTGAAACAGAGATTACAATTTGATACAAACCGGAATGCTGAAGAGTCATTCAAGAGAAAATACTATGTGTAGAATGTGATACTCATTAATTTGTCTGAGATAGTTGAGTAATTGAAATATGATTGCCCGCAAAGAATTCTCTATTACCACTATTACATCAGAGTAAATCTGGAAAAACTCATGATTTTACTCAACAGCATATAATCGTCATCAATTTACATGAAGACAATTTCCAGTTAATGTATTCGCAATCATTCGAGGACAAATAGAGGAACTAAATGCAACATTTTCTCAATAATGATAATAGGCAGAAAAATGAATGCACATGAAAGACACACACATACTTATAGGGTGAAAACATATTACGTAAAGCAATGATTATTTCTAAATCAGTTTCTAATCGATTTTTCACCATAAACAAACTAAATTTATGTTAATATTTAAAACAGAAATAACTACCTAGATAGCTCAGGATTAAAATACACACACATATACCCACACATACAAACATATATATATATATATATATATATATATATATATATATATATATGTGTGTGTGTGTGTGTGTATCGTCATTTGTATATTTTAATATATAAAGCCGTATGTACTTTCTTGTCGTCAGAAAGTTAGTGAATAAAACACGTACCTTTTTCAAGCTAGACAAAATAAATCTGAAGTCATGGCGAAAGTGAGAAAGCATATAGAAAATAAGACTTACATCGCAGTAAACGAAATTCGAAATGAAACACCCCATTCTATAATAAAAATAAACAAAGATGGGTGTATTTTTTCATTAGTTAATCAGAAAAGATAATAATAATAATAATTTATATATGAAAAGTTAAATTACTGAAGTGATGCTATGACATTATATGAATATTTTAGTAATATATAGTGATACATAGTTGGTGCAACTGTTGCGAAGAATACTCTTTTTCTGTTGTTGTTTTGGCGGAGGGTATATATATATATATATATATATATATATATATATATATATATATATATATATATATATATATATATATATATATATATATATAGTCTCGGAAGTTTCTCAACCATTAAAACTATATTAAAAATTAAAAAAAACAAAAAAACTTTTAGTCCCAAGTCTTTCAGTGGCAAATCACTCATGTAAGTCAATATATTTATCAATATATATATATATATATATATATATATATATATATATATATATATATATCAATATATATATATATATCAATATATATATATATATCAATATATATATATATATATATATATATATATATATTGTTGTGACCTTGCAGGCCGATGATAATGAAGACAAACACAGTGGTATAATTAATAAAAGTGTATTAACATATGTATGTTAACGGAGTACTCGTAATGCGCTTGGGGCCATAACGCGTAGATGTTACTGTATTGTGTCTTGGTTAATCCATTTATTCCTGAAATAGGTAGACCATTTACCCCATAACACCCCCCTTTTAAGCCTATGCTCTGTAAGGAGTCAATATATTTTTCCCTTGCAGTTGATTTCCATTAAATCGGTATATGTGTCTTTTACTTTTTGACGTTCGCCTTTTAGAATTGACTTATGGGACTGGTATCTTGAACGTGTCAAACACGACGTCCATTAATTCTTCTGTAGTGTTGTCGTCTATAGTATCACAATATCTTTACCTGATTTGGTTTAAATGTATATTATGTGTACATTTTTGTCCTTTCACAGTATAGAGCACGTTCCCAATTATTTTCTCTACAATTCTGATGTCCCAAAATGACTTTGTTTTCTCGAATGGTTTCTGTCGGGTTATCTTTAGTTTAACCTTTCGTTGTGCAGACGACGATCTACTGCGGAATTACCATCCACCAAACCATAAAAAACTGCATTGCATCTTTCTCTTGAGTTGTGCACCAGTCGTTTCAACACAATAAACTTGCACTAGTTGTTTGAACATGATAAACCAACAAAAAATAGTTACTAATCAGTAGAAGATAAAGGACTGTCGCTAACAATGACGTCATCGTGATCAGTATTTATTACAATGGCATATAACACTGAAATAAACCGTTTCCAAATCGATGTTAATGGAGTCATATTTAATAATTTATACATATAGAACATAATCTCAATTTAATGTCATATATTTTTAAACACCACACACAAATATATATATGTGTATATATATATACATATATATATATATATATATATATATATATATATATATATATATATATATATGTGTGTACGTACATAATTGTCTCTATTTTAACATATATATATATTTAATTTTTTCATTTAAAAATAATTTCATAGCGTAATGATTTGATTCTTCGTTTAAAATTAAAATTCCTTAAGCGTTGTATTAGGTTCCGTTAAATAGTTTTTGTCGTGTAATTTTTACACAGATATACACATTTAGCTGAAAAATTAGTAATAAAACATTTAAACTCCCACCCAACAGTTGGACGAAACGTTTAGAATGATACTTGAGTTTCAGATATTCCTATTTTCGTCGAATTTATTTCATACAATATTTATCATATATATATATAATATTTATCATATATATATATATATATATATATATATATATATATATATATATATATATATATATATATATATATATATTATTAATATATATATATATATTATATTTATATATATATATATATATGTATATATATATAAAGCAATCCAACAAAAGATATAAGCGTCAACTAATATCTTATAATTAGTGATATATATATATATATATATATATATATGTATATATATATATATATATATATATATATATATACAGATATACACACACACGCGTATATATATATATATATATATATATATATATATATATATATATATATATATATATATATATATATATATATATATATATATCTACGTGCACCAGTACGTACATTTTTAACGCAGTATAATATATTTTAATTTTTTAGTCCAAAAGACCTCAATTGATTAGAAAAGGGTTTCATAATAATATACAAAGACCAGCCACCCCCACCAGAAAAAAAAAAATCGACGCCAGACACGGTTTGTAGCACTTAAATGTTCGTGAAGAATCAAGGAGGATGAAAAGACTCAGAAGGGAAAGCACCATCCAGACCTCTACTGGAAAGACACGGTAAGTACGGGAATATTGGGAAGGCTTATACACACTCAAATTCGAGAGAAGGCAAACTGTTATAAGTGAGAGATAAATGGTAAACGTATTTTTTGATAAAGCAACATAGTTTACATCGGTTATCGAAAAAAGCAGACATCGCTGGAAAAAATGAGGAGACTTGTTGTTACTTAGATTCTGGAGTACACCATTCTTTATTGCAATTTCTTTTGTAATCACTGATAATGACAAGTGAGTGAATAATAATAACAATAACATGTTTAATTAATTACAAAAGCAGACCAGGTGTGATAAGAATCAACTAGAAGGAAAAGAAGTGTGAAGCTGAAGGAGGCAGAAAAACTACCGAAATACATTGAACTTCATATAAGTATAAGGGTGTATGGTACATTTAGATAGTAACGGCAATACCAATAATAGTAGGAGCACTAGGAACAGTCCCGAAAATCCTAATTAAAAAACGATTAGAAAATAATGGAAGCAAAAGGAGGGTTGACATCGTAAAAACTACAGAACTGATTAAATACTAAGAGCACCCCTTGAGTGCGGAAACCAGCCCATATAACCAGGTGACGCTGACCAAACACAGAAAGTTTGAAATAAAAGAGTACTCTGTATACTTGTACCTCCTCAACGTAAATGCCTCCAAATCACTTAACTAGCAAAAAAAAATTGCCTCTTCATTGCATAGGTACTTAGAATGGCGGACGTTCTTTTACACTAATAGATTATTTCTACCGACCACTTGCCTTTGGAATTCTTTTCTCTGCTCTCCTCGACAGTACCAACATGAATATATTTAAATGTAATGTGAACAAATATCTTGTTGCCCAACTCCCTACTTTGGTTGTCTCCCTATTAAAAAAAAACACGTTTAGATATGTTTAAAGAGCATAGTAAGACTCACACAATGAAACTGACACAACCATAGTCGACATTTACGAAAATCCATAATTTTACACATGTCTCGCCGCCCCCTCAAAAAACTAAATAACATCAGTTGTTACCGCAAAAGGTTTGAGTGATTAGAAAGATCGAGGTGTGTATATGGGGGGGGGGGGAGGACCACAAATTACTTGACTGGAAAGGCACGGACAATATTGGCATCCTGAGAAGGGTTATTTCAACTAAATTCCGGTGAAAGGTACCGGCCGATATCAGTGAGAACTCAATGGTAAACGGGACAGCGAGTTGCGATTTGTGATCGAAATAAATAGAAATTATTGAAAATCTGAAAAGACTTGTTGTCCCTCAGATTTCATGGAATGACACCTGTTTTTACCAGTGAGCGATCACCGATAAGGATTATTCCTCATATTTACAGTATTTTCAACTTGTTTAACTGCAACTCACACAAGCCTTGTATATATATACATATACATATATTTATAACAAAAAGAAAGAGAGAGCATTAGAAACAGAGATAACGCGGTAGTGTGAGAGAGACATTTATATATCGCTATCTCTATCACCATATATATCATCGTCTCTTTCTGTTTCTACATATATTTATCCTCGTCTCTCTTTCTATACCCCTTTTCCTTTTCTCTCTTCCTTTCTATTGCTCTCTTTCTCTCTCTCCCTTTCTCTCTCTCTCTCTCTCTCTCTCTCTCTCCCTTTCTCTCTCTCTCTCTCTCTCTCTCTCTCTCTCTCTCTCTCTCTATATATATATATATATATATATATATATATATATATATATATATATATATATATATATATAACCCATAAATAATGATTGGTACAGATATTTTTTAGCTTTTGCACTTTACTGCCGTTTCACAGTATCGCCTATTATCAGAACTGAGTCGAGTGTTATACTACGAAAAGCTATTATATATATATATATATATATATATATATATATATATATATATATATATATATCTGGGGTGGGTGGAAGTGTTTTATGTGTCCACTTCTCTCTACATATAACTATTTTATATACAATTATAATGTACAAATATAATTAAATTATGTACGTAGATATATATATATATATATATATATATATATATATATATATATATATATACTTACGTACATAATTTAATTATTTTTGTACAATATAATTAAATTATGTACGTAGATATATATATATATATATATATATATATATATATATATATATATATATATATATATATATGGGTGTGTAAGCGTGTGTGTGTGTTTGTGTGCGTGTGTTTTTTCTTTTCCCGCTGCTGCCTGTATCAGTATTTTGGAAACTATTAGCGCATCTGCTACCCGTTAGTCCGAGCACGAGAAGCGGTTCATCTCCCACAAGAAGACATGGTGCTATCAGTGCTACTACGACTGCACTTGCTACTGCTGTAACCGGCCACATCCAAAAATATTACCGGTGCTGCTACCGTCACCTTGCCTGTTCTCTACAACGGTGCCGCCACTATCACTAGAAGAGAAAGAAAAAAGAAAAAAAAAACACTAGTATCATCGGGCCTACAATTTCCATGACAGCAAGAAGGGCACCACGTCTATGTACATCTTAAGTCAGACCACCGTATCTAGCACTACCGGTACTCTACCACCCTTAAAAGCTCCGTTTAGTTGGACGCGACGTGGATAGGAGCTGGACGCACGGCACCTCACTTCTTAAATCCGTGGGGGTAGCACGCATATATATATATATATATATATATATATATATATATATATATATATATATATATATATATACAGAGAACACAAAGGAAAATACATATCTAATTATAGATAGCTGTTAAAGTTAAGTTTGCCGTCATCGGGTGGAGTTTCGGTGTTGTCATTGGTGGTGTCGGTTCGATGGACAGACGGACGGTTGGTTGGCTTGGCTGGACCTTCGAAAATCGCTCATACATTTCGCCCGGTAACGCATGGACAGTACTGGAAGCCTCCGATTATGAGACATTACAAGTGACCACCAACAACATTGCTACCCCCATAGCCGCCACCACCGGAACCGTCGCCGTCTACACCGACTGTTCGAGCAACAAGAATAATAATAATTAATAATGTTGTAACCTTAGCCGTTTTAATAAGATGTCATGAGAGTTAATTGAGGCATGAGTAACTCTACGGGCTCTTTTGGAAATATTTCTGATATTAAACGTTATAAATTGAACGGAAGGTTCTTTGAGGAATTTCGGATGACTTAACAACATCGTTGATCAGTTAGTCCACTGTTCTCGACCCCAAAAAGCCGGCCTTTCTTGTATTGCTTTCAAGTTGTGAAGCATTTCTATCTCTGTAAGTTTATAACGACTTTCAACGCTCAAATATCAGACAGAATATTGGTTGTCAACATAATAATAAAAGGAAACAGAAAAAAAGAAAAGAAAACAAACACACACAAAAGTATCCCTCTTCAAATTAAAAGCTATCCTCACCAAGAGTAAAACCATTATTTTGAGAGTGACAAATCGCAGCTCCAAACACACATCAGCCGCCACCGACACCTTACAAAAAAAAAAATACCGAAGTCTTTTTAACCTTTCCAACACAAACACCCCACCAAAAAAAAAACAGCAGGAATTATACTCTGTTGTTTTTTGTTTTAATTTCCTGCCACGCACCAGTCTCCCTATGCCACACACTCTTTCCCTCCTCCCCCTTTCGTTTGGTATCCCGCACTCGCTTGTATATTATCTCTTCCTAGCATTGCACCACCTCCCCCTGAGGTACCGGACCCTTCTTTCCTCGACCACCCACACACGCACGCAAGTTTCGAGAAGCCTCCCATCAATAAAAATACCAACACTGACAAACTTGTTTAACCCTTACTCTCGACCAAAATTTTATTTCTCACTCTTATATAATTCTTTCTGTACTGTTAACCGTTAAGAGCGTTATCGAGTCCCGAACAAAAAAGAAAGAGTTAGCTTTTTTATAGTGAAGCTTTATATTCCTTCATCATATCCTATATTTCTTCTCGTTTTGTGAACTCGCTTTTTTATGCTGGTTGAAATCTAAATTTTTCGTTAAACGAAACAGATCAGCCCGAGTATCCCGATTCTTGTTTTCTTTCTTTCATTTTATTTATCTAAGCCTCCATTAATATATATATATATATATATATATATATATATATATATATATATATATATATATATATATATATATATATATATGTATATATATTAATCTTTCAAGACTTCACCTTTACACTCTCATAGGGCTGGCAAATGTGCTCCACTCATCCAATTCAATCGTTACTTGTTTCTGTTTCGTTCTCAGTCTTTTAAACTTTTAAACAGCCGACCTCATCCACTTTATCTACCTAAATACTAGACTTACGTTTGACTTATATTTACTATTATTTCTGTACCTTTTATATATTTGTATTCTCTTATTTTAATAGTTTCATAATTGCCTCTCTTTATCTACAGTATTCGATTTCCCGCCGCTGTCTTTCTCTCTCTTTCGCCCCATCTCTTTCTCTCTCTCGCACTCTCTCTGATTGCAAACAAAATCTCTTTCTCGCTTTTTACGTCTCTCGATTAAACATACACAGTCTTTCCATGACATATATACACACATACACATACTAAACCACGCGCTCATACGCACACGCATTTTTCCGGTGACAAACACACTCATACACATAATTTTTCTGTCAGACCCAAACGCGCACGTACAGATTTTCTGTGACACACACACATACAGAATCTATACGTGAAACATACATACGTATGACATTTGTATGACAAACAATATTTCTGTAACACATAATCTTTATGTGACATACATGAATTGCATTCTGTGACACTATGTTACATGCAGATACCATTGATGCCCACAAATGCACACGCTTTCTTCAGTAAACACGCTTTCAGCGACTTACACATACATAGACACACAAACGCGTATTCTGACACACACACGTTAATACACTCTACGGCACACACACACACACACATATATATATATATATATATATATATATATATATATATATATATATATATATATATATATATATATATATATATATAAAAGCACTGCTAGGTTTGAGAAGGCCAGATAAAGGTCGAAATAAATTTATTATTTTTTTTAGTTTTCTCATGTATTCATGAATTTGTATTTAGGTTTAATGCGCATCAAACTTACTTTTCGAAAATATTCCATTTAATATATATTTATAACTTGATATAAATTAATATTAAATTTTAAAAAAGCCGTAAGGATTGAACCTGCAATAAAACTTTAACTTCATATCACTTACACACACACACATATAGATGAAAATATAGATACTACAAACTAAACACGTATTATACTCTACTCGTGTTCAAATTTATATAACGTAATTAACATAGTGTTTAATCTATTTTATCCTTATAAATAAACAGACAACATACGAGAATTAAAAATATATCTGAAGCCCTGCCTGTCTCTCTTTCTTTCTTTCCCTTTCTCTCTCTCGCAGAATTATATACACACATAGAACTATTACATATTTGGAAGTATTCGTTCATACAGTTGAACTTATTCCTTCATTTATCTCTTTACGAACTATCTATGCAATTAAAACAATAGTAATTTACATAGAAACACGTTCTTAGTCGTTTTATTGTTTAAGATTACTTTATTTTCTTACCTGTCTTAATAATTATTGGTTCTTCATTCCGTCCATCCATTTCAGGCGAAGGGAATTGTTCCTACTTTCATTTTCAATTTCGTTTCCATTTCTTTTATTTATTTCATATTTGCTCTTCGATTGCTGCGTGTGCAAGAACAGACATACACACTTACATAGATATATACAGATCAAAACGCACAATCCACTTGTTCGCGTGCATGCCTGACAGATGCATGAATATACGTGAATGCACCCTCTAGAACTGCACAGAGCTTATCTAACTACATTCAGATTTATATATAACACCTAGTAACACGTACAAACATAGAAATAACACTTTCATCTGCTCTTTTTCTGTCTTTCTCTCAATATATATATACGCACATATATTTGTATACACTGATACAAACATATGTGTGTGTATATGCATGCCAAACGAGAGAGGGTTAAGAGACAGATACACACCAGGCGCACGCACACACGTACGTTCATTCAACATCGAAGGTGCATACCCGCACAGTTCATTTCCACCGCAAATGCACCTACAAATGCATTTGCAATGCTGCACTAAAATATCGGAGCGTGCATCACGCACCTGTTGGAAAGGGGAAAATTAAGACCAAACCTTCGGTACGAACGTCTCTCTCTCCCTCTCTCTCTCTCTCTCGCACGTACCCGAACCCGGTGACTTAGCCAAATAATAATAATAATAATAATACTCCTCACTCTGGCAGGATATTGTTCGGTGTAGCCGGTGGCGGGCTGATGCCGCCTGAAACAGACCGGACCGGCAATGTCTGTTGAAACCGTACTATGCATTCGAGGTGAGTACGAATAATTCACATGTACACGCAAACATAATCACATAAGTGACTGACGATCGCCAGTCTCCTTTTTGCGTGAAAAAATATTTTTGTTGTCATTTCAGTTGAACTAATCATTTGTATTCTTAGCTTTCTTTGTTTATTGTTATACTTTGTTGCCCGCTTTTATTGATTCATGTGTTTATATGCGAGTTGTCAAATACGAATCGATATTAAATCATGTATATTTGTACCGAGTGAATTGTCATTAAAATGTATAGCACTCAGAATTACAACGTACGATGCTGTAGTCAACGTTTTATGTTCACTTTCTTACAACTGTTCACAGAAGTCTTTAACGTGAGCATATATATATATATATATATATATATATATATATATATAAATATATATATATGTGTGTGTGTGGGTGTGTGCGTGTGTATGTCTATGAAGGTGTGTAAATGGTGTACGTGTGTGTGTTTGCGTGTGCGTATGTTTGTGTGTGTTTGGCTTACATCGACAAGTCGAGGTTGAAGTCTATGCGACTACCCCCGAAACATTACCCTATTAAACTATTGATTTAGCCCACCAAAAATTACAACACACACACACATACAGATATATATAGTAGGCTAGACATAGTTTTGCATCTAACGTATATATATATATATATATATATATATATATATATATACATATATAGTACATGCATTGTATTAGTTTCTGTAGTTGTAAATCCGTTGAAACTCCAGTGTTTATAAAAAGTACAGTTGTTACAAACATTATTGGTTACATATGTGCATACATGTTTCGGTTGTACTCTTCACCGCGAGTCAACCTCTTCAGACCAAAGATGACATGGTCTGAAGAGGTAGACCCTTTGTGAAGAGTACAACCGAAACATGTATGCACATATGTAACCAATAATGTTTGTAACAATATGAATATAAATTTATACTTTATGTATATATAAATATATATACATATATATATATATATATATATATACATATATATATAGTTAGATTGTATTTTAATTTAAGATGGTTGGATTTAAAAATGAGATATATCTATGACACAAACATCAATTGGAAAATAATATTTCAATAGACACATATATCTATATATATTTGCATAACTATATTCATAAATATGTAAACATACATATATATATATATATATATATATATATATATATATATATATATACATATCAAAAGAAAATATTATATATATTAATATATATTATGTTTTAATTATTTAAATAGCACTGAATTTATTCACAGAAATTTACCATAATATATATTTGTGTGTGTTTGTGTGTTCTCGTATATACGTGTCTTCACTTAGAGTTTCAATATATATATATATATATATATATATATATATATATACATGTGTGTGTGGGTGTGTATGAGTGTGGGTGCTTGTTAAGACATATGCGTGTGTCTAATACAGTCAAACAAATTTGCGCAGATGAGCAGTATACGTAGATTACGTCAGGCGACAGCGAGAAATGTGCATGTCCATAACTATATATAAGCCTTCTGACCGAGGATGGACATGTAAAGTGCATTCCCATACATTTTGTAACCGCCCGTATCAATAGCTAATCGAATTTTCAGCCGTACAACATTGCTCTCCTAAACGTAATTGTGTATTTTCTAACCCCTTTCTTTCTCTCACACACAAAGACACACACATACACACAAAGACACGCACGCACACACACACGCACACACACACACACACACACACACACACATATATATATATATATATATGTGAATATATTATTA
>OY744520.1:92797946-92865446 GCA_963556195.1 Sepiola atlantica | reverse complement strand
CAAGGATCACAGTTGGCGGTTTCCAGAACGTCCTGTTCAACTTGAAAATGAAGGTCCTGTTTTTCCTGTGACAGTAACTTGGACGCAAATCTGGCAGCCACTCTGTGCATGTTCAGATCATCACGCAAAATTACATGTACAGAATATTTTATTAACTCCGGCCTCATGGGCGATCTCCCGCACGGTTGAACGACAGTCGTCCATCACCAAAGTTCGCACCCTCTAAACAACAGCTGTCCTCCGAGCAGTTTTCGGCTTGTAAGAAAGCTGGTTACTACCCGCTTATGTGCGGCCATTTTTGAATCGGTTCAATCTCTCCTTAATTTGTATAACACACATCGCATCTTCTCAAAACACCTGCTGAATCTTACGAATTGTTTTGCTCTTAGAATCACCAAGTTTTTGACAAAAGTTGATGCAGTTCCTTTGCTCAGTACGTTCAGTTATCTTGAGAAAATCGGTAATCTGACGAACACGTTGTGTAGCACCTCACTCAGCAACCGACACATGCGCATGAAGGTTTCTTTCTTCACTGTGTAGAGTGGCGCCGCCATATCGTCTCTATTTAGCCCGGAAAAATAAAGGTACGATACTTTTTAGATAGTTCTCGTATGTATATTTGCATATATAAGTCTGACGGTCTTGAACACGTTAAAACATTTATTTATTTATATCTTCAGTAAACTAGACAAGCAGATATGATTCTGAAATTTACAATGAACTAAGTTTCGTCAGCATTTTTAATTTACAAACATTTTTAGGTTACAAAGATAAAAGAAATGTTGCTTGCATAGGTCTCGACAAGCCGACGTATATAAATATATATATATATATATATATATATATATTATAAATACATAAATGCGTTTAATCCTTCTGGAATCGTCAGTGTAGATATACTTATTTAAGCCGGTCGCATGATTCGAAATTCCGGTTAATAACTAAAAGTCCAATGTCTTTAGCCTCACAGTCGCCATGAACAAGTACATAAATGGCGAAAGTTTAAAACCCATTATAGACAGTCGACCTAAACAGTGTTCAACTTATGAAGGAACATGCATTAAAATAATGATTTTTGCGGCTGTATTAATACTACTCACTACAGTGCCCAGGCTAGATTAGGGGCGACAAATTATATATATATATATATATATACTAGGCAAATGTGAACCGTCGTTTTATATATTTAACTCGTATTACATAGTTAATTTACAAACCCATTTATGTATGAAAGTATAAAAAGATAATATAAAACATTAGGATATTCTTCTCTCTGCCGTCTCTCTTTGTACTGTTTTCATTCTCTCTTTTGTTTCGTCTTTATTTTTCCAACAATAATATTATATTACTGTATTTGATTATCATCGTTTTTTTATAATGGACTATTCCGATTTGTTATTCTTCCTTTTCTTTCGGGGGCGTCGCACAACATAAATTGAAGGAGTGAATGTTAGTAATATATGAGTCTCTAAATGAGTACTTTTCAAATTTCGTCTAATTAGAACAATTAAAATGGGAGTCTTAGTTTAATAAACTTTGATTAACACTGCTTTAGTGTAATGATAATAATGATGATGATGATAGGGAGAATGAAGATATATATATATATACATATATATATATATATATATATATATATATATATATATATATATATATATATATATATATATATAATTTATCCTCCATCATCTATCCTGGATGGATTATGGACAACTCCCTGATTATTTTTTCTACGGCGAGCTTTCTTCAGGTTTAAAAAAAGATCATCACCATCTCTGCTTCAAAGCGGTCTGCAAGCGAAATACAATATCAATTAATTGGAAGTCTCTGCAGCTCACAGACATGCGTGGAAAAGCAGATACGCCAGTGAATGATTATCAGTGAGAGAACACCCCACGATTAAAAGGCTGCGAACAGAGTTTCAAATACGATCTAAGGTTAAGATCGGATTCTAACTCTGCCTGATGAGATCTCAGTTTATAATAGCTGTTGATCGATAACATCGACATCGCCATGCCAATGTCGAAGATTTTGTACATATCTGTGTAAATAAAAATAATCATATATATATATATATATATATATATTTATATATATATATGTGTGTGTGTGTGTGTGTGTGTGGATGTGGGTGTATGTGTGTGTGGGTGTGTGGGTGTGCGTACTAGGTGTTACCTTCCGGCGTTTCCCGACCGGGAGTATATATTTCCGTTTCCACTGTTTTAGGTAAATATGCTGTTTTAAATTTCCGAAATAGAGGCATACTGATGTAAAGTCGATATCTTTTAAACAAATAATGTGATTTACTTACTTCTTGAATTTACACACGTAATTACTAATTTATAAACGTCGAATTAAATACAAAACGAAACATGATTTATTCGTTTCCTCCACGTAAAGTACATTCTATTATTAATTAACAAGTTGATGTTTTAATTATTTACGGATTACATTTTAATAAAGGACTGATCTTTAATCGATGCCGGTTGCTACGCCTCACTGTCCGTCGAAAGATTGTTTTTAATTGAATTAATTTTCAAAGGATCTTTTATAGTGTATTGTTTAAACACTTATTATGTTTTCATTTCCTTTTACTACCTCTTGCCTTGTCGGACAGTAAGTGTGCAAATACTCGATTGTGTGAAAACGGACTTTGACATTGCAGAATCGATTACCTTTAAGAGATTTCAGCTGATTATGTATGCAATTAATGGTAAATCTGTAAAGACGGCACAGCTGAAATCAAATTCTTTTAAAAAATTATATAGAAAATTTTTAATCTCTGAATGTAAAACTTTAAATGAAAGTCGACATCATATATATATATATATATATATATATATAGTATCAAATAGAATCAAATAGTTGTTAATAATCTTATTATTCGATTTGTATTTCTAAAGTTACATTGTAAGATGTAATTTAAAAAGTAATTTATTCTAGAAAAAACGTATTATTCTTCCACATATGAGGAATTCAATATGAAATACATATTTCAGACTAAATTGAAAATTAGTTTATAGAATAATTGATTCGCATGGCAATATACGAGCAGTAATAAGAACATAAACACAGCTGAAAGATATTTTGGTCGATTCGTTCGGCCATGTTCAGTTGGTGTGTTCTGCATGGACCAGTCGTACTTCTCTTTATTTGTGATGTAAGCCTCAGATTCCTATCACTTTAATTGTCTTTTAATTCACGAAAAATGTTATTTTCTAAATGCATTTATAAATATTTTTAGCTTTAAATAAAGTTCAATTTTAAAAGAACAAATCGAATACAAGTCGAATAATCGTGTCGAATTATGTTTTTTATAAAACAGAATTTTGCACACTGAAACTTATTTGAAGAGTAATAAATGGTTGACAGCGATGTAGGCATTGAATTAACCATGAAAAGGTAAAAAAAGAGTTGTGTGTAAGGACCATTTTAAAGCTATAATAATAATAATAATAATAATAATAATAATAATAATAATAATAATAATAATAATAATAATAATAATAATAATCTACAAAGAAAGAAGGTCGATGTAACCTATGACCTCTTTTAGTTGCATCTTTTAAGATGAGGTAACAATAAAGTCGAATCTTGGAATATCGGAGGTTACATTGATAGAAAGCAAGATGAGAATTGTACTCTAAATAATACTAATTATCATTCCTTATCTTAAAAATGTCAAACATAAGCTAATTAATATTGAAATACGTGAACTCCTTCCCACACTTTTTATAAAAAAGGATGTTATGATTGTAACTCATCTAGAATGTATCACACGACTTGTTTTCTTACTAAAATCAAACAAATCGCTTTACTTGAATCTAAGTACAAGCAAGTCTTTCAGATGTTCATTCAATTCTCGCAATTCTATTAAACTTTTATTGTAGTTCTCGCACCAGTCTTTATCAATTCTCTCTCCTGAACATGAAATACAATACCACTAATTAAAATGTAGGCTATATGTTCTGTTTCTGGAGATATCTTCATGGTGCCATTTCTCCTCGGCCTCCCAAACCTTTAACATGCTCCGCGACAACTTCCTATGTAACGAATAGAATTTAATGCCACTACGTTGTTTTTCTTTTGGGAAGGATGTCAAGTTAATGTATTATCTTACATGTCGCCACACCTTGTCCATCTTTAGCTCTCTTGGCGTTTTTTGGTGGAGGGAATGTTATTATTGTTATTAATTCACTAGGAGTTCTTACCCGAGTCATTACTAGTAATCTCTGACCGGTAAAATTAGGCGGTGTTCCCTGGAATCAGAGTGACAGGAAGTCAAGCGTGCTATCGTATTTTTTTGTTTCCTAACATAAATATTATATAGGCGGAACTGGATTTGAATTAAAATAGATATTATAATCAAAACAACACATTGAATAAGTGAAAACAGAGATAAAGTACATTATAATCGAACTATTATTCGGAATTTCAAAAGGGCGGACAATCGCATGTAATTGAATGAAAAATATAAAATCGGGGATAGGCGATCCGTGTAGGTTATGTTTGAGTGAGAAGAGTGAGAATCTGCGGTTTAATCGCATATTTATTCATCGATGTTTAAAAATGTAGTATCTGTTCTCATACTACGCTTCATATTTTCTGTCCTCGGTCAGTAAAACAGAAATCTTTCTAGACTGACGCAATTTTAATTTTTGTCTTATTCCTTATTTTTAATTTTTCGAGTTGTCCATCACATTCAAAAGTAACCTTGTGTCTAACTTTGCCACCGGGGGAGGCAATTAAATAGACACATAATAGACATGATATCTGAATATTTACGGATGAATGCCGCAACATCCAGAAACGTCATTTTTTTTTCAACAGTTAAATGTGTTCGTCCATAATGAAAATGATATATTATAATATCATTTTCGAGATTGTTAATTATTTATAGTGTTCAATATATAGTTGATCTATTTCTTGAAATATGCTTTGACGATAAGTATTAAAACATGCAAACCGTAGTTAATAGGGAGAACATAAGTCAGTCGTGAGACTGCATACCCCCGCCTGACAACGTAAGCATAAGCCAAAGTCTTATCTGGGCCTTACTCCTCCGTATTGTATGAAATACTCCCGAATTTATGCTATGGAAACGTTGATAACTCACAAACTTTATCTTTTATGACTGTGATTTTGAATGGTGGTTACTGTTATTAAAGAGCATTAAATCCGAACATCAGAAATCAGAATTGAGTTAATAGAAGTTGGAATTCGGTCCAAATTTTTACCTTGACTGAACTTTTTGAGATAAGAGTTAAAGACCAATTCCATGTAAGATGCTAGACTTCATTGACTTCAATATAGATCAAGTAGCAATTATCTACAATGAAGTTATCGCCAAAGTGTGACTTTCACCTTTTACGTGATCTTTATCTTGATATTTGACCTAGCTATCCCAAAATTAATTCGGTCTTTAGTCATAATATGACCGATATTTTAACAAAGTTTGATGACGATTAGTAAAGGTATGTCGATGGCAGGCTGTACACAAACAAACGAAGAAACGCGCCCTAAAACATAACCTTGGGCAATGTATTTTGCTTCAATTAATAACTTACTAAAGACTAACTACATTAACAGACGATAAACGGTTGATATAACGTAAAACAGAAAAAAAACCTCGAAAAATACTTACCATTGCAAATGTTTCCTTAAAAACACGAATCTTTGAAAATAAATTCTGATTTATTCCACACTTAATTTGATAATAAATTCTGACTTATGGCGTAGTTTATATTACATACACACGTCGTTATAGTTCAGATATATTATAAAAATATCCGTTGAATCTCTTTCAGAATTCTATAACTTTAAATGAACGACAGTCTGATTTTAGAAAATGAAAACAGGACTAAAATTAGAACGCACTTTTTCAGATGCCCTTGTCATAACAGTTCAAAGTGAATTAATATTCATACGACTAAGAGAAATCGTGAATATTTAATGCCGCCATTTTGTATGGATTCGTTGAACTTTCTGCATTCATTGGCAAAGCGCTAAAACCTGAAAACCCCGCTGCCCAAACTCGGTTGCATGCTTATTAGGAATAGTGCAACATAACACAAAGGAATCGACGTGTATAACGGTGGGCGGCTTTTCGTCTAACGATTGCGGAAGGATAACGGGTTTCTATTCATGCATCGTAGTATTAATAATTGTGTAACATCCGCCGTCTGAAGGGATATTTATGTCCCATTTGGTTTAATTCCAAACAAGTTAAACGTCGTTTCTAACATATATTAAGTTCCGATGATTTCTCATGTGAATTATTGCACTAAGGCATGGTTCAAGTGTTCAGATATAGAAAACTTATATACCAGTACAAATTGTTTGTCCCCGTACACACTGGTTGAGGTCACAAAGAGATGTGGTAATCTAGTCTTGCTAACCTAGACAGACTACAAAACCAACTTCGCAATCGACTAGGCAATAATCCTATCTCATCTTTACAGTCTCTGTCTGACCGAAAATTGCGCGATACTGTTTTACAAGGGGAATAAGCGATCGTAGCTCAGTACAGAACCAAACATATCAAAAACAATAGAGTAGACTATTGTCTTTCTCATGGTAGGTTCTCGACTGAGCTAGAATTGCTTATTCCACATGTATTACATTCACAGTAAGAACTTGTCAACCCATCACCGTTGTAAGGAAACTCCCTTCCACAGAAGAAACTGAACTTATTTTACCATGAATTTACATCTGTAAAATAACATATTATCGTCTGACTTCCTGCTAACTAGAACATAGTCGTCTTCAAGCCTAATCTCAGCAAAAGAGTGTCGAGGTGTCCTCTTTAATAATCAAATACTGCCGCTTCCACCCATCGTTTCTATTCATCCCATGGTATTGTTCCTCATACATATTACAATTCCATTAACCCTTATCCTCGAGTAGCCTTTGAGCTTTAATAAGTAGTGACCTATAATTAAAAAACAAGCAGGTGGAAGACAGCAGGAAGATCTACTATGATATCATAAATGATGGATAAACAAAAAGATTATATAAAATCACAGAATTACGTCACGCATTCATCATATATAAATAATCATCATTTTTGATGACTAAAAAGAGAAAATCAACTGTGGAATTATATTATAGAGTGGGAGATTTGTTATCGAATTCATTTAAGGAGGCGGGGTTTATCTGAGTTTATTGTTTGACTTGCTATTTGCTGTCTTGCTTCCCTTGACCACTTAGGATGGTTTCATGTTTTACTCGCTAAATCTCGCTTCCATGGTCTTTCAATCCGGACTTTTTGTTTCATCAGTTATGTCCTTGGTTAGTAGATCAGAAATCCTTTTAAACTGAAGTAATTTGTATATATGTCCACATCCAGAGTTCCCCTTTTTAAGAGTTGGAGTTTCCTCAACATTAAAAACCGCCCCCAGGTCTAACTATGTCCTTGTGGGGAGGCAAGTAAATACGGACCACTTCTGACATTGGCAGATACACTTAGCAATTTTATTTTGTCTTCCAGCGTGGAACACTGTATGTCTCTACGGACAAGGGAACGAAACATATATCTCTATCACGGCTCGGTATTTATTTATATTTTTCTTCGATTAAACTCATTAGGAGAAGTGATAATATTACTGACAGAAAAACCCTCCGGATATATGACATACTAGATTGTGAATATCTCATCTATTACAATCATACCGGTATACAACAAAGGGGTAAAATGTAAGAGAAGTCGGTAGAACCCTGGGATCGTCAAATAATCTTATTATACGCTAAACGCAAATATAAACAAACATCTATTATTACCATTCCACAGTACCATACTTGCACTATTCAAATAGTACTACGTTCATTTTGGCACCTCGTACTGTTTCATATCGTCTTATTTGTAATGTCGACGACTGTAATCTCGGCAGTCCTCGTTACAAAAGCATTGGTACATCGTTTGCATAGACAGAATATCTTAACGTGGTTAAAGCAACAGTCAAAGTAATTCTTTGTATCACCTTATTTACACTTAGCTTGTGAAAGAAGTGTTCCAAGACAACCACATAAAGTATCGGTGAAAACGGACATCCATGACGAATAGATCTAAAGAGACCCAAATAGTGCGACTCCAATCCATTCATGTGTACCAGCCCACCTGGTTTGCATAGAAGAGTCGAATCCAGCGTGAAACTGTGGTCTAAATTAGATCATAGACAGGGCAGTCTCCAAGTAAATACGATCAAGCCTATCAAGCTTTAGACTGATCTAGGTTGATCGGCAAGGCTTCTGACGTGTTCAATTATAAAGCATAACACGCAAAATGTGACTTGAATAGACGTAGCCTTCACAGCACAGGTGTGTAAGGGTCTCATTAGACACGGCGAATCAACCTGCAGACGGTGAGTTAAGATTTTAGCTAAAATCTCTGACTCTATTTAATATCGTTAAATACTGAAAATTATCTTAGCTATTTCCACCGTTTTCGTATTTGCGAAGCAATTTGATAATGCTCCCGGAATAATACTGGGGAATAGACACACTAGGAGTTTAATTCAGCCAGCAAAAGTGACAAAATAAGCAAATACACTGTGTAAAGTAAACCATCGATCCCAGAAGACTTATCCATTCCGACCTTATTCAGTGCATTCCAGACTTTTTCCTTTTGTATACACCCTTCGCATCCAGCCGTTTCGTTCTCCTGAGGACAACAAAAGTCGGATAAATAAGCGTTGAATTGCGCCATTATAAGCCCGGTTACTGTGCTGACAAGTTCTTTAAAATAAGAACGTACCGCCTCTACTAAACATACGATTGTCATCACAAGACCATGTGACACTAGCTATGTTTCCATCAGGAGCACATTGATGTTCTTCTGAACGGCATCCAGCGACTATGTGTGTTGTATCCTGAGACATAACCTAGCATTAATTACGTATTCATGGCCCTCCTTTGTTTTCGAAGGAGTCCACTTCATTTAATACTAACTGCACTGCTATCCCCGATTCCACCGCATGACCTAGTATAGTTTCTAGTGTCGTTTAAGCTGCTTTAGATTCTAGGTTGAGTCAGAGACTACAATCAGTAGTGAAATACCTAATAACTTTATTTAGATTACCTCATATTGTATACCCAATAACAGAACCCGTCAGATCCGTTTTAAATTTTGTAAAAGAGGACCCTGCAATTCTTCACTGCGAATAACGACGTGATGTACTTCCAGTAACATACTTTTCTATCTTTACGACTATATAAGTTTATTCGAACCCAGACAAGCCTAAGGTTCGCGTAAACTGTATTATACAAGATCCGACATTCTAAAACACGCACCGCTCCTCTGATTATTACAATCCAGTCAATATAACTAGAAAGCTGTTCTGAACTAAAACCACAACGAGCAGTCTAAGTCCATTTTACGTCACGATGTTCATTATAAAATTCATCAACAAGATCCCACTTCTCCATAAACTCACTAAATGGCTTAATATCTCCGTTCGTGTTAGTAACCATTGTGATGTTACCCCCGCGATCTTAATCGGGATTCAGAACTGCGTTCCATTAGAATTATTCGACGAATTGTGTTCTGAAAATACGTGATCCAGCTAAAAATCCCTCGATATGGATTTTAGGCGCATAAACTCCGATCAGTTTAAACGCCATAGCCTTTACGACGCATTCAAAATACGCTTTAAAAGTTAGAAACCCATCTTGCCTAATGATGAAAATAGACTGAATAGAGACAGTCTTCTTTAGTCAGCGACCTCATACTCACCCGAAATATAAAAAAATATTCACACCGAGGCGTTGTAGATCATGATTCACTCGAAATTACGAGAGTTTTTATTCAAGCTTCCGTTATTTAAACAAGCTAGTATAAGTGTCATTGTGATTTATTACGCTTGGGATTCCGAAACGACGAGAGCATTAGTCAGTACGGTAATAGCTTGGTCCATTGATCTTTGCCCCATCTCGTTGCTAATGAGGGTCATCTAAGGACACATTATCCAGATAAATAGAGAAATATTACTTTAATAGCTTTATACAGGAATGGGTTTATCATACAATTATTTTTGTAACCTTTCGGTTTTCAGTCTTGTATATTGTTAGAGAATATGATGCATTACATAATTTCCCAGGCACCTTTGCATCTTTCTTTTGACGCATCCTCGTCACTTAATGTAACTAAATATCTGGAGTCATCAACGAATTTGCAATTCACATCCTTCATAGAAAAACATTTCTTAAGGTCGATAAACATAGTGGAATAGTCATTCAGCCGTTCATTCAGATCATTTGTAATCCTTACACATCGCTTTTTCTCTAGGAGAAAACATTGTCGCTTCCTTCCTCTTTCTATAGAGCGAGTTATTTTTCTGTTTTGTTCTGAGAGAAGTTGAGGCGACACATGATATTAATGGGAAAAAAGGGTAGACTGTTTGAATCTGTGTATCTTGATGTCGAGGAAAAGTAGTAGAGTTTTTTGTATTTTCATCGATAATTTGGAAGTAGAGCGTGAAGAGATAAATGAGGAAGGATATAGAGTGTTGGTTTTGAGTGTTTTGTTTTAATGAGGATGACGATGATTATTTGTTATTACCTTTCAGGAATAGAAGCGTCTACGAGCTTAACTTTCAATGGAGAATAGGGACTTGGCTTTACTATAGGAGAATAGAAGACAGGGCATTTTTGGATGAGAATAAGGTTCTTAATGTTTTTGATCATCCAGAGGTGTGTTAATATTTAGTATGCAGATATACTTATTTTTATCTGAACTTTCGACCTTTTCATGTGTTCTTCTTCCTGTTTCCGCATCCGCTCTAATTGAACCTTCCCTAATGTTCCTTCTCTCTGCACCAATACCTATTATTTTGTTTTTCTAACGTGCTCATTTAATGGGGTATGGGGGAAATATCGTCAGGGTCCTCTGCTTGTTTTCTGACATTTTGAGATGCGATGCGTTTTAGGGCAGACTTTATTGATGCCCAGTTTTTAGACTATGGGTTCCCCAACCTTGGAGGCCCAGGTTCTCCCTACTTTGTTCTTTCAGTTGGATGATGGAATCACCTTTTACAGGGGGCATTCAATGTTCAGGTGGCTACCTCACAACAGGCACAACAATGAGGTGTTATACCAACATCAATTAGAGGGATATTTTCATCTCCAATCTCCAAGTAATATAGAAGTACGGCAAATACTTGTTTATTTAATTGTAAAACGTACAGACTTCAAATAGGTCTATGATAATCTACTGGAATAAAATGAAAGCCAATTCATCGTATTTAAGAGTAATCATCCCATGTATTTAAAGAATGCAATCATTGGTGAGTATTTGCAGTTAATATAGCTTCATACTATCCTCTTCCATAAAAAAACCAAGAAGATCAGATCGTGTACCCTCTAGAACGAGATATCTTCTGAGGTCACATACCTCTTGTAGAAAAATATTTCAGGAACATATATCCTTTGAGACCCTCACGGCTTTCCTCGTTTTTCTCCACAACGAACATGAGTATAATGCTTCAAGAAATCGTAAATGAACCAGTAACAATAAAGTTACAATATCGAGGTGTTCTCTGCCTTAGCAGAAAGTGATAAAGGTCGATATAGACTGGCGGAAGAATGCTTCTCTCTGTGCTAACTTGGGCAGCATCTTCTTTTACATTATCCTCTCTATGTATCCATGGCTAGGGGCATCAGGATAGAATCAGCCATGACCAAAAAATATAATGTCACAAAACATATCTGTGTTTTCTTTTTAAACAGAAACTATTAACAAGAAATAAAACAATAAAAAACTCAATAACATGACCAGTAACAATACATTCAACGGATAATGGCCAAGGTAAAACAGCAATCTATCACGGCTTGGTATGTAACAACTTCAATGTTGACCAAGTCTACCCAGGTACAATCGCCAAGACATATATACACTCTCTAAAAAAACCGGCATCATCCAATGGGTATTAAGAAATATATCAGCAGTTTCCTTATGCCGATTTGGAAAAACAATATAGAAAAACAAGATTATTATCTACTTGAATATATATATATATATATATATATATATAAATATATATGTGTGTGTGCGTGTAAGTTTAAATACCAGAAAGAACGCACAAATACTATTATACTTTTTTCTTGAATAAGTATTCCAGTATTTAAAAATAGTAAATTTTCGGCTGCAGACCAGCCATCGTCAGACATAGAAACAATTTGAGTTTTTTCCCCTTCTTTTTTTAGTCCTCTCGACATCGTGGTGGAGAGTAGGAAAACGTCCGTGATATTTATATATATATATATATATATATATATATATATATATATATATATATATATATATACATATGTGTGTGTGTGTGTTTGTTCAAGTCGAGCACTTTGAGATTAATATAAAAAACGTCTAATAAAGCAATATTGCGACTTCTCTCCGTTAACAGGTACGAACACTTTAGTAATCAAAATATAGTGTTTGCTTTTTTCTCTTGAATTTACATATGACTGTCATGGTGGCTGAGTTATTAAGAAAGTTGGATTGGAGTTGTTCGGGTTCATGGTTCAAATTGTTCGACCTGTTGTACAGTTATCTAACCAACTTTGAGGATAGTGAACATGAAGCATATTCTTGTGGATTAGAAATATATAGTTATATAGAATAATTATAAATATATATATATATACATTTTTCTGCGTTTTACATATATTTTATTAGTGTTATGTTCTTGTTGATATAAGTTTCTTTCATTATTAAGACTGTGTATACTATGTATTATACTAGTAAGTGTCTGTATTTCTTAGATGAGGTGTTTTCATTATGGATTTCAATGTTCGGACTGACTTTCTCATCTTGGTTGTTTTGCTCACAACGTTTCGGTCGTTCTGCCCTCCGGCCGTGAAGTCTAAGCCGTTGGTTGGAAAGTTGCACGTTATCTGGAGGTGCTAAGTTCAATCCTGAGCAAAGGCAGTGAAAATAATATTCAACGACAGCAGCAGTAGCAGCAGAACTGAAAGCAACGGAGAATTAACGAATGTGTCCCAGAGCCAAAAACTGGAATCCGAGCGTAGTACCCCCTTGACAATAAAGGGATTGGGATCGAGAGTTCAGACAGACGGTTCCCGAGTTCGACACAGGACACCTGATGAAGGCCGGAGGGCAGAACGGCCGAAACATTGTGAGCATGGCAACCAAAATGATAAAGTCAGTCCGAACACTGAAATCCATCATGTATGATCATATGATGAAGAAATAAGCATCATCTTAATCTTTTCTGAAAAAATAAATTGTATATGTAACAACCAACAAATGTTGTAAAAATTATCAAAATTGTTTCTCCGAACATTATTTTGTTCATAAAGTATTTGATTTTGTAAAATGTTGAATTTGTTTTCTGATTGTATTATGTCATCAAATTTTCTTTCTCAAATAGTCAATATAAACAAATTGACTCATGTTTTTTGAAATATCAAAAATGTGTGTAATTCCTGGTGAATAAAGTAATGTTTTTGTGAATTTAGTTGTTATAGTTTTATATTTGATTAGAGGGAAATAAATCAATTATTGTAAGCTGCTTCCTAAAAAGATGCATAGTTCTTAATTATTGAACATTACTTAGGAATTCATTACTAAAACATCTTTTTATGATTATTATTTAGTATTAATGTTGGTCTTCACATGCCCGCCCCAGTCGTTGACACCAATCGCATGTTTGCCAGGCCTATATTATGGATCCCCTTGATATATATATATATATATATATATATATATATATATATATATATAATTAATCACCCAGTGTACGGCCAACCCATTCTCATGTATATATCGGTAGTAATACACTCGTTAATCCTTACTATTTGGTTAAAATTAAAGTTTGTAAAGAAAAAGTAGGCTTTTGTTATAGCCTTATTTATTAGTTTAAAAATATTATAAGTGTCCATTTCTCGTGTTATCGTTCCTATCACACAAGCAGATACCTTAGGAAAAATCCTCAATTTTAAGTGTAGTTTAACTGGACTTTCACTTGTAAGCTGAACAATTATCTGAGAAGATTGAAAATAGTCAATGTTATGAACCCATTTGATTATTTATGACGACGGTTTATCACAAGTATTTGTAGAGATTGGATTTTAAGATGACTGTCTGTAGTCTGAAAGGAAGCATTCCTGCGATAATATTTCCCCCAAAATAGAAGCCCCTGTAAATGAAGCTTCGTACATGAAGGAAAAAAAGAGGCTTTTTTTCCACTGCGAAAATTAGTTCTTGTTGCGCGTGTCTAACGAAGAAGAACTAGACATTGAGCTCAGTCGGGCACTTTTGGTAGGAAATAACAATAATTAGGTCGTACTTAGATATGACGATGGCTGAACATCATCATTGGTGAATAATACACACGAAGTCTAGAGGGCAAATTCTTCTAAACGTTGTAAAAAATAAATGTCAATACTGATAAAGAAAACAGCCCGAAGTAAAAATGTCACAAATAATGGAAACTCCTTATCCAAAGAATTCAGGTAAATGCCTAAATACTTCAGCAGCTGTGGATGTGAATATAAGCTAATAAATAAAAGGATTATTAAAATGTTTTATTTACAGTCCTCTGACTTTCTCTCTTCTTCGATATCTCTCTCTCTCTCTGTCTCTCTCGCCATCTCTCTTTATCTATCTATCTATCTATTATACTGCAGCTAAGTTACTCAATGTTGGTTTCGCTAATGCTTTTTGTCTATTTATTTATTTAATCTCTTTCTCTCTTTCTCTCTGTGTTTATTGACTGTTAAAAGTAATAAAACTAAACTTAACATTCGAAATGGAATAGTCTATTATGAACAAGAGGAAATATCAACACATTATCAATATTATTAATCTTAGAATGAAGCGTTTAAGAAAACTAAAGAAAAAAGGGAAATAAGGCTAACATGAGATTTTGCTATTTTACTTTTGTAAATTTATACATGGGAGGAAAAAAAAGAAAAGAACAGCGGTAGCTTAATAAAATATGAATAATATAAATGGATTCGTCAGAACGCTACATAATATTATATATATATATATATATATATATATATATATATATGTATACCCATCCTATTGCATAGGACACGGGCGAAAGACACAGGTTAGTAAAATATTTTGAATTTTATAACCAATAATTCGTATAATAGTTTTTTTTTTATCTCTTAATTCGAATATATTGGACCAGATATTCAGAGCGCTGACGTTTTGTTTAGATTTCAATAGGTCAAGGAATTGATACGATGACACATATACGAAACTACGATTATGCTCTAAGAAAAAATAGCATAGTAAATAACTTGATTTTGTGGGAGTTGGTGTCTGATAACACTTCTGGGAATCTATGATAATATTACTTTTTTTGTTTATTAATCCCCGAAACAGTTATTATGGAAAACATTTAACGTCTTTTTAAATTCTGTAGATGAACTATGAAATGAAATCTTTCTAAATAATATATTTTGATGTTAGAACTGAAAGACTTGTACAAATGTTCTATATCATAGACGTTTCTATATCTTTCAATAACATCTATAATAGTGAAAGCTTCAAAATACAAAAGAATATATAACTGTTGAAGTTATCGACCTTTATATTAAAAGACCAGATATATTTTCTCTCTTATATCTTTTAAGACGAAACTGCTAGTTAAAGAGACGTATTCCTTATTAGTTTTAAGCGGTGTATTAAACAAGGTGTGCATTTAACTAGCACGTTTACCTGAAAAAAAAAACAAGGGAGAAACTATTTCTCGTTATTTTACAAAAAATGTCGTTAACTTAACCACTGTTAAAAGTAAGAAGACTACTTTGTCGACTCTGAAAGCAATCCGGTCGGAGTCGCAAGCCACGGGTAGGGGCAGACAAGGCAGTAAAGTCTACGGTTAGGAACCTGTTGAATATATATCCAACCCCAGATTCAAAAGGGTGTTTCTAGGCGGACCAGCCAAACAAATCAAACGGTTGGATTAGCGGACGAAGGCCGCAAAATCCATCTGCTACAGTCTGATATCCTCCCATGAATTTTTATGCATACAAATATTCTTGACTACATATGTGCATACATGTATCAGCTACAGACTCAGTAGTCTAAGCTTCTTCAGTCAAGTTGTGAGGATTAGAATACAAACGTGCATTAAAAAAACAAATCAATTGCCAGAGTTATTGCGTTTAAAACAACGTTGTCGTTATTATTACAAAAATACATCAAAGTTCACAATAATTATCTAGTGCTTGTTAGCTTCTTGTTTTTGTACGCACCCGCGTGTGATCCTTCCAGACGGAGGGCTTGCTTCCTTAAATTAAAGCTTCTTATTCAAACTTTCAAAAACGATTAAGTCCACCATGTACTGAAGGAAAAAAAGAAAGGGGTTTATTCAATTCTATATTCGTTCTTAATCACTAATAAGTGGGTGAAAGTAGGGAGACAGCGAAATGGATCGATAATCACTTTTTAATCATATTTTGTCAGCGCATTTCAAAAGATCATTTTTACACGTTGCGTGCTTCCAAGGAACAAACTCCTCTCTTTCTCTCTCTCTCTGAGCCATGTGACGTCATATCATTGTCAATTAATGCCCATAATCTTAAGCCTGGGTAAGGCACGTTGACCCTGACAACCTGTTATTCTCAACTAACCAATTAATATAAATTTCCTGAATCAAACAATCCAACTCGACCCTTATCCAGTAGATCGCATTTTTCTTGAATATACTTTGTGACTTTTGCTTACAGGCTTGTTTGTATCCGTGCACAATAGGTGACGATATCGCTTTAAATAAGAAGAGGCAGAGAAAATCTTCTTGATAAATTCATAAATAATTGTTCGCTTTTAGCCGTGCACAGTCGATTATGTCACAAAGATAAGTTTATTCAGTCTGCGCGGTTAGAAATGCAGACGATATTTAAAACTGATTCGAGATCGACAGACAAACAGAGCGGTGTTGTAAAGAGAATTGAACGCTTTATACTTAAGGTAAGGACGGAGAAACGGGTACATTTTCTAGTAGCGATCAGTAAACGCAGGCCAACAACCGAAAAAGACTTAAGAGAAGCAATATGAAGTTCGAGTATTGATATAAAGAGCCACGAAGAAATGATATTTTCAGAAATCAACTTAATCAAGAAGCCGAGCCAAAATTCAAAGTAATTCAAAGTAGTAGGAAACGGATTAATCCATTTTTTCTCTGCTTTTGGCTACGAATTGATGTTTGTTTGATAAATATCTTCGTGGCTAAATTTGCCATTTAGATTAGGCCGGATAAGGAGAGACATTTCAGAATAAGCATATGTTTAAATAAAAGCTAACATCAGGCAAGAAAGTGTTGTAATGAATAACATCGCTGATAAGATAAAATGGTTGCTATAGAAAGATTTATTCAGTTATTTCGGCAGTACATTTATAATAAAACTCCGAGCACACACACACACACACACATATATATATATATATATATATATATTAAAGGGAGTTATCTTCTAATACCTATGAAGATGGAATAACTCTTGAGAAGAATGAAGTGGAAAGCGAACTTCTTTCTGGAGAAATCTACTAGAAGCGAGTCTAGAGAATACTATGGATTCAAAAACCAAGGTAGGCTCCCTGTGTTGATCAACTTAACCGGTTTGGAAATGACTTAATATTTTAGGAAATGCAGAAATACGGTAATAATCAGTAAACAAGAACAATGGACTAAAAGTAACGAATCAGGATATTTTGATGTCTCCATCGAGTCTCTGATTCAGATGAAGTCACAGGCCTAGTTCGACTATACATACTATACAACTTTACAAAAGACATTAACACGGAAGACATAGGAGTATATAGAGATGGATGATTACTAGTGGTAAAAAACTAAAATGGGCAAAAATGTGAAAGAATAAACAACATTATCTTTACAGAAATGGAAAGATAAAGTCTTAAGGTGGAAATAACATCAAATATCAAACTGGTTAACTTCTTAGATGTAATACTTTAGCAAACCAATGAAACGTTCGAACCCTATACTAAAGATAATGACTACCCAATGTATGTCCGTCTAATCTCTGACCATCCAAAACCCATAATTAAACACATCCTCAAATCTATTCAAAACAAAAATCAACAACAACTCTTCTAATGAACGCACATAAGTCCTTCTACAATAAAGCACTAAAAAGAGTGGATACAGAAACATGCGAATTAAATATATCAAACTTACAACGTCCAACATCAAACATAAAACAATTAGAAGTAGGATAATTATTTCCTTTACCCCCCCCCCATTTAATCTCATGGTAAAATGTAAACTTGGCAATAAAACCCTAGAGTTCATTGCCCATCTAATAACATAGTACATGAAATATTTAATAACATTACTCTTAAATTAAGCTACAATTGTGGCGAAAACCTAAGAATAATAATTAAAACCATAACAATAACATTTGAAATTGCCCCCAAAATAGTAAATTAAAAGGTAGAAGTAAGACTTGTAACTGTCTGAATAGAAAAGAATGTTACCTGCAAAAAAATTGTAAAATAACTTAAATAGTCTACCAGGTCACAATTTTAACCAACGAAAACCCAACTTAGAAAAAAATACTACATACGCATGACTGAGAACACTTTCTAAGAAAGATATACCGGCCACAAATGTTTATTCAATAATACAGAATATAGAAATAAAACATCACTCTCTCTATATACCACTAAGACTGTAATGATCAATATCGAAGGTTAGATCCTTGTCTAAGTTAGCCATGCTGATGACGGCTGTGAACTAGAAACACGTGCCCATGGATTAATTTAATGTACGTATAAAATAAATATATGTATATATATATATATATATATATATATATATAACGATAAATACGCCATATAAAGTTATGAGCGACTAATAATGCAATTTTCTGCATCTTAATCACTTAGGAAATAAGACAATTGAAGTAGTAGTGAGCAAAAACAAACAAAAATTAAACAACGAACGCTGCAACCACTAATAAAAAATAATTACATAAAAATACATTAAATATCTAGGCAATAAAAATCGTACATATTTCTAGACATGGCGTCTTGATTCGATTGTAAAACGGTGGACTATAGACATCAATATCCAAGGTTCGATCCTTGTCTTAGTTAGTAATGCTGATGAGGGATGTGAGTCGAAACATGTGTCCATGGATAACTTTCATGTACGTATAATATATATATATATATATATATATATATATATATATACATACCTAACTTACCTGCACCGTGGACGGTGTCGGTACAGCACCTGGTTTAAATCCATGTTCTATCTTTACCTAGGTTCTACCGCTTTATTACTAGTATGAAGAAGAATATTCTTTTTTAATTTAATTAAATAAATACGCAATTGAGTATTTGAATTAGAACGTAAGTTATTAAGATGCTTGTATTTGTTTTGTTTCTATTTGAAGAAACATGAGAAATTATTGTTTATAAAAAATAATTTTTAAACTAATGCCAAAATACACTTTGCCCACGTTTTTTTCAGGATTTTCTAAACAGAACGTCACTTTGAATAATATTCATGCAATGTTTTATATTTTTATGTTCTGTTAATTTCTTTAAATTCATGCAACTCGTATTTAGGTAAAAAAATATTTGAACTTAAGTGAGATTCTACCTAAAATATTGACATCGAAAAAAATTATGACTTAGCTATATGTAATCTGCAAAGTCCTTTTTTTTTTAAAAAACAACTACATATTTCGATACATACATACGAATGGACGAACTCCAAAACACGTTAACTTTTTAATAGAATTGGGTAAAACGAATTATAGCTCCTGGCACTTGACAATGTTTACATTGAGATATCATTTATATTCAGTCAGTGTCGTATGATAGCGCATTGGTTGAGGCGCCGACTGTCAGTTGGGTTTCAATCCCGGTTTTAGGCACTAACTGGTCTAGCCGCACTGAAGTGCTTTAACTTGAGGTAACATTAGTTGGAGTAAGTGCACCATTCCTCGTATGAGCCCGTCTATAGCCGTGTCGAGAGGATCCTATTTGGAATACTATGTTATTTTGGGACCTTTGTACAGAGACCGAAGTCACTCGAGGATAGTACTTAGTAGGTAATTTAAACTCTCCTGTGTTTTCGTTTCATTTTACTTCAGTCGATGTTCTGAGAAATCTGGGGCTAACACTTGATCTTTATATGAGATACATGGATATTCAAGTGATCCATTAAAGTGCTCTTCTACTTCTAAAACGTCGAGCCAGTAAAGAAGTTAAGAACATCTATCTTTCTCTCCCTAATTGACCGGTTAACTATGGCATAGTATATCTTTAGTTTAGGGTCTTAGCAATACCTGATTCCAAGAAAGAATTAATCTAGTCTGGTGGAGTATCCAGTTTAGTGCTGTTTCTAGAGGCAACATCACTTAGAGAAGGTGCACTATTTCTCATATCACCTAGTGCGGAGTAGCTATACATTTGGGCTGCGAATACTATGTTATTTTGAATATTTGGTCAGTTTTATTGTAGAGGAAAGTATCTTAATGCAAGGTTGTCCTTACAAATCTCTGTACAGACTGAGACCTTAGACACTCGAGGACAGTGTCAAGTAGGCATTCAAGTTCTCTCCGTGTGAATTCAAGTTATGCGTGTCTCTGTGTGTGCAGTCAAATAATATTGATAAAATAGCTATTATTATTATAGAAAAATGGGTAAGCCTTTATTAATAAACAAAACAAGAACATGAGAGAACTAATATATCTACATATTTATTTTTCTGTAGTCAAATATTCCGAGTTCAAACTCAACAAATATTAATTCATAATTCCAGAGCATTTATAAATAGACAAAAGCAAAACTTATTCCAGCGACCATATCTTTTTTTTACCAGTAAAGAGATTCATATCTCTCTCTCTCTCTCTCTCTCTCTCTATATATATATATATATATATATATATATATAATCAAGGTTTTAAATAGGATGAACGGAGTCATATCGAGTCGAGGACAATACCACAAGAAAAAAAAAGATCAAATTTATAGTAATATATTTAATCGTCGGAAGACATCTGATTAAAAACTTTTAAAAAAAGATCGACCAAAATTAACAGACTAAATCCCAAGGTAGCTTTCAACCGACACATTTTCAAGGGAAACGTCGGCAAATATCGCTTAAAAACGGGGAAAGAGTAACGTGGAGAGAAAAGAACACAACAAAAAACAGGGAGATTGAATATCGCCATTATAAACCGAAATGAAATATATGGACATAATAAGCAAAGTATTTTGTTCCTTTTAAGAAGTCTCTAAATAAGTCCAATTTGTGAGACAACTCTTTTTGCCTACAGAGCGATGGCTTTCACATTGTTACACCCTGAGATGGTGTTTTGAACGGGCCTTATGTACGATACGAAAACATCCATCGGAGTAGGCCTCATCACACTTTTTATTATCATACAAGTGCTGTCCAATAGATAGCGATATTCAATCTCCTTGTGTTTTGTTGTTTTTTTCTCTCCACGTTACTCTTTTCCCCGTTTTTAAGCGATATTTGCCGACTTTTCCCTTCAAAATGTGTCGGTTGAAAGCTACTTTGGGATTTAGTCTGTTAATTTTGGTCGATCTTTTTATTCTTTTCAAAAGTTTTTAATCTAATGTCTTCCGACGATTAAATATATTACTATACATTTGCTCTTTTTTTTTCTTTCTTGTGATATTGTCCTCGACTCGCTATGACTCCGTTCATCCTATTGAAAACCTTGATAAAATTCTGTACCACAATAAATCTGTTCATATATATATGTGTGTGTATGCAAGATTTCTAATGAGTTTGGAGCCTGCACGTATTTAAGTAAATGTGTGGTGTATATAGAAATATGTATGTTGTCATTAATAAGAACGTTATCATGTGTAAATGATGAAGTTAAATTTAGAAATAAAATAATTAATTGTTCCAAAGTACTAGTCCGATGTATTTGTTTACGGGAGAATAGCTCGCGTTACGCTTCAGTTACTAGAGTTTCTACTCTAGTTGCTGCTTTAGTAATAATAAAGATAAAACCAGGTGAGGATCAGCATAAAATATTGAGACACTTTAATATGACAATAGTGTGTCATTATATATTTTTTTAGATATATGAAATTAATCAAAATATAGTAATAAAACAAATTCAAAATGATATCTGGGGTTTGGTAAAAACACTGTATTGGTTGCTTAAAAAGAACTTATAACATCTAGAACAAAAAAAAAGAAAGTTGCTTAATAGTGTAACTATAATATAAATGACTTCGTCCAAACATCATAAAATAAAAATATTTTAGAAGTACAGATTCGTATAACCTACACAGTAATAAAACACAAGTTACTAAAATATCTTGAATTTAACATTTAACTGCATGTTGTTTGAAATCCACGCTCTTATTTCATACGCCATCTATTACTCTCTAATTGATCACTCTCTCTCTCTCTTTTCTTTTTCGCTATGTTTATTGATAGTCAAAATTAATAAAACTAACTATAAAACTCGAAATGGAATAATATATTAACAAGAAGAATCACCACATGATAAATAATATTTAATCCTAGAGGGAAAAAGTTAAAATCTAAACAGAAACAGAGATGGGTAGTCAGCAACGAAGAGACTAATTTTAGAGTTTGCCTTTTTATTTGAACACTTTATGAATGAGAGATGAAGAACAAATAAACAAGAGTGTTTTTTTAATAGCATAAAAATAATAAAAATGGCTCCGTCCAAACGCTGTAAATATATATATATATATATTAGAAGTTATTAATGCAGATACTCATAGAACACAGCACAAACGAAACACAGGTTGGTAAAATATTTTGAATTCAATATCACATTTAATTGAATAGGTAGTTTTAACTCTGAAATTCTTGGTAACAGAAGACACGAATTCCTAAGGGTGAAACTGGACGGACTTGTAAAATGGCACAGACATTTTGTCTTTTTGCATTCCGTACATAAAATATAATAGGAAGTTTTTCCTAATAATATATTAGAAAACGTTAGACCGATATTATAGATTTTTCTATTTTTTTTTATTTATTAACATCTTTAATTATTAACAATGCAATCATTTAAAGACTATATATATATATATATATATATATATATATGTACATATATATAAAAGTGCTAACGTTAAGATCTTTTACTTAAAAATCGATATTTCTCTCTTGTTCTTTATGAAGGCAAAAGTGCGAGGTAAAGACCCGTCTTCCATGTTATTTGCTTGTCTTAAGTAGTAAATGTAACAAGAAAAGTGTGTCTTTAACGTACGCTTTTGTCTTTAGAACAAGTTAGAAAATATGTCTCGTCTTTTAACGAAACAATCGTGAATTTCACTATATTTGAAAACCGGTTGAGCGGTTCGTCCACTCCATAAGTAATACGGTTAGGTCCCAGCTACTTGCACAGCCAGCCAAAGCGATAAGGTCTTACGCGAGGAGGCTGTTGGAGATCGATTCGACGTCAAAGTCCGAACAGTGTTTCCTGTCGGATCAGACTGACTGGAATTAATTTAATTTAAGGTCTCACTATAATTTTCTTAGTTTCTTTTTTTTTATTATTTAATTTTTTTTCTCTTTATTACTGTGAACTGATTCGACGTTTCCTTACAAATGTTTACTCAGTTAAGCTCTTCCGGGCAGAGCCAAGTGATGAATGTCGACCATTCTCTGTATCTAGTGTTTAGTTGTGTGTAATTACTTATAAACGTACTCTACGTTCTCCTTACTAAGGGTTGCATTTAATGAATACCCATCTTCCTCCGCACACTACATTATAAAAATACTCGGAAAGACAGATACATAATACACACATTTACACTTATGTATATGCACGCCAACATATTTTATAAAATCCGTAGTAAGTATCTGCAAACTTACAAATATTTAAATATCATGTACACGCACACAACACAAACACCAAAACGCATATACCCATATAGATATTAACACAGCCACCTACACACATAGAAACGCAGGCAAACACACAGAAAGATAAAATACATTTACGTGTCTAACAAAACTATCGATGTATTTTATATATTACAAATTTGATTATTTAATCATAATATTAATGTATGAAAAAAAAATATCAGTGATAAATAAACAAATGTACGTACAGAAAACAGCAAATGTATATATGTTGACAATGTGATGCTGGTTAAATAGGCGAACTTCATTGAATTTTTTGTGAAACCGAGAATTGTGAGCCCGTGAATAGCGGTGTCCTACTCTATAGGCGATAAAGATTTTAATTTATACAAACATTGTTTACCTAAAAACATTCTGGCTTGATAAATTCTAGCTTTTCATAGCTGTGATGGAAACACGTTTTGAAAATGTGTAGCCAAATCAAGTTTGTATGAATAAAAACATTTATAATCAGTAAACAGCTCTATTTGATATTGAGCCGTAGTATATACACACAATACAGATTCTATGGATTCTTTCACCTATGCACTTTACCTAGAGTATATATATATATATATATATATACATATATATGAGAGAGAAAGAGAAAGAGAGATATCGAATCAAATGTTAATTCACGTAGGTTGGTCTAATATTTATATAATTATATCTATTTATAAAGCTTTAATCGTTATTGAGCACTTTGATTAAAAATATTGGTTTAAAGTTACTTTCATCAATATAAGTTAACTTAATTAATATATATAAATATATATATATTATATATATGTATATATACTGTATAAAGATGTTTTACTTGATAACAATCATTAGTTTTAATGTGCTGCCTCAGTTCTTACTCTGTTCTGCTCTCCTTCTTCCCATTTTCTCTATCTTTGTTTTCCCTCTCTTTCTTTCTCCCTCTTTATATTCCGTTATCTATGAAGCTACTAAGTTCACCTTCATTATTTACTTTTTTTTTTGTTTTAACGGACGGCGTCATCGTTTTATGACGTCATACACTACGCACGGATATAAAAATAAAGCAAGATCCACGAAGTTGTATAAGAAAATAGTAGGTATCTATCTATCTATATATATATATATATATATATATATATATGTATAATTTATGAAACACAGTGAGTATCATGGTCACAGTATCTTTTAGAAAACTTTACTATTTGGGGAGTGCGTCCACCTAAACTCACAGAAAAAAACATTTTGAATAAGTAATATACAAAAATAATTAAAAGAGAAAATAATGTATCTATTGTATTTGGAGTAATATTAATCCACTTTTAAAAGGATCGGTGCGCGCGCGTAAGCGTCAATAATATGTATGTGATTTTTTTTAAAAAACATATTTCACCCCAAACACGGCAGACCACAACTGTAGAAGTAAAGGGTTGCTGAGACTCTGGGTGTCACCCCAAGTTGGGAGCAGTGTAGCGAGATGTCTGTTTACATTAGTTTTAAACTTCTGCATGTCGGTACTGTCGGGGAACCAGGAAGCAGGGAGGGAGCTTCGAGAGAAGCAGCTATTGGAGTAGAAGGCTCTCCGGCATCTGGGGACCTCCGCAGTGAATGGGTGGGATTTAGCTGATTGTCGAGTTGGTCTAGTAAATTTACGTCGAGGGGGCAGCAGAGTAGCCAGTTCATCGGGGCACAATCCATTGAAGTATTTGTAAAACAAGCACAAGGATGCTACATTGCGGCGATGGAACAGGGGCTAGAGCTTGGTTGACAGTGACGGACCTATTAAGTTCGCGACTCATTTTTGGGCCTTGTCAAGGAGGGAGAAACTAGTGGATGGTGTACCAGCCCAGACGTAGCAACAATGATCGATGGATGGGCGAATGGTGGCTTTGAGAGATACATGATAATGTCAGGTGTGAGGAGTTTACTAGCACGGTAGAAGGAGCCCAACTTCTGTGCTGATTGGTAAGTACGAAACCGTACTATACCACCAACTGAAAAAAACTATTAACATTCAAATCTAATGATATACTTATTGCTTATACACATCCTACTAATGTGTGCATACATATATAAAGAGATAGATTACGTGATTGCCAAACAATCTTTATATATATATATAACGTGAATCATTTACCCTGTGATGAAGACCAATCTGTATGTATGTGTATATAAATAAATATATGTACTTACATTTCGTCAAACAAAAGTTAGCGATTAAAACACGTGCATCTAACTAGCTCTCAGACGAAACTATTTCACGTTGTTCGAAGCGATGAAGCTAATATCAATCGGACAACCACTTCAGATGTACCCTACTTCCTGCCTGAAATGAATTTGGGAATATCTTACCCTCAATAATACAAAGTCAATCGTGAATGTTTCTTTTTTCTTTCGGTCAATGGAAATGATAATACGAATATTTTACTATGATATCTAGATAAATAACGAGTGCTGAAACTGACGAAGTATAGTGTTTCGTCATTTCTGACGATGGGTCTACATTTATATAGAATATTTAGTCAAATCTTTGTTAACCATAGCTGGGCGTGACAATCGGAATATAGTTCTGAAGTTTGAAAGCCGACAATGAAATGTGACCAAACTACTAAAAGGAATAACATCCCATAACAAAAACATAAGTTTAAATTTCGACCATGACAGAACTTTTCATCGATAAGGTCATTTAAATTTAAGTGCGGGACGTCATCTACTACAGTATTGAGCCAATTAGTGGATTTCTACGATATACAGGTCCAAGTTATTGCCATAAAATGTTAACCATAACTTCTCTGGGACCTTAATCTTGACAATTATAGTTGTAATACATGGTTTATTGCAATTCTTTTGCCAATAAATTGATTGATTGATTGAAATATATTATTTTCAAACATGACTTAAATTAAACCTAATTTTGACTCGTTCAGTTTTCTCTTAATATGTGTTATGATTGGAATAACATCTTCGCTGGTCTGCCCAGCTGAAGTTTGAAATTAGTTGGTAAAGTTATGCTTGCATTTAAGTTAATCTGTCAATTTGGTTTCTCACGCTTAACTTTTACATAGCATGCTTTGTTTTTCTGCCACGCTTAAGTCGGAAATAGTATTTTAAATTTTTGTCACGATTCGCTAGGAAATAGAAGTTTCATTGGTCTGTCACGATTCGGTTGGAAAACGCATTTTCGTGAGTTTATCAAGATTGGGTGTTTAATACAATTATCTCAATATTATAATTCTATGTGCACTTTAAAATATATTGCTGTGTCTGTCCTGTTTGTTTTCGTTTGTTTGTTAACAACATTCTCGTAACTTTGAAGATAGATGCCTATAAGCATATACTTTTAACTTTGACCAAAAGGGATAACATAATACTGGGGGTCTGCGTTCGCACCGTACATCCATAAAAAAGAAATACGATGTTGTATGGTACTTTATTTAATTTAAAACTTAAAAAATATGGAGATTGTCAAATTTAAAGAATAGAAATATTAAAAATCGATTAAGTACTTGGGGTGAGATGTCACATATGTCACTTCAAATACACCCCCAGTAAGTGATTCAATGCTGAGTTCACACTTGAGGCTCACCTAAATATTGACTGTTATAAACTCTAAAAAGATAAATTATAATATGGTATTAAGCGTTAGGTGTAGAAGGCCATTGTTTTGCTCATTTAATATCTGGCTACGCCGTGTCGTTCTTCTACTTAATAAGTGATCAGTTCGTAAAATACTTCAAAGCATTGAGATTTACTGCGATGCCAAATGCTGCATAGCAGTGGGACTAACACGACTGAAGTTTTAGAGTTAATGCTAATAATTACGTCGCCATTAGATTCTCTAACAATAATAGAAAATTAATATTTATCTAATCCCTTTTCTAAGCTGGCTTAAAAGAGTCTAGACATTCGCAATCAGAATCAACTGCCTTAAGCTAAACGTGCTGGCATATTCTTTATAACTTGCTAGTAAAATTGCCGTCCCTGGGTGGATTATTTGCTCTATGATATTTAAATTAATTAACGGAACAAAACAGTTTTGCAACATTTGTGTGTATCCCCCAAACACGAATATCAAGATATATATGCAACACGAACGTATATCTGGAATGATTATTCCAATTTTGATCGAAATCTACTTCAGATCCGTCATAAATGTCTAATATTTAGAGCTTACGCATAAATCATCTTAAATATTAAATAGAAATCCAAAGCAATCTAACTTAATCGGTGTATAATTATTAATATTCTATACGAATCAGGCACGTTTAAATGTTCAAATTGGTGATTTTACCTATATTATTTCTTAAAATATTTTTTTTAAACTCTCAGAAAAATGTAATATTCATGGGTAAATTTTCATAAGAATCAGGAGTAAGAATCTCCCCGAAGAGCTTCTCTGTATAAAACTAAATATAACCCAAAATACTCACCTAAGCATAGTAGATATATTCAAAAATTCATACTTATTGGTTAATGTTTACTAGTTTACCACACGCACACGTATAATTATATATATATATATATATGAAAGAAAGATACTCCGTGATATCTTTTTTCTCTACGGTATCACAGAAGAGATGTTGCTGGGTGTTTCTTTAATGTCTCTATATTTCTATGGAACTTGAGACTCTCAAGGTGCTAGTCGTCAGGTTTTCCTCTATGCCTTGGAGCCAAGCATCGGAACTTACGTATTTAGGCCTAACAGTCGTTATCTTATCGTCCGGATTTTTGCAATTCGAACGAAACTTGTTGAACGATCTGGTTCATGTACTGTGCAGACCAGCGCATTCATCTTCTGCGCCAAAACTATTTGTGGTTGCCTCCGCGGCGGCATGTCCCAGTTCGAAATCATAATGCATTAGTTTCTAAATAACATTTCGTTGTACGTTCATCGAATTGTAATTATTTTTGTTATTTTTATTGATGCGAATATAGGGGTCGGTAAAAGTTAAGAAAAAAACAGTGACGTAAAACGGCATCTGTCTTCTTCCGGAGACAAACTGGACTGTTAGCTGCCCTGAGTAACTTTTTACTGATCGGATGATAGGACATCAGTAACTGTAACGTAACCTTTGTAGATTTATTGAGAGCAACACAACATATGTTACTGCTTTTTGGGGACACCATTTGATAAGCAAATTTAAGTAACTACATATAATCATGATGATATATAATTAGGATTATACGGACTACAACAAAGATGATAATAATAGTCCGAATGGAAATTCTACGGTGCGTTCAATATCAATCTGTATAATTTACTGCTGATGATAACAGTACTCTTGGAATATTAAATGTTTGTCTGGGCCAATACTATTTAAACAAAATAATCACTCTTTCTTCTTCCGTAAAATGATTGTGATTGACAGCTGACTATTCTATAAGTAAATAAAACGAATATGTCTTTATTTATTTAACGTTTTAGAAATGTAATTCTTGTTAAAATAATGAATGCCCTGTCTTATTACCGTATAAATAATTTTCAACTAAATATTCTTCAAATTAATAAAACGGATGTTAATTTTTTTAACTGATTTAAATCTATTCGCTTTCAGTTGACGAGACTATACAATTCGATTTTAGAACAATTCACTTTAAAGCTTGTAACGTCTGAATTTCCAATTTCCAACCTAAGCTAAATCAGAATCGCCAATCCCCATCTTTGATCATCGGAAAATCTCATGTGTAATGCGTGTGAAAGGTGAGTATGTAGTACAGATAAAAAAATTGACCGTTGCACAAGTAATGTTTCATAACCCAGCATATATCGAGTGTCATTTCTTTTCTTTTTTTTATCTCTCAGCATACCTCATCGTATAATATCCAGTTAATCAAAGTGAAGAAAGACACAAACGCAGTAGCTTTATAAAATTAAGTATTTTTAAATAGGTTTTAAGTTAAAAACGAGGATGTATTCACGTTATAAGCCGGTATACGCTGGTCTGAAAATTACACTTAAGTTGTGCTTTTAAATGCGTGTTGTCTTACTTCTTTATTTTATAGATCGATCACGCACACGCATAGTTTGATCAGTTGTATTTTCTTATAGTATGTTACTCATCAAAAAATCAGCTGCTAGGTTCTTAATTGCAGAGGTCAATATTTAATGTCATCAGATATATCCGACATTCGGACTAGACTCCAGTCTGGAATAATGTTTCACAACATCTTACACAACGACCATCTACGCCGTCTTACGTTTTCAAGATCAAGATAAGTTCGGGTAAAAAGAGCAATAGTAGAGTTAAACTCGCAGGCTGATATAGACTAGTTTATAAATAACATGCTCTCTCCTGCGTGACGTGAGTTTTTTTTTTAAACAGGATACATGCCCACTCCTGGCGTTAATCTAGGTGTTCCGGATGTAGTACCCATCCGTGAATCAGATTCTTAGCCCCAACGGATAGCCAGTGTGCCCTTTTCGAAAAAAAAGTATTCGAACGAGCTATTGTTGCGCAGAAACTTATTTAAAAATAAATACTTACATAGTCCATCTGTTTCCTATCATTGTTTCATTATAAATAACACTTTTAGACAAGAAATAAAAAATGATGGGGCCACAATACTCTTGTTATATAAACAAAAGTTCAAATGTATTTATAAAATGAACTTACAATCAATATATTTAAAATAAAATGCTCAATACTAGGTAGGGCTTTAGAATTATTTTATTATATAAACATCTAAACCGGCTGATCCAAATGTAATTACGTTTCAGCTAAATAACGCTTCGTTGGAACCGTGAAATAGTAATGAAAATAAATTCATACAATAAAGGAAACAGAATCGGAAATCACAAATCCAAAATATAGATATAAAAACGAAAAGATTAATAAACCCTGAGGCAGTTCGAATAATAAAAATGAAAGATGTAAATGCAGAACAAAATATGTCCACCACAGGGAATATTTCTTAGCAAGCGTATCACCTACATGGGAACAGAGTATCCAGACGAAAATACTAATCTATACTAAATTTTACGTGAGGGATAAAAGCAGAGATTTAAAGACTAGGTATTTTAAACATAAAGCATATTTTAATAACCTACAAAAGAATGATGACACATTATTATCTCAATAAAAATGGTTTCTGATAACGAATAAGATACCAATCTTTAAGTGAAGCATTTTAAAGCGAGCCTTAACATCGGTACAAATCACGTTGACACACCTGTTCCCGTTAGATCACCGAAGTTAAGCGACGTTGAGCCTGGCCAGTATTAAATGGGTGACCATTTGGGACTACCACGTGCTGTATGTGCTCTCTGTTTATCTCGGCATTGTTTCCAGTCGTCTTGAACTGCTTGCCATTGGAATCAAGCAGTACCGACTCAGGAGAGGTGTTGTTAGAGATTGCGCAACCCTTGCTTCATAATTACACGCGAAGCCAGCCCCTTATATGGGTATCCATAGTCTCTCTAGACTGAACGGAGGGCCTACATAGATAAACCTACGTGTGATCTCTGTCTCAATGGATAATGGGCGATCATTGGATTCCCACACGGAGATAAAATATCAAACCAAAAAGGTTAAGTAAAAATTAACTGTGAGATTTTCAAAAAAATTACATTAGATGAATGTAGAAGTTAGTAAAGGATAATACAAGAAATCTTATAATAAATATGAATAAATCTTGAAAAACACCATTCATTACTGTAAACACGTTACGCAAATTAACAATACAATAATAATACCACTAGATAAGTAAAAAATATTAACATAATTTTACTCATAAATTACAGTTAGAATTCTTTTACGGTCACTTAGATTAACCCATTTAACCACTCAGAAATAATTTAAAAAATAACACGCAGCTTATAGCAAGTAATAGTTATACATTCATAACAAATAATAGTAATATGAAGTAATTAAAGTATACTCCTATTATGATAGAAAAATCACCTCCCTTATTTCTTAACAATTGAAAGTAAATATGAGGATGGAAAAACATAAAAGACCAAAAACTAAAAGTAGAAAATGAATGTAAAAAACGAATTTGCTTTACTTTTCTGGGCTTTTAATTTTCATAACGACTTCTCAGCATTTAAATTCCGTAGATTCGAAAGACAGAATATTACTTTCATTTCTACTTGGGAAGGAATTTAAAAAAAAATAAATTAATATATAAATAAAATATGGGAAAATAAATTTAAAAAATAAGTAGGAACGATATAACAAAATTTACACGCTCAACTATCATCGACCATCCTTCTTCTCTGATTGACTCTGCAAAGAATGGGGTCTGGAAAGTTTGACAGATTTTATTAGGGAAATCTTGATTGTAAACGCGCCGTGTGTTTGTTTGTTGTTGATTTGTACGGGGTGTTCTTTTCTGTCTGATTCCTGGTGTTGTCTCTTTGATGCCCATTGTACTAATTTACTTTCATTATTTCTCGGCTCGGAGGAAGCGTTAGCTCGCTGAAACTTAACTGCATTTGCGTGAGCTGGTTTAAATGTTTATATCATATATATATATATATATATATTTGATTCTTCAAAAAACGTCTGCCGCCCGGCTTATCCCCATACAATATCTTACACATCAACCACCTTAACATTAAATTCGGATAAAAAGACAACATAGGAGCTTTAAATCACAGGATCGTATTGGATGGTTCAGAATCCTACGTTCACTCATGTCACGTTAGCGTTTGTTAAAAAATGACGTATGCTGAATCTGTGCATTATAGTAGATGTTACTGATTTGTTACTTATCTTTACATTATCTGTTTTATGCTCAGCTCTAATAAGTTAACATTTTGTCTTTTCCCTGAAAAAAAACCCCAGATATCAACACCAAATGACTGTTATACAAAACTTTTATTAATTTATCCTCATGGTTCCATTTTTCCATCATCTTTTTAATTATAAATGACACGTTTAGGGCGAAGTATTAAACAAGTAAACAGTGACCAACTACGTTTTTTTTAATGTACTAACGGGTGACCGCTTGTTTGATGAAAGGTGCTAATTAGTTTGTCAGGTAAACGGTGAGACAACGCCGTGAGGATTGAAAACGATGGTTAAAACTGAGCAGAATTTTATTAGTTAAGAATACGTTATAATAAGAGTTTGGTAACATTAGACTTATACACGACCATGTTGCAGGCTGACAGAAACTGTCCCGTGGAATTGTTTCACATGCGGTTCTTTTTGGGTGGAAATAAACTTTGCCCATGGAATATCTGTTTAGTTTTAGTTACACAGAGAAAGAAAAGAAAATATTTACAATGCTTGTAGGCAGACCGTTTTTTTGTGAATGTATTACAATTGGAATAATAGATTGGATATCAGCCGAGCACTTACCATAAAATGTCAGGTAATATATATATATATATATATATATATATATATATATATATATATATTTATTATTATTATTATTATTATTATTTACACATTTGCAGAATGTTTCCGTTCTTAGCTGAAAATCCGCTGTACTCCTCATAGCTGAGTTCTTAGTGTACTTCATACTGAGAACTTGACTGTAATGGATTCTGCTGATTTTCTAGTTAAAACTTAAATATGTGTGCAAATATGTAGTTCAAATGTATGTATTAATTAAAAATGTATACTAAATAAACACCGATGTCAATATTTGACTTCAAACAGCTAGCATTATTATTGTTCGTAAATAAACTTCCTTTCAAAAAAGACACCGTTCGACAAAAACGTATTTAATAATTTACACCTTCATGTTTTCGTCTGTGTTATCGTTCTCTGTATTAATAAAGAATATGTATTGTTCGTTATCTTTCATCCAAAAAGTTGATTTCTCTTCAATCACCTTTAAACTCGCTGGACCATTATTCGTTTCCGGATTATAACCGATGCTTTTTTTTTGTTTAATTTTATTTCCGTACTATCTCAAGATTCCTTAATCGATATCTAGCCCTTGCTGAGCTTCTTTCATGCATAATGCATTATTTTCAACTCTCCTTCCCAATGCTTTTACTTTCTGTCTTCCCTCAAACACATTCAATTCATTATATCCATTGTCACTGCTTTCTAGCATTCGCATCAACGACCCCATAAATCTAATCAATCATCCCTCGTAGATCAACGTTTTCCCCGAAACGTTTTTTGTAATACTTCTTTATTATTTAAAGTGTCTTTACAGTTTACAATTGAATATGCATGACCGTCAACTCCAAAGGCAGAAGCAGAACTTACTCAGGTTATCCTACGCTAGAACCGCATGCGACTTGAAAGTCTTTCTGCTTCGTGGAAAAAGTGTGATGGTCCATGCAAAAATGTTACACTCACAATATGTAATACTTAAATAAACTTGACATTTTCAATTTGTTTTAAATGAATAATGACACTAGATCTTTGTTACTTTTAATATAGGCATTTCATGCTAATAAAATAAAAGCTTTCTGATTGTTATTTGTTATATATGTATATGTATATATATATATATATATATATATATTTACATTTCTTTCTAAAATTATGTTAATAGTCCGCTAACTTTAAAATAGTACATTAAGTGGTTGATTAAGTTTTAAAGTTTGGCGACCGCTGGTTAACAGGATATTCTAGTTGTTTGTTTCAAGCGTAACTGACTGCAGTCGACATAAGGAAATTTCTTCTTTTTTTCAAGTTTCATTAAAAACGTTACCATAGTGACGGATAACGCTAGACATGACATTGCATAGGATATCAAAGATCTCCTAGAAATGTCCACCTTGAACGTCAAAATAACCGATTATCATATCTTTACGAGATTGCAGTCTTTTCAGTAGATTAGATTTTCCATGAGAAGTCTATTCCATCCTTCGTTAGTGTATAAACCGGGTATTCGTATAAAATAAATTCTTATCGATCAGCAGGATACTTAGGTGATCCGCTTGGTTTTCTTGTCGGCATTCTTGCAGTATAGAACACGTGGAGATTACAAACGTCCATAAGTAAACATAGCCTCATGAAACCGATTGAATTCGAACATGGCAGTCAGTTTCGTTATCCTATTAAGCTTTTTCATGTGTCTCTAACAGAATATTGTGAAATAGAAATAATTGTAAAAGAGTCCAGGTATCTAATACTACGATTGAGTATATGCATTGCATAGCATGATATACATTATTTACAATACACATAATTTCTACGTGCCTACGTTTTATCTTAACCAAGGCATATCAGTGTGGATATATATAACTGTACAACAGGTTGTAAGATTCGAATATCGGACTAAAGTCTTGTTTGACTTGCATCCAACGCGTTTACTCCCAAAACCGTTGAGATATACGTAAAAAAACAGCTACTATTCATATTAAGTATTTAGTGAATATAGTGTGCTTCCTGTGATGGTTCTTTATCCCTAATTAGGATGAATTTTGCAAAATTGTTCTACATAGTAGCTTTTCGTATTTCACTTACATAGTTCCTTTCATTATATATATATATATATATATATATATATATATATATGGCATGAAAGAGACAATATTTAATAATCATTATGAATTAAGAATTAAAAAGATGAAAGGGCAGCTGACCGGTTTCGTACCTCGCTCAACAAGGTCAAATATCGAGGTGTCATGTAAAAAATATAATAAAGACGCTATGAGAATTATAGCGAGGGAAAGAGGTAAAAAAAAGTTCAATCAAATATAAACAGCGTTAAGCCCGAGGATATTTCTCTTTGCTTGCAAAGGTTTCAAAGACTACATATAGATTGTTTCTAGGACCTTGAGATGGTAGGGAGAGTGCGACTTACTGAGATTGGAGAATAAGTATTATATATATATGTATGTATACTGGATAAATCCTTACCTCAGAACAAACAAAATAAAAACCATTCCAATCATTCCTCAAACATAAGTTTGGCACCACTTTTATGCCCACTTAAAACCATGATATAAATCTATATGACCTCACATCTCGAATCCTTATTTTTATTCTAAAATTGGAGGGAGCCGTCAGAAAAAATATAAATTCAAGATATCTTGCTTAATTAGTACCTAATGTTTATGGGTAAAAAGAAATGCGAACCTAAAATATTTTAATTTTAAATGGGAGATGTTGCCCATCAAAAAGCCTTTGTAATACCACAACGAAACTGAGAGTTAGGGAGTGTTTATCAATTGATGTCTAATTCCTTTCGTAAAAATTTCCGGAAAATCGAAGACATCTGAATTTTCACGAATTTCACGAATTAAACTAAATAGAGCCCACAATTAAAATATTAATCCGAGCAGCTGTGCTCCAAAGTTCGTAAAGATCGGTATTAGTTCAGGAGTAAATTATGTGCATAAAAATATATAAACATATACACGTAACTAACTTTAAAATGATAGAGACTAGTATATTCGGATGTAGTAAACACCGTAAAGCTGTATAGTTTGTTTTTTTAACTGAAGCCATTTAAAAAGATAAGCAGTATCTACCATGATCAGTACGCACTCTCTTACGCCATTTAGTTTGGCTAATCGGTGGGCCACGATATTGTGTCGTAGTTCTACCAAATACAGCACTTAGTATTTTCAAATTGTCACCCATCTAGCACTGACCAGACTTAATGTCGCTTGACCTCTGTGATCTAACGTGAACCGGTGTCAACATTATTATAGCCGTATATAGGACAGTATTAATGCATAATGGGATACATATCAAATAGGATTCAAATTTGGTATAGCCGATTCCATAGATCGTGACTATATGTTTTTACTTGGGAATCACCACTTATCAAGGTCTAATTGTCACTCGAGGATCGTAGGTGTCAGGTGGACGATGAGACAGCAACTACATGATTGGAAATGCTAGTGAAAATAAGGCAGAATTGAATTATTTCAGAAGACGGCTCAACAAGAACTTGTAATAAATTGGACTTGGAAACGATCATGTTATACTCAGCCGGGAAGCAGCCTAACGGTTATAGGATATAAACTTTCCTCATGGAGGTTTCGTTTAGTTTTTGGCAGGGAAAGAGAAATTACTGACAGTGGTTGTATCTAGACGAGTTTTTGTTACTGTTTCATAGGGAAGACAATGAATTGAAGCTTGGTCCAGCACCTTCAATTAAAATAACGATAAAGTAGAGAAAGGCTAGCAACGTCTCTATGAGAAAAAGGTTCTACAAAGAAGACTTCGTCCACTAGAATTTGAAGTCAGTTGTCTAACCTGTAAGCATGGAAAGGTTCTCTTTGCAGCATCTCCTCAGATGTGCAATAGTGTTCTATCTTAGAACGTATTTGGCTATTATACAGGTAGAGGATTGCGTCCCAAGTAAGATACCTTCTGAACCATTTTTCCAACGACCTTCAAAACGGATTTGATGTAAGTCTTTAATTTCATATCTAGAATGAAGGTCAGTCCCAGAAGCTTGTAAAAGCAAGGTTCTTCCTCAAGACGATATCTATTAAATGAACCATGCGATAAGCTTATTAAATTTGAAAGATATTCAAAATATATCATTGCAAATATTATTACTGACATACGTGATGAACGAGAATACGTGAATTAAAACGAAGATCGCAACACATTGTGAGTGGGTAAGGATATGTAAACTAAATAACGAAACATTTGAAAAAAAAACCTGATATAATGTTTTACTTCAATTCAGACTTTCTTTCTTGGTGCGACTGTATGATGTATAATTTAAGAAACGAATGCAGACACGCGACCACCTTTTCATATATTCATCATTTTTCGGTGGACATTTTTGTTCTCTTTTGTCTTCTTACCATTGTCTTCGTTTAATGAAATCATGATTTTTTTTTGCTACTTTTGAACTCGCATATTTCGATTTCGAACTAACGAACAAAAAGGCATTATCAGATGCAGACTTCGCACAGTGAGAGTCAGGAATTCAATTTTGCCTTTTATCTCTGTTCGTATTCAGTTAAGCTCTACAACAGAAATGTACAAGCATTTCTGTTATTTTTTTCTTTTCATATCTTTTTGCGAGGTAAAAAATTTTTTTTAAAGTATTCGCTTATTCCTTGCAATGTTATTGCTATGTTCGACTGAAATAAGTGTTAAGGTTAAACTAAACTGTGTTTCATTTGCTGGGAAATTAAGTGTATACTTTGTTTTTTTTTTCCAAAACCTTGCCTCTAGCACTGATCTACGGAGCTGAACTCAGGGCTGTTAAAGTGTAATAATCATATGCAATGTGTTTAAGCGCTATTTATTTCTGCTCGAGTTTTTTGTTTTGCGCGTGTATTCTGAGTGTATGTGTGTGTTTATTTCCATTTTAAGAAGCCAGATATGTCGGGTTAGCAATCGGTGTGACAGTGGCTGTCAAGCTATGGTAGGATTTTGTTCCGTCCTATAGGTGTCAACATCTTAAGGCGTTAGCTAATATCTGAGAAGGAGTTAGTCCATTGCTAATCGCATGAGGCGCTCCTATTAGGGAATACCGACAGCGTTGCTCAGACATTTGTGTACATCACAGTGCGCTTATACTAGTGCACGAGATTCTCAAAACCACACCTGACCGTATGTCTAACATCCTGGCAAGTTTGTAAATAATAAATATACTGATGTAACATTTAGATAGTGTCAATGAAACATTATCAAATTTCTACTTAAAGCCACTAAGATTAGCGAAGGACATTTATCGTATAAGGTATGTAGTTTATTGCAGTTATGCTTCAAAGAAGTGACGTGAGTTTCAGCATTCAAATGGTACGGTACATCTTTAATGTACTAGTTGCAACAAATGATTATGTTGAGTCAAATTTGAGGAATATTTATTAATTGATGTCTAATAAATATTACTACACTTTCACACAAATCGGACCGAATCAAAATTTTCATAAGCGCTTTCAACCCATTTTGTCTCCTTTTGCATAAAATAAAAGTCAACTAAACATAGCCCATATTCACAACCCTTACGCCTGTTCTAAAATGCATGATGATTGGTTCGAAGTTCATCCTGTACAATAAAATATATATATAAATATCTATATAAAATATACACATACCTAACTTTATATATATGCACCCCTAAAGATTAACATGAAAAAAAGATATACTGTGACCATGTTACTCACCGTGTTGCGCAGAATATATATATACATATAAAAATGCATAATGGTCCGTTAATTAGCTAAAGAGATTATATTCTAATATATATATATATATATATATGTGTGTGTGTGTGTATAAGAAAAAGAGATCAATGGATGACCTGACATTTTGCACATGTCATATGACCTTATTTCTTTTTTAAGAACATCACTATTCCTACACACAGCCATGTTTTGTTCTTTCTTTTTCACATCGCTTTATAGATTTACACATATACATACACATGTTTGCTACTGGCGGGAAATAGCGCTAAATGCGCGCCATGTTTTCTTTTGATCTCCTTCCTTTGAAGAAACCTTTTATCTTTTACCGCCCGTGTCTATATCATCACAGAATGTTCGCTCATTTGTTTTTTTCTTTTACTATTTTACCTTCATTTATTTTTCTCTCCATTTAACGAGCTTTATTTCTTAACTTTTTTCATAGATTTAAATGTTATACTTGGGTTTTTTGTTCTGATACTATAATTAACTTATTTCTGAAGTAAAATGTATTATATTTGGAGTGTGTTCCTTCGGATGCGAACGTATCCATATGTATTCAGATGTATTTTGATTATCAAAAATATCATTTATAATACTTCGTAGTCTAGTATACTTATTATTATATTAAAACTGATTTAATCAACATTTGTTTTCCTATGGCTTTTGCTTACATGATGTAAAGGTACACATAACATGCTAAATATGTCTAAGTTGTGGGGTTTTAATTTGTTTTGAAGAGGTTTTATTTTTGATTTAATAAAGAAAGAAACTAATACAGATTGGAATAGTCAATTACAAACAAATGCGTGTATCACTTCAAGCAGTTAGAAAATGTTACTGTAGAAGAAATATATATATATATATATATATATATATATGAGTTAAGAGTTCGAATGCAAAACGCGATAAACGTCATTTAAAAAAACACAAAACTGTCCCTACAAAATGTGTTGCATTTCAACACCCGAAAATACCCCAAAACGATGTGTTACAGAATATGATACCGAAATATTTTTTATTGATTTCAATTAAAATCAGCTTTCATTCGATGTCTAGATTTAATATATTCGTGTTTTTATTGTTTAAGGTCTCAATTTAAACGAATTAGATTCATCGCGTTTTGCGTTCGAACTCTTCACTATATATATATAGGAGTTACAGATCCATATGAAATACCTGTGGTAGTAACACTTTCATCAACATGAATATGAAAGTATCTAAGGTATAGGAATATTATAAGACTATCTTGGCCATAGAAACCATACACCTAATAGTAGATTACGGAGTACTAATGGCCCAATATAAAACATTTAAATATAGAACACATTACTCATAACTAAAATGACCGAAGCGACTGGGCTTGAGCCTGGCTTGTGGTGGGAGGGCCAGATTATGAGAACATCAGTAGGTTTTGTTTTTTTTTCATTTTAGTTTTCATCTATACTAATGAGTGAAGAAATGGTCACTAGTAAATAAGATATTTTTGGGGGGAAGGTGTAAGAACAAATAATGCAATAATCATTTAAAATATAATGCTAAATAAATGTTTAATAGGAAAAAAATGCTCATATGGTCTGGCCCTCTTACCATTTCATTGTGGGCAAGGTTTGGGCTTGGTCGCTTCGGTCATAGATCTTCGTATATGTATAGTAATAGACACATTAATAAATAAACGAATGCACACAACCTAATATTAAATATAGACATACAATTAAAGTGGGGCCTGATATTGACATTGGTGCTTGTCGGTATTCACATGATAATTGCGAGTTAAATTTAAAACGTAATCACAATTAACTTTAAGTATAAATGTCCTTAAATGTACTTTTGAATTATCATAATACTTAAGAATGAGGTATGTAAACATCATTTTATAAAAAAAAATACAAAATAAAATAAAATAAATAAATATTTAATAGCTCCCTGCGGTATTTTGAATAATGTCTAGGTAACTGTAAAATATTTTCTTGTGAGTGACAAATTCACCCCTCCCCCTTAGTTTCGCATTTAATAGAAACTTACTATTTAAGTGAAGAATTATGGGGAATTAAGCTTATCTTAGTATTGATGGACACGATTTATAAATAAATACTAATCATCTTCCACAAAAACCGAAGTATAACAATGTTAATAGTTGCTTGAATGGATGGCTGAGTCTATGAAACTATCTCTAAACTGCTGAACTTAAAAGTTTCGTATTCAAATGACCTAAATAGACATCTGAAGGCTAATTGATGCAATTTTTAGAAAGTAAAAACTACCCTCAAGTGAATTAAAAAAAATTATAAATAAATTATAGAACTTATTAACCATTTAAAGAAATATTACTGAATCAAAATTGATAAATGTCCGCATAATGTTTTAGGATGTACTAGCTTTGAACGAAAAATTCAAAATGGCGTATTAGTGGGTTCCCCCCCCCCCGTGTGAGTTTACTCTTTTTCTTTGTTTTTTGTTTGTTTTCACCTAAAAAATGAACCACTGTATAGTGTAGGTTTTTTCAAGATACTTTAATCCAAGAACTTTTTAGTCTTTGTGATTTTTTTCTGATGATTTTGTAGTGTTGCAGAGACGATATTGACAGAAAAATGGTGTTTGGCAAATGAAACGGGCCGTAAAAATATATCTCACAGAAATGTTATGTTTTTTTTGGAAATGTGAAAAAATAAAAATAAAATAAAACCTGGTTATTGGAATATAATATGAACTGACTTATTTATTTATATATATATATTATAAACTAGAAGAAAGAGGCTAATTTTTTATGATTTTTGTCCTTTTTTTCTATATTAGGCCGCCTTTGTAAATTCACGTTTTCATTATTAAAACAATTTAACCCATGCTCAATGGGTGACCGAACGGGCCCCACTTTTTCTCGTATTGTACTTTAGCTGCGTTAATTCACATTTATTTATATGAGGCTTTTTCCTATATATTTTAATCACACAAAATACATGCAAAATTATTCCTCCGTTTGAGGATTAATTTATGTTTTAAACACCTCTTTTCTGTTACTATATAACAAACTAGCGGACAAGAATTTGGGAAACAGAAAATCATAACCCTCGGAATTAAATAGACTGGAAATAGACTTTTCGCTTAAAATTTTAAATCTTAATTATAAATATATTTGTTAAATGTCTTATGGTATTTACCGACTTGTTTGTTTGGTCACGATGCGTGTTTTTCCTCGACTTGGAGCTTTATATTTCCAATTTTACAAAATTATAAAATGACTGACTGACGAAGAGATTCTACTCTATTTTATCCCTTTACATGAAACTAAATTAACCTAAATAAATATCGTATACTCGACCTTACGCCTATCACCTCCGTTTTTAAAATTCATAATGATCGGTTCATTAGTTTAAGGAGTTTATCCTGTAAGACGAAATATTTATTTATATATATATATATATATATATATTACACATACCGAACATTCATATGCCCATGCTAACGTGTTGACTAGAATATAAATTCCAAAATCATTGTGATCTGGTTATTAGTTTAGCAGATTATCCTGTATAATATATATATATATATATATATATATATATATATATATATATATATATAATATTTGTTATTGTTTATATCTATGGACGTATACGTTTCGTCTTTCTTCAATCAAGACACATCAGCATAGAAGTACGACTATTCATCACCGGTCATACGATTCGAAACCCTGGACAACAAGTATTTTCCAACTCCCGTCCAACGTCGCTAACCGCTAGGCCAGTTCTGAACAGCTTATAAACCTTGATAATTTTAACAGGTTATTACTAGCAGGACCCGAATTATAAACATCCGACTGAACGCAAATAGGTCACATCGGATATTTTAATGTTTAGAGAAAATGTCCATTATGGATTGTGGAAAATCTATGTACCCACGAAAAAGAAATAATTCGGAGTGGAACAAAAATTGACATTTTTACAATGTAGAAGAATATCTCCTTAACTGACCGATTATTTATCTATTCTCGATCTGTCAGCTATTCTCTCGTCTTCCATTGAAACAAATCCTTCTAGACTGCGGCAATTTTTATTGTTGTTGTTACTTCAGAAAATATAAACGTTGGTGGGGTTTTGCCACATTAAGAACATACGCTGTGTAAAACTCTGCCCTCGTGAGGAGTAAAGTAAATAGGATAGTTCTAAATTGAGAAATAGTATCAGAAAATATTTAAGCAGACTTATATACATCGATAGAAAGTTAAGTAAGAAAATATGTATTTAATATCCCCAATATAGGTGGCCAATAATTACTATTTTGGTCACGTAAATTATATTTTACCAAAGTCAGATGGTATCGTTTCAAATGAAGGCGATGAGTAATTACTATTTCGGTCACGTAAATTGTAATTTCGTATTGAGCTAGAAAAGCAAATTAAATCTGCGTTTGTCAGTAAATACTGTATGAAGCAAGTATGGGTGTAAAAAGAAAGAAACTATGATCATGTGTTATGGGCTACGTGTATAATGCCTATTAAGAAAAGTGTTCAATGAGAAGTTCTATTTTCGCTTAATCGTGCTAATTCGTACGGTAAGTCACAACTACGACTGTACTGTGTGTTAATGGAAAAATGTGTAAAAAATATGCAATTAGCAATCATTGTATAGTACCGAAAGTACTTACGGTTGAAAGAATGATGGTTGTATAATGTGGCAACGTGTTCGTTTATACTTTTAGCGATCTCGAAACCGTAATGAAAACGAAGACGTAAGGCGAATAATATTTAATCCGAAAGAAATCTATTTTACATATTGACGAATGGAAAATATATTACTCTGTTTGAATAAAACAAATTTTTATCATGTTATATTATGTTTATTTTTAATGTTATATAATTAAGAAGTGTATTTATTAGGTTTGGAAGTGGGGTTGTTATGCTGCGCGTGATGTGTTAGTTTTAATGTAATCCCTTATTCAACAACGTAAAGTGTTCGAAATAGCGGAATGATAATCTCGTAATCTGTACTCGGCAGTATTTCTGTTAAACAATTCCGAATGTAATAAAAGTTTGGCAGTGTCATGAGTGGCGGGTAGAGTAGATAATTTGAAGCGAGTTATTATAGTGGCCTCTCTGTCTCTGTGGAAGTTGCAGGTGAGAGAGTGAATTATCAAGGAATAAATATAATAATTAATATGTTGATGAAATTATGCGAAAGTTTCTGCAAACACGCTTGAGTGAATGAGAATATTGCACTGGCTATTTTAGGATTGTATGATGCATGTGGTTATTTTCTCACTCTCGCCAAATGTACGTGGTAAAAGCGTCTACTTTATATAGTACTTTTTAAACATAGATCATCCTAAACAAAGCAGACCGCAACTGTAGACGTAAGGGGCGACTGAGAAAGAAGGTGTAAGTTTATTGGGGGCAGGGGCATCCTAGGTTGGTATCTGTGCAGCGGGATGTCAGTACAGTCGGGGTAACAGGAAACAGGAAAGGAGTTCCAGAGGGTGGAAGCACGAGGAAAGAAGCTATGGCAGTAGAAGGCTCTGTATCATCTGGGGGACTCCACAGTGAATGGATTAGATTTTGCTGATTGTGGGGTTGGTCTAGTAAATTGACATCGAAGGGGCACTAGTGCAGCAAGTTCATCAGAGAACAATCCATTGAAGTACTTGTAACACAGGCACAAGGCTGCAACATTGCGGCGAGACCACAGGGGCTGGGGCTTGGTAGATAGTAAGGGGCATATTAAGTTGGCGACTCTTTTTTTTTACCTTGTCTAAGAGAGACGAATGGATGATGTACCAGCCCAGATGTTACAGCAATACTCCATGCATGGGCGGATGATGGCTTTGTATATATATATATAATCAAAACTGTTTTTCAAATCTTAGTTGTAATGTTTTTATTCATTTTTATTCTAATCGTTTAGCAATAAGAAAATGACACAGCAGATCATGACTAAATTCCTGTTCTTTTTTTTGCTGTATTTCAAGTTGCCTACATATTCTATAAAAAATACAGTTTAATTAATCGACATTCGAGAGCTACATTAACATTTTTCTCTCATTTTTTAATGAATTTTTCATATCGGCTTCAAGAATTTTTCCCCAACTAAAAATATGTTTTTCTTTGACAGTTTTTGTAAACTATTTTTACTCTATTCCAAAATGGATGGGAATAATTTGCTTCTAATGAATTGATTCCTTTCCAATGAAAGGAATTGGCCTTATTCTTTTCGATATTCTTTGCACATGTAATATTTTTTCGTCCGGCATTTTTGTTAGAAAAATAGTATATATATATATATATATACATATATATATATATATATATATATATGGCTTTGCCAGCTCGTTATATCTTCTCAAATTCGCTACTTGAAATACGAAAAACATTAATTTAAAATAATAGACATTTCAAAATTGTGTAAGCGCGAAAGAAAATCTTTCTAATTTATTCATGTAGACATCATCATTTTTGTAATTTCAATACAAATGTATCTATATTTTAAATGGGATTGTAAAGATAAGAAAACAAAAAAATATATTTTATTTTCGCTTAAGATTTAGGAATAAATCGTAACTTCTGTAAAATTAAGTCAATCTCTCTGAAAAAAGACGAACATTTCAACACAAACCCTAAATTAGTATCTGGGGAAATAAAACTATACTGCGAAGCAGAACTATTTGTTATATAGAATCAAAGCAATAATTGAATTTAAAAAAAAGCGATAACAGATTGGAGTTTTAGTTTGCTCGGATCATTGATATATGCATAGAGCCGCCATAGAAGGCTAGAATAATTCAAGAAATGGAAAGATGTCAGTGTTCAGAAGGACAAAATTGATGAATTTCTTTTAATAGTAAATCTTACTTGCTAAGTTAAAACTTCTACACAGTGAACCGTGTGTGACCGTGTTCCATAATATATTCACGGGTAAAAACAAAATGTAACCTGCTTTAAACTTAACTGATCGATTAGGTTGAAATACTAGGTAAGGTAAAGGTCGCATAGCCTGGACGCGCACGAGTGTCGTTGCCGACATTGCACACTGCCCATGGCCGTAGCGGCGGTGATTTGTTAAGAATCACCGTGTCTAGGGCACAGCATATGGAATGCGGAGCCCATCTCTCTGCCTTGAACCTTCCCTGAGTTTTAGTCAGGGTGGACAGAGGGAGTTTTCAGACCCGAAAATTCGCATGCCGTGAGTGGGATCGAACCCGGGTCGTTCAGCCCAAAGACAAGTGCAATAACCACTCGTCCACAGGCCCTCCCTTTAGGTGCGGTAAGATAAAAAATCCCATTCTTATACATAAATTAAAATCAGCGTAGCGACGGTGCAACCCGGCAACAGAGTAGCACCCTATGTCGATGATGATACAGGCTGTCGGTCCTGCTTACGGCTACAAACACAAAATATAAATATCGATCATCATACGAGTCTTCGCCTGGTGAACTTACTCATCACTATACACTTCAATGCCTTTCTCAAAGTTCGATAGAATTTTGTAAATGTCATATCTTCACATGTCTAAATAATTTTTTAATTAAAACAAACAAAAAAAGTTCCACTCAGCGATAAGGAATAATGAGATAGCTGAATGACGTTTAATACGATGAAAGGATTTAACATCTACACATACAAAGTATTTTTTAAAAATATCCTACTCATAAAACAGCAAGTATTCCCTCTTTCACAGACAAAATCGCCGGTGGGACGTGAAGTTACAAAAAGGTAACAAGTGTGACAAGGCAAAAGTAAACCAAGGTCTACTTTTTTTTATTTAAACCTGACAGACTTATTGCGTGTTTTTTTTTTTTTTTTTTTAATGTTCTTAATGAGTCAGCCACTCGCCAGTAAGGGTTAATGAAATGGATTAGTTTTCAGATGAATAATGAAAGAATATTATGAGAGAATTAATGATTAATTGAATTCGCAAGATGTTATTACTTATGAGGAATGTTATGAGAAGTATTTTTAAATGTAATTTGAAGACAACAATGACTGAAGAGAGGCAATCCCATAATAACATGTTACACAAATAAGAAGTGCCGTGAATGTTTTATCAGGGGGATCTAGAGATTGAATCCCAACAGGGCACATTTATTGGAAATAACTGCAGTCGGTTTTTGTACTCGGCCAACGCAAGAAAATAAGCTATGAGTGGCACCTCCCCAGATGTAACAGTTTTAGGACATTTGTGATTCTTGTATAGGTAGCTAGCTGCATTATTTGTAAGATACTTTCTGTCGCGGTACAATGATCCAATCATTTTTCACACTAACTTTAACAATAGATTTGATACAAGTCTACCATTTTAGACCTTGCGTGAAAGTCTGTCCTATAAGCTTATGTAAAAAGGCCTTATCTCGAGGGAGAGCAATTTATTTCAACTGCAAGAGAACGGGTATCTGAACGTTGGTGTAGAATAAGGAGACGCTTTGTTTACGAAGTGTTAAAAGTATCTAGCCACTTTTCCCGCATATTACAACGTGCTCCAGATCAGAAGATAGCATAATCAAGATATTGATCAACAATGGTCTACGAAGTGCTGACATAGACAGTTGTATCATCTGCATAAATGTCAACAAATGATCTTATAATATGAACTGGAAGATCATTAAAGAAAATCATGAAGTTTTGGTCTTTTTCTTCTTTATTTACGTCATTTCCTTATTTACATCACCATCTTACTCTCATTTTGCGTTGCTGCTACTACTACAGCTTAAGTCTTTTCGTTTTCTTCTTTATTAAAGTTATTTAATTATTTACGTCATCCTCTTACCATCTTATTATCCCCATTGCATCACGTGCTCTATGCCACAAGAGACAAGACAAAATCTTGATCATCAATGCTCGTCGAAGTTCTGTCATAACTATTAAAATGTTATTTGCAACAAAAACATAACAAACTGATCAACAGAGCCGTCCATGGAAATGTGAGGACGCATTTGAAACTGCTAGGCAAGCAAAATATCAGCCCATCTCAAATAAGTAAATCGATCGGCATCGACGTCCCACAAAACGTTTAACAACTTTTACTACCGACTCTAAACAGAAACGCAGGCCAAAAACAAACGCCTATCAATGAAATTGTGTTCTAATGGCAGAAATCAATTTTTAGGAGAAAACGGATCGATATTCACCGATCTAAACTAATTTCGTTCATCACCTGCTCGATAAACGAATTAGTTAACGAAATAAATAAAAAAAAAAGATTAAAATCGAATCAGCTGTGAGACTGGGTTGAAAGTTACGGATCAAGAAAATCAATCACCTTCAGCAAAATCGATCCGTCGTAACAATGAAAGAAAAACAGATTTCAAATATAACTTCACCCCTCGTTTTGATTTTGCGCTACACACAAGTAATGTCTAACCATCGGATCACTGAAGTTAAGCAACATTACACCTAATTAGAACTTTGAGTGACTGCTATGGGGATAACCATATGTCTCTTTTCACTTGTCTCTTCACGAGATCAGAGTTAAACACATGGTCGGGTTTTTAATGTGGAGAAAATGCACCTCTCAAAAGTAGCACTCTGAATTGAGATAGAAATAAAAATTGCCTTTCTCGAGATGAACTTCACCATCTTTGACCGAAGAGCTATAAGATGAAGTGTAATATCAGAATAGATACATTTTGCCTTTAACCAAAACTAAAAAAAAACGGATGTCATAAGCAAGGGATTGTACCTAGTGCATAAATCTACATCACAGCAAGCCAGCTAACGTTTGGAGTCCTGGCCACCTATCCAGCTTAAACTTAAACATAACAGAGATACGCATGTTCCATCATCTGACCTTTCTTAATTGAAAATAAGTTTACACATGCTGAAAGATCGTATCATGCTAACTTTCCTGGAGCAGAAAATCATGTGGGTTGTTACAATTCTTTCGGGCGTGCTCTCTTTTCTCTTTCAATATACAGTACACATAAATAATAGGCAAACCCATTACAGTAGAATTAAGAGTAGCTGTGCTAATATAAACTGCTTTCTCTCACAGTCCCCTCCCCAAAAATATATAAGATTATCAGCTACGTCTCACTATTGACTTCCTGTTTGTGACGCATAATTCTTCTGTAATTTTAACCTCGTGCCATACATAGACATTAATAATCTGAACTCGTGCTGCTTGATCCTGTAAGTGCCTTTACTGTGATATTTGAAGCTCGAGGAAACGCCGCCTGAAATAAAAGGGCAAGTCAAAACAAAACTTCTGAAAACAGAAAAGTTTTATCTGCCTTGTTCTTTTTCCAAATCACTGACCAGTAGTCATAAGTCAATAATTACTCTGTTATCATATCTTATCATTACGTGTTGAAATATGTTCGCACTTCTAGACTTCCAATCGAAATGAAGACTTCTAACTCACTCTCACTGTGCTTTATGTGACGTCACATCTGTTTCTATCAACTCTCACAGTTGAGTCGATGCTAAACTCGATGCCACTTTGTTCACCCGACTGAACGCCATTTCCTGTTATTTTAAACAAACACAATTATATACTAGCGGATTTATTCGCCTAATATTTAACATTCTAACACATTCCAATCGAAAATTCTATATTCTTGCTTAAGCATACCTCACGTAGAATGTTCATTTTTAACCTTATTTTTACATACATTAATCTTGTCACATGATTTTTATGTACTTGAAACCGGAAATATGATATGTGTGAAGAAAAGAGAACAGGTAATAGATGTTCAAGGCTTTGAAAATTACCTGTAAAAATCTCGTCTTATCGGGAATGACTCACGAGTTGCTTCGCATCAGGCGACAGGAAATTAAGCTTGTCCTCCTTATTTTGTTCAATGAGAAGTCACTGAACTGAAGGATGAACTAGGATTGTTTTATTTTGAACATTTATTAAATAATTGGCACAATCACTAACTATTTAATCAATTATTGGATTATTTAGATTACTATCTTCATCTTCTATTTGTTCAAAGTTGAAGGATTCAGTCATTACTACAAGTGATAATAACGAATAATAACATGAATCAACTAACACTTATACTTCATAATCTTACCACATGATTTCTCCTTATTGTCTCTCCGCCAAAACAAGATGAGAGGTGTGACCAGAACAGTCTCATTTCATGGCTGATGGAACAATATCAATTAACCTAGCTGTAATATATAAAGAGTTTTGTTCTACATTCTTTTTTAGTTCCTGAATTCTACTTAAAGTTACACAAGTTCATAATGATGTACTCGAAAATGGTCGGAAGTTACATCGGTCGAAACAGTGTTAAAATAACAAAGTGCAAAAAGAAGCTCGAATAACCCAAATAATATTTATTCTCATCTTGTTTTTACAAGTATTTCCATCAAAGTTATCTCCAACTTTTGTCACAGTGAATCTTTTGGGAACTCTTTAATCGAACTTGAAAATCTTTATATCGAACCTCAGAATTTCAAACCCAACCCTTTAATTCGCGGGAGTTGATTGCTTTCATTCCTTTAATTCACGGGAGTTGATTGCTTTCATTCCTTTAATTCACGGGAGTTGATTGCTTTCATTCCTTTAATTCACGGGAGTTGATTGCTTTCATTCCTTTAATTCACGGGAGTTGATTGCTTTCATTCCTTTAATTCACGGGAGTTGATTGCTTTCATTCCTTTAATTCACGGAAGTTGATTGCTTTCATTCCTTTAATTCACGGGGGTTGATTGCTTTCATTCCTTTAATTCACGGGAGTTGATTGCTTTCATTCCTTTAATTCACGGGGGTTGATTGCTTTCATTCCTTTAATTCACGGGGGTTGATTGCTTTCATTCCTTTAATTCACGGGAGTTGATTGCTTTCATTCCTTTAATTCACGGGAGTTGATTGCTTTCATTCCTTTAATTCACGGGAGTTGATTGCTTTCATTCCTTTACTTCACGGGAGTTGATTGCTTTCATTCCTTTACTTCACGGGAGTTGATTGCTTTCATTCCTTTAATTCACGGGAGTTGATTGCTTTTATTCCTTCAGCGATTCTCCGGTAGAATTGTTAATTGATTTTTTTCTTAGTTATAATCGCCTGTAGTAAAGTTTGAATGTTCAATCCCTAGAAGACTGTCACTCAGATTGTTTTGTTATCCAATGCTATCACAAGTGACGACGTGTATATGTGTATATAATTCGATAATGTGCTTCGGAAGCCTGAAATGTGTCCTTTCCTAGATGTGTAATATTAATAATTATTATTATAGAAGTATTAGTCTTTTCATAATGCAATTGTCTTACTGAAGTTCTAAACAAGTAACTACGTTTCTCCTAAGAGAAAAAACATATTGTCCAAGGAAGACAGAATATCAAAACAAGAACATAACTCAGGCGCGAGACTTATTACCTCCGGCTGACAGCGTAAGGATGCAGCAAATTCTTATTTGAACCTCACTTGTCTATATTGTATGAAGTATTTTCTGAGTTATGCAGTTAAAACAGTTATAACTCAAACATTATGTATCTGAGCATATTGACATTTTGCCAGGTGGTTACTTTTATTAAAAAGCATCAGATCTATGCATGAAGTTTCAATTCCATAAACATTGAGACTCTGATCGAAGTTTGTAACATGATATAAGACGTGGGACTTTATTGATTACAATATAGGACAAATAGCGAATTTTTATGATGAACAGAACCGAAGTTATCACTAAAAGTGATTGTTACCTTTTCCGTGACCTTGACTTTTGAACTAGATATCCCGAAATTAAACCAGTTGAAAATTTTGTGACGATTGGTTAAGGATGTACAACGACGCTAGGCTGTAAACTCGACCGAAAACATAACCTCATCGGCAGCGGTAATAATCAGTTGCTGAAGCTTATAATAACAAGCTTTATTGTTATTCCTTTTAAGCTATCGAAAAATGAACTTGAATCGTAATTCTTATCTTATTATTTCGGATATTTAATTTCTTGAAACAGTGTTTTTTTTAGTTTAAAGTCGGTAAAAACACAATGTTTTTACTCGAATGATTCTGTTTTCCTATGGTGAACGATCGTTTCGATGCGACTCCAACACAGTAGGCCGAATCGTCAGTCTTCGCCTGTAGCCACCTCACCAACACAGCTTAAGGTGGCAGCAATAAATGTGTGGAACAATGATCTTGATTGAGATTCAATCACTCATACATCAGCTTAGAATCATGTTAGATAAAATGTCAGTGCTTTATATGTAATTGAACCGGACTAAATGAGTGTAAAATTTAAACAATGAAAAGATAAATAAATATATCAATGCTAACACACAGTCAAATGTTATTATCTTGATCTAATTATATATTCATTTAAAATGTTCAAATTTAAAACCATTAAATGTTCATGAATATTTATGACTTGTACATTACTTTTTGCACATGCAATTTAGAAAAAAATGGTTTATAATCAATGGTGGAGATGAGCTGATTTTTTCTGTTATTTGATAATCATTTTTTTAGGTAAGGCTGTTAGTTTTATTGCATTACAGCCTAGAAATCCCATTTGTATTAGATTTTCGAACAAAATTATTAGGTGTGAGATATCGTCTAATCACGTCAGTTCTATCATGTCATCTAGTCTTGTTGCGCATAAGAATCTATACTTTATCACTAGTGGATGTACTTCCGGTACTACTGTAACTCAATAAGTGATAAAAAATATGTCAATGTTAAAAAAGTACGACTTGTTTATATCTACTTCCATTCCCACGTTTTTCTGCGACATTTATATGTACATAATGTATTAGAATATATCTATCCCAGCATCTCAGTTAAACGCCCGTTATGTTATGTTATGTTGTCCTGTAAGCATATCGTGTATGTACTTTCATTACTTTATTACTGTTATGGGGCATCACTTATGAAGGCCAATAGCCACTCGACGATAAGGGTTAATGAGAGAAGAATGATTGGCAACCTGAAGATGAAATACACTATGGGAGTACTGTATTAATATAGTATGCACTGAGTTTGATTATTTGTAGGGAGGAGTCGATGACAAAAAGATGGTTGTCATTCAATATAAAGCCGATAAAGTAGTAGTCAGTAAGAAAGCAGCTCCGTGGTAATGTGTTCTACAGGTAGGAAGGGCTGGTAACTGTGCTCTGTCCTAGATAGTCTACCTGACGCTAGGCGCATGGAGAAGGAAAAGAAAGTTGTTTTCGTTCTGGCAACAAGATGAGTTTTTGCTGTGAATGTCTTACAAGGAAAAACAAAACTGAATCTCTGTCGACCACCATTCATAAAAATAACGATAAAGTAAAGAACTCGCAACGTCTATTCTGTGAGAAAAGGGTTGCATTGATAAGAGATCACCCACACTAGATTTGAAAATCTATCTTGTACTCTGTCAATGGGAGAAAAGGGTGGCAGCATTGACAATGTATAATTACAATATTTTACTTTAAAATAAACGACGATAATCAGTCCTACGATATCTGCTTCTATTACAACGTGTTTGTCCGACATTATATATATATATATATATATATATATATGATAAATGAATGATGAGAATAAAAATTGGGACAAAGAACAATATTAATTGAATCATTTCGTAGTTTAAACAAGGAATATGTCAATAAACGTTTACTTTTCCTTTAAAAGGGGGCACTTTTGTCATCAAAGGAGATCATGGGAATAAATCAGTAAAAATTATGTCTGTTAGCACAGATTGTAAAATATAAATATATATATATACATATATAAAACTGGTATGGAACCGTTTCTTGGCATTTCTAAGGAAAATATATAAAACTACAAAACTCCTGCTCTTATTCCTTAATGTCATATAATTATTTTTAACTGATCTTGTTTTAGACTTAATTTGTTAATTTTGTGGTGGTAGGTCTACAGTAATGTAAATAATAGTCAAAATTCAGATTGTTGATGTGAGTTGAATATCTCAAATGTTTTACATATTAAAAATAGGATAAGTAGTGTGTAGATAGAAAGGAGGGAAATGGTGGTGAAAGAATGTGGATGTATTTATTAGCGAAATGTTCAATCACATTCAGAGACGGCTCATTGAAAAATCAAGTACCGTATTCTTTTTTTCAATGTTGAATTCGGAAGCCTTTTTATGAGGTAGTATGGCTTTTCATAGGCCATATCAACATTACGACTAGTCTATCAATTAAGGGCACAGTACTAGTGTGAACATGATATTCCTATAACATGTTTTATGTGTACTTGTGTTTAGATTATATCATTATATCGTTTTTCAAGTTACGGTTTGCTTCTTAGTTAAAGACATCATAGTTGAAAGACACTAAAAGCAAGATCATAGTAAAGTATATGTCCGCAGTAACATCCTTGATAATCTTTATTAATCCAGTCGATAAAGTTAATCATAATAAGTTAGTTAATCCTGTTATCTGCCCGATCTGTTGGTCTTCATTCCAAATTCCTAGGTTTCCAGTGCGTTTTGCTGGTCATATTTTTATACTCCCTGATCAATCTTTTTATCTTAAAAATATTTGCTATGAATACCTTTCGAAAATTGTATGGCGAATCAGTCAGCTGTATGTGTTATTTATTACCGGGAAAAATATGATGCTATTTACATATGATTTTAATATTTTTGGCAATGACTTAGTTTCGTTTGATGTATCTGTTGTACAATATATTTAGTTCCATTTATTGCCGAAACATGTGTGCATTGTAAATGTTAATTGTATACGCAAGTAGAGCATAGCTGATTATGCTACTCAAGGCTAAGGAAATTAGTATTTCATATCTCTTCCAAACGTCTCATCCAGATTCCGATATATAATAGATTATTTGTCTTCAAGACTTTTTGTCTTTCATTATTTTTAAATCCAAAGACGTACATCATCACCGATCTTCCCAGTGATTTACCTCTTTTTCTGCATCCTTCACTCATATTGTATGAACATACTATATCAGTAATCGGTTGGTTGATTTGCGTAATTAAATGTCCGAAATGGTGTAAATTTGTGATCGCCGATTCCATAATCTGTTAGTGTTTCTATTTGGCGAATAAAGAACGCCTCTAAGGCCTTAGAGTCCAATATGCCTCTATATAATTGTGTATTACACAACAGTTGAACAATTCGTCGATCGAAGTAGATAATCTAGACGAAGGCTTATCAGTCTAGTTAGATAGATGACATGTAGCGGCAGTAGTTGGGGTCGCAATGATTTTGCTTTCTTACTATTTCTTATTCTATTTATTGCAGTCGTCTTATTATTTATGTTAAGAGCGCTTTAAAATGTTATTAATAAAGAAAACACACGATTATTTGGGGTTGCAAAATATTATAATTTCAATATAAAGCGTGCAGATATAATGTCCTGTGGGATTATCTTACTCATTCTCATAGAGAGGGGGTACTGTCCCAAACACTATCGCTTTCCTTACGCTTCAGAAGAAAGGAGAAATAGTTTATCAGCTTATCTGCTAGTCTCAATCGCCTGTTATCAGAATCCTGTCTGTGACGTAGTCCTAATCTTAATATTAAAACTTCTAATGGAATGTCTCACTTTTTTTTTTACTTGAGCTAACTGTGAAAATACCGTTCTTAACACATTTGTGTACACTGATAACTACTCTTGCTTGTCAGAGGGTATATCATTCTTCATTCCTTGTATATCCCATTATGCGTGTTTTAGTAGGCTTATTTATTTTCTAAAGAAGAGTTCAGATGTTGAAACGGTTCATTAGTGAATTTTCCTCATGAAAATGAAGCCCCAAACAAAGAAAATCGTTAACGTTACAACAATGTGTGTGTATGTATTTAAATACATTTTCGATAGACTAATAGGAATCCATTTTAGAAACATCTTTCTGAACGTAAATCTCAAAACTGTTATAAGTGTTTTTAGGGACATCTAGTATCCTTGCCTTTAATTCTAATTCCTCTATTATTTATTTTCTTTTTTTTCGTTCTTCGTAATCATTTTATTTTCACAAAACATCTACAAAGCTTTTTTCCACTTGAGTGTATCTAGTATGCACCTCTTATTAAATAACTTCCGGTCTCAATATTGACTTACCTATATATTATTTTGATTTCTTATTATTTTTATTTGAATCTAAAACTTAAAGGTGATGTAAACTATGATATAAATACTGTTAATTTCCGGTGTATTACATTGTTGTTTCTATTTAAGAGTCACACATTATTATTTGAAGTTTATAAATATTTTTAATGTGAACGATTCTGTTTGTTTTATGTGTTTGGGCTAAATTTTGATCGTTAAACATTCACTGAAGCGATTTAAAATATTTTGGCCTTTGTTATCAAGAGAATGTATTTAAAAAGTGTGCAGAAATAAGTGCTATAAATCAAATGTTAATTTGAAACAAATTCAGAACATTTACTAAATCATTCTATAGATGAGCGTGTAGAGTGTTTGGTAAATCGATAGCAGAACTTCTGTATAATTGTCTATGTTTGCCTATATGTTGGGAAACGATTTGTTTCGAATTCATAGAACATTGTAACAAATAGTGATTAACATTCTTTATTGTAACATCTTACAAATAAAATGAGTGTGGTGGTGCACTGTTATTTTAACATAGATTAATGCTACCCTTGCGAGAGGTTCACGGGTAACATAAGGCTGGGCCAGGTGTTGTTACACACACAAACAAAACAATGAGAACCCCCTCCCCCCCCCCAAAAAAGATTTAAAAGCCGTGGGACTCAGAAGAAATATTTCCCTGTCTTGATCGGCAGAGGCTTCTTTGATAAGCAACTTTGGAGAACCGGTCGACATCCTGCGAATCTTAGCTATTATATCAGGTAAAAGAATACAACATCTTAAATTAAAGTGATGTAATCAGAGGAATAACAGTGCTATTACCAAAGTAACCCACATACAAAAAATCCCCTATTCACATAAAGAGAATAATCCTGAAATAATGCGATCGATTTTCCAAACACCCTGTATATAGAATTCACTGAACGGTGGATTTGTTTCCCTTGACTATTATATTCAGCTGATTACATTATAATCCGTTGCATGTAATTTCTAAACCGCAACCAACTATATTCCATTAATCTTCAAGACTAGAAGCGTTTGCGGAAAAGAATATCGCATAGTTACCATCAGTTTCGTCGCTTTAATGAAGTAAATGAATTTACTCAATGTTGTTATTTACTATCATTACTATGTAGATGGCTTTATTTGATATATCCATTACATTTGTTAGACTCAGATTTTTCGTTTAAGACACATTTTTTAAATATTTTTAATCTTCATCTATTAATAGCAGATATTTAGTATCTGCCTTAAGCTGAAACTATATAATTACTTCTACATTAGGAACCAAAGGGGTAGTATAGTATAGTATAGGTTCTGTTGTGATCATACTATCCTCCCAGACCTTCCTTCTTTTTATAGGGAGTAGTGTAGTAATTGTTCTTTGTCATGATACCTTCCTTCCGGACATTACTTTCCCCATTTATTGGAGAGGTTAGTGTAGAATCCGTTGTTCTCATGCTACCATATTCCTAAGCATTGTTTTACTTTTTGAGCTAATGTATGTTCTGTGCTTATGGTACTATTCATATACATGTATTACCACCTCTTTCTATTGATGGAGTATTACATTTGTTCTGTTGTCATGAGAGCATCTTCCTTTTTGGAGATAGTGTCGTATATGTTTATTTGCATAGTATTGCTAGTTTACATAATTTTCTTGGTTAAGCAAGAAAGCTTTACTTGTAATTAAACAATTAAATCGAAACATACATAATTGATAACATCATTATTAAACGCATATTGAAAATCAACAAACGTTAAATAATGAATAACACAGAATCATATATCAAAACGAAAAAGATTAAACACACTAGACTACATTTTTCCAAAATATTTTTATTTAAAAAAAGTAATTTGGAGATATTTATTTGATATTCATAGCATGATTACCGTTTGATTATATTTGTCTGTAGTTTTTTTTTGTTTTAAAATAAAAATTGCACAATCTGTATCTAAATTAAATCGTGATGGGTTTAATCGGCATCACATTACTCCGATAAACTCCAGCCTAAAATCGTATGAGATAAAACTGTGATAAATCAATGCGTTTAGATTTTATTTAATGGGAACTATTTGAATATCGTTTATGTATTTGTAAATTCATGAGGATTGTTGGTTTTCCTATATGTAGTAATAGGCATATCTTGTTTTTACGGGAGATAGATAACAACATAAAGATGGAGTGAGGTGTAGAGATTTATGCATACGAAAAAATAGTTAGAGAGAAAAAGAGAGGGAAAAAGAGGGAGAGAAAACTAGAGAAAAGGAATGACTACGAAAAATGAGTGGGTGAAAGTCAATATTAATATTTCTTTCTGAGTTAAGTTATGAGCTATTTCAACAATTGGGTCGTTAAATTCTTCATCTCCTTCACCTTTTAACTAGAAGCAAAGCGTAATATCTGTTCTGATATAACACTCATTCTTTTCTATCCTCGCCCAACGAAAAAAAATATTTTTAGACTGAAGAAAATTTCTATTTTGTCCCAATCCACCGTACTTTTTTTTCGGCTGAACTTTCCCCATATTAAAAAAAAACGACCTTGGGTCTATCTCTGTCTACGTTGGCGGCAAGTAAATAGGTGCATACATATTTGTAGTCCCTTATTACGATGAAAATGATTAACGAATACCCGCTTCTCGGCAAAACTCTTATCCAGAGTTTCATTAATGATTATCTACATCATATTCTGAGATATATTGGTGGCATTTATACAAAGAATACAACTGTCTATGGTCGCACTTTGAAGAGCAACGATAACCACGTTCTTCATGAGTCTATCTTTTCTGATCTAGACCACGTAGTGCAATAGGGAAAATAGACTTGTTACTTTTTACACCTCTAAAACCAAGCTTCTCTCCTTTCACCACCGAAGCTCAGATCCTAGTTTTTCTCCAGTTGAAATTGATGGCTCTTATAGGCTTATTTGACTTAATTTTACTCAAGGTAATCGATAGAGGACTTATATCAAGACGATTGCTAAAGTTGGTGGAAGAATGATTATAACGCTTAATTATCTGACCCCTGGTGCAATCCTTTTACTATATAAGAGTCAGATACTTTCTAGGAATGAGTACTCTTGTCAAATCTGAAGATTACCTGGTCAGAGAACTCTTCATTGCCTTAAAAAAGTACATAATCGGCTTAGCAATCTCGGAGAGTGTCTCTTATGTTTCATAGAGCCATTTTCTCTCAGAAAGACGTTGCTAGTTTTTCTCTACTCTATCGTTATTTTCATAGATCGTGTTCGATTCATTATTTTCAATCAACCCATAATAGTCATCATTCAACTGACAAGTTATTAATTTGAAACGTTTATTCTTGAGTGGCTTTTAGCCTTGATAACTGGTTACTCATTTATCTTCTGTGGTTTCTGCATGGTTTCTAAGCAGACACAAGCAGAATCTCGACTTTCTATTTGCATAATAGATAACATAACTATAATTTGTTTATAACGTTTCCAAGCCTACATTATATTGATTTTCAATTGGCTTGAATGTACTGAAGCGTGTTCATCCATTCATTCATCTAATTCGACCAGATGTAATTCTTTGAACACAAATTGATGTATACTAACAGTCTATTGCAGTTGTTCTGATACCACAGCGTTTTGCACCATAAACCCTCTTTATAATCTAATAGTCGATAGTTCAGGCATTTGTGGACGGGTATTTTATCAAATAAATCGATCTCCCATCTATACTTTTCCTCGTCGATGGACAAAGTAAAATTCATTATAAAGTGCGTTTTATCAAATTCCCATATCGAGGCATTCAAATCTTACTCAGAGGGTAAACCTATGCTTGCATTTTTAAATAATAGGTTTTAGAAATTCTTGTATTCGATAATTCTCTAAGCAAATCAGTTTTTTTTTCTTTGCATTTTACTCGATTGGGGAATTTATTGTTTCTAATTAAGGGCAAAAATATATCTCTACATATAAAGATAGGTGTGTGTATATGTTTATATATTTTATGTACAACATCAATACCTAAACTGCTTAACCGATCAGTATGCATTTTGGTACAAATCTGCTAAAGGTACAGGGGGTAATGTGGGTCATATTTAGTTTGATTTAGTTTAATGCAAAAGTGTCAAAGATGGATTAAAAGCCTTTTCGAAAATATTCAGATATCTCCGATTTTTGTGAAATATGAAAACTATGTGTTAGACCCCAGTAAGTAAATATTCTCTAAGTGTCAGTTTTTAAAAATTATATTAAAGCCATTTTAGGGGGCACATTTTTGCTATAACTTCCTTTTATATGGTAATTCACATATTATTTTTAATTAAACTTTATACATAGTCATTAGGGATCAATTAAGCAAGATTCCTGAATTTTAATTTCTGAAGACCATCAAGCTTAAACCTAAGGTTTTAGACATTTTTTAGAATAAAAATCATGTAATGGCTTTTGGTCATGATTGGAATATAGTTGTGTAACATTATATCTTGATTTGTAATACTTGTAGAGTGATATAGCAGTGGTGCAAAACTGTTTGTCAAGAAAAGTAAGTTTACCCGTTCTGGGACGGATATTCAGTTAGTATTATTATAAACATATTTAAATTTAATGTTAACTCTTTTCCAAATCTCCCATTAAGTTTTTTATCTACCCACGGACACAGAATTATTATTTGGAATTCAACCTAATTTGTGATGTAGATATTCATCTCCACATAGACCAAGAACTTTATAAATAACAAACGTAGTAACACCCAAAGGATAGATATATAAATATCTCAACACATTCCAGGTGTCATTCGCACGCGTAAGATTTCGAGAACATCCGGGAATTCACCGGCACACTAATCTACTATCGGGGATCGATTGCTTAATACAAATATTTGTTCGAGCAAATACTCGGATGAGTGGTTCTGTGTTATACAGGTCTAGGTCGAACATTCACCTCATTATATTTGGGGCGATTGTTATTAAGCTCTCTAGACAGAAAGAGCTGAAACATACGTTGGAGATGTTCCCCAGACTATTCCTCAATTGAAGAAGGCCAGCAAAACAAAACCCAGGACAGTACGAAGAGAATAGTGTGCCAGAGTTATTTACAGTATTACACGTCGTATCCAGGTGTGCTTATGAAACGGTGATAAAAAGAGACTGTTATGTATTTATGACTAACAATTAGCGAGCAAATCGGGTATATATAATAAGTTAACTTTCATACCTTTTTTCTGAAATAAACAACATCCACAGCAGGCAAATATAGATACTACATTTACGCTGCACATAAAAGACAACTTGAACATAGATAGAAGGGAAATTATAATATCGTGTACTTAACACAGGTCGAAATGGCGAAGTATTAATAAACTTGGAGAGTATACCAGACAAACAGACAATGATTATAATGTAGATTTTATTGAACGGGTAACCACTCATTAAAATGTTTATCGCCACAAATTTTTCTTTATCTCTTTATTGATCGGCTAAACTGCGGAATATGTCAGGTCATAGGATTTGCCCTACTGCCCTGCCCGTAGATATCTGGATGGTGCTGATATCACATTTAATGCGCAGTTCTGCGTTGAGACCTCAAAGACCTACATTGCTCATAAGACAACAATAGTTAATTAAACTCGCCAACGTCTCATCTATTGAAACGTACATTTTTTTTTCTTTTTGTCTGTGCATGCGTGTCATGAAAATATTGAAGATGATTATCCGTATTGCAACTGGTTGATGCTATTGCGTCATATAAGAGTGTAGCGTGGTAAGGATAAGATAGACGACATCCTCTTGTCTTCATGTACTATAAGTTAACTTTCATACCTTAACAAGTAAACGGAAATTTTGAAAGGAAGAAAGTAAAAACAGAACCAATGACAGAATATTTAATCATCTCTCTATATATCTCCCTCTCCATCTCTCTCTCTCTCCCCCTCTCTCTCTACTTTTCTATCTATCTATCTATCTATCTTTCTCGTATCATACTAAAGCAGAGTAAATTTAATATTTGTCTCTGTAATGCTTTTTTGCTATAGACATTAATCACATAAAATACATACTTAAATATACATTATTTCTGGAATTTAATTGTTTAAAATAATTGTTTTTTAGTTTTCTAAATTAGGAATAACTGTTAATAATCTAAACAAGTTACCCATTTCTCACTTAGCTATTAATGTATTTATCTCACCCTCTCTCAATATATGTGGATTCAACCACTCGCTCATGTGTCTAATGTCTCTGTTAGCATTCATAGAAAGTGTGGCTCTCTTTTTTCAGCATTGCTATTTAACTTACAGTGACTGCACACACCGTATACATATATGTGAATTAGATGGCAAATTAATGAGTCTATTTACTTCTGTACTATCCGTAGTGATACTACAGAAATAAAGAGATGTATTATTGTTAGTTACGCAAGAAGTATGTCTTAACATATATGTTACATTTAATCACATGTTGGATGAAATCTTAGTACTAAAATGGTAGTTGCTTTTGCAACCCAACTGGTCAAGTGCACATCTAGTATGTTTATGAAGTTACAATGTATGAAAGGTGCTTGAATTAGTGAATCCTTCATTTGAAAAGTTAGTTTGGTTTCCTTTGTTTCTAGCACGGAAAACAGGGAATGTAAAACTTGTGTGTATATCCGTCTTTCTTTTGTTAGTGTGTGAATATGGTGTCATTAACATTCATAGCACTTCGTTCTATCTGCACTTCAGATATCAGCATTTTCTTTTTGACCGGCTACCGCAAGACTTCTGGCTGACTAACTCTTCGGTCTGTGTTGAATTCCTTATATTTGAAATCATCGGCTCCACCTAACGATTTGGTTATTACGGGTTAAAACAATTATATGCGAACGTAGTTTTAGGCAAGTCATACACTTTGTTCTTTTTATAATTTCGTCTTTTTTCTTCATGAGCCCTTTTTTGTACAAAAATATGGTAGCATTTTAGGTGTTATTTTTAAGCTGTATTTTTCGTTTGTGCTCACACTATTGGTTTGTAAAAATACGATAACAAGGATGTTTATTATATATATAATTTTCAGAATGTATTTGTTTTTATTTTGTTAAAAGATAGCAACAAAACAATTGCGTTATTAATGTATCGTTTAAATTTTTATATAAGTACAGACTCGTGTAATTCATAAATGTTTGGTACAAAACGCATTAATTCTACACGTAAACGTACAAAGATAAAAATGGTCAATAATTTACAAAACAAATTCGAAGAAATGGATTACCAGAGAGTTTATCACATAGCAATAATGTCGTTAACCATTTAAAATAGAAGGATTTGATAAAGCATATAACAATATAACAATATCCATGAATATATTCCAAATCTGAATAACTTATTTAAATTAAATCAAATTTATTGATTTGAGAGTGGAGCAAAATATACTATTTGTTCTGCTATTGCACTTGATCTATTCTCTCCTCGGTCAGTGAACCGGAAATCCTTCTTGACTAACGAGAGAGCGCCTTTCCTGGGAGCTTGATCTCCTGCCGGTAAATTATATTCTGTCGAACCCTCGTGAGGAAGCAAGTAAATAAGGACAGTGAAAATGCCGAACCGTTTTTTGCCCGAAGTCAACTAGTTTTAAATGCTTTCATAATTTTTACAATTTTACTGCCTGTGTATATTTAATAGTGAGGAAACTAAAATTGTTATATAAGAAATGTATTTATTATGGTCGGTATAAGACTATTGTTTTATAATCAGTTTCTTATTTCTTATGTTCTCCATGTTCGAGTTTTTTGCGTGCCTTTATTTTGAAGAGATTCCTTTTCACCAATAATGCTTTGAGTGACAATTTAATATTATTTTTAAGTTAAACATTCTGGACCGACTTTAGAATACGAATAACTTTTTAATAGCAAGATTGTTCGGATGATATAATTTCCACAAAATGTAAAGTAAGAAATACAGCAAATGAATATTTTCAGTTTCGATATTTTTTAGGGTACCTGTGTGAAAAGTTTATAGTGAAGCAAGGGTTGCAGACATCAAAACACAATTCTCCAAAGCCGGAATTATTCTAATCTATTTCCAATACGTTGTCTCCGAAGGCTGGAAACAATGTTTAGAAAAACAGAAAGGCTTTTCTGTTTTTCTTTTTCCTATATTATGAGCGCAACGATGGCTTTGGAGTTCCGTCTACATTACTACTTAACTCATTTTTGCAGGGGAATTTATAGACTTAAACCTTTCCAAAGAGTATTATTAAAAGTAAGACGGAAGCACCAACAAAAATCGAAACGAGCATGCCGCGATAGCAGGCCTTGGTCAGAATCAGGACGTTGATGAATAAAAAAAAATATATATTTATATGGAGTATATGAATAAAATATGTATAATCGAAATTCTGATACCGACATGAGTTTTTAATTTACTTATTTTGTATCATTTTTTGTCGGTTCGACTATAACACAATTAATGTTCAAACATACCTAAAAGTTGTTATCTTAAACATTTTAAGAGGGCACTTCAAATGTTTGTTTTTAACAGATCTGCAAAACCATTAGAAAATATTTATGGTGTAATCTGTAACGTATGAATGCATTTTCGAACTGCATATATATTTATTTACTATGTCAATAACGAATAATTAAACATCACTGCATTTTAAAGTAATACCTGTCATCAGAAATCTTCGACTGGCATAAATCAAGCAGCAAAAAACAGAAAAACAGTACTGATACACGGCCAAACCAGAAGAGTAACCGTTCAGTCTTCGGTCAGATTTAGTTGTTGATATTAAATACTTCCTTTTTTTCTGTCGCTTATTCTTCTGGTTTGCCAAGATTTGTACTAATGTTTATTCATTTATTAAATTGTTAGAATAGAGTATAGAATAGTTAACAAAGCTCCATTTCCGATGTTGAGAGTTGCTTTCTAAATAATCTTTTATGCAGTTTACAGACCGTGCTGAAATAATAACGTGATTATTTAAAGGGGACTTATATTAACTATTCCGTAAATTCAAGTCGAAATATAAAAAAATGAATTAATATATTACAACATTTGAAACTCTAGCCAGAGGTTATATTATGAAGTTGAATATCAGGAACTAAATCTGACTGAACACCATTTCCTGCTGTCTTTGATTCGTGTATTATTCTGTTTGTCGATACACGTTATATATATATTTATATATATATATATATATATATATATATATATATATATATATACATATATATATATATACATATATATATATATATGTATATTCCCATATTGACTGGGTATACGTTTTTTTTAAATGATACTAAAATGTGATGTTTTCCTTGCTTGACTTCTCTATGTGATGTTATAAGGAGCGCTGATAAAGTATTTTAAAAGTCATAAATACAAAATAAAAATGTACAAATTGTTTTAAAAACGACCTATACCAAATCTACGTTGTGTTTGAATTTTTGGAACCGACATAAATAATGTTCTAATTTTGTTTCTCAACTTATATATATATATATATATATATATATATGTATATGTGTGTATATATATATATATATATATATATATTAGTGGTACCCGCTATATGTATGTAACTATCATGAAAATAATGAGAAATATTAAATTAGAATTGATTTCCATTTTTGAATTAACTGATACAACATCATTAGTATCGATGGGATTTTATTGAAACATCACATGTTGAACGTATATAAATTATGGAAAAATACTAAAATCCCATTCCAGACAATATATAAACATATAATGAGGAGGTTGTAGTCTGACTATTCATGATGAATCTAGTTAATGAGTATAAAAGATTGTCATACCGGTATGCTCATAGTGCGAGATGAATAGAATTATGTATTTTTAATATTAATAACGTGCAATTAAATTTGGAAATTTAACTTCTAAATCTTTTTAGTGTAAATATGTATTTTTGTGGGGGTTAAAGTCGATTCAACTACATACACTTTACATGACGGTTTCCTTATTTTAAACATAGAATTTTTTAATTGAGAATTAAATATGGACTACGGGGGAGATAACTCGTGAATTTTCGAAATTAATTATCTCCTTAGGCAAGGAATATGTTTAATGCAACAAGTAAATGCTTAAGTATTTTTTATTAGGTAAGTGTATATGAATTTGAAATAGCATTTAAAGCAAGTTTAATTATGTGAAAATATAATCACAAGCCATTTTAAAAATATGTTTGGGATTATTTTATCTATTGTCTTCATTTGCTACTTAGATTTATTATATTCGTTTCATGGTTTGCGGTGGGACACTCTTTTAATAATATAAGATGTTTCGAAACGTTCGTAAACAAGCTAGTGTGACTCCTGACACCTGAATTAAATGCCATTTGAAATCTGTAAAAACTTATATGATGTAATTATTAATTTTTTTAAATTGTATTTTATAGGTAGGAAACTCAATTAGAGTTAGCATTAGACCTCTTGTAAAAGACGTGATAAAAATTCCTAAGAAATAATAATCCAACCGGTAATCGGTTTAATGAGTGCTGTAAAATAAAGGCATCTATTATTTGTAGTCGTTTATCCTACAGAAAATGAATAAATAACTGTAGAAAAAATGTAGCAAACGTTATTGATCGCTAGTTTGTTTAAAGTATGCACTTGTCCTTTTAAATGTTATATTGATTAGATCATTATAATATCGCCTTTCGAGACTTTAATTACTTTCCAATATCCGCCTTATCCGTTGGTGTTTTATTAACTATATGCTATATTATGTTTTTTTTTTATTGAACATAAATGCTTGTAGCAATGGCTCTTCTCGGTCAGCACTCGACTGCCTCTACATTAAACGCTGGGGGCGCTTCAAAAAAGGCAAAATACCAAATGTCTCGGTTACTCAAAGAAGAATATTTCAAAAAGATCGATATAGTCATTACAAATCAGACGAGCGGAGTTATCGACCAGGCTGTCAAAAAAGCTGACACTTTGAAATTTGTATTTTCAACATGGCTTCCCAGATCTGTACTCAATTCGGACTCGTTTATCGTTGGAACCGGTCGTGGGCAGGGCTGAGGGTGTAGAACTGCGTACACACACATATATATATATACACAAAATATATATACATATATATATACACAAAATATATATATATATATACGTGTGTGTATATATATATATATATATACACAAAATATATATATATACGTGTGTGTATATATATATATACACAAAATATATATATATACGTGTGTGTATATATATATATACACAATATATATATATATACGTGTGTGTATATATATATATACACAAAATATATATATATATGTGTGTGTATATATATATATATACGTGTGTGTATAAATATACACAAAATATATATATATACACAACATATATATATATACGTGTGTGTGTATATATATACACAAAATATATATATATATACGTGTGTATATATATATAGACACAATATATATATATATATACGTGTGTGTGTATATATATATATATATAACAATATATATATATACGTGTGTGTGTATATATATATATATAACAATATATATATATATACGTGTGTGTGTGTGTATATATATATACACAAAATATATATATATATATACGTGTGTATATATAAATACAATATATATATATATATACGTGTATATATATATATATACACAATATATATATATATATATACACAAAATATATATATATATACGTGTGTGTATATATAT
>OY744520.1:92726366-92795246 GCA_963556195.1 Sepiola atlantica | reverse complement strand
TATCAGTATACGTGTATATTTATATATATGTATATCAGTATACGTGTATATTTATTTATATATTGTATATCAGTATACGTGTATATTTATATATATGTATATCAGTTACGTGTATATTTATATATATGTATATCAGTATACGTGTATATTTATATATATGTATATCAGTATACATGTATATTTTATATATATGTATATCAGTATACATGTATATTATATATATGTATATCAGTATACATGTATATTTTATATATATATATCAGTATACATGTATATTTATATATATGTATATCAGTATACATGTATATTTATATATATGTATATCAGTATACATGTATATTTATATATATGTATATCAGTATACATGTATATTTATATATATGTATATCAGTATACATGGATATTTATATATAATGTATATCAGTATACATGGATATTTATATATATGTATATCAGTATACATGGATATTTATATATATGTATATCAGTATACACGGATATTTATATATATGTATATCAGTATACACGGATATTTATATATATGTATATCAGTATACACGGATATAATATATATGTATATCAGTATACACGGATATTAATATATATATATATCAGTATACAAGTATATTTTATATATATATATGTATATCAGTATACATGTATATTTATATATATATATGTATATCAGTATACATGTATATTTATATATATATATGTATATCAGTATACATGTATATTTATATATATATATATGTATATCAGTATACATGTATATTTATATATATATATGTATATCAGTATACATGATATTTATATATATATATATGTATATCAGTATACATGTATATTTATATATATATATATGTATATCAGTATACATGTATATTTATATATATATATATGTATATCAGTATACATGTATATATTTATATATATATATGTATATCAGTATACATGTATATTTATATATATATATATGTATATCAGTATACATGTATATTTATATATATATATGTATACAGTATACATGTATATTTATATATATATATGTATATCAGTATACATGTATATTTATATATATATATGTATATCAGTATACATGTATATTTATATATATATGTATATCAGTATACATGTATATTTATATATGTATTTATGTATATCAGTATACATGTATATTTATATATATATTTATGTATATCAGTATACATGTATATTTATATGTATATATGTATATCAGTATACATGTATATTTATATGTATATATGTATATCAGTATACATGTATATTTATATATATATATACGTATATCAGTATACATGTATATTTATATATATATATATGTATATCAGTATACATGTATATTTATATATATATATGTATATCAGTATACATGTATATTTATATATATATATGTATATCAGTATACGTGTATATTTATATATATATGTATATCAGTATACGTGTATATTTATATATATATGTATATCAGTATACGTGTATATTTATATATATATGTATATCAGTATACGTGTATATTTATATATATGTATGTATATCAGTATACGTGTATATTTATATATATGTATGTATATCAGTATACGTGTATATTTATATATATGTATGTATATCAGTAATACGTGTATATTTATATATATGTATGTATATCAGTATATTTATATATATATTTATATCAGTATACATGTATATTTATATGTATATCAGTATACATGTATATTAATATATATATTTATGTATATCAGTATACATGTATATTTATATGTATATATGTATATCAGTATACATGTATATTTATATATATATATATACGTATATCAGTATACATGTATATTTATATATATATATGTATATCAGTATACATGTATTTATATATATATATATGTATATCAGTATACATGTATATTTATATATATATATATGTATATCAGTATACATGTATATTTATATATATATATGTATATCAGTATACATGTATATTTATATATGTATATCAGTATACATGTATATTTATATATATATATGTATATCAGTATACATGTATATTTATATATATATATGTATATCAGTATACATGTATATTTATATATATATATGTATATCAGTATACATGTATATTTATATATATATGTATATCAGTGTACGTGTATATTTATATATATATGTATATCAGTATACGTGTATATTTATATATATATATATGTATATCAGTATACGTGTATATTTATATATATGTATGTATATCAGTATACGTGTATATTTATATATATGTATGTATATCAGTATACGTGTATATTTATATATATGTATGTATATCAGTATACATGTATATTTATATATATATATGTTATATCAGTATATTTATATATATATTTATATCAGTATACATGTACATATTTATATATATATATGTATATCAGTATACATGTATATTTATATATATATATATGTATATCAGTATACATGTATATTTATATATATATATATGTATAATCAGTATACATGTATATTTATATATATATATATGTATATCAGTATACATGTATATTTATATATATATATATGTATATCAGTATACATGTATATTTATATATATATATATGTATATCAGTATACATGTATATTTATATATATATATGTATATCAGTATACATGTATATTTATATATATATATGTATATCAGTATACATGTATATTTATATATATATATGTATATCAGTATACATGTATATTTATATATATATGTATATCAGTATACATGTATTTTATATATGTACTTTATGTATATCAGTATACATGTATATTTATATATATATTTATGTATATCAGTATACATGTATATTTATATGTATATATGTATATCAGTATACATGTATATTTATATGTATATATGTATATCAGTATACATGTATATTTATATATATATATATACTATATCAGTATACATGTATATTTATATATATATATATGTATATCAGTATACATGTATATTTATATATATATATGTATATCAGTATACATGTATATTTATATATATATATGTATATCAGTATACGTGTATATTTATATATATATGTATATCAGTATACGTGTATATTTATATATATATGTATATCAGTATACGTGTATATTTATATATATATGTATATCAGTATACGTGTATATTTATATATATATGTATATCAGTATACGTGTATATTTATATATATGTATGTATATCAGTATACGTGTATATTTATATATATGTATGTATATCAGTATACGTGTATATTTATATATATGTATGTATATCAGTATACATGTATATTTATATATATATATATGTATATCAGTATATTTATATATATATTTATATCAGTATACATGTATATTTATATGTATATCAGTATACATGTATATTAATATATATATTTATGTATATCAGTATACATGTATATTTATATGTATATATGTATATCAGTATACATGTATATTTATATATATATATATACGTATATCAGTATACATGTATATTTATATATATATATGTATATCAGTATACATGTATTTATATATATATATATGTATATCAGTATACATGTATATTTATATATATATATATGTATATCAGTATACATGTATATTTATATATATATATGTATATCAGTATACATGTATATTTATATATGTATATCAGTATACATGTATATTTATATATATATATGTATATCAGTATACATGTATATTTATATATATATATGTATATCAGTATACATGTATATTTATATATATATATGTATATCAGTATACATGTATATTTATATATATATGTATATCAGTGTACGTGTATATTTATATATATATGTATATCAGTATACGTGTATATTTATATATATATATATGTATATCAGTATACGTGTATATTTATATATATGTATGTATATCAGTATACGTGTATATTTATATATATGTATGTATATCAGTATACGTGTATATTTATATATATGTATGTATATCAGTATACATGTATATTTATATATATATATATGTATATCAGTATATTTATATATATATTTATATCAGTATACATGTATATTTATATATATATATGTATATCAGTATACATGTATATTTATATATATATATGTATATCAGTATACATGTATATTTATATATATATGTATATCAGTATACATGTATATTTATATATATATGTATATCAGTATACGTGTATATTTATATATATATGTATATCAGTATACGTGTATATTTATATATATATATATATATCAGTATACGTGTATATTTATATATATGTATGTATATCAGTATACATGTATATTTATATATATATATGTATATCAGTATATTTATATATATATATGTATATCAGTATATTTATATATATATATATATATGTATATCAGTATATTTATATATATATATGTATATCAGTATATTTATATATATATATGTATATCAGTATATTTATATATATATATGTATATCAGTATATTTATATATATATATGTATATCAGTATATTTATATATATATTTATATCAGTATACATGTATATTTATATATATATATTTATATCAGTATACATGTATATTTATATATATATATGTATATCAGTATACATGTATATTTATATATATATATGTATATCAGTATACATGTATATTTATATATATATATGTATATCAGTATACATGTATATTTATATATATATATGTATATCAGTATACATGTATATTTATATATATATATGTATATCAGTATACATGTATATTTATATATATATATGTATATCAGTATACATGTATATTTATATATATATATGTATATCAGTATACATGTATATTTATATATATATATGTATATCAGTATACATGTATATTTATATATATATATGTATATCAGTATACATGTATATTTATATATATATATGTATATCAGTATACATGTATATTTATATATATATATGTATATCAGTATACATGTATATTTATATATATATATGTATATCAGTATACATGTATATTTATATATATATATGTATATCAGTATACATGTATATTTATATATATATATGTATATCAGTATACATGTATATTTATATATATATATGTATATCAGTATACATGTATATTTATATATATATATATGTATATCAGTATACATGTATATTTATATATATATGTATATCAGTATACATGTATATTTATATATATATATATATATATATGTATATCAGTATACATGTGTATTAATATATATATATATATATGTATATAAGATTGAGGTTGAATTATTCGTTCACAGTCAATCACGTTTGTTGAACAATCCATTTCGAACGAATCTTGATTTTGCGAAGTAGGTCTTGTCTCAAACAATGACTAACGCTGGACAGGAAAAGAACATAATAAAATTAATTTCCAAAACAATGGAAATCACGAGTGCTACGATAATAATATGTACAAATGTATCGATTCCATATTCATCACGCATGGAATATGTGTAGACAATCAAGTACATATTTTGGCTATTCAATCATTATAGACCTTATTTCTTTTATTGTACTCAATAATACTAAGCACTTGTAGATAGGTTTGAAAATAGTACAACAAACTTGATTTGGTGAGGGTCATCATAATAAATTACTAATGGAACGATCACACATACGATGTGCAGATTAATTTTTATATTATCTAAATTTATATGAAAATATATTCTTTTTTTTTTAGTTTTCATTATAAAATGTGTACACAAAAGCGTAGATGAGGTTGATTAGTATAAATCAATAACACCGGGAGATTATTTATTTAAATGTGTTTGTAGAATAATTACGTAAATTAAAAGGATCACACTAACTCTTCCAAACGTTATCTCTTTTTTTTTAAGTTAGGTATATGTATACGTTGTAGTATACACTTCGAAACAAATAAACTGGTTATGATGAATCATTGGAACTGGGTTGCTTGATGAAAGTTAGTTAATCAGAGATATATGTAGTTTTATTAAGTTTCATGCAAACTAGGTAAAAATTGCGTTGAATCCCTTCATGAAAATAAGGATTCCTCTGATTTTTGTAAAATATTTACAACAGTTACCATACGTCAATTAATGAATATTCCCAAAATCTCATTTTGTATGATGCCTTTTAAAGGTGTGTAGGGGCATAATATGAAAATGTCAATATTTCAAATTTGCATTGAACTTGATAGTAATTTGACATTAATTAACCATTATTCTTTAAATTTAAATTTCTTAAGATACTCTAAGCTTGGTCTTTAACTATGATACTTTAAGAGAATAAAATTCATGTAATGGAGTTTAATTAAAATTTGAATAAGTATTCATGGCATAAAATTTATTAGCAATATATATTGATGTTAACTTTCGTAACGTGGCATAAAACAGTGCTAGGATGTTCTGTGCAGGGAATTAATTTGACTGATCCTGCTACAATTCTAGTTCTAGTAGATATACAGGGTATCAAAAGAAGTAACTTTTAATAAACGTAAAGGCTACTTGAGTTCGTTTAAGAACGTTCGTATAATGAATCCTAACCCCAACTCCTTCTACTCAATACACCTTTCACATCATGATACATTGGATCTATGAAAGTCTACGGCATTTCCCCTAGCATGTTCATAAATTAACCCGAATTTATACCCGTGTTCGGGTAATTGTTAGAGTTAATTTATTAACATTCTGAAGCGACCCCTTGTAGCCTTTAAATTATTATTGAATTAATACATTATCATTAGAATATAATTTAAATGTTAATTATCCAGGTTTTCGTTTATTCTAATGTGTATTCTTACTCATTTATAATTCTTAAATTGAACGAGTGTCAACGATCCAAAAAGTTGCTTTCATTTTTGGGGACACCATATATATATATATATATATATAGAGAGAGAGAGAGTTGAGACAGATCTTAGTAATGAACACAAAGATAATACATTCCGAAACTAATTTTAAAAATAAAAATACTTGAAGCCGTATACATACAAACACAGCAACCTAAAATTAATAACATTTCATATAAGACAAGTAAATTATTTTAAAATGCTTAGCTTAGTTCAGTGACACAAACCGGTGCCGCCTTATTCAATTAAAAAAAAAAAAGGAACATCTTATTGAAATAACTTATTGCCTATTTCCCCCATTTTCCTTCTCCATAATTATTAGACTAGACCAAATTAAATCAGCCACTATTTTAAATTAAAATTATAAAAAATAAAAAGAATAATAATAAATAAAATTAATAAATAAACGAAGAACTGTTTCAATCGTCACATTTCAAAATGTAGACGTCCGTCTTTTACGTGAACGGTTTGCCGGCGTATTTTTTAAAGAAATTCCATTCTTTCACTCGCTTTTTATTCATTTTGGCCATTAAAGACCTGAAGATGATTCCGGGGATAATCGAAAACGTTAGTCAAACACACGGATCCTACATTAATTCATTCCATTTCAACGTCAAAAAGATCATTCGACGAATGGAAAAAATAAAAAAGGAATCACTAAACAAAAGAGTTATGTTGTGTTCAACAACACAATGCATTAATAAAAAATGCTGCCTAAGTACACACTATATATATATGTGTATATATATATATATATATATATATATGATAGAAAATTATTAACACAACTATGCTCCCGGAGCGCGGCTATATATGTTAGTGGTACACCATTTTCAACCTATAGATGAGACTATAAAGTTATATCTGAGAATTATGACTGGTTTGTTACAGATAAACATATCTATTATATTTTCCTCATAAAGTTCAATGTTTATGTAGAAATTTATGTCGTTAGAAATATTATTCATACCTGTTAGGCACCTCGCTAAACTGTAAGGCAAGTTTAAAAATCCGGCTTTTTCTACATAGCAACGAAGACAGAGAAAGAGATTCATAAACTTAACGTTTATTGAGTAACGTCCACTTTTCATAGTTAGATAAGGTTTTTCGTGGGCTAGTTCGTAATTTCTGTACATGAGAAAAAAAACACATATATCAATGTATTGTTCTTAATTTATTTCTGTATTTCCAGTCTATGATGAATTAACTCGCTGATTATGTCTTCTTCATAGATTGACAATTACTATTAGTATATTTTGATTTGTTCTGTGAAATTAAAATTGCATTCGTATTTTAAATCTAACTTAAAGCAAATCGCGTTGAGTAAAATGTATATTTATTTACGCCGTGAACTGGCAATGAATATTGAGAAATTAAATCCGTTGTATTAATACAATTGAAATAAATAGTATGAATTATGTTATTCCTCATTGTTCTAACCTATTTTCCTATTTGGGCTTCTTGTTAATCAGGACGATCCAATGTGAACAAGTAATCGCCATAAAATGTCTTCATAGGTAATTAAAATGTTTCTATTCCATTGACCATTTGCAATGCTCCTGATATTTTTCATAATTCAACTGACAATCTATCGATATCATTGCCTTTTTTGATTGAGATGATTTTATTCTTGATAAGTGGTTACTCATTAATATAAGAAAAAAGGATTCAGTTCAAAATGTTATGGCGTGTATCGGGTTTTAAACAAGACAATTAAAGAGGGGCGAACAAGTAAAATGACTGAAATATTGTAATAATAACAATCACGATTAGGATACCAGTCGGAAACATGTAGATAAGAATGAAACATGTCCATCCCAAAAATACAAACTAATATTTTGTATAGCTGTTTAAAAATGTTTTTAATGTATTTCCCACATTATCGCCCTGTGTGTATTATTTAGATTATTTAGACAACTGTACTCATCTTGGATGTTATTCTCACAACGTTTTGGCCGATGTAACTTCTGAATTTCTTCAGGTGTATCGTGTCGATCTCAAGAATCTGTACGGAATTTTAAACTGTTCCACATGGATCCGGGGCGCAACAGATAAAATGCTAGGCATACTCAGTTCTAAGTGACAGTGTTCTTCAGGTTGAAGATTAAATATTCAGTAAAGGCAATACTAATTAAAAATAAACTAAGACGTCTATCTGCCCATCACTGACGGGATGAAGACGATCAACCCCTGTGGATGAAACAAAGTGTTCAGTTCAACATTCCATACAGATTCCTCAATTCGATATAAAGGTTCCCGGGTTCGAAAAGACGCACCTGAAGCAGAACAGAAATAACATCGGCCGAAACGTTTTAAAAATAATTATCAAAGATAATAACAGAGGTTCATATTATACAAATTGTCAATACTCATCTAAACAATTTCGAAAAAATCTCATCCAATGTGTCTGGTCATTTCATTGTACGTCTGCCAGTCATGTTCATCTCTAGTTGAGACGGTTTTTAATAAAAGATATTTTCCTTCATGTAGTCCAACCGTAATGTTAAAAACGTTACTTTCTCGTTTTCTTCCGTTTTACTTTTATTTGTTTTGTGGTCTTTGTTAGCCATTTTTGTTCGATGTTTTAGATTGCCCGTCATTTTAGACTAGTAAAAAAGAAAGCGTAACCCTGTTCGTCATTGCTGCGACGGAATGAATATACTGTTCTCTCTATTATCCTGTCTATGACAAATAACCCCCCGTCAAGACACTAGCTACTTAGCAGTGGTTGACTCACAATCTTATATCAGTATAAATTAGAACCATTGTTTGACTGTATGCTTAGATGTTTATTTGACTATGGCACAGGACAATATGATAACAGTTGGATATTCAAACTAGTTTCAACAAAGGTTAAGCTTTTCAAGGATTTTCCTGACATCATTCATATTTTATTTTGAATCCATCTGGGATCAATGGCGTGTATAGCTATGTGGTCTGAGTAATATATATAACAATATGTTAGCCATATCATATTCGTATGTGGGTGTTCACTTTTTCCATATATAAACAATTTAGATCGAATATCACATCCATAATGTCAAGGGACGTCGTTGGGGTGTCAGGCAAATATCTATCCTAACTTTTCAGTAGACATGGTAGAACATGGTAGAGCCCATGTCTTCTCCAGGCCACATACAGCAACTAGTATTCCAAAATGGTCACCTATTTAGTACTGGCCAGGCTTAACGTTGCTTAACTTCGGTGATCTAACGGGAACCAGTGTATCAACGTGATTATGCCGTACACAGATAATGATTAGTTATTACGCTGATGTTGATGATAACAAAACATCTATTTACTGATTTTAAAATGAATTGTTCCAAAATCAAATCATGACGTCTCGTCAACACAAACAATTTTTAATACATACATTTCAAAAAGTTATATCCGTTTTACTGCTTTGAAGTATGTTTAGTATATTATATTTACGATAAAAACACAGAATATTTATTCTGTTAAAAATAATTAAATTGTTTCAATATTTAATAAATAAATAAATAAATAAATGAGAAATATATTCGTTTTTATATATTAAAAGAATGTTTCTGCCAATGATAATTATTATATGGAAAGGGAAATAGTTATTTTCTTATTAGTATCGACGATGACAGACATTTGTTTTATTTCAAAGGGGCTATTAATAGTATGGGTAAATTATACAGATTTTTGTAGAACGCATTACCGAATTTCAACAGTCTATCTGGTCTGAGAATAATTTCTTTTGAAAATATGGTCTTACGCTATGAATTTTGCTCCTCAGACTCCTATCATATGAGATTTTGTAGGACTACGGTGGGCCAAGTCTTTAACTCTACACATGATATGGGACGGCGGTTTGTCACAGAAAAAGCCGAGTCTCTTTGACATGTTGTAGGTAGTCGACTAAATGGGTATAGCGTTTCCCTCTTACTTCTGTTTTCTTCTCTCATTAACAGCCGTTGTCATGGTTGTATTGAAGTTACAACAGCAGAAATTTATCTGACATTTTGTCTCCGTGTGTTCTGTAATGGTGTAACAATGTAATAAACAGCAGAAACACTGTCGCTCTATGACGTCATGCTTTTTGTTGCTTTGCTCTTTTACAACATGACGAAATTATATATTACTTAAGCATTTCGCTAACTTCCGGGGGAAGGGTGAAAAAGTTTCACAAAAGACGTCTGAATCAAATCATTTTGCCAACTAAAGAGAAAAATGTTGCAACATTCGCTAAACGTCTCTTGCTGTTTGAAAGCTACTTTTTGGATGTGAATAAAAACATCGAACTGGACAATGATATGTGCATTCGTTTGTGTAAGTTGTCTTTAGTTGGTAAATCAATTGAACAACACGGTGCACAGACTGGTAATTGTTTTATGACGGAGAAACACGAGATGAGAACAAAGAATATTACATAGGGTTGAGTAGAGGAATGTAGACAAGATGAATCTTGTTACATACAGACGCGCAGCGTTTGAATAGGCGATGATTACAATAATCATCAAGTTGAATCACAACTTATAGTTAACTTATGTAAGCTGCACTCTTCGGATATTCTGTCCAGAATGTAATATCCTGGTACGAAGCTGTAATGCATATTTGATTTTCTAATAGAATTTACGATGTTTCTCTTTAATCTAACATGATTTCGAAAAAATCCGTGTTATACACTCTTTTAATATATCATGTCAAGTATTGCTAGGATAACATATCATGGAACAAGAAATACATGTTTTGTTTCTTTATTTCAGCTGTTTTCTTATCTATATATTAATACGATAGCGTGTGTGTTCGTGTGTCACGCTTCCGGCAAAAGCTCTGCGCATGCGTGCTGCACATAAATTTTGAAAAACATTCAACTAGCCTTCGTTTAGGCATATTTATATGTTTATCCCTCTGGCGCAATGGTTAGCGAGGTGGTAACTTTTACTTCGGCCCGACTGGTTTATAGTTCGATCCCAACCAACCTCTAAGATTTTTATTCTACATTTCGAGGGGAAGGGGAAGAAATAATACATTTTTTTATTACCTGGTTGAAAACTACTTTTTTGTGTTGCTTAAAACTTAAAACTATTTTTTGTTTTTATGTTGGCGTTTTTAATGGCATTGTCTATTTAATTACGTTGACTGCTTAAAAAGTAGGGTATCGGCCAGTATTATTTTGTTGTCTTTTTTTTTTTTTGAACGGATGGCATATCAACCTTTTTTATTAGATATGCGCAGTGTCCATCGTACACGAGTTACTATTTCAAACAATTATTTCACTTTTATCTCATAATAAAGCAAGCGTAACTTACTAACAAATAGAGGGTGCTTTGTTACATTAGGACCCGTATTGAAAACATCATTTCGTGTAATTTACACGGGTTCCGCTAGTTATATATTATTTTGTTAATTAGAATACATTTTTTTGTTAAAAGCAAGAACATAAACACTACTCAAAACACAAATAAAACATACTTTTAGTACTCTAGAGCAAGGTATTCGCTTTTGGATTCTTAGGCGCTCAGTCTAAAATATATAAAAACTGTGAGTGATCTCATTGAACCCACAAATGAAGTTATCGGCACATAGTGTTGTCTTCTATGACACTTTTAGATCCAAACAAAATTGTCTCGCGAATACGGACATGATCATTTCGCATCTTGCAACGTCTTAGTCATTTAAAAATCTGTAGATTCACTTAATTAAAGTGTAAAGATGCTTACGTCGTCCATTGATCGTTTTCGGGTCTGTTATTAAACCGATAACAGAGATTATTATCAGACGTAAAAAAGGTTACACTTACAACAATTCTAAAAATGTAACCGTAACACTGTTTTCATTTTTTAATTATCAAAGAATTTAGCGTTTAATCCACATAATAATTTGAATATGTATTCTGAGAAAAATCATTAAACAATATTTAGAGGGTCGGCAACAAATCCTCATGAAATATCATATTTCTTCTTCTGTACACCCCCTCTCTCAGATGTGATGTTGCTGGTCTCAGTCTTTTTATATAAATACTATCATCGCATGTGTTCTTCAAAATGATGTGATCTATTCCTCGCTTCTTTTGTGCCAACTCGTTTGACTTGTTGGTCTAGTGATCTCTATCAATTCGCTGTTTTGATACCTAATTGTAATACAACTTCCTATTCTAGTAGCTTCTTTCCAAGAACCGCAGGTTTGTTGAACTCTCTTCTCGCTGACTGTTTTACTCCTATTTATAATCTTGCTCGTTTCAAGACTAAGGTAAATAGGCATATCCTGTCTTTGCGATAATCATATTTGATCTTGTTAACTCCTTGCATAAAGTGGATTCATGCCTTGTTTGGAGCGAATTCCATAAAAAAATAAACTCGCAAAACAAATTGAACGCAACATATAAAATTGAACAACTTTGATGAAATGATTCGATAGTAATTGGAAGAGTTTAAACATAAAGTAAAACAATAAAAAAGGAGTTCGTGGAGGCGTTTTCATTTAATTCTGCACTTGATTTTACCAGAAAACCATTAAGACAAATCAGAGTTAGAAATTCCATTAGACTTTCCGTAGTTTGACCGAAATACCGGACCATATTTCATCTGAGTATTCGACGTGATATTTAAATACGTTTGACGAAATCGGCTTAAAACTCTGACTGCAATTTAATCCACGTGTGCAATATTTTAGAATTTTGTCATCTCTTTTTTTAATTAATTGTTTTTTTGCTTCTTTCGATTTTCTGGAACGTTCGTAATTTTTTGTAATTAAAAAAAAAGTGTTGTCCACTCGCAAGCGTTGTTTAATTAACCGAGTCATGTGATTACATAGATTCCACAGCTAATTGCTTCGGCAAAATTATTGCCGCAATTAGATTAATTAAAAACAAATCTTACATTTTACGTAAGGAATTCGCACGACACGCTCCACGTCTTAACGATAATTAAAGACAATTAATAATTACGTCATATAATTAAGAAAATAATGAATTTCCAATGAAACCTGATTATTACGAAGTAAGTGCGACAATTTTCAACAAGATCGGCTGGAGTAAAACCAAGACTTAGATTTGAAAACTGTACATAAAAGATTTGGAAACGTTTACAATTTTCTCATGAACAGCAGGAAGGGAGGGGGAGATGGTCGTGCCAATGATTACAGTAGCACTGTGAATATTTAATCATTAAAATATATTAAAGTAAATAACAAAATTAGTAAGAGTATATTTGGAAGGTGTGAATTGTCATCATTATTTAACATTTTCGGACTGTTTTTTTCTATTTTAGCTGTGTGAGTCCCACAGGCACATGACCAAAATAAACATAGCGTTTTTCTCTGAGTTCAATACCAAGCAAAGGCACCAGCCGATTTAAAAAGTTTAACTTCTTATTTTCCTATGCATCAGCATGGTTAGGCTTTAACCGGCTCGATTTTGTTGTTAACATTGGTTTCACCAGATCTTTCTTGAATCAGGTATGTACTAGTGGGACCACGTGAAGGTAGTATTATAGTTAAAGTGGTGCTATAGAACAAAAATGGGTTGAATTTGTTACGGAAATGCAATAAGCCCACGTCAGTAATAACTCCACTATCCCCACATGTTACAGCTTAACTGAAAGAAGATGAGCCATTCAGAGAATGGAATGAGAATAGTCGAACTGTATGTCCCCACTGAAAGGCTGTATTCAAAACTACATGACATTTCCCGAAACCAATAAAATATTCTGAAGAAAGCAGGAAGGCAAAAGGGACGGAATATTCTGATAACAAAAAAAAACAAGATAATGATCCCACTTCGAAAATCATAAATAATGAAGAGACAAATAAAACTATGTATATACTATGCAATGTTGGTCGAGTAAACCAACTAGTATATAAAAGTATAGTTGAAAACAACAGGAAATGCAAGTTCAGTCGGGTTTAACTTGCTAAACTATAAGTTAGTTTTTACTCGGCCGATGGAATTGATAGAAACGGTTGTGACGTCATATGACTCAAACTCCGACTTTGATTCGAAGCATTTTCATGAGTCAGCCTCCGACTTTTTTCCAAAACCTCCGACCGACCTCCACAAATCCGACTCCGCAACCCTTAAAAAGGGTAATCGTCAACCAATGATCTTCACGATTGAGAATGACATAGAAGCTCTACCAGAAAGACGTCTGACGAGAGAAGATCAGATAATCGAAGTATCATCTGGTTTCACATTTTCTGGGTAGATAACAGCAAAGTCGAACGGATAAAAGGTGGTTTAGCTTACCATTAGAACATCTCTTCTCGGTCGCATGGAATGTCTTTTTGGCGTGATCGATCGCATTATGAAGTTTCCTGTCTCTCTAACACACGGTCGAAGTGTGATAATCTTGTCAATGCACGTCTAAAACTATAGGGCCGATTCCTCGACACCCACATATTGGCCAGATAGGGCTTCTCACTTAAGCAGGTTGAGTATCCTTGTGTAGGCGCCATGCAGTAGAAATATCTTCCCTGGTCTGTTCTCTCTCGTTGTTGTGGTATTCTTTCTTTCAATAACAGCGGTAGTAAACGTTATTTATAAAGAACAGCACAACATAATTAAGGGTTTTACAATGTTTTGAGGATTTAGTAATTTTATTTATATAAGTATGTCCACATAATACTATCAATTATTCCCCAATTGGGGTAGGTAGCAGCTATCCTAAAATCTGATCATATTCTTTCTCTTCTTCCCTTTCCCGTGATTTATTAAGAAGGGGGAATATATTATCGGGTTATTTGCCACGACACACTTCGGACATTGTGTTCGTGACGCACCTTTCAATATATGTAACTACAACTCAAATTTTTAACCACTAATTGAATGTTACAGTCACTGGTTAATTTTAAACTTACCTGAACATGTTCTGCTACATACGCACTAAGCCTATTGGCGAGTTGAAAGTACTTAATTCATTTCATGAGTTTATTCGTTCTGCAATTGGTTTGTGTGGAGAAGATTAACATGCGTGTTGATAAAAGATCCGTATTAGTGGGATGGCAGTACGGAGACGCATTGATGACGTAATACTAAAAAGCTAAAATTAAGCATTCTTTTAAGGAGTTGATATTCTCATTTCGACAACAACTGGCAGAAATTTAGCGATCAATTTAACAGAGATTGATACGAGGTACGAGGTCCAAGAACCCGGAAAAGGTAATATTGATTTGATGATAACGATCTTCATATCAGTCAGAATACTGGAGACCAAGCACACACTAAGTTTCATGTTGCTTTTCAGTTAGAATTCCGTAACGCAGCAGTCGAGAAACCCCATAAGAGTTACTAATTGACTCTGAAATACGCATTTCGACTCTAGATTAAAGAAATGATTTCCGGAAGAACATACATTCTGAAATCTAGTTAGCCTTTTAACCTAAAAACTACGATGTTATACTCATTGATACAAATCGTGAGTCAACGAGTGTCTGCAGTATTTTATCTGAGGTATAGGTATGCTGTCAATATTATAATAGAATTTGTAAAAATTCTCAGAAAATAGAACTCTTTACCGACTTGTTTTTTTAACTCTTCAACAGTTGGCAATGGTCTAACTGATGTGCACATAGTGTGACATATACACACAGCTCAAATAAAATATATTGTTTACTCCTGGTGAAGGGTAAAATCCAAATAATTAAACATGAACTTTGGTCGAGACGGCATCTCAGTTATAATATTCGAAATCAAAAACGTAAGTGACGTAATAACAATATTCCACATCAAGAGTAAAAATAAGAAGCTTATTTTACAAGATTAAAAATAGTGTGCCCTGTCATCATTATGCAAAGGGCGTAAGAAATCGATATATAGTAACTATCGTAGTATCATATTATTAGTTGTTGTCAAGATAGTCTTAAGACTTTAATTTAACAGACTTGTGGGTAATAAATGTCATGTAGCCATTTCGGAATCGTATATGGGTTTCAGGGGTAAAGGGTTAACGCTTGATATGAAATGTTCTGCACGAGATATGCAGAAGATGTGTATTTAGCAATCTACGCTTTTGTATCAGGTGTGTGTCTTGACAGAAGCGTTTGACAAAATCAGCAGAAATTCACTCTGAAGAAAGTTTGGAAAAGTGAGGTGTCCGCCTAAATTTGTGAATTTGTTCAAGTATGGACACATAGATATAGAAGCTTCTGTTTCCTTCGATCGTCAACTATCTGGCGAAATCGTTATTGAAAACAACGTAAGAGTGAGTTCAATTCCTGCACCCGCGATTGTTTTTACCTTCTGAGAAACCTTTCTTACACACGCTTACAGAGGTATTCATTTACGAATTATAAATACTGTAAGAATAAATACATTTACTTCCATCTTATTAATAAACATAATATAGTAGTAAAGAGCCGTATTACTTCATGTTATGAAATAAGGATATCTTAATAGTTAGAGTTTTAGAATGAAATTAATTTTCAATGAAGACAGGTGGTAGTTCTGACCCAACGGGTCGCGGGTAGTCTTCTATAAATATACACATACATATATAGAGAGACGGAGGAGTAGAGAGAATGAGTGACAGAAAGAAATATATAAAATATATATATATATGTATATATATATATATATATATGATATAAACCATTGAGGAAAACAACTTAAAACCCAGAGAATGACGCTCACTCCCTTGTTTATTTGTCAGTTTGGCTTATAGTTAGACATTTTAGAAGCAAGTATTAATATATAGTTTTTTTTTGTGTGTTTTTGTTTTCACTTGTGGGAGTGAACATTTTTGGAGAGCGTCTCTGCTTTTTCACAGAGGTTTGAAATGCGAAGTCCGGCTAAAATTAAATCCGGTTGTTTAAAGTGGCGTAAATTAGTTAATAAGCGTCCATTTTTTTTTAAATCCAACTTTCAACCGAGTTTGTTTTTTCCGACGTAGATTTGTAGGTGAAGTTCAAAATATATTTTATTATAATTTCTCTGTACTCTGTATCTTTCTGTATAATACATATATATACACTTAAATATTAAATTATTTTTACCTACATACGACCGTGTTTCAAGCTTTTGCTCTCATCAGTGTAGGAGATTATAATTTCAAACAGTCGCAAGATTCAAACCAAGTTACAGAATCATTCTAGAGAACGCATACAAGCGCTGTAACAACACAGCTATGAGAAATCATAACATAAATAAAAATAACTAACTTCTATTTATGCCTAAAAAAAGGAGGCACATACAGTAGACGTCGCGGTACTTCTATCGATCCTGACCCAATTGCCGTGAGCTTCGCGTCGGAAGCGTTCGGCCATGCTACATAAACGCCCGAGAGATGACGAGCCGAATGGTAGCAGCCGACAATTTCGATACGTTGCTGCGTCCTAAAATTTTTTTGAAAATTTAATTTTCAAGAACATTTTTAAAAAAACAAAAAAACTAGCAAAACATATCGAAATTACTATTATCAAATGAATACGTTTTCTTGATTTTACTTAAACTAATAATGTGAGAAAAACAACTGGTAAATAAGAAAGTTTGTGTGTGTATATATATATATATATATATATATATATATATATATATATATATATATATATATATATATTTACGGTTCAATGTGTTCTTTTGCGGACGACGACGGACAGGCATAAGAGGAGGGGTTCGTCGAGCAAGTTGAAAGAAGCTGGTCAACCGGGTAGACTTCTGCTATATGCGCTAATATGGAGACGAATGTGTTTTTTTGAAACTTTTGTCTCCAAGTGAATTCGCGCAGATAGCTGTCTACTAGTTCCCTGCTGTTGTCACATTCTTTCTTATTCCTATGTTTGGCTTCCTTCCATATTCTATCGACGTAATTGGTGGTCGCCCTCGTTATTGGGTCCACGAAATGTCGACTATGGTTCACGGTCATTTGCTTGTACCCCTCCTCTCCTAACTTGTCGTACGCCTTCCAACAGTCCGATATTACCGTGGTCCCAGGCAATACGAACTTCTTTACAAGTGGAAGGAGGGTTTCGGCGTTCCTGTTCGCCACCGTCACAAGGAAACCCCCTTCCACTGCAGGGTCGGACGATCCTGCCGACGTTGTTTTTCCTGCGGTTAAAACAGACTCGTCGATCTCAACGGCATGCCCTTGGCCTCCGATCCGACGCGGATATTGTCCGAAATGGTCGACACAGACCTCTCTTAGAAAATTCCTGCTGTCGGTCTGCGTGTTCGGCGATACGACGCCGCATTCTGAGCGTAGATTTTTTAAAGGTTGCCATTTCCTGGGAGCACAGGTGGACTAATTTCAGTATTTTTCCGAGTTCTATTCGGGATTGCGAAAAAAAGGCGTCGCTTCTCACGGAATTCCAAGAACAACAGTAAGTATTAGTACACCTCCACGAAAAGTCGTCCCTGGTAGCTTTCCTTTCAGCCAAGCGACACATGTAATGGCAATTGGGGCATGTTTTCTTTTTGGCCACCTACTTTTAGCATGGCCGAACGCTTCCGACGCAAAGCTCAGGGAAATTGGGTCAGGATCGATAGAAGTACCGACTTCCCGAGTGTTTAACGATATATATATATATATATATAAGTTTTAATTGTAAAGAATATATATTTATGTACACACTTTTAATAATCTCCGCAATTGTTTCTAATTACAAGCTTGCAAGCTCAATGACGTTGTGTTACACGCTTCAGGGTATTTATTATTTTTGTTGCATATATATATATATATATATATATATATATATATATATATGCAAACATTGTTAAAAATAATAGGATTCGTCTGTTTAATTATACCTTTTTTATTTTTTCAATTTTTCTGATGGTCCTTTTTGTAGTAAAATAAAAAAAAAAGTGTTCCATAGGTTTATCAGGTTTCAAAGGCAAATGAACAAAAATACTAGAGAAAGAAGAGAATTTTAAAAAGACGCCGGAGAAACGCGCATAGAACGTTTTCCGCATTGTTATAGGAAGTCGTTAACGATTTTAAATTCAGCTACGCTGGATGGCATCACAGAACAAAATCGCATTACGTTAAGCATTTTAAAAAGTTACCACTGGTTTCATATGTAGTGGTGTTACTTTTAGGTTGTCGTGTATTTATGTAGATGGCTTCGAGTATTTTTCATTTTTTAAAGATTGGTTTCGGAATGTATGATATTGGTGTTATTAACTAGAGTTTGTCCTAAATCAGAGGGAGGGCAGTTATTTTTATGTAGATGTTAATAAATTGAGCTAGAGTTTACAAGATACATAGTGAGGCGGCGGGATAGGGTAGTTCTTGTAAAACCAATGTAGATATTAGCTTTATTATTATTATGGGAGTTACATTCTTCCAAAGCACATTTAAACCTTATATATATATATATATATATATATATATATATATATATGTATATATATATATATAGTGTTTGTGTAATACAATAAAATGATGAGATATCTGTATCATCGGTTTCTGTGGCAACAGTCATTTAGATCGGCGACTGGACGAATTAGTCCAACGCCGATAATGTATTATATTATAAATATATGAAGGGATTATGCTCACAACCGTGGCTGAGCACCCTGTAATGTTTTCGTCATATATATATATATATATAATCATGTATTCACTACAACGGCAGCATATTGCGACTGAAGTATAAGGGACAACTAACCTGGGTAGGGATTTAGACAAGTTATTTGTTCACATTACATTTAAATATATGCATGTTGATTATGTCGGGAGACCAGACAGGAAATTCCAAAAGCAAGCGGTCAAGGGTAATAAGCTGTCAAAGTAAAACATCTTACGTCATCTAGGGACCTCTATAGTGAAGGGGTAGGGTTTGCTGCTAGTCGGGTGGCTCTGTGGTATTTTAATTACACATATGTTTTATATGTACATGATGTATTATCCCATAATTTTCAAAATATATTTTAAAACAGATTGCATGATATCTAATAATATATCTAATGTAGTCTATGCGGCCATCATTGTTCCTTTTAGTTAGTGATTTATTATTCGAAATGGCTACAAAAAGATTTTATAGACGTATATGATCAATAGTAACACGCTCAATTTTCTTTACCATCCAAGAGGTTTATGTAAATATATACGGTCTTGAAATTATAAAGAATCTACCTAGTTGCACGTATCATTTAGCATCCTATACTAGTTACCTTAAAGATACTTTATAGTCCAATCTATAATGTCAAGCTTAGCTACGGTAAGAGAGAATTATTCATACATTTTACACGTGTATTCGTGTTTGAAGTTTATTGGGGGGATCACTAACACTGATACCCTTAGGAAAGGTATGGATCTATATAGTGTCGATCATGCTTGCTGCGGATTAAAAATGATCGTAGACTACCCTTTCATCACTTCGTTGTACAAGAAGATGATAAGAAAACGTCTTAAATAAAACCAGTTTTTATCTGCTTATTCTGGTGTTGGTACAAGCGCCATGGACTTCTCCTTGTCACTAAATAACAGACAATGCCATTTATGGAAATATTCGGTAGCCTATTACGCAATTTTAGCTCCATTATAGATCCCCGCGTAGACGCCTTTACAGTTGGCATCAATTGTCTCTCGAGATTTAAAGGAGCACTCACAGTGAAAATAATCCCCCCGCTAAAAATGAACATGAACATACCCAATTTGGTAACCGGTGAATCACGGATACAAGGATCGAAGTCGGTTATTAATAGAGCTCTCGTTCGCGATAAAAACATCGATCTCTTTTCAACGTTTATGTGTTAAAAATGTATACGGTCTAATTTGGTGATCATTCTTTGAACAAAATGGACCGAATGATACGATTTACATTTCTTTTAGAAGTTAATCCCGGTTTGATCATTGAAGCCTAAATTAAGCTATTAAACTAGTTTATATATATATATATATATATATATATATATATATATATATATATATATATATAATCTATGAGGAATCAGACCTTATCGATTATATTGATTATACGTACCAGTGTGTAATTTACCTCTTAAAACTGAAGTTCCCATAAATAACTAACAGGTTGGTGATTGGCTATATACATTAATAAATTGTGTATATATTAACATTGTTCTTACTACATGCATTAGTAATCTATTTGTATAAGCTATGGCCTCGTTCGACCGTAACATAAGTAACTCAACACTATTTTAACGAAACATGCTAAACAAGTGATAATAGAAAAAACATGACCAATAAATTGTATATATGTTGGGATTTGAAACTGCGCTAATTCAATTAAACTATATAAATTGATGTAATTAAGTTGTTTGCTTTGTATTTACGGCATATAAACAATTGTAGGTATATAAACACTCAGTAGTAATTCATTATGTATGTGTTTATGTATACAGTAATAAATGAATAAGCCAATAACATACTTGTTAGAATAGGAAAAATAAACACAATATTGATTTGATATTTAGTTTTCACTATGAGACCTTTTAATAAAATAAGTATTATTTAGCTGAAATCAGTTGAAATATACAAAGATTGAGAGAAATAGTGGGATTGACTTTGAAGGGAATATGTTAGAAAAGAGTGGACGTTGGTTATCGTTTTACGTATAGTGGTAACAGTAAATTCACATGAATCAACATGGTATAACTTTGTTGGCCAGCTTGATTCTGTTATTGATACTCTTACAGGAGGGACTAAGTAATGGTTGCCAAAATCCTTAAGTGAGAGATGTACTGTGGAACCGTCTTGATTCGAACTTGGCACACCTAGGTCGTCAGTCTTTGTTGTTATTCACTTAACCACCATCACCTCCCTGCATATAGTGCTGAGGATGTTATAGAAGTATTAGTGGAATTTTAAGTAGATCTCTGTACTCACCAACGTATGTACTTTAATATCGCAGCGTAGACATATCGGAAAACGTGTAACAACATCAACGTAGTGTGATAATCTCCTTTGATGTATCTGCTTTATGGAAAATCAATCTATTTTATACTATGTCTGATATCAACGATTAAGTGTGTGATTTGTCGTGCAAAATAAGTAATTTAGCCATAGCTTGATTCATACAGTTCCCAGCGGTAAAAATGCCCTTTTCAGTCGAGGAATACAATGGGTACCATGTAAGGGTACATGTGCGAACAATCAATAGTCAAGCAATAGTAACGCAATAACTGTAATCGGAATCGATTGAATCCAGTGGAAAAGAAAAAGCCAAGATGACTGTGAAAATGCCGAAAAAGCAGCGAAAGACTCGTGTGTTTCGTAGTTTTTTTTTTGTCCCGGACTTACAGATTAAGGATCTAAAAAAATTGCTTAATCATCGAAATGAAATACCCACTAATTGTAAATACAGAAAAAATTACTCCGATATTACTACTAAAGAAACTAATGAGCTTAAATGTTTAAAAGTGCCGACTAAATAATTTAAATCGTTTAGTCAACACATCCGGGTCAGCTATTGCCCAACATCTTATTAATAGCGTCGAATGTGCGCCGACTTACACGAGCGACAGTTCATCTGTCATAAGTAAATCACATTCGTTGTTCCAACTTAATGTGCTGAAAACCATTTATTTTAATTAATTAAAACTCTTTTTATGTAAGCAGATTAAGTGGCTTCTATGACTTAATGTGATCCACTTCTGACTCTCACAATTTTCTTTCTCCCGAAAATTGTCACTGGTCTTTATTTTACCACGATATTATAGGTTTTAATCGCAGTACATTAATTGTGATTTCACGTATTTACTCTGATGAATGTAGGCGAAATGCTGCTTAGTCTATTTATACAATTATACATTTTTACTCGTCTTTACCACTTTTCAATTATTTATCTATTACTAAAATATTAATATAAAATCATAGAATTACGCTAGTAATTTAATTTCTCATGTATAGGTTATCATTATTTCTGATGATTTAAAAAAACACATCAACCATTAACATTTTATTATACAGTGGGTGATGCCTTCTGAGATTTATTTTAAGCGACTTGGTAAGTCTGAGATGTTGTCTTTTGGCTTGATTGTTTTTTCGCTTCCTCTCACGGGATCTTTAATTCATTTTAGAAAATGATTTATCCAACTAGGAATACTTTTCAGATGAAGGGCATTTTTATTATCAGCAGCAAATGTAAATTAAAATCGAAGTCATCCTTATTGTCAGCAGTTAGTCTGGGGACTAGTGGTGAATACTACTTATAATATATTATTTATTTAATTTAAAATGCTTCTTTAATAATAACGTATTATCTTTATATGTATTGATCTAATATATTTTTATCGATCACTATGGCCTACACATTCAGTATTTTGTTCTAATTATCCTATTTAGTTTCTGAAAATGTTACCTATGTTTTTAACAAAAAGATCCTAGTTCAATTCAATTTTTCTAAAATAAAATTGCATCCCACGTATTTTTACAAAGATTACATTATTCAATAATGACCGATAGAAGATTAGCAGACTCACAATATTACATTTATTAAGACTTATCCTCATCACATACCCAATATGCTGTATATATTTCAGATGATAGAAGATCATATCGAATCTTCCAAAGTCTTTCTTTCAGTCTCGACTCTCTCAACCTGCTGTATTTTCCTTATTTTGTTTGATGGTCATTAGTTAATATTAAAACACTGTTTAACCCATCCAATGCCGAGTAAGTACATTCAGTAGTCAATAATTTCACGTTAAGTCATTAGTTGCTTATTAGTGTGGAAATCTGTACCATAATGTCCGGATAAATCAGCCATATTACTCTTAATGTGGGGATGGTCCAGCACGGAGAACTCATAATTAAGGTAGTAGATATTACATAGTGGTGGGATGAGATGAACAAAGTAAATTTTAAGATGAAGATATCACAGTCGTCTTCGGCAACATCATATTCCAGCTACCTATTGCCCCGAAGAAAAATATACAGATACTTAATGCTTAGTCACGAGAAGGAACACCGGACAAGACGATGCCCCAGTAAGGATGATACATCAATTGCACTTTTATTTTAACTATTTTTGAGCTTGTACGTTGATCAGTGTAGCTGATTCTCCGCTGATAACCTGTCATCACAAACGCATGCGCAGTCGGTTGTCATCTTCTCATGCGTCAATACTTCGCAATTCACCTTTTCTATGCGAACGAAATAACCATTTGCACTTAACCATCTTTACATTTAATGAGAAGGGTGGCGTTTTGTTCTGCCAAGATTTTGAAAGGGAGCGGACAAAGTTATTATTAAGCGAGACTTAATTTGACAGTTGACATTTTTTGGCTTTTTTTTTTCAAAGAAAGAAGAAAAGAGTAACATGCGATAATAAATTAATTTTTCTTGTAATAACGTTTCGTTCAAGTCATTTCATCAATTAAAAATATTAATGGTTCTATATTAGATTGGTTCTTCACTGTAAATGTCATTTTATCTCCTCCTTCAATATAAGTAGGATCCTGCCGACGTTTATTTGTTTGTGTGTATATTAACGTCGTAACTAATATGTATACGCATACGAAGTTTATTTCGCAGATAACGTGTTTTTTTTAATATTATACGAAGATTAGATGTGGGTTCGTAAAAATAATGTTTAAATCGGTATTTTTACATGAGGTTAGGTTACGCCGAAGAGTGGAACATTCCAGTAGAAGTAAATATTAGAATTTGAGCTAGGGATAAGGATATAACGTCATTGATAGTAAGTACGACGTGACACGTTGCGATAAACATAGGAAAATCGCCCTCGTTTGGTAATTGAGCTGATTAGATTCGCACGTCTTTTTCAAGGCTGTATCGGTAACCCTCACCACGGGGAGCGGGTGATGTAAATCCTATGTAATGTGTGAGAATACTGCAGTGTAATAGAATAAAACAAAAGAAGCAATTGATTAAGTATATTGTTTACGCTTTGTTTATTTGTTACTATATTACAAAAACAAAATAAAGAGAAAAGAGCTTCTGCTACTATATATTGAATACCTCTAAGATGACGGCTTAATCACAACTGAAATTTAGAAAAAGGCGAGAGACGCGACTACTTATTAAGTCCACAACTTACATTATATCAAAATGCTGACTGTATTTTTCTGTCAACAAAAATACAACGGAAATTATTAGTGCCAGATAACGTTTTAATATTTTGGGGTATTGGTATATTTTTGTCATGAAGTATAGATCCGATCATCTTGTGCAATAAATTATATAGTATGATTGATGGGGATAAGTTTAGGAGCAGCTAACATAATAGGAACATTAGATTAATGGTTGCTTTACTAAATCATATTTGCCGTTGTATAGCAGTCCTTGTTAGAATTTTATTGAAACTATAACGCATTGTTTATTTTGAAGATTTATTGCGATTAGAGGGCTGGGGAAAAATGGCTACACTAGAGGCAACCAGTAACTTAATGATACTCCAGTAGCGAAGCAAAGTACATATTATTTTAAGTTTAAATCCGGCGCTCTCACCTTTTTAATGATTGTACAAGCCGGCTGAAATTATCATCGAAAGAACATCTTCAATGTGTGAAACTCAAGAATGTCTAACATTAATTTGTAATACATTTGTTCAGGTTTATCTTCCTGTTTGTTTATCTATAAGACTGTCATAGCTTACCTTGTTTTCCCCAAGTGCAGCTAAATCTGACTTCTGTGACAGGGAAATAAAAATATTATTTTTATTCTATTTTAGCATGTGACTTACAGTTTGTAAGGGATTACGTAACTACAATTCCAAGTCTAGCGACTATCGTAACACGTGTTAAATGGTATGTTCAAATATATCAAAACTAAAACCACCATTGTACTATAATATCATCTCATGAATCTGTATTTTCACCTTTGGACTGTATTTTTTCTTACCATATACTTAGAAAATCTGACAATAGTCGCGAAACATTAATCTGCAGTTACTTTATCAGAGTTAATTTTTCCTTTAGGTTTACACATATACTAGTTTAAATATCATAAGACCAAAGATTAAATTAAACTGTTAAGCTTAAACCGAGGAGATCGATAGACGTGGCCCTATTCTCGCCTACTAGGTGTATTTTTGGTGTCAAAACTTCCAAATTTTCTCATTTCAAAATTACTTTTTTCCGAAATCGAATAAGACGTCACAAATAGAAATATGTCCCCGGCGTTTAATTAAAAATTATAATCGTTTTATTTATTTAGATTTGGCATATTTTATTATTATTGGATCAGCAATTATCATGGCCAAGATCACATCGAAGATAAGAATAAATGAGACGGTAGTAATTGCCAGTCGCGTGATGTTGAACACTATTAGAGTATTCCAATGTATGAACTGCTTTTGATTACTTATTGGTTTTTGATGAAAAAATATTGCTGACACTTGACTTGGAACCGACCAAGTCTACGTCAGCAAGGAAGCAGTATCGCGGTAATGTGTTCAACGAATCGAACGTCCTTACAAACAATCTCTGTCGATGAGCTGAGAATTATTTTCCCGGTTTGCAATAATACTTTCGACCGTCTCTCACGCTTGTTTGAAATATCATGTTGTCCTATTTGATCTTTCTATCAACTTATTTAACATCAATTTTATATTCGATCAAAAACAAAATTATAATTGTGTATTAAGACAAACAAAAAGTATTTTTTATTTAAGATTTTACCAAGACAGATTTAGGCATCCATCTTGAATTCCTGTCCAAATGAGTTGTGATATAGTTTTACCTTCACATACTTAGACTTATATCTTGAAAACGACATGAACAAAACAATCAGTCCACCTTTTTGATTATGAAACACTTAATAGGTCAAAGATGATATAATTTCAGACATAACCTGACCCCACATTCGTTGAGTTGATGCTAGTGGCAAGGAGAATACTAGAATGACTGAAAGCAATCCCGGAATACGCAGAGGAAGACTGGCGTTTTCTGAAAGATCGATTGCAAAACCAAGACGCGAGAATATATTCTACTATTCTATTCAATCCATGGAAGTTGACGGTGGTTTTAGTGGATAACGACACGGACCGACGACCTGGGTGTGCTGAGTTAGAATCGAACCGGTTCCACAATACCACCAGGGATGTCAGCAACTTATACGTGGTCGCTCCTGCAATAATGCCAACAAGAGAATAAACTGGTCAACAAAGTTATACCATGTTTAGTAATACGAATCAACTCTACGTTAATCTATAGCTGGAGGAATTTATATAGATTCATATATTTCTCAGTGGTATTCGTGATAGATAGATCTATGCTTAAGTGATGCTATATTTCTATTCGATTCTCATTTCAGAACATGATGTGTTTTGTAAAGGAGGTTGTTATTTTAAATTACAGCACGTGTCTGTTATTTTTTTTCATTTCCCTCTAACATCGAATTAATTGTAAAGGTTTGCTCTTAAATTTCAATTTTTTTCTAAATCTTTTATTTTCGGCGTCATCTATTTTTGTTCAATTCAACCCTCCTCCGAACATTTTAATATAAGTAATTTAAATCGAAATACAAGCATAGGCATGTTTTTTTTGTTTCACGATGCGTGTTATTCTATTATTAGTTTCAAATTGGTTTTATCTATATATTACTAAAACTCTGATAAGATTTCATCGTTTTTCATGTTAAAGATGTAGATGAAGACCAAACGTAACTTGAAGTGACAGAACGAAAAGGAAATTAGAAAGGGGATGTAGTGAGACGATAAGAATGAACGTCATAGATTGAGCGAATAATGTAGATAAATAAATGACGTAAATAAAAAAGCAATGGAACATACTAAATTCGAAGTACAAGCAGCAAGTAGGCTTGACATAACATCATGTCATCAATTAATAAAGAATGTTAATGAAGTGAAAAACAAAAATTGAAACTAACAGAATGTTATAAAAAATATAATATTAGGTTCGGCTCTATGAGAAGAATTTCAAATCATTACGCTTCCACACTATCATTCGCACGATATTTCTATCGAGCCAGTGCAGAATATCTCTCTGTCTCTCTCTATCTCTCTTTCTCTCTCTCTCTCTCTAATATATATAAATTCTGACGCCTTAGCACACACTGCCACTATTGAAAGTATAAATAACCTGATAAATTAGCGAGAGTTTAAACCTGTTAAAGAGTGTCTAACTAATAAAAGAGTATGCATAAAAGCTACGACGACAGCTGTGTTTTAATACTAATACGTAAAGTAGCCAGCATTGCTTGGGGGCGACATATATATATATATATATATATATATATATATATATATATATATATATATATATATATATATAATTATACTGAAGTTGAGTGAGTCCATGTATGTTTACTCAAGGATTGTTCCTATATATTTTAATCACCTGAAATACATACTAAAATATTCCAGTTTTTCAATTGAGTTATATCAAAGAAAACTCCATTTTAATTGTTCTAATTAGCAGCAATATTCCAAGATTCTAACTATAACTCTCGCCCTTTCTTATACTATGTGGTTTAAATTCCCGCTCTTATTTCATACGCTATCTATTATTCCTGCTGTGTCTTTTATCTCTCTATTGATTTAATCATTTTATATTTTTTATTTAACTGACTTTATAAATTCCTCTTTGTTCTGTTTTCATCAATTTAACCCGAGCTCAATTGATAACATAAACTGTCTCATTACACTTATAAAAGTATTTACTTCATTGCGTGTATTTGTGCACATTGGTTCTGCATGTGTTTCATGCTTGTTAAAACAATTATGCAATAATTGAGTTGTACAATTCCCAAACCATATTTATTTAAATTCGTGTATATGTGTCTCATGTGTGTGTTAGTGCTAAGGTTGATGGGTCGTTGTGAGAATAAAGGTATTTATGTTTTAACTGTGGAAACTTTGGAGGGACAGTTTTCCTGCGTTGAAGATAAAATACTTGAAATATTTTAAAGTTACTATTATGTTGAATTCGTCAAAAAGGTTATATTCTATAGACTATGAGGTAAAGTCATGCTTTATTACTAATAAGTGCACTGCGCTCTGCTGTTGTAGTTTTTTATGGTTATGCTGTTTCTGTTGAGCTGATCTGACTTCTGCCCAGAGAACAGGATGAGTGTTCCTCATTATTGTATAGCATGCATAAATATCTCGGTTATCATAACTATCTGTTATACCTGCAAATTTGCAGGTTTTTACACCACATATCAAGAAAAGAAATCCAGCCGGTCTCATACAGATTGTGACAAGGTTCAGCCCAAAAGCCATAAAAGAATAGCGATTGCACATTCGAAGAAGCAACCTTGTTATTAATGGGTTTTAGGTTCCGCGCTTAGCGCTTCCTTGCTTGTGCACGCAAAGACGAAGACGACCAGAAATGTTGACTCCGCCTGGATTTTCTCCAGATCCCTGTTCATCGGGTAGCTCTGGAACAACCATGTTGCCACTGTCTCAAACCCGGTGAGAAAAGGCTGGATTTGAGACAGGGGAGGTGCGTAGTAAAATAGTTAACAACATAAATAAGTCTTTCTTAAACTTAGTAGCCGTTTAGATATTTTTCTTTTTCAAAAATCTTCGGCTATTCTTTCGGGGCTCTATCAGCAATGTATCAAGCAGATTCATATAGTGACGTCTTCTTCATGACCGATATCTGCCGGACCTAATTGTCACAAACCAGACGGAGTTTGTACCTTGACTTTCTTTCGACACATGTGGCACATGTCAAAAGCCCGAGTACCGTAGCTGCGCCACTCTTGCCAATAGTACAATGGTACCACTCATATTGTCTATAGAATCTGATTTTCATATGCGTGTTGTTTAAGCCATTCAAGTTTATCGATCACATATTATATATATTCAACTATGTGTGTATGTCTGTCGCGGCATCACAGTAAGACGGTTGGTCTAAGAGCGAAACTTCCCACATATCCGATGTCTTTTAAAACTCATTATTCAACATTACAAGTGTGTAAAAATAACATTAGCAACAAATGTTCCAACATTTCAGCGATCCTAACAACACGTCAAATTATCGTACGTATTTGTCGTGTTATTTACTTTGAAGAGAAAATGTTATCTTATTTCATTAAAAATTGGTAAATATATTTGATAAAAATTCACAAATACATATTACTTCAATAAGCATTTTTATTTTTATTTATTTTTCTTTGTTTAAAATTAAAAAAAAGAAACAATCGAACTATTTTAAATCTATACGAAGATATAAAAATCCCTGCGCCGAACTATTTTAAGTATGTTATAGAAACAAAATATTATTTCTACATTGCTAAACTTGTATGTATAGAATACGCCTTCAGTCCCAATAATTTATGACATCGTGGGTTCTGAATCTCACACTAGACAATTATTGTATTTTTCGCTAGAGCGTTTCAGTTATTTCCTAATCGATATCGCTCATCATCATAAACCTGATTATATTTTTAAGTAAAGCTATATGAAAACTATTTAAAATATGTTTTAATCTAATTTTGGCTATTAATTAAAATAAAATTTAAAAACTCTGAATAAACGTGTACTTCGGTTAGTATTGCTATACAGTAAAGACGATACTTATATTGTTGTGAATAATTTGTGTTGTTTTATTCGTTTTATTTACATTTAATAAGTTAATTATTTGTAAATTGTTCTCGTAAACATTCTTATTATCTTTGTTTCTTTTTCAGGTGAGTTGATATTTTCACTGTTAAAATGTTGAATGGCAAATAATCCATGAAGGTAGGCGATTAATTTCTGCTGTTGTTTTCGTAATCCGGTATTTCCTTCCATCGCGAGCGTGTGAATAAATGTGCATCCAATTAAATGCAAATAGAGACACTTAAGAGCACAAATTGTTGAATACCGTCTTCCTATGTAGCATGGAAGAATCAATCGGTATTCGTATTATCAAAATGAACTGATATTTATTTTTTGCTGCGATTTCGAAACTAATATTCGCTTGTTTACATTAGGGCTGAAAGGTGACAGCGGTGAAGCGGATATCTCAGTAAACGGACCACCTAAGATGATCGGCGTCTTGTATCACTTGAGTAACGAGACATACGTTTAGAGAAACGCGAAAAATGTCTTATGATGAATAGATTTGAATCTTGTATGAGTCTCTTTTTACATTTTGTGGTAAAATTTTAATTGCAGCCTTACTGGCATATCTACGGAAACTATGGCATCAACATGAAACAGTTTATTACATTATATACGCTATACTTTCGGTAATACATGTCCAATATAAGAACATATATGTATATATTATATAAAAAAACATATATAATATATAAAAACATATATATAGAGAGAGCGAAAGAGATATTAATACTTACATTATATATATATATATATATATATATATATATATATATATATATAATAAAATATCCACGTATGCTCCTTTTTGTAGCTATTTTTAAAGGTAATACACACAAATGAATTACAGAAAATTGCAACTCGTTGCTTAGTTCATTTAACCTGTTTGACATTTTGGGTCGTATAGAAGCACCTTTGAATATAATGTTATTTTCCATTTATGGTAGTTAGATATTTAACTTTATATTAATTAGATTTTTGTTTGTCATTTTGAAATGTGTACGCGAGTCAACTCGTTGCTTTCATTTGAACTGTAGGAGGCCTTGCCCCAGATCAGCCCAGATATGTGTCTCGCTCCTTACTGAAGCACTACAGTAACACTGGCCATAACAATAACTCCCCCTTACAAGATGTAACCATCGCTCTATCGACTTTGGACATCTACGTTCTCTTTTTAAACGGTTAGTTCCGTTTCTGATGATGACTCTATCGTGTGAGTGAAATAGATGTTTACGTCTCCCTGCAGTGGTATTTCAATTCTAATTTTATTTTTGCTCTGTACCTACATTCAGCTCTCTAACAGAATGTATGTTGAGTAGGACAATACATCCAACTCTGATAAACTATGGTATACATATGTATTACACAAAGTGTTCTATGTGTATGTATAGTGTGGCATCACATTTAAACGGTTAAGCTAATGGCCAAACTAACCGCAGATTTGGAATAAAAACCCTCGATCTCATCTACTTATCAATGTATTTAAAATGTATTCTTCAAAATTAAATCTACGTAAAAATAACATTAGAAACACATGTTTTATCATTTTAAGCGTTGTCTTCCCAGACGGCCAATCAACATACTCATACTAATCTGAACACGTCCACTACCAGAAAGAAAACTAAATAAATAAACATAGAATATAAAGAAGAATTTTCTTTAGTCAAATGATTATACATTTTTTTTCATTTTTTTTTATTTTTATTATTTTTTTAATTATTATTTTAATTATTTTTTATTATTCTACCTTTTTTGTACCTTTCGTTATTTATCTTTGACAATCAAACTATTTAGATATCTACGCCGAACCCTATAAGTAGGTTTAAAAGACAAAATATGTTCGTTTGTTAGGTGGCCATGTAGGTAAAGTGTTTCTGTGTAATTCAGTTTGATGCCATATTTCAAGTTTTAATCTCACGAGACAGTTGTTATCGTTCGTTTATTTTTTAGATATAGTGTTCCAGATATATCCTAGTCGATATGAGTCATCAAAAACCTAAAGAATATTTTTTTATGATTGTAATTTAAGCTATAAAATACGTGTTTTGCTTGTGCTGACGTGCAACAAACAAAGGGTTGAAGGACACGGCGTTGACGGGTACTTGAGCTAGTATATCTAAGCAAATACGACACAAGTTGACCTGACGATCTTTGTTTAGTTTACATACAGTAGTAATCTTGTGACTTTTTATTTGGGTTTATATCAGTTCTACGTACTTTTATTTCATTTTTTTAAACTCTTATCTCCGCGAAATAAAAGCAAATTTACTATATTCAGTCCCACAGTTTAAAGTGCTAATTGTGTTCGGCCGTTTTAGTTTGATATCTGTTACTATATACACTGTAACATTTCTACAAATACTCTAAACATTTTAAAATTAGTTCCTCGCCGATAACAGTATTACTTAGTGGTTACCTTAAAAGAATATTTAAGTCAGTTTATATATTATCTTTAGATATTAATTTCCTTGAATAAATTTGGTCCTGCTAAAAATATCCAAACGAAAATCACAAATCGATAATTGACTTATAATATCTTTGCTTTGTCTAGTATATTTAATCGATAATGGAATATTTATAACAGAATTAATTATTACTTGCATATACTAATTATTGTTGAGTATAATTAATAATTTAAATTTTTATTAAGTTAATTTCGTGGCTAATTATAAATATCTATCTGTACATTGTTACGGGTCATAGGTATGACCTTAAAGTAGATTCGGTGGTGAGGTCTGAATTGGGAGCGTTTGGTGAGTTTGGAGTTACTCAGTAGTATTAATTAATCCCTAGTCTACTCTGATCTGGAGTGGTAGTATCTGTTAAGGTTACGGCTATGAGTAAATAGAAGTTGTCCAGTTCATAATACTAATCCGTCTCTGACACTTGGCTTACGTATTTACCTCCAGTCGTCTCGAACCTCTGTTCTAGCCGTTTATACCTTCATTGCTGGCTCTCCTATTTCCCAACCTAATAAACAACTAAATTCCCTCACAAACATCACAGGACAACATTTAGTGTGTAAGTACAAATTTGGCGAGTAGGGATACCCTTTACTTACAACTAGTTATACTGTCCGGGTTCCATTTATGTATTAAATGGAAAGCTATATACACCTAAATACAATTGAATTTACAAATTAGTCGTATACAAAAAAATCGTCAGAATAAAATGACCCAAATAATGTCAACATAACGTACACCCAACAATCGACATATTATATGGTTTCATATTTGTAAATCTTGTTAAAATTATATTGAACGTCTCTCATGCGGACATAATTAAAGTTGTATAATGATCATCGGTGGGGGCGGAGATTGAGAGTGTACATGTCTATATTCTCTCTGCTGGCTTAGTACACTTAAAATGGGCTAGTGTTTAGGAGAGATGGAGAAACGTAAAATATTATAGGATGTTATGTCATTCCTCAAGAATTGAAAAGAAAGTAAGATTTCTATAAAGAAATATTTGTAGAGCGTGTATATTATTCGCAGGATTCTGTAAAAGAGAACTGATATTGTAACGGTGTGTCCATTCCATGTGTGTAGTTTGCAATGAAAATGCTCTTTTGTTTTGAAGAATACGACAGAAGTGGTATTGAAGAACAACACCTCGCATAGAGAAACATCAAAACACCAAAGAAACACAGAAACTCAGCAAAATCACAAAACACAGATACTAGTCATAAGAGTGGCTAACCTTGGTTATATTTAGTTTAATTTAGTTTCATGCAAAAGGGGTACGATACGGGGTGAAATCACTTCGTAGAAATTCAGATACCTCCGATTTTTCTCAAATTCGAATAATGGATATTAGTTATCAATTAACTAATATTCCTCAAATTTCAATTTCTTCGCACTATTTCAAAAGGTTTGGTAGTTCAGATCTCACACAACCTCCTATTTGAAAATTCAGATATTTGAGATTTGCATTGAATTAGATCCTTAGCGATTAAACACTATTTTAGTAACATTAATTTACATTTTTTGACACCCAATAAGTTTGTGTTAAATTGTAGACATTTTCTAAAATCAATATGATGTAATGAATCTTTATCAAAATGTGAATTAGGATTCTAGACATAAGACTTAGTTGAATTTTATGTTGATTTTATTCTTCATAAAGGGAGATAAAAGTGATGAAAACCTTTTATTCGGGCAATTATTTTACCCGTGAATTTTAAAACTAAACTCACACAAATAAGGTTTAAACTTTTGTGGGGCTTTATTTTTTCATATATAAAAAGTGTACAGCTCGATATGGATTTAGCTTTGGAATAAAAGTTTTTTAGTCGAAGGTATTATTTCTTGTTAACGTTAATTACAATAAGATGGACGATAATACGTTGGTAATAAGAAATAAGTAAAGTTTTCCTTTCTCATTCGGTAGAAAGACTTAACGCGGACTTACTCTTGAGTTGAGACGAAGAAATGAGCATTTTTCAGTTGTCTAGTGTTATTCAAAGGTTTCATTCTCATTCAAATTTTTTTTTAAATACTAAAGCACAGACGACCGTTCGAGATGAGCATTAATAAATAAAACGTTACTATTAATTATATCATTACACATTATAATAACTCCTATGATTTACATACTTTTAAGGCTATTTTTTTATTTGAGAAAAATTGAAAATCTCCTACATCTAATAATAGCAGAGTATATCTTTACACATGAAACAACATTTACACGCCTGTGTTCATATTTAAATAGCGTTTGTTTAGAATTTAGAAGTAAGATTAAACTAAACAGAAAGCAATGATGCTGAAAATAATGATTAAGAACAAAATTGAAATCTAAGAGTCAGCATTTACAATATATTCTGTGAGGGAGAAATAGAAAATCGAAACCTGCACACGCGCTGCACTTAGAAATAACAACTCCATTCACAAAACCCGTTACATTCGGAAATCAGGGATAAATAAATATACATCTCTTAATAATAGATTTATCAATAGCGAATGGAATTAAGAAATCTATGATTCTATATACTGTTCCCTCAGCTATGAATTACATAGTAGAATGGAATATACTCACGTGCCTTTTTTGGCAACTTATATATGTATATATATATATGTATATGTAAAATTAAAAATAGAATACAGGATAAGCAAATCAACAACTAGCAAAAATAAACTCAAAAACACATATTGAATAGTTCTACCAAAATATTTCAATTGTTAAAATACAATCATCATCAGTTTGTAGCAGATCTTTAATTAAAAACAAAAGTTTTCAAATTTATACAAAGAACACAATTTGGAAAAAAATAGTCACATGTAATAAACAGTAGAAAGGGAGAAAGAAAGAAATGTTAACAAAGAAAAAGAAAGATAGAAGAAAATCAACCGTTAGCATGTAAAAGCCGATCGGAAACGCTGTAGGTTAATAAAGTGGGGAAGGAAGATTAGTAGTAATTTAAAATGAATGACAGCAAGGAATTAAACAAAAGAGGAGGAGAAAGAAGGACTCAAAGTTGAAGTTATCCGTTATCATATTGATTTAGGTTCATATATATATATATATATATATATTATACAGGGTGATTCATAAGTCACTTCACTTAGCTATTTAAAATGATTACCATATAAAGCACAAACATACTATGAACTTTTGATAATTGTTATCTTACTCTCTAATTACTGCTATTTGTTATTTTAAATTTGTTCGTTTATATATTTGTTTCTATATATATTTATTTCATAATCAATCAAATATGCTACAAAGAGTCGTAAATTCCTTGCAAAAAAGAATGGAGCTATGCATGCAGAACGAAGGTGGAAATTTTGAAAATTTGCTGTGATTTTAAACTCCCATAAATGAATTTGTTGAATAAACTTTGTTTTGTATTACCGTATTTTTTAACTTAAGAATTTCAAAAATAAATAGTTAAGTGACTTATGAATCACCCTGTATATATTATACATATATATAAGTATATATTATATATCGAACTGCTCATACTAATCAGCCTATTTATTTAAAGAATGCGATATAAGTTCTTTTCGAAAGCGAATTATTCATTCATATCAGTCGGTTGATCGTCTAGTTCTAAAAGACAAAAAGAGGAGGTTAAAGAGAGCATATAGATACATACTTTTTTATACAAGCACATGGCTTTGCTATTTTAACGATTATCAGAACATTTTATAAACACGTATTACTTGCTCAGTCGCGTCCTCCGAATTCAACGAGAGATAGCAACCGTTAGCCTTTCAAAAGTACGCATGATGAAACACCCGGCTAAGCATAAGCGACTTTATTTCCTCACGACAAAACTTATTTCCTGCAAGCCATCCGTTTGAAGTCTCCTGACCTTAGTCTAGACCTTATTCCTTTTATGCATAAGACTAGATTCTACATGCACAAAACATATTTAGTTAATATTTCTATTTGAAAACGTATCCATGAATATTTAACGCCAAAGTTTATTTAAATTTTCACTTTTAACTTTTAAATAGATTTTCCTTTAGTTCGTCACGTTTGATTTACACTAAATAGAATTCTATTTCTATCATGTTTAAGTTAGAAATAGATTTTTCTAATGCATCTCACGCTTAAATTTCAAATAAGATCTCCATCCCTACACACGCAGATATATCGTCGTATGTGAAGTGTCCCTTTATTTTTTGTCATGTTGAGCAATTAAGTACTTACTTATGGAGGAACTCATTTCACTAATAAAAAGAATACGGCAGTAGACATTTACTAGTGATAATAATACTAGAACATTATACAAGAATAATTGCATACCCAGGGCGCCATGACCTGCATGAATATTAAATTTAGAAGATTAAATTCTTATTGATTCGCATATCTAATTACTTATGTCTAAGTCCGTTTTTCGTTCGGCTTTAGCCCTACAACACTCTCTCTCTCTCTGTCTCTCTCTCTCGAATTGTGTGTGTCTCCCGCAAAATCGGATGACGAATATTGGCTTAAAATAAATGGCGTCAACGTCTGCCAAAACAAAAAAAGTATATACTTAAGATGCTTCTATTGAATTCGCGCGTTTAGCGATGGAAATACCATTTGAAACTTATACCTTCCTGACCGACGAAAATTCTATCTCAAATTTAAACGAGACAGACCATTGAAGATATTATTTCAAACTTAATCGTCGAATGCCAACGAAAAATGTAATGTAGACCTAAATCGTGACAGAACAATGAAAATGTTAAATATAAGCGTGACTAACCAATGTAAATATCAGTTAAAAAATAACCGTGACAGACCAATGAAAATGTTTGGTCAAACTTAATCGTTACAGGCCAATGGAAATTTTAAATATAAGCGTGGCAAACCAATGAGAATGTTAGTTCAAACTTAACCGCAACAGACCAATGAAAATGTTTATTCAAACTTAACTGTTACAAACCAATGAGAATGTTAGTTCAAACTTAACCGCCACAGACCAATCAAAATGTTTATTCAAACTTAACTGTTACAAACCAATGAGAATGTTAGTTCAAACTTAACCGCCACAGACCAATGAAAATGTTTATTCAAACTTAACTGTTACAAACCAATGAGAATGTTAGTTCAAACTTAACCGCCACAGACCAATCAAAATGTTTATTCAAACTTAACTGTTACAAACCAATGAGAATGTTAGTTCAAACTTAACCGCCACAGACCAATCAAAATGTTTATTCAAACTTAACTGTTACAAACCAATGAGAATGTTAGTTCAAACTTAATCGTGATAGTCCAATGAAAATGTTAAATATAAGCGTGGAAAACCAATAAAAATGTTTATTCAAACTTAAACCGTTACAGACCAGTGAAAATGTTTGTCCAAACTTAATCGTGACAGACCAATAGATAATGTAAAATATAAGCGTGACAAACAAATAAACATGTTATTTCAAACTTAATTCTGACCAACACACTAAAATGTTATTTCTAATTAAATAATGAAGAATCATCGAAAATGTACAACTTAAGCGTGGCAGACCAATAAACATGTTATTTAAACCTCATCCTAGAAAGCCAAATAAAATATTTAATATAAGCGTGACGAACCAACAAATGCAATCTTAAACTTATTTCTGACCGGCGAATGAAAATGTTAATTTAAATAAAGCGTGGCAGATAAATTAAAATGTGATTTCAACTTAATCGTGAGATACCAAGGTAAATGTGTTATTAAGCATCGGCTTGACAGACCGACGAAATGCTATCTCAAACTCATGCGAAAGAGAATTAACGACGTATAGATATTTCATACAGTTCTTTCATTTCGTATGAATCAGATTATTCTATTGTTAGCAATGGTTTCCCCGATATATTTTTAATTAGAATGTTTTCTAGAAAGACATCGCATACTTACGAGAAAGAACATGTGAAGGTTGTTTACATCGTAAATGAAAGTGTTTCTGTGGAAGGAACATGATTCGAACTTGCCACGCCCAGATCGTCAGTCCGTGTTAGTAACTACTTAGCCATCGTCACCTCCCATATATTTATATGAACTCATCTAAAAGAGGATGCGTCAATTCAATATGCGCATGTAAAATCCTATTTCAAAACGTACGCGTGACAGACCACCGAACAGACTGGCCGACGGACAGAACTTCTTCTACAGAGACGAGGACGCATTTAAGAAAAAAAAACTAAAAACAAAGGAACGATCTTCCACTGCTGACCCTGTCCCGTCGGGAGGTCGTCCGGATGCAATCAGCGTATAAAGCGACTGGTATAGAAGCCTATAAAAACTTACGGGGTTAGGTGCGACACATAAAAAGACATGTCTGTCTTATCGATAATTGTAATCTTCCAAGTAAAATCGATATTTTGCCGATCGATAATCCTAATTGAATGTTGTCCGGAATCATCGAAAAGCATTAAAAAGAAGTTTCCGAAATAATTTGTAATCGAAGACACGATGGGCTGATCGATTTACAATCGTCAATTCGATTTCGGACGAAATGATTTACCTTTTTTTTTGTTTTGTCTTTTCGCATTTCTAATTATTTCCGGATTTTTTCTTCTTTTATTCATTTTGTCGCCTTTTCTTTGCTTTTTGCGTCTTTTCTGTTCACTTCTGTTCACTTCAATTCTTTACTGCCATTTCATTTCTTCTTATCTGAGTTGAACCGACTTTTATTCATTCAGCTCTATTTATTATCCCACGCCGCTTTTCCCTCTCCTTGTGTCGCCTTCTCTTTCTCTCTCTTTCTCTATCCCTTATTCTCTCTCTCATTTCTTTTTTGTCTAATATTGTAGTATTTCTAATTCTCTCTGTCTCGTTCTGTCCATTCCGTTTTGATCTGTTCTCCATTTCTATATCCATTTCTACTATTCACCCATTTTAATATCATTTTGTATATGTGTCAACCTCTCTCTTTCCTATCTGTCTATCTATCTATCTATCTATCTATCTATCTATCTATCTATCTATCTATCTATCTACCTGCCTATCTTTCTCTCTTTCTCTAACTCTGTTGTGCCTTTCTATTTTTCTAGTTGTGTTATCTAGAGTATATTTCCCTCGATATATCTATGTATAGCTTGGGTCATCTTTTCTTTTTTCTCGTTTTCTGTAACTATCATTCGATCTTTCAGCATCTTATCGGTCTAACATTGTAGTCGTTCTTTTTTATTCTCTTTCCCTCTCTCTTGTTATTATGTGTGGGTGTGTCATCCATTTTTATATCTCTTCCATCTCTCAATCCTTCTCATCCCATGTATGTATGTATCTCAATTCCCCCTCCCCTCTCTTTTTTTCTATTTATTTATTTATATATATATATTCTGCAAACATTGTTAAAAATAGCAGAATCCGTCTTTTTATACCTTTTTTTATTTTTAAAAGTTTACTGATGGTCGTTTTGTATTAATATCAAAAAAATAAATAAATGTTACGCAGGTTTAACAGGTTACACAAACGTTTTCGATTATTCGACGAATCATCGTCAGGTGTCAAAAGCAAATGAACAAAAAGCTTGGAGAAAGAAGAGAATTTTAAAAATATAGCGAATAAACGCTCAGAGAACGTTTTCGCATATATCGTTATATATATATATATATATATATATATTATTTTATTTCTCTCAATATAGTAAAGTTTTATTACTCTCCTTCTCATCTATCTGTTTTATGTCCCCGTCTCTCTCCCCTACTAGTTCTCTCCAATGTATTTCCCGTCTACAATTCAGTAATGTTCACTTCTCCTTTTCCCCTTTTTTCTCTACGACTCCAACTCCTCCACGATATCCCCTCTTTCCTAATCCACTTAACTAAGGATTATTCTAATTACCTTCTTAATTATACTGCCCCCCCCCCCAATTCTCCAGACATAAAATAAAATAAACCGATGACAAGTAACACAAACTTAAATGACATGTACATCAATTATTGTTCTGATTTCTATAGAACACTTCTTTGATTGTCAAAGAAACTTCGAGAAATAGCAAACTTTCACTCTACTTTCACTTTCAAGTTCTCCGCAGCTGATTAGTTTGTTGGAATTCGGCATATTTGTAAAAATAATAATAGTGCGAATTGTTCTATAAGAACGGAGGGAAATACATAGTTAGATAGATAGTTAGTGTTGTTGCTATTTAGACAAGCACATATTCTGAAGGCCATCTACTATAACCATAGCTACACACGCGCACACGTACACTAGCGGAACAAACGTGATTCCTCATAAAAAGGCGACCTGAAGATTAAAATACAAGAAGAAATATAATGTTTGAATTGATCTCATTTCGTGTGTGTTTTGAGGTAACACTCCCGTGGATCAACATCCTAAATACAACAACAGCATAATCTAGGAACTAACAAAGTTGCATAAAACTCCTATTTCATTCGTGCACGTTAATCCTCTACACTTTTTTCTTAAAGGAATAACGTTACAGTTCTAGTAACTCAATCGAAATTGTCTAGTTTCTCTAATCTGATTACGTGTTCCTCCCCTTTTCACACGGTTTCTATTTGTGATTGCGGATACGACATCATGGCCTGTCGAGGCAATCATCATAGTCTTGCGTCAGCTCATCTTATCACCTCCTTGTCTACTCCAAGCCGCAACCTCCCCTGATTGCCGTAAACACAAGAACTGCCGAGAAAACAAACGTAAACTAAACTCAAAATCTTAAATATATTGACTCAGGACCGGAAATCCTAAACGTCTCTTCTTTGTCTCAGGGTGATAAGCGGAAAATTACTCACTCTCTCGAACACTCCTAGCTGAGTACCTTTCCTATTTCGGATCGCCTTTGTTTGCCTTGGTGAATCATTTCCATCTCATTGTTAAGGTGCTTGGCTGGGGGTAAATCTATAGTATCACACTATGTTGCACGTTTTTTTTGTCAGGCTTAAAAATCATAAACTGATTAAATCCATAGAAAAACGTAGCAACGCACAAACTACGGATACACTATCAATCACTGCATACACATTTCACGTCTTGAAGAGAATCAGTCATGTGATATACCAGTTTCCTCGATAAATCGGATACTTACTGTAAATACCGCGGGAAGGTTGAAAATACCCGTGATGAAATTGTTTAAATTACCCCAACAAGATTTGAACACGGCACGCTCAACCGTCAGTTTGCCCCTGTATCACTTGATCACTACTATCTTCCAGCCAATATCAGATTACAATACTAATATATACATTCCTATCATGATTCGGGCTGTTGAATATTTTAGGCTGACAAATATTTAATGTAGAGTAAAATTTTATTTAGATAGAAAATCAGAACGAATGCAAAATTTGTTGTGGTCATAATCGTCAACACTCTCTGGTTGAAGTGGCTAAGGCGGCCGGCGATAAACCAATCCTTCTGTCAAAGAAGTAGGTAATGCCTAGGTGGTTTTTAACGTATGACAGAACAGAACAACCGTTCTGATACGAGGATCGGGTCCACAGCTGTTACATAATGTAACACGGCCAGGTGACTTTGATACTCAGATGGCCAACCAGGAGAGCAACAATTAAAATACTATCTGCTTCTCCTCGATGTCCATGCGCTCATGTTTATCTTGCTTAGATGGTGGACGATCTCGTTCTGAAATCAAAGATCGGCACATCAACCGCAAAGGTTTGTGTATCAATTGATAAAAAAACACATTTTTAATAGTAATCCGATAATGAACTAAATCCCATCTTATTTACTGTAAAATCCCCAGATGCCAGTAGGATTTCTAGTCTTATAACTCCTTACATCAAACTGCTAGATTTTGGAATTCCCTTCGTGTTCCCTGTTCTCCTGACAATACCAACATGCATTAATGTAAATATAATGTGAACAAACATCTCGCTGAACAACTACGACTTAAGAATTCCCCTATGGATATCGTTCTTTATTTCAAAGTAGCCCATTACGTCTCAGTAGAAAAGCCTTTTATTTGCGGTGAATTAAAGTAAAAAACAAAGACAATCTGTCTAGTCCGACGTGTTTGTATTTGCTGTAAGAAAACAAGTGAGCAAAAAGAAAGAAAACAGATGGAAGTGGGAATATCGCTTCGTCCAGACTAATTTTTCGGCTTCTCAGACATATCTATTCGCAACGCTTGTTCCATCCAGACTGATTGGTTACGCTCTCCCACATACGTCGGTTAACGTCACTTCCGCTATGTAAAGGGTTCCAAGCTAGACAACTGCCCGGAAGATTTAACCGCCTTAACCATGCTGCCGACAGTCTGCGTCGGATTTCGTTCACGTTATACATATCTCGACAAACAGAATTTCGTAACGACTACTAGTTGATGTACCTTGTCTGTACGGCTTAGGCAGGAACAAACAGTTTAATGTGATCGTTTAGATGAGTTCTCGTAACTGGGCAGATCAAAAATTGTATAACTTCGGTTGTTGTTTTTTTTTATTTATTAAAGCGCAGAGAGAGAGAGAAAGTATAAACTGAACATGAGCACAGCTTAACTGTGACTTCAACGTGACCCTAAGCTCAATTTCACTTGATAAATATGAGGAGTATACTGACCATGTTTCCACAGTCATGAAAATTACGCGGCTCACTGTCACTGAAGGTTTTCTCTGACTGCACTTCCTTCTGCTTCTTTCTGTGTGTCTAAATAGTTACTACCTTCCGCCACGGGAAGATGCTGTACAAGGCCGGAAGGTGTGAAAATACTCCAGCATACAAGTTGTGGTGCACTTACTTCCCTTAAAAATAGCATGTGCAGCCTCGTCGGCATTCCCTGTGGCTTTCTCCGGTATGGTATGATTAAGCTATAGTTAACTCCTTTTGAAAGCGAGAAGGCAAAGCCTAATAGGGTAGCACTCTTAGGATTACCCATAACGAATACCACAGCGTGACAAATAAAAGACCACCGAAATAGACCAGTCTTTATCGGACTGATGGTCGAGGACGAATTCTTGACTGGTATAATTGGCGTAAAAAAATGGGCCGGCTTTCTTCGCCTCTTGGTATTTACTTCCCTTCCTTCGCAAGAAGATGTGACACAAAACTAAAAGGTTGCGAGAATAGGTCAGCGCTTCATCGTCGGCATTCCCCAATGAGGTAGGTGCAAACCAAGTATTTCATTAAGCGAGAAGGAAAAACCTGGGAGAGTAGACTGCTCAAGACTACCCAGAACATATCGAAAAGCATGACATATAAAAAGCCACCGCAAAGAGCCAGTGTCTGTCGAACTGATTGTCGAGGACGGATTCTCGACTGGTATGCTTGTGAAAAAGAAGACGGCTGTTATTGGATATACTCCCCTCCCACCGCGGCAACATGTAACACAACGACTGTAGGTGGGAAAAGAAAAATCCAGCGCACAAGAGGTGGTGCACTGCGGCCCCTAAAACATTGTCTGTGTAGCCCGGTCGGAATTCCCCGGCGACGGCGCGTAAGGCAGTTAGCGATCAACTGACTTGTTTTCGAAGCGGGAAGTCAAGGCCTGGGAGGGTGGATTTCTGATGACTAATCAGAACTAATATCACAGCCCGACAGATAAAAGGACACCTAAATGGCACCGTCCCTGTCAGACTCATTGTCTAGGATGGATCCTTGACTGGAATGTGAGGCGTACTAAATTACGCGCCTTTCTTCGCATCCTTGGTATTTAGTTCCTTCCTACCACAGAAAGATGTGACACAGGGCCGGGAAGTAAAGAGAATCAAGCCAGCGATCACAAAGAATGGGCACTATGACCTCCTAAAAATAGCATTAGCAGCCATGTCAGTATGCCATGGTCGGGGCGCCTCAGGCAGTTAGGAATAAACTATTTCCACCCCAAGAAGCGGAGGAAAGGCCTGTGATAGTGGACTTTATAGGACGATCCAGAATCAGTACCCATGGCTGACAGATAAAAGACCATCGAAATTGCCCAATTTCTGCCAGACACATTGCCGAATACGAACCCTTATTGGTATGTGAAGCGAAATAAATAAAGCGGATTTCTTTCGCTTCTAGTCCCAAGTCAGCAGACTCCAGACATTAAATAATCTCAGTCAATCTATTAATCCAATGAGACTACAAATAATTCTTGGGCTCATCTTTTTCTTATTGAAATGGGTTTGCGTATCACAGTGTAATAACCAGTTGCTTTGTTTCCCCTCAGTTGTGAGTTGACTCGTCACTCGTAAGCTATGCTTTTGACAGTTCCTTAATTTCCGAACTACACACAAGGGAAAGACAAACCTGTTAGTGCGACGATAAGGCAAGTTGGGGACACTTCCACTTCTCGATCCAGGTTCAGAATCATAACGTTCAACGTCAGTAAAACCTCTAAAGTGTTTCGAGATGAATAAGAGAAGAAACCCAAACAAACAAGATATGAAGCGTTCACATTTTTATTTATTTGTTTTGGCTTTTTTTGCTTTTATTTTTCTTTTCTGAACGTTTATTTAACATTTCACCAGAATTGCTTATTTAACAGTGTGTTTTTTGTCGGTATTAATAATGAAAGCAGAAATGGTAGATCGGCCCGGTAAAATGGCCAAGTATTTGAAAGTATCTTTTCCTCTGCATATTTTTGTCTTCTTTCTCTGTTGCTTTCGAAAGGAATGCTGAGACGATGCGGCGCGCTGTTCTCTCTGCTAGGATTTCCGTCTTTTTAACAAATCCGTGCCAGTCTCTTATCTTGTCTGAGCAATCAGACGATGCTGTCAGAATCGAATTGGGGGAATTAGCTTCGTTATGAAAGAGTCACAACTTTAAATCTTGCCAGCAAAAAAGGAAAACGTCTCGTTGCTTTTTGCCGATGCATTTTATCTATTTTGTTTGTGTTTCTTTTTTTAGCTTTTAAAGTGTTCTCCTCTGTATTGTACACGCGTCCACGCATCTCGGAAAACGGTGTTGCGTTTATCGGTCGGTCTGTCAAGCTTACGTTTTTTACAGTAATCTTTATATTAATAAAACTACCAAAAATATACTCCCTTTATAGTATATATTCCGAAGAAATATATACTACATTACTCTGTAAAGGAAGGAGTAATGCCTGGGAGTATCGTCTCTCGAAATCATGGCAGATACTATACTAGCTTCTTCGTGAAACGTTGAAGTAACGCCTAGGAGAATGATAGATAAGAACAAAACGGATATTACACTACCCACAAACCGTGAAGAGGGTATCTTTGCAGCAGAACAGATACTACACCGCTAAAAGAGGTCATGTGGCGAAAGATCGCCTTATGACATAAAAACAGTATACTAAACCCCCAAATTGAATGAGGTAATGCTTTGGAGGATAGTATCATGATGAATGAACATATACTACACTATTACCCCAAAGATAAGTTAAGGCATAGAAGAGTATATCATGACTACAGAACAGATATTATATTACCCACACACTTATACAAAAAGGAATAGAATCATGACGAAGAACATATAATACACTCTTCCTTCAAAGAAGGTGGAAATGCCTGGGAATATTGTCTCATGGAAACAGAAAATGTACTACACTTCCTCCTGGTATGAAATATACTACATTAGTCTTATATTAGTATAGTAAACTGAATTGAGCATTAGAAGATAGTAATAGTATAGTTTCGGTGTCAGACATGGAGATACAAAATATTCATTAATAATAGACTGTGTGACAATTCCTAATATTTGTAAAACTGCATGGTGTTAACATGAAATGGTTGTGCAATTGACTCAATAATTCTAAATAATTAAAAAACTTGAGCGCTTACTTCGTATTATTTATATTATTCGGACTACTGTTCTCATCTTGGATATTATTCTCACAACGTTTTGGCCGATATAAAGTCGACCTTCTGGATGGATACCTTGTGAAACTCGGTAATCTTTATGTCGAACTCTGGACTTTATAGGGAATTCCGAACTGGACCTTTATTTAATCCACAGTGGTAGATTGCTCTCTATTTTCAGCACTGACCTAGTAGGAAGCCTTACGTAATTCCTAATTATATTCTGAGTATCTCTGTACTGAGGATGTAACCTTCACCCTCTAACAGTTAGAACTGATTATTACTAAGCACTTTATCAGTTTTAACACGAGTAAATTCCGAAGCATAATTCATAGATTAAGTTTCTTAAAATCTTATTTTTAAAACTACGCAGTTATAAAATGGTGGGTAGGTTGCGATAATAGCCTTCAAAATATTCCTTACTTTGGGTTGTGTCGACTCAAGGGTTTTGGAACAATGAAATTACTTGTTAACGCATGCAACAAAATCTGGCAAATGCTGCAAAGTAAATAAGGGAATCTCTTGTCTAGTACCTGGTGCAACGAGATCAGGCTGTCTAAAAATATTGGCTTATTGACGCACCAAACATTGATTTTATTGTAGTTTTTCTTTTCCCTTTGTAAAACTAAACTATGTTCTGCAAAGTTAAAAAAAAAACAATGTTCTTCTACAAAAATACAAAATCAAACAACATGAATTAATATTTGAAGATATGAAGAATTTTACGCATTAAAGCCTTTATTAAAATATCCGGATTTGGCATTAAATAACCCGAAACGGGCTTATGTGCCGTACAACAAAACAAGCAATCCTCTCGTCTAGTAAAAAGTTGTCGAGACAGAAGGACCACAGATATTCGGCAATAAACCACCTCTGTAGAAGGAAAAGGTAATGCATGTGAGGGTGTACCTAATATACCGATCCGGACCATACACTATTTACACAAATAAAGATCTGATTACCAGTACCTAGGTTAACCGAATGATACTAAAACAAACCTCGACTGTTTATTTACTTCTGCCCCCACCCCCGAGGTGCATGTCTTATAAGGCCTAAAGGTTTAGGAAAGCCAGCACCTCCGAAGACGCACTCTGACTCTAAAAAATAACCATGAGCAGACCGTTGGCAGTCCCCTTTACGCCATAACATTAGTCAGATATCTATTTTAGATTTCTAATGTTATTTCCGAAGCCTGTCTGTCAGTTGCTATTTACTATGCTCCCCACGAGGGCATTTTTTTAATGTGAGAAAAATCCAGTCCTCAAAAACTGACACTCTGGATCGGGATGAAAACAAGAAAATATCTCCGCCTAGGATGTCTCCTACACCGTTCGAGGACAGGACAGAACAGAGTAAGTGTACGATCAGAAAAGATCCTACACTTTGCCGCTAGTTAACATGTCAAGAAACCAATGTCTCAAATAGCGCTTTCATAGCTAAATGTGTTTTAATATTTGTATTCGATAATTCCCCGTATCTCTAAAATAGCTTCTGTTCGCTGTCAAGGAGTCACACTCCGTACGTTCTAGTCTGAAATATATTTGTAGTCTGTTCGTCACGATTGTTTGAAATATGACCTTTATATGCGTCCGAGCATATCCATGAAATGGTCTGTCCATCCGTTATTTAGTCTGTCACACTTAATTTTGAAATTATATGTGTCAACAAAAAACGCCAGACTGGAGGACGCATCATAATATATGAATTTCACTCCTACTTTCTCTCTGTCTATATAATTACTTATTCCCAACCGTCTTCTTCTCCCATGTACCATTGTTAGCCCGATTTCTTTGCTGAGGGACACACATTATATAAGACAAAAAAGTAAACACTCAATGGTTCTTCCTGTACAGTGTATCTCCCTCAATTTCCCGTAGGTCACAATCAAACAAAATACATGTTTTTTATTGAATGCAAATCACATCGCGTCACCGCTACCCCCGTGACTAAGGACACTAGAATTAAAGTTTATCAGCAGCACGAAGAACATTAAAATATTCTGACGTCACTTTCTCTTCTGCGAGCGGTGGAGGACGTTACAGGCTACATATATCTGGAGCCTTATCCTCTTAATTTATATCGATCTTAAGTCATTGTTTTACACGTGCTGTCCGCTCAACAGCTTCGGAACGAACTGTCTTTCCTCTCTCTATAAGCAATTTAATGTCAAGTCTGCTTTCAGTGACATGATAGCATCCTTTCAGACATCACGTTTTCCTTTTTGGTGGGAAGGTAATGTAGTAGCTGTCCTTTTTTCTATGTGGCCACTATCTGAGGTTTAACCTTCTTCTTTGGGTGTAGTGTAGTGTATGATCGTTCGTCATTCTGCAATCCTCCTAGGAATAAACGTCTTCTTTCGAGGGACAGTGTAGTATATGTTCGTACGCCATATATAAATTCAAAAATATGCGACTGTGAAGGGGGAGAATGGTATTGCTCGTTTTATTTACTCGTTCATTGCTAGCATTTTTGGAACGGTCAGCTATACTATCAATGCATGTGCGTAAATATATATGTGTATTTATTTATGTTGGTGTTTTTGTTTCGCATCTGTTAACTGCATAACTATCTACACATTTTAATCCTAGACTTTGTCGTTATTGCAAGCCACCTGTATTCTGCGCTTGCGTTGAGAGTTCTCCACTCGGTATCCACCCTTATCTGGACAGCCGTTTTTCAGAATCGGTATCCACCCGGTGCCAATATGGTTTACTTCAAAGGTCGATGAAGGACAAACAACAAAGGAAGTTTTCAATGAAAGACACCGCAGGAAGATGGATAAACGAAGGCGAATTGTACCGGCTTCACCTTCTCTGCGCAAAAGGAAACAGAAAGTCTACAGCGCGTCCCCACCAGCCCTTATTCTTGAATAGAAATGAAAACGAAACGCTTTAAACACCCATTTCGCATGTTCTCATGATAACATGATCTCTATTTCATATTGCATATCTCTTATCTGCTTTTGCAACCGTAAAGAAACTGCATTTGGCACTTCGTAGTTAAGTTGCCATTCTTTAAAATATTCAACCAATAGTTTCTGCCAACTTTGGCATTTATAACCAAAATAAGTAGAAAAATGGTTAACCATAAAAAGTAGAAAAGAAGTTCTATTACTTTGTTCTATTATTCATTCATGCGTTTCTTCCTCGTTTGTATCTTGAATTTTTTAGCGTCTCTAATATATAAATTAAGTCTGACAGATAATAACAGTTGGACATAACTAGCATTTAAGCTGACATATCAAACTACATTTTTGAATATTTGAGATATGGATTAATAGTTTTTAATATTTGGATTATTAGAACGACTGTTCTTATCTTGGATGTTATTCTCACAACATTTCGGCCGATGTAACCTTCTCACCTTTTTCAGGTGCGTCTTGATGAACTCGGGAATGTGTAGCGAATTTCAAGCTGAATCATTTATTTTATCAACGAGGGTAGCTTGCTCCGTTTCGTCAGACATGGTCCGGTAGGAGTCTTAAGTAATCCGTAATTGTATTCTTAGTATCGTCCTACGCAAAAATGAAGGGATAAAATTGCTAAATACAAATCAGTTCTAAGTGACAGTCTTCTAGAGGTTGAAAGTTCGCTTCGCAGTATGGGCGTTACTTATAATCAAATTACAAATTACTTTAGACTAAATAAAGGGTGTCGACAACACGCACGTGAAAAAGGTCGACGGTTACATCGGACGAAACTTGATGAAAATTACATCCAATTGAGACGAGTAGTCCGAATAATCCAAATAACTTTAATTCTTACTCCGCAATTTCAGTTTTTTTTCATTATCATCGACAAGGCGGATGTTATGTTTTCCGCCGTGTGTGTTTGTTTGTGTTCAATCTAGCGTACGTATCGCTTGATCAATCGTCACAAAAAGTGGTCAGAAAATGGTTCATGGTTTAATTTTGAACTGATTTAATTTTGGGATATTTAGGTCAGGGTAACGGAAACGGTTAACATCAGTTTTGCCGAAAACAATCTGATTACATTACCCAGCATGTAATATGTAATCTTGATCAGATGATTAGCGTTTGAGTTATCAATGTTTCCATGACAAAACTTCAGGAATTCTTAATACATATAAGAAAGTAAAGCTCAGATAAGACTTTGGCCCACCTTTATGTGGCCAGACGGGAGTATACTGCTCATGATTGACTTATGCTCTTGTTCTTGTATTGGCTAATGGCAAGATAATAATTTACATCGCTAAAAAGAAATATAAACAAAAACGCAATATATATAACTACCGTTTTCATGTGTATGTGATTAATACATAAATAGATAGATGTATATGTATTTCTGGCGATTAAAACTTCATATCATGTTAAAAATAAAAACTATCCACTGATGTATTAACTTTGTTTACATCTGTATCAAGGCAATCTCTTGTATATGTACACACACACACACACACACATACACATATATATATATATATTTAACATCACCTAGTAAATATATATGTATATATAAGAATAGATGTATGCTTACGTGGGTGTGTGCGTGTTTATGTGTGTATGTCTGGGTGTATCTGACTCTGTAAATGTGTACATGCGTATCTTTAAGCACTAATGAGTTTGAGCGAGGCTGAAATCTAAGATGGAGGTTGGCGAACGGGTGAATAAAATCAAAGATGGCGGAAATTATTGTCTGTTTCCGATGTGCTTCGTTGGCATGTCGCCTTCCATTTGTGCTCGCCTTTGCAAAACGTTCGAAGCTGGCCAATCTATTCGCATTTTCAATTCATGCCATTCATTGAGGAAAATGGCCGGCAGATCTTGATCTGTCATATGCCACAATGCGTCCGCCTTTCATCGAACAAGAGGCCACGGCAAATCAATAACGCTGCAAATCGATTTTCGTGGAATTAGAGTAAGAGATATTAGGAAAACTAACAATATTTGCTGTTTTAGCATACCACCATAAACAACAAACATGTTTTTATCAGAATATTCGAAACAAAAAGCTTTCATTATTTAGATTATTTTTTATATTCGGACCAATTTTCCTACAACGTTGAAACATATATATAAACGACCCGTGACCCGTGTGTCAATGTGTGTACAGTGTACATTTGTTTATAGATTTCCTGTCCTGAAACGATTTAATTATATAAACATTTCAAAAGTATTTTTATTTATAGGTAGTTTAGGGAACATGTGTTAGATTTAAAGTTATTATGTAAAATTAATTTTCGGAACATAACTGTTTTGCACCACTTTTATATATCCTTACAAAAATAAAATAAACTTGTAATACTACGAACTCTTATATCCTTATTTAAATTATCATCACAATGCATTGCCTGATTTTTTATCATAGAACATGTCTAAGATATAACGCTTAAGCAATTGGCCATAATACGAAATTGAAATTCAGGGTATCTTGCTTAATTGATACCTAATGACTGTGGATCAAATTAATGCAAATCTGAAATATTTCAATTTTTATATGAAAGGTTTCGCCCATTTTATGCTTAAGAATTCCACCCCCATTTATGATAAAAACTAAATTAAATAAAACCCGCATTACCCGTCCTTAAACATAGCACATGTGTTCCTAAATTCATAATGTTCGGTTAATTAGTTTGAGTAAATTCTGCGAATAGAAATATGTAAACATAAGCAACTAACTGTATATATAGAGATTTACGAAAGATTATTACATGAAATATTTTAAACATTTCTCATCGTTAACAAAAACTGTAACAGAATCAAACAAAACACCAACTTTAATATCAAACAGTGAGTATTGATTTACTCTTCTCCAGGAGTTAGGCACAAGGCCAGTTTTTATCTCACTCCCACAGGTAAGATGTAACCCAAGGTCGGGTCGGGAAAGTGGGGTTGAAAAATTGCCTGGGCAGCTCCGTCGACATTCCCCGTAGAGGCGCCTCAAGCAGTAAGCAATAAACTTACTCCTCCCCAAAGAGAGGAGGCAAAGCCTGGGAAGGTGGACCTCCGAGAACTGCACAGGACAGACCCATAGACCGGCGTAAATCAAGACCCGAAAGCCAAGACAACACCAGTATGGGGTGCAGTATCCATCGGTGCAGTGAGTATTGATTTACTCCTCTCCAGGAATTAGGCACAAGGCCAGTTTTTATCTTACTTCCACAAGTAAGATGTGACCCAAGGTCGGGTCGGGAAAGTGGGGTTTAAAAATTGCCTGGGCAGCCCCGTCGGCATTCCCCGGTAGGGGCGCCTCAGGCAGTAAGCAATAAACTTAGTCCTCCCCAAAGAGGGGAGGCAAAGCCTGGGAGGGTGGACCTCCAAGAACTGCACAGGACATACCCATAGAAAGGCGTAAATCAAGCCCCGAAGGCCAAGACAATACCAGTCTATGGGCCAGTATCCATCGGAACAGATACTACACTTTGATCTTAGCTAAAAGGCCAATTTATTTAGGCAGGTTTTATTTACTCCTCCCCAGGAGTTAGGCACAAGGTTAGTTTTATCTTACTCCCACAAGTAAGATGTGACCCAAGATCGGGTCAAGAAAGTGGGGTTTGAAAAGCCAGCGCTCGAGAGGTGAGCACTCTGGCCATTTAAAAATTGCCTGGGCAGCCCCGTCGGCATTCCCCGGTAGGGGCGCCTCAGACAGTAAGCAAGAAACTTACTCCTCCCCAAAGAGAGGAGGGCAAAGCCTGGGAGGGTGGACCTCCTAGAACTGCACAGGACAGGCGTGCAGTATCCATCGGAACAGATACTACACTTTGATCTTAGCCAAAAGGCCAAGAAGAAGAGGCAGGTGAATTCCTTCGGACAACCTTCATCTTTATCTACAGATGAAGATTTTACAAACCTTGGGAACTCATCAGACCTTAGGCATAACGCCCGTTATGTAGGGGTCGGGGGTCGGGGATAAGTGAGACAAGCTGTTCAATGTTTTTTATTTAAAAATTTTTTTTACAAACAGAAAAGAACACTTGCTGACTCTAAACTAGACTCTTGCACCAAAATACCGTATTCACTCTGTGGGTGGATCCCTACTTAAAATATCCCCAAAAAACATCGATGTAAAAAAGGAATTATCGTGGGAGTGGGGAAAAATATTAAAAACACCCAAAAAGAAAGAAAAATAAAGAACAAAATAAAATGATAAAAAAGTTAGTATTGCCCGGCTTTCCCTCATGACTAAGTGTTAGACCGCCCACTGTTTTCCGGCACGAGACTGAAAACAAGCGGGTCGGTCACTAAGTGGGAGTGGAAACTTAAGAGAGGAGTGCTCAAAAAATAAATTCATCGGGAATGGGATCAAGGGTGGATTGCGTCTTCCAAGATAGTAATGCCAAGAGTTTCAAAAGACCGGGGACAAAATAAAACAGTGGAAGTGGGAATCTTTGGAAGCTCTCTAGTGCCGGCAAAAATAAAATAAGGACAGGATATCTCTCATTCCTACTAGTTTAAGAGTTTACCAGTTTTTTTTAAATAAATCAAAAAACTCTACAGGGGTGGGTTCCGTAAAACCCAGTACCGCGTGTGCCATAACTATGGAGGGAACACGAACTCAAACTTGGCGCCTCGTCGGATGCACAAACTAGTGGCATGAACCCATCTCCTATTGAAATCCATGCGATGTAATCGTTTCCAATCGCATCTGATCTTCACTTTAATAGGTGTTTAAAGTAAACTACCAAATCCCGATCCGAAACAGATCCAACCCCATGAACCTCATCAAGACGTGTAACCCACGTCACTAGTCTTGCTACGACTAGGATGGCTAGAAACACCATTCGTTTCTCCCCAGACCACGGCGGTGCTGCGTTGGTGATGACATATGCTACATCCAGGACCATCGGCTGCTCGGCGTCGATGCGGGCCGTCACCTCCCTGACGTATTCCCAGAGATGTCGAAGTTTGCTGCAAGTGAAAAAGGCGTGCTCGGCCGTTTCTTCTTCGCCGTCTTCACAGCGCGGGCATAAGGGGACGACCCTTAAACCATCTCTGCGTAATCTGCCATAGAGGGGCAGTGCGTTCCGAACAAGTCGCCAGGTCAGAGAATACTCACAATTGTTGAGATAACTCTGGCCCAGCGCCCAATTCCACTGGGAGCGGGCCTCCTCCCTCGACAATCCAAGCCGCTCCTCAAGTGGGTCCGAAGCGGTACCCTCCACTAGATCCCGATATAGTCTCTTCCTAGACCGGGTAAGGTTACTGGACCCCGACAACTCTCTAAGCGCGGCCCGGCATTCGGTGAAGAACAAGGGACCCCCTCTCGGCCTACGTCGACCTTCGACCGCGAGGTCGGGTATGAGGTTGGGAAAGGCGCTCCCAACCGCAGGGACCCACGGAGTGTCTTCCATCAAAGTCCGACTCAGGAAAGCCAGTCTCTCGGCATGTTGATGACTTGCCAAGTCAGGCATCCCCAAGCCTTCCACACTCGGAACTTGAGTACAGACCTGTCTGCGGACGTACGCTTTCCGGCCCTTCCAAAGAAGCGACAAGAGTAAGCGCGTGAAAGCGTGAAGGCGGGCCGCAGGCAGCGGTAGTACAGACAGCCGGTAAAGGATGAGAGGAAAGACGTAAGTGGCGCACGCCTCCGCTCTGCCCTTTAAGGAAAGCTTCCTGCGAATCCAAGCCCGGACCGACGATTCGACCTTTGTCTGTACTTCCGACCAGTTCTTTTCCAGCTGGAGGCCTGGCCCGAACCACACGCCGAGGATTCGAACCGGGCCATCCGACCAGCTGAAGTCACCTGGAAGAGCGGTCTCTCTGCTCCAGGCACCCAACCGCAGGCCGTTCGACTTGCTGCGGTTGACTATGGCCCCTGTCACTTCTTCGTACCGAGCGAGCGCCTTAATTACCGTTCGAATGTCAGTACGGCTCGACACGAAAACGGTGACATCATCGGCAAACGCGGAAACCCTGACTCGCGCATTGCGAGGAGGGATAGCGATCCCGCGCGGTACTGGTGTTGTCGCCTGATCCCTTAATTTGCGAAGGAAGGGTTCCAACGCCAGGATGTAGAGCAGGGGCGACAGCGGACAACCCTGACGTACCGACCGAGAAACAACGAACGATTCCGACCTCTTTCCATTGACTTGCACCACTGCCGTCGGCGAGTCATACAGAATAGAGATCCACCTGCGGAAGTCCGGACCAAAACCGGCAGCCGCTAAAACCGCTTTCAGGAAACCATGGTCGACCCTATCGAAAGCCTTGGACTGATCTAAATTGATCAGCGCGGCTTCAGCGTCGTCTCTATGATCATGCGAATCAAATGCAAGTTGTTCTGAATCGACTTCCCCTTCACAGCAAAGTTCTGCTCAGGCTTGATCAAATCACCGATAACAACCTGCAGGCGGTTCGCAAAAACGCGGGTCAAAATCTTTAACTCTGTGTTCAGCAGAGTTATGGGCCTGTAGTCGTCTAAATTTCCCCCACAAGGTTGGTCCCCCTTCTTCAGTAATGTGACCCCTCCTTTGGTTACCTGTCCAGGGATTGACTTCTGAACAAACCAGTGGTTAAACACATCCTTCAGAATTGGGACAAACATGGGCGACAGCCTCAAATACATTTCGTACCGCAGACCATCGAGTCCTGGAGATTTGTTCAAGCCGACCTGCTTCAACGCAGTAACGATCTCGCCCTCCGTAATCCTGCCATCACAGCCAGCTGCTCGAGCCGCCTCGAGGCGGGGCGAGTCAGCCAAATAGCTGTCAAACTTCTGGCCGCGGAGTCTGGTAAGTTGGATGAAGCGTTCCTCCAAATGCTCACGGAACCTCTCACAGATCTCACGAGACGATACCAGGGTATGTCCTTCCAGGTTTTTCACCTTCCGAATGTACCCATTCGAACCACGACGTAAAGCAGCCTTACGCTCAACAAAAGGCCAATCGGAACAGTGAGTAGCGACATTACTTTTTTGAGTAAACATATCGTGTACGTATAGTGATGGGCAAGGTTTACGCCTCCGAATTCGTAATAAGCTGGGTTGAGTTATCTAAACAAAACGATATTGAAAGCTCATTTATAATTATGAACTTTTAAACGTCACGTGTGAGACTTAGTGCACATGTAGTTCGTTGGAATTGTTATGTGACGTGGTGTTTCCGAATCAGAAATATTTCTTAGTAGGAAAACAAGTAAATGAATGGAACTGAATTGAGAAGAATGTAGGGTTTGAGGGTCTTTAACCATCTTATATTTCGCTTAGAGATACGATCCACCATTTTAATTAAGTTATAATAACATTTTATTTAATATAGAAAGGAATTTCCGAGGAATTATGTTTAAGGATATTAATAAAAAGTAACGATAGTTGCTGTTTTTTCATGACATAATCAACAACGAACATAGTTTTGTCTACGTTTAGGTGATGAGAATCTATCATTTATATTGCTTATTCTGTGCGATTGATCTCATCTAAATTTATGACAATCGCATTAATAATAGAGGACCCGTGACCAATTTTGTACACTTTACATTAGTATACGGAGTTTTAACGCATGTTTCATAAACTACAAGTAAGTGCATGAAATCTATTCATTAAGAAGAAATTGGAATTCAGGGAATCTTGCTTAGTTTATGTATAATAACTATGGATCAAATTCAATACAAATCTAAAATATTTGAATTTTCAAATGAAAAGTTGTACCCATTAAAACCCTTTAAAATACCTGAAAGAATTTAAATATTAATATTTATTAATTGATGTCTAATACTTATTGTTAAAATTTCACAGAACTCAAAAGTAATTGAATTTTCGCGAAGGGCTTCTACCCTTTTTGCTTCTTTTACATAATAACTAAATTAAACCAAATATCGCTGTGATTAAAAAGCAGTACGCCTGAAAACTGAGTTCCAAAATTAATGAGAATTGGTTATGCGTCCTTAATTAATACTACCTCCTCCGGGTCAGAATTAGCATTGGGGAAGTGGTAATTTTGACAAACTATACATTCCTCAAAATTCCTAAATCCGAGACTCCACATAGGATAATGTTTTTTGTTTTATACCGAAGACGATGAAGTAAAGAATAGTTTGTTAATAGGTTTGATAAAATAGGATAGAATAGAATAGAAAGGCTGAATAATTGTTCTAGATAAGAGTGGAGTAGGGAAAAACACATTACCAAAAGTTACGTTTTGAGCACGGGAAAATTGCATTTAACCCTTAGATAAGACTCTGATGGGTTCTACCCCACTGGTTCACAGTAGATCTGGGCGTAATGGTAACCGAAGCGCTGGGGCAACCCCACAGATTCTCAAAGTTTCGAAATTAGGGCATCTCTACCAGATTAACTATATGGTAATATTCAGAATCATATGAATGAAAATGAAACAAATTATAAATGGGATTCAGGACCGTTAAATGGTTGGCTATTTCTCCAGGAAGTCTTTAGTTTAGTTGAGCAAGCAATAATTCAAGTCTCACGACATTCACTAAACGGGGAGAGGTTAAGTACTCGTCCACATGAGGTGAAATGTTACATACAGATTCATTCCACGGACAATGACGACAATGGTTTTCTGCTATTTTTACTGAGTGAAATAGCTTTAGATGCATTAACCTGGAAAGTCATTTGTATAAGCAGTCTCACTACTGAAAGTACTTTTAATAGAACAAAGCTAACATAAAGTCTTTCAAAACTCCCACAGTATTTATGAGAATCTTCCTTTAGCGATCTTTATTTCGATGTAAATCAAGAATTCGCTACAAATAAACAAATATATTAAATTGTGTCTGGATGCTTATAAGCGGTAATCAGAGAAAGGAAATCAATAGAAAACTCTGACAGTAATCTCTAAAAGTAAATGATCATTCCACCTAAATTGTAAGTTCCTAATAAGAGTAATAACCGGAAAATATTTAACGGACTCGCTAACAGCCACTTGCCTCTAATATTAATATCGATGGGAAACTAATAATATACGGCTTACGCATTATTTCAAGGCTAAACATGATACTGTTTACTAATCCACTGTTTTATATACGAAACTATTCCTCCATTTTGTCTGAAATTTGATTCACTGTTTAAAACTCCGAGATATATATATATATATATATATATATATATATATATATATATATATATATAATATAGATTAAAGAGGGATAAACATGTACGAATGACAAATTTATTTCAAATTCGATTGTTCAATGCTAGGTATACTCGGTAATGAAATTATGTTTATTATTCTTTCCTTAAGCCAAGGCTTTTCAAAGATCAATATCTTATCATCAGAGGAATTAAATAGATAGATAAGTTAGACCTGGATAAGCCGAAATTCAATGATTGGATAGAGAGGTTCTAGTTGAATAGTTATTATTGTGTTTGAAAGAGTAGATATGGTTTGTGATTCGAGTACACGCTTATATTTGGGCAGGTGCCTTCCACATCAAGACCCGAATCTCAAAACATATTTACTCTTTCAAACACAATAATAACAATGCCACTAGCACTTCTCTATCACATCTAATAAAAAGCTTAGACAGTAAAAGCACTCCCTACTCCATACGTTGGGCTATATTACAAAGGTCTAATTCCTACACTCGGGTACTTTAATTATTCCATAAAAAGTGTTATGCGGCTGAAGAAATGATATCACCAAGAACGTAATGTAGCTGTTTGAATTTGTGAAACAAGAATGGGATACCGAAAATCTGTACAGTAAGTGTTGAAATACTTCAAAGCAGGAGGTTTGGTTACTGCCTTTTTAAATAAAAGGGATTAAGTAGGCTTGTTTGTGTGATTCTCATAATGTAGAGTCAACATGGATCAAATGACTAATAAATCGTGTATCATGCTTTAATGACATTTGTGACAATCTGAACTAAAGACTCTCTTTGGTTAACGAGGCTATGGTTTTATTAGAATCAACCGTCTCTCCGAAAATACTAGACAAGGTTCAAACGAGTAAGACTCCTTCTCATCTGTTAAGAATTTGCTATTGATTTACATTTTTCCAATTTCAACTTGGTGCAGAAAGATAAAAATATGTAAAGAAATGTGAGGGGTAAGGTTAAAGGACACAGAATGGAATAGAATAGATTATACAAGCTAGTATCTGTTTCACATTCGCTTTTCTCGTGTTTCTATTTACTTAGTCCGGCACCTGCTGTGCTATATATCTGAATCATAGCAAGAAGATAATACTGCCGAGAGTTAATCACCGCTTTTGAAATGTCAGACATACGTATGGGTATGCTATTAGATAACCCTATCGATGTTTTGTTTATGATGTCAATTTACAGATTGCGTTTCATTGATAACCGATGGTTTCAAAAAAGACGCGATGTCCTAACTAAAGAACGGTTGCCTTGCACTATTATTTTATGCACACGGTTTATGTTCTTCAATTATTCCGTGCATTGTTTGCTGTTCTTTTTGTGTGGGCGAGAGCATGTTTACGCTCTGTGCTATGATTTAAAATCGAACGCACCTTTCAGCGAGCAGACACACGACGCCGAACCGATAGAAGAAATGTTCTAGGACGCTGCATAGTTTCAGCTATGTCACGAAAAGGGTCGCGGGGGTCGTGCCTTGGGTGTTACATTTGATAAATGCTAGATAAAGGTAACAAGGCTTTTGTTAGCAAAAACACCGATCGACACGTTCGCCGATATAGGGAGAAACGTAACAGTTAACCGCTTTCCATCCTTAAGCGAGAATTTTGGCAAATCGAGACGTGATATTTTCTGCATTTCGTCCAAATACAATATCCGATCTTTTCAGTCGGAATTTTCAGCGGGAAAATCCTAACAAGATTTTCATATTTTTTTCCAGAAAAGTTAAACTTTCTTTTGAAATATGCCTCAATAATCTTTTAACTAGCTTAGTAGGATTGAACTCGTCAACGTGTGTTTCCCTAAATCCGTTCCCCATATGTTTTGACCACGAAAAATACATGCTAAAATATTCCTCAGTGTTGGAATTAGGTTATCTTTGAACAGTTGCATTTTAATTTTTCAAATTAGTCGTATTTTTCAATTTCCACATCATGTGACTCATCTCTCACTTTGTTTTTGTTCTATCACTTTCACCCTCTCTCCCTGTATGTAGTTAGACACCCTACTCTTATTCTATACGCTTTCTCTTCCACCACTCTCTCTTCCTCCCGCTATACGGACTCTCACTTTTTCTCTCCTTCTCTTTTATTAACAGTAGATGGTTAGAAAGAAAGAAAAAATGATTGATGCCCGTCTCACCCCTTTGATTAATGATGGAATGTTTTACATTCATGTATATATTAAGAGTAAATATTGAGTACTATTTGTGGCAATAAACAACGAATAGTTAAATAAAACGTATCCTTAAGTTTTGTTCGGCTTCGCGTTTTTATTACAAATAGTCAAAATACACAAGGTAAATACCACTATAAGCACTAATATAATTGAACCCAGAGTACGAGAGAGGAGTCAGATATATAGTTAGCAGAAAAAGGCTTGTTTGGGATTTTTCTTTTTATTTTAAGATCTACATACTGTTGCAAACTCACATTTTCTTTTTCAAACTGTTTTCCTAAAGTTATTTATATATTTACAGAAAAGGCAGTTTCTACGAACAATTGCAATAAAACTAAATAAAGAAATATGCATGTATGTACATGTGTTTTAATTTACCTGTAAAATTTTTTGTAGATAAGGAAACGTTGATGTGTTTTACTTATGTCTGTATATAATTCTTTGTTTTCGTGTTCAATTAAGATTGATAAAGATGGAGACACCCAAAGAGATGTAACAACAAAGAGTTACAGAATTGTCATGAAACCAAATGGTTATATCGTGTTGGAATTCGTGCCAAGATGACTAATGCTTTAAATGTCTGGTCTTGATGAAACTCTTAGCCTGAGAAAATTGGCCAAATCATTGGCACCAAGTCAGTCGTAAAATGAAAATCTGGCAGGAATAATCTGTAAAAATGACATTAACCACCGGATATCAATTATAGAGTCAAATAAAATGTGCATCATTTTAGTTTACACCGTATACAACGTCAATAGGCAATAGTAGTGTATTTTACTTTACGTTTTTTCCAAAATAACTTCTGTTATGTATATATTTAAAAGTGATTCATTTGTGACCCCCTCCCATTTTTCCCCTATACTTGTCACTGGTTTTCATTTCACTATTTTTAGTTTTAATCGTAGTGCATGAATTATTCCAAGTAGTTACTCTGATGAGTGCGGACAAAAGCCGGCTTAGTAGAGTTATGTATTGATATTTTTCCTCTCGTTTTTACACTTTTCAATTTCATTCCAACTATAAAAAATGTCATTAACGTCTATATCCATTGCCTTATATATATATATATATATATATATATATAGTAAGCAATGAAAATATATATGGCAATCAAGCTACACAGAGGCTCCCGTGTTTCATCCCCAGATTTTAGCCTGACGATTCCCCCCGGGGATGAAACACGGGAGCCTCTGTGTAGCTTGAATGCCATATATATTTTCATTGCTTACTACCTAGCTCTACTTACGTATCGAGCACTGTTGAAGTAAATACTGAAAACTGATACATAAAAAATTATATCTCCTTATAATATTTTATGTGGATACATGAAGTACTAATATATATATATATATATATATATATATATATATATATATATATATATATACACTATACAAATGTTACATGCACATTTACAACTGCTGTTTCAGAAGATAATCTTTAATATATCAAACGAATCAGAATGCATTCTTTGGAAATATATATGTCAGTTCCAGATGCTTTTGAACTCCATTGTTGATATTTGCATCCAAATCTGGAATCCAACATGAGATTGCTTCACTGCACATCGTGTTTTAGAATATACAAGTCACTAACTGCCATGAAAAGCCACTTTGGAAATCAGCAAAATAGCAATAATGTTCACCGCCAATTATTTTGTCATTTCTCCATAAGGCGAGGGTTACTCAGTTGCCATTTAGATTCCGACATGTACGCATGTGTGTGTCGTCTCCGAAAATCAAATGTAAATAAACGAGTTTGAAATTCGAACAAGGAATAGAGTTGTTGTGTATCAATATCTGTTTGTAGGTGTATTAAAACAAGAAATCTTACTAAAAATCTATATTAGATTTAGATCAAACGTATAAGAATATTACGTAATGAACAAGAAATTCAGAGTGACACGCAGCAATGACGATAAGATATTTGTTTGGTTAATCATATGAACATATTCAAATGTAATTTTCAAAGTTTGACCCTTCCTCTCCTCCGGGGCAGCTGTTGAGGGAAAGCTTAATGCTAGTGTAACTCTCCAGTATACCATATATAATACGATTGTATTTGTAAAAAACAAATATATCCGTACAAAGACAATCAAAGTAATAATAATAGTATTTTTAATTGTTTCGATTACGAATGTTAGAAACAACGAAAAAAATAGAAAGAGAGAAGCAGATCAACTGTAGACACTACTGCAGTCATCGCTGCCATTACTATAGAGATACGTCGCAATTTTATGAGTTGACTAAACACCACGTTTTAACAAGAGGTTAGCGTTTTAGATGATTTGTCGCTGTCCATATAGTCTGTTGAAGAAAAAGAATTGATAACTGTAGGGCGACAGTTGATTTCCGAGGTTCATCGAAAGATAATTTTTGTTCATTTTACGCTGTTAGATTATGGAATTAGTCTTCTAATTTATTAAAAAATCGGTTATTTATTTTTTCAGAAAATTTGCCATGAGGTTAAATAACTGAACGGAGCAATTTTTATCGAAAAAGTTTTTTCCCCAAATATATTATAACAATAGAGATGAAAACTTACAAGTTTCAAAGCGTTTCATGTGTTTTGTGTGTCGAGCGGTCACTTTAGAACGAGCAAAATATTGGGCTCATGATTGTGGATTTTTTTACAGCTGAGAGAAAGCGTAGATGTTGATGATTTTGCCAGGGTTGTTATCGTGTTGTCCGAGTAGAAGTTAATTCCGAAGTTTTGACCGCCAATGAGACTTTATTACGGTTACAAACTATTTATATACAATTGTGTGTTCTCTCTATATAAGATGCGTCAGGGTGACAAGAAAAGAAATTGCAAATATCTAAAATGACCGTTATCAATTTAAAAAAATAAAAGGATTAATATTTGTTTATGTGACAAATAATATTTAACCCCGGGACAATTCGGTTTTATGTGCATACTTGTGAAATTTTAACAAAAGGTATTATACATCCATTAATAAATATGCCCTACCTTTCAGTTTCTTCGTAGAATTTTAGAGGGTGTTTATGGGCATAGTATGAGCACAAATCCCATTTGAAAATTAAAATTAGACACCAATTAAGAAAAAATGCATGAATTTTTATTTGTTCTTAAGAACTCTTAAGCTTGAGCTTTTGATTTGAAACATTTTCTAGATGGATTTTGATCAAAATAAGAGAAAGGATTCTATACGTAAGTTTTAGTATAATTATATGTTGATGTTATCTTCGAAAGGAGACATAAAATTTGTGCAAAACTGTTCTGTTCAAGAACAAAATCTAACTCGTCATTACAGATACCCTTTTAATATATATATATATATATATATATATATATATATTATATTATATTATATTATATTATATTATAAAACCGTGTGTCTTATTTATTCCTTCATCGTTGACGAAATCTCAATATAATAAAGATGTCATAACTATGCATTTTACTGAGTGTCATTCCATGATCAATGACTTCGTCTATTCTGACTATTCTACGTAAGATTTCATGGGGAAATTCAATTTTTTCAAATATATCTTCATCGGCTAATGAGAAACGTGTCTCCTTCCAAACTTTCCGCGGCGGCTCTGTGACAATCATTACGCTGCATATTTCACAGGTCTTAACTTTCTTGCTAATCACTTTCTCTGGATGAAGCGTGAGGTAATAATTCGTGTAAAGCGAAGATAATTAGTGTGGAAACTGTGAATATTCAGTGAGATGTCAATACTGAAAGCAAAATGGCTCAATTATATCGGTGATAAATAGGCGTGGATGCCACTTCAAACTATGGAGTTTCACTATATCCCATTCATATGATTAATACAACCATGGCATATGAACGTTACGTATATATGTGTGTATATGTATATATATATATATATATATATATATATGTATATATATATAAAGGTAAACAATGAGTAACTATATAATGTTATTAAAACATAATGAATATAATATTGTAGAAATATATACATTAAATATAGAAACGAACAAATAATTTACTTAATAATGTGCAACATAACACCTGATGCTTATTAGTGCATGTGTTCAATGCACTTAACTAATCTTTAAGAACTTAGCGACATCACTTGGCGCACAGATTATATTGTACTATGACAATGACAGCTCTTGTGTTCCTTGAGTTCAACTTTGTTCTGAAAATATACGATTAACGCATTGAAATAAACACATTACATGCCATGACTGTTTTTTAAATCAATAATGCAATATGTGTAATTTTAATAACTATTTTAAACCTATTTATAATAAATAAATATTTGATGGCATTCATTTATTATTTTATTGTTCTATTTTTCTTTATATATGCGCAAGTTTTGTCGATATTAACAGTAATTATTTAAAGTATATTAATAAAAAAAGGGTAAATACCAGAACCTATATTTAATATTATGTTTATAAAGTTTTAAGTGTTGTGATTTAAATGAAAACTGTTTAAAAAAAGAATAGTAGTCAGTGTCGCATGATAGCGTAGGGGTTAGAAGCGCCAACCGTCAGCTCGACAGTCGAGTTTCAATCCCGCACTTAAGCTGTGAAACAGCGAAACAGTCTGTATGTGGATGACTATATAAAGCTCCCTCCCGGGGTAGAGCTTAATTTGTAAGAATATCGTCAACTGCCATTAGCTTTATGGCATAGCTCATTAGGTAAAACTAATTCGAGCCACGGAAATTGCAATGTTTACATTGAGATATATCTTACATTCAGTCAATGATAGTGTAGGGGTTAGAAGCGCCGACCGTCAGCTCGACGGTCGAGTTTCAATCCCGGCTTGAGGCACTAACTGGTCTAGCCGCACTGATGAGCTGTGGAACAGCGAAACAGTCTGTATGTGGATGACTATATATATATATATAAATATATATATATATATATATATATACATATATATGAGAGAGATGAAGAATACGTGATTCTCCCTCTCTCTCTCATTGCACTTCATGTCTCGTTGCGATAACTCACATGACTTTTTTTTTAATTTTAAGGTTGCATTTTTCTTAATAAATTCCCGTAAAGACAATGTTGTCAAGGAAACCCTTTGTGGAATCCGTTTCATTCTGAATCCTACAAACTTTCGTTCCAAGAGTGAATTGATCTTCTTAAAAAGCCGGCACGACACTTTGATCTTGAAACATTCTTACAGACCGATTGCCGCCTTTCTGTCGCCGCTTAACCTTCAATAAATTTAGATTAAATATAAAAGTCTGTTCAAAATAAATAATTTCGAATCCTGTCATTGCTTCTAGTCGTTTTTCCCTGGACTCAAGCAATGTCGGAGAGGACCGCTCGGTAATTGCTTTCTACTTGCTTCACTATAGACACATCGTTACGGGATTTATCGATCGTCTCTCGAAACTACGAATGTTCAACTATAATATTGTACACTTTTGAATCGAACGCATACTTCTTTATAAAATAAACGAGCTACATTTAATTCTATCCTTCATTATATATGCTACAAGCCGCTCTTCGGGGTTACTATTTAATACCAAAGTAAGACCATCAGCTTCTTGGGCATGCTATGCCTGGCGTTACCCTTTTCTCTGTTGGTCTGAAGTATGATTCTGTGCAGTTTTAAGAGGTCAACCTTCCCAGCCTTTACATTCTTCAAATCTAATCTTCAGCCATAGGAGGGAAATAAGTAAATACATCACGAAAAAATAAGATTTAAATACTAAAACTTTTAAAATAATAAATCTATCTTTATAAGTGTGAGCGTATCAACGTTTCTTTCCTGAAAGTGTTTGGCTTGATACTCTAATAATGCATGCTAAAAGATAGTTTACTTCCAGTATTGAGGTATCGCTGAAAAGAAATCCTGTTCTAATTAGTCGAAGATTACAATTAATTGAAGCAATGAACCATTTCTTATTTAGATATCTATGTATTTCTCTCAACCCTATCACTATATGTTAATTCAACCACTACTCATAAAAAGATGTCAGCTTGACTTCAACTCCGTCATCTAATTTATTTCTGTATAATAAAACTAATAATAATAATATAGGAGTCAAGTGATGCAAGAAGAATGTCTTAATTAATATGTTACAGTTAATCAATTCTCAAATTAAATCAAAGTAGAATAGTGGTAGTTATTGTGACCCAACGAAGCACAGGTAAGTCGAATATATATATATATATATATATATATATATATATATATATATATATATATATATATCAGAAGTAAAACTAACATTGTACTTTAGGTTTCGAAGACGGATGAGCGAACCAATGGGGAAATACTAGATTTTCTTCCATTGAAATTTCTTAAGTCATATTTGATATGAGTAAGTGGGTCATCTCCTGGGAGAAATTCGCCGTATTTAACATTTTTGCTAGCAAATTTCTGATGGCTATCTTCTCTAAGAAAAAGACCGTTGAAATAATAATAATAATTAGAGGAAAAAAACAATACTAAGTCTCTTTGTTGGTCAAATTAAAACAGACCACCGAATGCACTCTGGGAGCTTTCTATGCCCTCTTAAAATCCTTTTTGTTTCTTTACGTTGATTATTTTTATCAAGTTACTAAAACAATTTTCTTAGAATAGTTTTTATAAATTTCTCTTAAAGTATATATAAAAGAAATTTGATAGGGTTTCGCTAATAAGAATATTTCAATAAAAGGTTGTAGAATTTTTTAAGTAAGAAATAGTTTTTTAAATGAAGATGTGTTTATTTGGGGGAAAGGGAGATTAATGAAAGTTGTTTTAATAATTTTTTTTCATGTTTTAAGGATTTTTTTAAAGCATTTTTCAAATTAAAAAAAATGTTTTTCGGTAAATATTTTAGACAGTTTTCCGGTGAAAATTGTTTTACAGATTTTAAAAAGTTTTAGGGTGTGTTTGCATTTAATACATGTAAGGGTACTGTGATGTAAATGTCTAGTGAATAGGTTTTATAGAGGTATTTGAAGATTTGTAAAGGTTTTAGGTTTTTGTTTTGAGAATTTTCATGAGACGTGCTTTGTAGAGAAGGATATTTGGAATATAGGTTTAATATATATATATATATATATATATATATATATATATATATAAGATAGAGGAGGCACACACAGGCACGACCTACATAAACTCTACAATGCGCACCATGTGAGTGATGCTAATAGAAATCTTGATGAATCAGAAATTTATTTGAGCATTGCCATTTTTTGTTTGTACACCTTTGTTCTATATTATTAGTTCATACATATACAATTGAATTAAATGCATACACAAATAGAATTAAAATATGGTAATAAATAGTTTTTGAGACATCAACCAAGA
>OY744520.1:92598866-92721366 GCA_963556195.1 Sepiola atlantica | reverse complement strand
TATGTTTGTTATACGGGACATTAATGCGAATTAATTTATCATTTCAGTCAGTAGAAGTCTGTGTATTAAGTTATTAATTATATATATGTATATATACACATATAGATAGACATATATATATACATATATATGTATATATACATATACATGTATATATATGTATTATTGTTTGTTTATTTATATATTTATTTTTCATCTTGTTTTTATATTTCCTTATTTAGTGTTTTTTTCTTTTTCTTTTTTTTATATATTTTATTTTTTAAATGTAATTATTTAATTCATGTCTATATTTATTTATTATTATTATCATCATTATTTTTTATTTCATTTTTTAAATTTTGTTTATTTGTATGTTATTTGTATACATTTTATGTGTTTAGATTAGTTAATTAATAATGTCAGGTCATGAGGTGACTTATTTTGGTGGGTTAGTGGAGTAGGTTGATTGATTATGGTTTTGTTTTTTGGCTGAATGTGTGTTGGGATGCGTGTTGATATGGGGAGGTGCCTATTTGATTGTTAGGGTGTTTGAGACTTAATATAAGAGGTAAGTGATGGGTGAAGTGGTGGGAGTGGAATATAATGAGTGTTAGATATAAGGGTTGGTCAGTGGGTTGGATGGTAGATATTATAGAATGAACGGTGAGTGGAGCTCGTGACGCTGATTGAGTGAGGGGTTTAATCTGGAGATAAGGATTGATTCTGTGATTCTAAGGTCCCCAATGTTTCTGGAAGACGCTAAGATGGAGACATGAATATCACGCTAGTATTCGGGCATATCTCTGTGTGCTTGTGGAAAGAGGATATACGGGCGTTCATGTGCTCTTTGACACGCAGGTGTAGTAATCTTGTTGTGTTACTGATGTAAAACGAATTTCATTTATTGCACTGTAGGTTATATACACAGTTGGTGCGATGGCACAAACCAGTGTTGGGGATAGGGCGATTGGTCAGGGAGCAGGGTTCGGGTGGGTGGTTATTACGTTTCTTAGATAGGTGTTGGCGTAAGAAAGTGCCAGTATGGGTTAGTTGTATATCAAGGTTTACTTTATGTATAGCCTTGCGGATGGAGGTGGTGATTTTATCGCTGAAGAAAAGGAGTTTTAAGAAACGGGTGTTAGAGAGGGTGCAGCGTCTGTGTTTTGGACTTATTAAGGTGGGCTATGGTGAGAGCGAGGTAGCCATTTGTTTGGAGGGTTTGGTGGAAGTTTTTAGTATGTGTTATTTTGTCAGCAGCAGAAGAGCATTTGTTTTGTATGCGGGTGATTTTATTATGGGCATAACCTAATTTGGCTTTTGTGGGCAGGGCAGACTTAGTGTATGAAGAGGTGTTTGCAGGCAGGTTTCCTATAGAAGTTGGTATGTATAGAGCCGTCTTCGGTGATATTAAGGTTGAAGTCAAGGAGAGTGAGTGAGCTGGAATCGTTCGAGTGTTCTATTGTGAATTTTATGTGGGGGTCGGTGTTTTTGAATATGTTGAGTATATATGTGTATATATATATATATATATATATATATATATATATATATGCTTTTCTCTTTCTCCCTCCAACTGCGGGCTAAATGTGGTATTTTTTTTGTTTATAATAGACTATTCCTATCTATAATTATGTGCTTTATTTATAATATTTGAGTGTAGAAAAACGGAGAGAGAGAGACAATATATAATTACAGAAGTGTTCGTAATAGATATGCCATAATATAAGTAGGACGAGTTTAACACGATTCAATGGGAGATGAAAAAAATGATATACATGCATTTAATAAGCGATGCCATTTGTGGCAAATTAGAATAATTTTAATGAAATATTTTTTAAACGTAACTCAATCTTCAAAACTGAAGAATGGTTAAACATAAATTTTGTTAGATAATTATCTATAGCAAAAAAGCTTAAAGAAAACAAACATTGATTAACTCATCTTTAGTGCAATAATCACCGGCAATAAATGATCTGTTTATTTTGTTAAATTATATGGTGGTTTAGTTATAAGATCTTTGTCCGGGGAGTCACTTAGTCTTGTATTCTCTTTAACTCGGCGTTAAACGTAATATAACTCGACCTTGAATAATCCTGGTCTCGGCGTTTTTTGTCTTTAAAAATGTATGTTTTATTATATTATATCAACAGCAAACACTGTGTCTTCATTATAGTAGGCTACGAACGAACCATACGTTCGATGCGTGTTCTTCTCTCTAACTCAAACAAATCAAATCTGTCGCACCAAAAATACCAATACTATCTCATCACTATTCCATATCATAATTAAATCGAGGTGACTCCTATTTAACCCATTAACATTTTTATAGCAAAAGCGGAAGCTGTCACACGTCATCTCACCGCATGTAGATGTGGAGCTTTGACCTTGCGTCCTCTTTTCTTTCCGAGGTATTTCACTTTATAGTATCACAGTTTATATTATTTTTCATTGGTTTCTTTTTGCTATATTATTTGTCAACGTCCTATAATTATATCTTCACAGTTGACCAAAGAAGTTCGAAATTATTCAGATATTTAATAGATATATTCTCTACTGCAGATACTTGACTCTAAAAAGTACGCGTAACATTAGTTACACGAAAAGTGGTATTGGCGTATGTAAACAGGCACTAACTTTCAAACTGCGAGACTAACACTTATACCATTACAAGTCTATATAGTCTATAGAATCGAAATACTTATCATTGTTTACTTGTACTAATTCATCGATTTTTATGATCCAATTTCTGTCCATATTATGACACTGCTCTATTCTTCTTTCGTTCCGCAATATTAACAGCTGCATCAAACAAATGCCATACGCTGACATAACGATCCGTGCAATTCTATTTCTGGTCAGATTCGTCCATGGAAATTGATTTAGAAAAATCAGTTTCTATGCTGTTCATGACCAAATGTTTACACTTCAAAATATATAGTTTAATGAGAGGAACTTGCCTAGGAAATGTATTTATTCACAAATCCTAATTGTCAAAATATTTTACACCCTTTGTCCTTCGTAAATCATACAATTCCATCTGGTTCAAACACATTATCACTAATAAAAAGTAATTTCCTATATACTGTCCTTTATTTCGTTTTCATCTAAAAAATGAAAGTTCTTAAATTCGTTTTTGTTGCTTTCCAATGTTAAATCATATCTTGACTTATCCTTATCGCAAACTGATGTTCCTTTAATATATCCAAATAGACAATTACGACATTAAATAATCGGTCTATGTTCTGCGTTTTGAGTGACTGCTAGATTATGTTCATAGAGTCAAAGTGTAGTATATGTTTTGTCTTTCATCAGCGAATATAAATCTTTCTAGACTGAGACGATTTTTATTATTGTCCCAATCAAAAGTACTCCTGTCAAGGGAGCTGGTATTTTTCCACATTAACAAGGGACCTGTGTCTCACTACCACCTTAATAAGGAGGCGAGTAAATAGGTACACATTAGGTATATATAAAGCGTGCTGTAAAATAAGTGTGGCTCTCTCTCGACTGGGCTCTAAATCTTCTCAGATCTGCCAGTATCGTAGATCTCTATAAAGCCATCCTTCGCCCGTATATGTAGTATTATTCTACTTCAGGGATGGTTCACCAACTATTAACACTTTCTTATTCGACAAGATGCAAAAAATGATGTCTAGCCTGATAGGTGCCGCACTGTCGGCCTAACTTCAGCCCCTGTAACTTCGTCGTAGTGTTGAATCCCTGCTCTTGATTTATAAGTAATTCAACGGAATGTTATCTGATTAACTAACTGCACGTGTACCCCCTCAACAAAAATACCCACAACAAACTAACAAAAGTTTTTTTTTAAATAATGAATATATATATATATATATATATATATATATAATATTTTCAAATTAACCCATATACAAATGTTTCATCCTAAACCTCCAATCATCAGTATGGGGAGAGACTATCCCTGCCTGTCCTACGGTTCGGACCCCAATACGAAAGTCATATTTGCCTCAGTAGTCGAAGCGCGTACCGATGTGTCCACCATGCATTGTCGGTAATTAACGTATAAATGCCAAATTCGGCGGGCATATTAGCAAGTCGTCAAGAGTACTCAATAGGTGGGATCTGGTATATTGTATTAAACTATAAATAACGGTTTGTTACTTACAGTGCTTAATTTAACGAGAGCTTTGAATAATTATTTATAGATAATATTTTGAACTCAACCCATACACACATGTTTCATACCAAACTTGCTATCATCAGTATGGGAGGAAAAATTCCTGCCGGTTCGAACCCTAATACGAAAATCATATTTGACTCAGTATCAGTTGTTGGAGCGCATACCGATGTGTCGAGCACGCGTTCTCGTAGAAATAGGAGAGTGAACACACACACACACACATATATATATATATATATATATATATATATATATATATATATATATATTTCGGATATCTTTAATATATCAGTTAAATAGCTGAGAATTTAGTTCTCTATTTTACTCAGTGTTAAAATTGACTAGCTTAAATTTGACCAAAATTGTTGAGAACTGTGTCTCTTATTGATGTGATTTGCATATTAACTTATGATGGGATGTCTATGTTGAGTCATTGGATTGCAAAACTTACATATATTTCTACTCTGGCTATTTCAAGAAAAACGTTTGTTGACTCCAGATGTTGGTGATATTCAACCTGGACACATTGTGCTCCCATTATCGAAGATCAGAGTTCATATTCCTATTAATAAAAGAATAAAATAAATTGAAAATAATTCGTGTGTGTACTGTCTGCTTGAGAGAGTGTGTCTGAGTTATATTGTATGTGTGTTTGTATTTACATGAGTTTGTCTGTTTCTGCTTTGTATTATTTTAGAAAGCAATGATATACAATCATTGTCTAATGCTGTACACGTGTGAATGTATGTTTACATGTTTATGTCGAAGTATGTGTGTATCTGGAGACCTTTAAATAATAACATGGTAGATAAATCGGCGTGTTGACAGAATTGTTTTCTTCCTGTTAACAAATAATGAGTAAGTCAACCGATTAAGGTAAACGAAATAGCCGCCATTAGTGTCACATTAGCGACTCTAAATGTATTGTTTTATGATGTCCATTAAACATGGGAGAGAGATTGCCTGTCTTCACATTGAGGTGACCAACGTGTGAAAATCTACTGGAAATGGACGGGTTCTGCTCAATGTAGAAAATATGCATGAATAGAACTGTTTAATGAAACCAAACATCCAATACGAAAAACAGAAAAAATGAATAGAAAATTAATGAGAGTTCGGTTTTTATAGGAATATGCACATTAATTATCCTTTTTGAAGCCACTCGCATATCCAAGACTGTGTATATTAGGAAGTTGTTCTCACTTTTTAAATAGAAAGGTTTGTTAGTATCAGTGTCATTCCGACAAATAAATCAGCTTTGTTTCCGCCCATACTGTGTAACTGGTCGTCTAATATCAGGTTATACTGTGATCCATTGTTTACTTGTTACCTTCCGTGGGCAACGTTAGATACAAGGTTGGTGTTTATCTGTGTATATCCATCTAGTCAAAAAGAGACACTCCGGATTGAACAAAAATAGAAATTGCTCTTGTCAAGAAGCACTCCCTCCTCCAAGCGAAGACAGAACAGATACTACACCCTGATATCAGCCCAGCAAGGGAACGTCGAATACCGACGCGCAAAACTATGCTATTCTAATTCCGGATTCAGTGTGTTCTTTAAGGGAAGAGCCAGACGGCCCACATTAATCTGACCTTGTGCAAAACCCAGACTTGTTTAGAAGTCAGTTAAATATGCCTTCTATGCCACGTTCACATAGCACGTGAAACTATTAATGGAAATCTTCATAAGCATTAACTCCACCCCCATGAAATCCCGGTAGAGTGTTCCCAGTGCGACGTACCAAAATACAAAGCAACAGCAGGAAAATATTGGTCCTGTTCTTGGAAATATAATCAGAACATCGGAGATCAATATTGCGAATCTTGTGAAAACTTGTCTTGTTTGTTTTCTATTAATTTATTGTTTGTTATTTTATTGAAATTGCGTTTTCATGTTAATAATCATATTGATAATGGTCGATTAATTAATGTTTTCCTATTAATTCGTTAGACATACACATAATATCATGAGCGGCAATGCCAAACAAAAAAGAGTGAAATTATTGTTTTTTAAAGGAATTGATATATAATTAAATAAATACCAAAAGTAATCCGTACAACATGTATGTAAGTGTTAGTTACAATATGCCAGTAACTTTCAAATGATCCAAAAGTTTAATGCAAGATAAAAAAAAAAGAAAATTAGTTCCGTTGGACGTGAAACATAATCATTTCAGTAGCAGTGGATTTATTTGTGCGTGTGCAATTGTTAAAATGTAAATGTCGCTCCTACATGGTTTAACGGTTAGATGTCTCACTTTTGAGAGAGTTGCATTCAAACCGGTCAGGATTAGAGTTGCCACAGTCACTGGTTGTGTGTGCTTACACTAACAAGAATTTTGCATGATTGACTTTCTTAACTGCCGTATTTGTTTTTAAAGGTTTTGACCGGATTCTGACTGTCGACAGGAATTATTTTAACGTTTTTTTCTTGAACATAGCAGGCGCGTATATTTTCCAAGCTTGGCAATGGCTGATATATTTATTTGAATTATTTTGTGTTATATTTAGACCTGAGCTGTGTTCTTAACACGATATTTGAACTTCCTTTTCTTTACTGCTTGTTTAAAACGCATTATTGTTTCAGTAATATTTTTGTTTTAGGTCCTTATAAACCAACGTTTTACAGGCATGTTAAACAAAATCTTCGAAAATATGTGTATTACTAATTTATTTGTAGCCAATGATTGTTTATCGAACTGTATTGCACTAAAGCCAAACTAGAAATGATGGATCCATTAGATAGTTACATTTAATGTTTTATTAATTGTCGCATTTGTTTTCTCAGTGAATTGGGTACTCACAGAAGACAGCGGTTGAACGTTTGCAACATTTTTCTAAGGGAAACGTTGCTTTGATGGGTATCAGAATTAAACGCAGCACACAGTCCTCATTCAGCGACGGTATCTACATCACCAATATGCAATATAATAATTAGTACACGTTTACCCAACCTCTTTGAATCATAAATAACATTCATAATTCTTTCTGCAATTCGGGCATATTTAACACAAATAGCTTTCAGTTTTCCTTTGACATCGATAAATTGTAGTTGTATCAATTATCATTGGATTGCAAAAAAAAAAATTAATTATTCCATGGGTGGTATTTCTTTCTATGGGTCATACTCTATGATTTTGGTACCAGATCGTAATGGGTAATGGAAACATAACATTTCCTGGTATTGCATTTTCACCATAAGATTAATTGGATTTAATATTCCTCTTTCGATCGTTGCCGTTTTGTGTTCATTAATCAAATTTTAGAGTAAAGTACGATTATTCAGTTGTATGTTGTAATTTCGCTAGTTTAATTTTATATTTAAATCCATCGGAATATTTATGCCATAATGTCAGATCGTAATTTTCATTAGACTAATATGCCATTTTTCCTAATGAACATTGCATCGGTGACGCAAAACAAGGCTGGTGTTAAACCTGTCATTGTTTGACTGGCACAGTAAATGGTTGCTCTCTTTCATTTCCTTACTATCAGGCTAGCATCAAATTGTAGTATATGTTCTCTCGTCAGTTGTAGTAGAACACATTATTGAATGGATCCATTTTTAATCTGGTCCCAGATAGTTCTACTGTCCGTAGAGCTGGATATTCCCCACACAAAAACCTACCATGTGTCTAACAAAAAAGATGCCGGCTCAATCCGCGCAGGGTGAACGTCGCACCAGAAAACAGAACAGATCAGGAAGGCTGTGGAAGTAAATAGGGAGTGTAAACATGGAAATCGGTTTTCAAACGTTCTGATATTACAGAGGAAAATTTATAAACTCGTATTAAGATGGCTTCCTAAGACCATCTGTCTCTAAAAAGGATGGACAGGAACTCGGTGAGAACATTACAGCGGGTTGTTCTCGGAGGAAAACACCCTTAAGCAAGTGTTTCGGCCTTTAACTTCTGACTCCTCAGCGTGCTCTCGACTCACATCGGACTTACGTCTCCCGGATTTATACTTGCTGTCCGTTTAAGTATTCCTTAAAGCGTTTGGTTTCTTCAATTGCACAACTACAATAATATGGTACTCACTTTATTCCACCTAGACCAGATATGGCACTCACCGCCGCTTTTTCGATGACTTCCAAGCTTCTAATGCTGATTCTCCGAAGGGTAGACAGCTGTTGCATGATTCGCTAAGCTAATTTACCTACAGATATTCTGGCGCCAATCTCGACTGTATCAACTTAGGTTTTGAATTAAACTTCTCTCCGATGTCCAGCTAAGTCAGCGTAGTTTTCTGTATTGAACACTTCTAGTTGCATAAGGAACAATTAGTTCCATCAAGGAGATCTTGAAATCCTTGGGGTAGGGAACTTTGTCGGGTCTCATGCTGGTTTTCCTGATGACCTCGCAGTAATCGTACTACATTCGATCATCTACTTGACCCGCTCTTGTAGCTAATATCAATTACTAGACGTTCGTCGTCTTTAACGGGCACCAAACCTTGCAACAGTTTCAGCTGTGAAAGGGATTAATATGATCCACAGAATAGTGGGTGCAAATCATCGGACTGCACATAAAACGGTCTATAGATCGCGTTACTTTTACAGTCACGATTATTGTGTGCAAGAAAATATAATTTCTAAAATGTCAATGTTATGTAACGTTTGTTTTTCAGAAGACCTAATTATTTGCATGTATTTAAGCTCTCAAAGTTTAATTTCCGATTGATTAAACGGCCAAACACTCTGCAATATGTATAAAAATGCATTAAAAACAATACCCTCTATTACGATAGATATTAGTTTTTACAAGAACTGTGTGAACCAAATGGGCACTCGATATAATATGATTATGGCTACATGATTGAATTAGAATAGTAAGGTCACGTTTTCTTACTTCCTGCTACAATAAACTGTATTCAGTGACGTTAATGGCGATACACATTATAATGTAACCAGTGTAGCATGGGGTAGTACTACTTAAAGTAGTGGTCGAAAGAAGGTAGATTTTGATTAGTTGTCGTTTCTTCTGGCAACTCTAGCTTTGTTGTACTACTTCTACTGCTGGTTCCTGCTTAATTGTATTGTTGATTTTTGGTAGTTTCTGGTTGTTAGTGCATACAAATCGCAAAACAGAACACACGTATCATTGTCTTTTTGTTTGTACAAAATAATTTTGTATTCGTTATTATTTGTGCGAGTGACACATAACACGATTCTGTTGTACATTCAATGAGGTAAATAGACTGATACGCAAATTTATGTATGCATGTTGACAAGTGTTGGGGTGCATGTGTTTTCTGTCGTCAGTGAAGTTATTGTTATTGTGTATTGTGTGTTTCCAGCTGGTTACATGGATTTAACGTAAATGTGTCTGTTGCAGTGAACTCTTCATTCACTAGTTCGCTCGTTCCGAGTTCTCTATCTTTTCTGTCTTCTCTCGCTTTTTCGCTTCCTATCTCTCTCTCTCTCTCTCTCTCTCTCTCTCTCTCTCTCTCATATATATATATATATATATATATATATATATATATATATAATGTGTGTGTGTGTATTTATCTGTCTCACTTACGTGATGATTTCGGTACGTATACATTTTTTGCATTTATCTTCGTGTTTATAAATAAAAAGATAATTCCAATTAGAATATTTTTGCGAATTTTATTGGTTTAGAAATTTCTAGAATACTATTCTCTTTTACGTTTAAATCTTATTAGTATACAGCATTCTAATAACAAGTGTGTTCATTGCCTGTTGACTAGCGTTATAAAAATCCTAACACAAAATGGCAGTTCCTAGATTCCTAAAAACAAATGGCGTTCCAAACATATTTTAAAGAAAGAGAATCAAATGTTTATTTAGCATTGTTTCCAGTTTTCTAAAAATAACTTTGTTTTATTGTGTTCTACATTCTGATTGACTTATCGAAAGTAATGTATAAATGTATTTTCGTTTTTTAGAAAAAGGGTTAAAAAATGCAAAATATCAAATAAATTATTTCCTGATTCATTATTTTGTCGTTACAATTCTCAATTCGAAATTATCAACTTTCTTCACAAATTACTATTAAGCGGACAACTGTTTTGTCTGACCAAGCAAGAGGTGAGTAGATTCGACCTTTTCCTCGGATAAGAGATTAGTTATTGTGAGTAGATGACCTTGGGAAATGTATATTATGAATAAACTCGAAAACAAAAAGAGTTTTGTTATGTTATGCAAATAAGAGGAACTGACCTTTCCTTTCACGAATCAATCAGAATGTTCTGTAAAAGTTGAGTGGATGAGAATCTCCATATATTGCGCTGTTCGGACAGATGAGAACAGCGAGAATGGACCAATGCCTACGGGTAGTAGACATATTGAATTGTCTCATAGATACTCACAAACAATTCACACCAACGCCAGAATTAACTTTTTAAACTCTCTTAATAAACAAGAGATATTAACTGGTATAAAACTTTTATAAGTCTTCTATTGTTGGTCTTTTGTTAATAAATCCATCGTTCTTAACCCGGCAAAGCTTTCTTATTACGTTTCTGTTCTAATACGCGAGCGGCTTTGTTTTATTCGGTCACAATGGTGAGGATTTACCAGTGTTTACTGACGTAAGATGATATTGTCTGATTTAATTCTCATTTAATTACTGGACGATCGACGACTTAATCTGGCAGCAACACATCCAGTCGTTTAAACAGTAAAAGAAACCAAGTTGATCCAGGAGAGATGATGGGCAGATTATGAGCTATCTGGGGTTGCGTTATATTTATGGTAATGATTATTGCCTCCAATATAAGTTATTTTATGAAAAATCGATGTTGTGAAACGTTTGTTTTCAGTTCTCCAATAAATTAGATTATTTAGAACTCTCAAAGTTCACACAGAAGTAATTATACGATTTATTAATGTTTTGGTAAAACTCGAAACATCTATGAATAGACCTAAAAGATATATTAAAAATGATAATTTCTATTTCGAGCGATAGTTGGTTTCTCACGAAGAACAGAGAAAAAAGTGGCAAGAGATAGAATGTAATTATAGCTACACCATTGAATAAGAATAGCTAGAAAAATAATTACAAACTATCCGTCCTTACCCGGCGTTGCCGGGTATACTATTACTATTTTCTCTTTTTTTTTTAAATACACCGTGTGTACACACATATTTTTTTGAAATAATATTTTAAGGCGTAATTTGAAAATTATCTATTGCTTTGTCATTTAATTTTGAAGCATGTAAACTCCCAAATAGAAAGTAAGTATGGGCTTTAAAATTCCTATTAAATACTCATATATTAAAAGACTATGTTTAAAAATCTATGTACATCCAATAACTTAATAGGTAGATATTAAAACAACATTAACTTAATTAAATTAGTAATAGTTCTATAACAATTTATTCAATCAATAATTAAATGACTAAACAATAACTGAATAACAAACGTTAACTTATATTTAAATTGTGAAAAAATAAATAGTAAATAATGCGAAGCAAAAATAAAATATAAATACCTCTGGCAAACTCCAGCTCGGTAAAGGTGTTTACATCTAAATTACGTGTTAAAAAAAGAAAACTTGAAAGTGTATGGTATTTAAATTTAAACACTTTAATTTGTTATGATAGTATTCGTTCATTTAAAATAAATGCCATTCCATATTAAAAGTGAAAGAAAAAAACAACCGACACAACACGTCCATATTACACCAACAAGGGCGGACTAATCCAATTAGATCAGGATTTCCAGAAACACTGATGAGGCCAATTATACTTAGTGAAATATTTTTAATTATTATAAAGTAAAATGAAAGTTTATAAGAGAAAAAAAAGAGAAAATCTGTTACAATTTTTAATTAATATCGCATCTTAAATATGCTTAAGATTTCGTAACAACAATATTGGTATCGCTTTTTTTTACAAGGATTGGGTCTCTTGTATAATTTATAATAAGCTGTAAATATGTGTAATGCGATGTTCCGGCCTCGGCTCTTGAACACTAAGCTTACTGTATACGTCCGCCGATTCAACATTATGAAGAATTTAACTTCTCTTCTTTCTTATCTATATTAATTAACAGTTAATAAACTGTTTATATCTACGGAGGTGCAGTGTAAGTGTAACTACTGTTGTTAACTAAAAAGTTAAATAACTTTATTTAAGACACTCCACTAAAATAGTAGAATTATCCAATATTTATGAATTGTCAGTATTTATTGATCAATAAATGAAAGTTAATATTAATTAATTAAAATCATTTTAATTTTTATCTTAGTTAAATTACTTTATGCACCATCCTTTCATTTACAGGGCGAAATATGTTTTATAGCCGTAACTAAGTGACTACATTTACAAATTTCTGAAAGTTCGAATAAGCGATATCTAGACATAAAAACAGCAAGTATTGAAAGTCAGTCTAATTATTGTAGTTTTTCTTATATAATGTTATACATATATTATTTTTAAACTTTACGATTTTATTCGGGAATGAAATAAAAACGTTTATATTTAGCTCACTTTTCATAATTATATTGTATACTGCTAAATACATACGTGTATGTCAGTATATGTTATATATATATATGTGTGTGTCTGTGTGTGTCTGTGTCTGTGTAATATGTGTGTTTATAAGTTAGACGAAAGAAAGTAATAGGTTTGATTGTTTATACATAAAAATCACATCCTTTATTCTTTGTTTTCAACATTTTCTTTACCTTTGGCGCCTTCTTTTTATATTTTCATTTTGACTTAATTATCTTCGTAAACAAAATCTAATTAAGTAGCGAGACATTTTATTGGTTATGTCCAACATGAAACATGAAAAGAAACGGGGGCGGCGGGGGGGGACAGCATTCCACCGCCAGGAAAGAGTAACTTTATGGGGAAAAATCGACCAAAATTCTGTTTTCCTTTTCGTTTCTGATTATTTTAATAGTACATGCTTATTCCCATTTTTGTTGGGTGTCACGTAGCGTAAGGATTTGAATAACACTAGAATCATTGTGTGCTTGGAGGCTAACAGCTCCTCTACCGGATCTAGAAATACACCATCATCAGGAGGAATGCCTTCGCAATTTTGGTTCCACTCTTCGACTCTTTTTCTGAAATGGCGTGACATCCTGGCCAGGAGGTAGTAATGTAGCACTGATATCATCTGTCCATAAGTGCTATCCAGCCAAATTTACTCCTTGCCCCGCTCTACCCGACTGTAGAATGATCTCCACACTGGTTTGTGTACTAAACATATCTGCTACATGTATTATAGTCCATCGAATCGCGCTGTTAAGGGTCGTAAGCCAGGAAATTAATTCTACTACTAAAAAGAAAATTCAAAAATATGTCAAGCGTCTTTCCGCTTTTCTATGGCTCTATCACAGAATTTAAACGTCTTTTTGCTTGTCGCCCATTGTTCTGGGTGGTCAACATGTAGTAAGGATTGGGATAATGGAAAACATTCACTTGATAGTCTGTTTAAGAGTTTTCGCATGTTTGTACCATTTTATTCGCGAATATTTGTTTATTATTATTATAACTAAAAAAGGGTTATTAATCGCTTTATGTGTTGATGTTACAATGTTTTATCACACTTTCATGAACATAGTGAGAGTCAGTACTAAAAGGAACGCCCTCATTGTTTTGTCACATAACTCGCTTTCAGGCTTTTTTTCAAGCTAGTCAAGTTTTTGTTTTGCATCCATTCAATTGCTTATTTCCCTGCAAACTTATCTAGTCTGAAAATCAGATTTATTTTATATTAACAACAATATGTTCGCATCCCACCAACAGATTATTTACCAATTTACAATATTTAACCTCGCGTATTTTTCTTCACAATTAGTATCATCTTTATGTACCCCCCTCCAGGGGCAATATCGTATAATAACTCTATCATGGAAAGCGATGTATATATATATATATATATATATAAAGTCTGAAATATCAGAAAAAGTCTTGACACCTCTAAAGCGTGTGGGCCTGATCTTACCTCTGTTATTGTCTTTAAAAAATGCTCCGCTGAATTTGGCCCTGTCCTTTTCAAACTCTAGAACAAATACCTTGCCGAGTCTTGCTTAAAGTTGAAAAATTGCCTCTGTAGTACCAGTGTTAAATAATTCTCATGAAAGGATTGACCTGTAAAATGATCGCCCCATCAGTTCCCTCCCGCCTTTCACTAAAGTCCTTCGATCACTAATCAATCTAGCAATAGTATACCGCCTCATTAAAGCTAAACTTCTTTCTGGCCAACAGTATTTATTTAAGCGAGCCCGTTTTACTGCTATCTTAAAACTCATCTCGGAACGCATAAATAAGAGCACTCGGTTGGAGCCTCTAAATAGACGGTGATAGTCTGACATTTGGAAGAATGCCCTGTCCTTATGCTTACCAAAACAGAAATAAGAAAAAAAAGAGAGATACATTGGATAACGCTGGGACGATAGGGATTGATACATCCAAAACTTTTGACAAAGTGTATACATTATAAGCTGCTCATGAAAACTAAGTCATACCTTATTACTAGACAGATATTTAGTATAATCAAATCCTTTACAGCCTACAGACATATTCAAGATGTTCTTCATGGTCGTAAATATAAACATGCCATTATTGCGGGTATAACCAGGGGTCGATCCTTGGACCGTTATTATTCCTGATCTTTATAAACGACTTCCCTAATAAAATTGTGTCTGTAATTGGTATATTTTCTGATGATACGACGCTCTATACCCGACATGTAGGAAAAACGAACACACGCATATAAAAAAACAATCGCTGAATCATTAGGAGATGACCTCAAGTTTGTGGTGGAATGGGGACATAAATTGATGCTCCTAATAAAAACCTCTTGTCCTTCAACACTTATAAGACACCTTTTAACCCACCGATTTCCATGACTAATAAGAATTTATCTAAGACTCTACATTCAAACTACAAGACCTAACATTCACAGATAACATATATTAAAAAGAATACATAGAAGGCATTGGTATGGGAGCTGCAAGAAAAGTGGGCTAGCAAACAATAGCCTTATATTAGTGATTTTTAATGTAAATCTCTGATTACATTTAACAGAATCTCACTTTTTAATTATATTTTAAACAAACTGTAGCGAAGTTTGTTTTTTTTATTTATTTTTGTTTTGATTCACCTTCTTATCAGCCAGACTGTTTTTGTTTCTAATAAATTACAATTTTTAAATATGATTTTGAAACTTACATTTAATTATTACAGTATCTTTAAATGACACATCATTAATTGAAGTGTTATAAAACTATGACAACTTTTAGTTTAGATAATATTGTTTTAGTCTCAATTTATAAAATTATTGGACAAAAAATTATTTCTAAATGTTCAATTTTTTATGCATGATTATTTGCTAAGGATTTTAAATCCATGGTTTATGGTGAGTTCATACGATATACGGATTAATAATGATTTGAGGATGAGAAGGCGAAGGCTGCATTTAGAAAAGCATATGATAGAAGCGTTTTCGTTAACTAATTTGTGGAAATACTCCTAACAAACTTCCGAAAACTACTAACCGAAAGCAGTCCTACCATATCAAACTCTCTGTACTTTTCCTTCGTTTCGTTAAAGGGTCACTGTAGATACGTGTTAGTTTTCAGTTGCTGTATTAATCATTTTCCGAATACGTGGTTTTCTTCCAGGTTAGCAAGATCAACATAAACGAGACTGTCTATTTGGAATTTCTTTCTCGATGTTTTGGACAAAGGAACGATAAATAATGAACATTACGTCTGATTTTATTGAAGCGCTTGACTAGCTTTATACGAAATTCCAAAATAATAAAACAGATCTTTTATTGTTATTTCATTCCTGTTTTGTCAGCGTTACAATCTCGTAGAAAACTTGTAATTGCAGTGTCCGTTTATGACCGTTTCGCCGTCGATTTACGCGTTGGGTGCCGGTGGCTGAGGGTAAAAAAAAATAGACGTACTCACTCGCATGGTGACTAGCTACATTCGGACCGGTTCGACGTTGAAATGGCTTCAGAGAAGACGTGAACTTGTATACATCATCAGATGATAATACTTGTTTAAAGGTCTCAGCGGTCATAATTGGATGGCCGACCATCGTGCGGCATATGTAGACAAGGTCATTCAGAATGGATGGAAGGCAAATTGTAGCGTAAAGAAAGTCTAAGGTCAAGTCTGGTCGATCAATTCAGGGGAAAACACGAACCAGTGCTTCGTAGATGCGTCCATTTAAGCTGCGAGGTAACCATAGAAATACTATTTGGAACGTAAACGCGACAAACCTACCGACAGACATACATTTTTTTAGAAACAAATGGCCGTAGCGGGAATCTGATTTCAGCCCTAATCGTTACAGACCAAAGATGATTGCTATTTAAAACCTAATCTTGACAGACCAAATAAATGCTATTTAAAACCTAATCGTGACGGACCAAATAAATGCTATTTAAAACCTAATCGTGACAGACCAAATAAATGCTATTAAAAACCTAATCGTGACAGACATAATAAATGCTATTTAAAACCTAATCGTGACATACCAAAAACAATGCTATTTCAAGCCTAATCGTGACAGACATAATAAATACTATATCAAACCAAATCGTGACAGACGAAAAACAATGCCATTTCAAACCTAGTCGTAACTAATCAAAGAAATGTGATTTAAAACACAATCGTCAGAGACCAAAATCAACACTATTTGAAAACGTAATCGTGACAGACCAAAGAAATGCGATTTCAAACGTAATTTTGATAGATCAAAGTTGCGACGACGCGTGGAAAAATGTCAACTTTGCTTGAATCAACTTATTATGCTGAATAGAGCAGAGAATAGATGACCTCTAGAAACCTACGCTTCATGATATGCACACCCACCAACGTACAAAGAAAGGCTAGAAAGTGAGACTGAGAGAAAGAAAGAGATCGCTATGAATAAAAAGAGCCTGATAAAAGTTGTTCCAAAACAGATGCACGTATTCAACAATACAAATGTAGATGTGTAAGCGTTATATATATATATATATATGTATATATATACACACATATATATATATATTATAATATATATATATATATATAATCTCACTAAAATATTGATATCAAGTCATAATCATCCACTAGTAACTGTTACGTCATTTACGAGTCATCAGTGTACTGAACAAGCAAGTAATGTATTCCGCTATGAGTTAATAGTATTAATAATATTATTGTATATCTATCCCAATCTTCGTTTTTTCGGGTTAGTTTTATTAGCTTTGCCTGTCAATTAACAGAGATGGTCAAATACAAAGTTATAGTTACTTTATATAATAAGAACGGGACGTTAAATACCTTATACTTATAGTGTGAGATTAATATACACAAACTAATAGTTTAATTGTCGAGAACAATGCTAATTACAGCTAATAAGATTAAGTAAAATGTATTTCTATTTCAAGTTCAACTCAATCCACAAAATCAGCAATAATCTAGCATGTATTTTGTGTAATAAAAATATATAGGGGAGGTGTATGAAAGAAACCATCGCCGTTTAATTTCACTTTAGTATATATATATATATATATATATATATATCAGAGCTATTTAATAACGGACGGTTTGTCACGCATTTTTTTAAAAATAGCATTTCGATCGTTTATCGCGTTGATAGAATTGACGCATCTTAAAAAAAAATAATAGCAATTAATCTTCATCTCAAAAACGTAAATTAAAAAAGTTGATATCAAATCAGTGCGGACCTGAATCAATATAAACATGGAAACTACTACACGCTCTTTCCGTTTTAATAAGTACATCACAGATTTAGATTTTTTTACAACGATGTCAGAACACCTGAAAATGGTCGGAGGTAATATCGGGCGAAACGTTGTGAGAACAACATCCAAGATGAGAACAATAGTCAGAATAATACATATTGACAATCCTCACCCCAAAAATGAAAATTCAAAAAAATTCATACAATTCACGAATTGAACATTTCATATTCCGGCCTTTGGTAGTGTAAACGTCAGTTTATCTCGGTTCCGATATTAAACATTTCACATAAAACATTGGCCGGATGATAGCCACTTGTAACAACGAGACCCGTAAAACTACTTGGATGTTCCTGTGCACCTCCCTAGCTTTTATCCCGTGCAACACCATGTTTTTTTGTGCTGTTATCCCTCAACGTATAACACTATTTGTGTGTACTTCTCGTTTCTACGTGACGTAGAGATGATTTGTTTTGTGTTTTACATTTTTTATTATTGATGCGATTTTTTATCGTGATGAATTTCTTGAAGGTTTTTAAAAGGTTCTTTAAAAGTCTCATAATATATCCGCTTATTTTATAGGTTTTATTCATAATTCCTGAACTCCATTGCTCTGCCTCGATAAAACCATGAAAATAAAAACCGATATTGTCACGTCGATTATTGAGTAGTATAAAAGAGCGGTTTCCCTGTTCCGTGCAATTTGGAAGGAGTTTCAACCGAAAGCACCAGATCGAACATCTCAGATTTGTGAGAGTAATGAGGACGCTAAGATTCAAGATCATTAGTCCGCGACAATTTGTCGTCTTTATGCCGTCTTCCCGCCACTTTGTGACGCAAGACTCATATCGCTCGTTGCAAGGGCGGTCATTATGCGGGGTAGGGGAATCATGGTGCATAATGAAAAGAGAACGTATCAAAGAAGAAAAGTCGGTGTTTCAAGGCGAAAACAGGTTAACGAGAAATGGCCGCAGACACGAAGGGAAATAACGATTTTTTTCCCTGATTGGGATGTGTTGTTATTGGATTAGAATTCAGTTAATTCCAGTGTTGCAGTATCGACAAAGTAAAAACACCGAGCGGAACCGAGTCCACGAATCTTAATCGGTGGCTCTGATCGTCGGTCTATTATGTTTAAGTTTGTGATACAATTTTCATCGCTATAATAAGCAGATTGAATTAAATAAATGAATCGGGTGTGAAAGTTGCCGCCACATCTGGGGAAGAGATGCACAGAGCACTCTTACCTGCTTTAAAAAAGTACAAAATCGACTACGAAATCTTGTGGAGGATGATCTCTTCTTCACCTTACTCGCATTCATGTCACGTAGGTGACTTTGCTAGTCCTTCTCTCTACTTTTTCCTTATTTTCATAGAATGGGCTCGACTGAGCTCCGATCTTTGATTCTTCCTTGTAGTAACAATATCAGTTTTGCTGTTAATATCTTACAAGGGAAAATAATTTCTTTAACCCCCGTCATCTGCTTAGCGCCAGGCGGAATTCTATTTAAGCCTTATCCTTAAGTGGCTCTTGGCCTTGATAAGTGACTACCCAATAGTAACAATGTTAAATGTGCAATCAAGATTCCAAACATATTTATAAGAAGCCCCGTCAGTTGGTTAGTAGGTCATACCTTTGGTATGTCACACTAAAGAAAAAATATTACAACTTCGGTCCTTTGTTCTGTCACGTTTAAGTTTGAAATACAATTCTTTCTGAAAATGCGCTTTATATTTAGTTGCGTAAACAAATCTCTTAGACGGTTTGTTTTTCTTTTGCTCGGTATGTCTGTCTGTTACGCATAAGTTTGAAATAGAATTTCATCGTGAAATGTTGTTTATTTTTATGCTTCCCAAACAAAACGTATTGCTACTGAAGTATAAATAGCTATTGAGTTAAGAGGAATATTTATAGGGTTGGTGGCAACCTGGGCGGGAAGATATTTGTTACATTAGGAGACGTGCCGACGTATCTTCGAAAACCTATCTTCGTCCGTCCGTAACTCTATCAAGATTAACTTCGAAATAGCATTTTTAGCGGGGAGAATGAATGGATGTATCTTAAGAAGTTAGGAATCAGCATTCAGGAAAAAAGATACCCGATCCCAATTCGTATTTCCTCTTCGAACAAACGAAGGTAAAGCGTGACACTAGTTCGTGTTTCATAGGGGTAGCAGTGCCTCATGGTATTCAAAATCAATCCCAGAATTAACCAGCAGCTTATACACCTTTCTATGAGAAGTAAGTAAGCATGGCATATGTTCCAAAAATACATATTAATAATAGCGCTCCTTACGAATAGATAATAAAAGAGGTGGCAAGAGGAAGAAAGAAAGAAAGAACACATTGAAAACAGATAACTAAAAGAGACAAACATGTATCAAGGATAACTCTACGTCATGTTCGAATTTTATTTTAGATAACAATTAATAATTTTTAATGCTTGGATTATTCAGATAACTGTTCTCATCCTGGTTTTTATTTTCACAACGTTTCGACCGATGTAACCTCCAATCTTTTTAGGTGCATTCTTTCGAATTTGAAACATCTTCATGTCGAACTTGGGAACCAATACAGGATTTTCGAATTGAGTCCCTTTATTTAATGTGTTGATTAGCAGGAAAGTGAACAGAAAGAAAGACGGACGTCAGAATAAATTGAGCTTTCTACTAGTTCGTGTTAAACACACAAATAAGTGACAGTCTTCTGGAGGTCGACGGCTCAGTCCTTAAATAAAGGGTTCAGTCCTACATTCCATATGGGATCCTAATTTCGACATGAAGATCCTCACGTTCGAAAGAATGTACCTGAATATCATAGGATACATCAACTAAAACGTGGTGAAAATGACAACCATGATGAGAATAGTAATCCGAATAATCTTAATGACACGAACACTACGTCAATTTGGAATAGATTTGTTAGCTAACGCCATTTATTTGTGTCCTCGTATAAATATAAAATGTTTTCTTCCAGAAATTTTAGACCATCTACCAGCGTTAACAATATCTAAACAACACACTTAAACATAGGATCGATTTTCCAAATCTAATATGCATAAAAATACATCACAAGAAGCAATTATAAATTCACAGAATATTTCATAAAGTTTCACTGCGAAAATTTACAGCCCGTTATCTAAATGTTAATATTATTTAAACTATTTTCTGGTGTTGGTTGTCAACAACAAATATACTTAAAACACAAGCGGAATAGAAACTAGTCTACAAAGTAATAGATTGCTATTGAGTACTTTTCATATAATTGCGCTTTGTGTTGCGACATTTTCGACGTCAGTGTGTTAAAACTGATTTTTTCAAATGAAGGTAGATTAAGTTAAAAAAAATTTTTTTAAATTACTATCAATCAAAGATCATAATATAAGTTGACGTTCAGAAAGTTGCGTTACAAACCGGAAGTCTCGTATGATACGCTGCGAAGAAAATAGTGAAATCATTCTCTTTGACTGGCGGTTTGAACGAATTCAGACGTATTAGATGGGGCTCTATTTCTTTTCATGTGTGACAAGAAGCTTATATAGGACTGATAAAACCATGCAGTTTCTAATACTACTGTATTTGTAAAATAAAAATAAAAAATATGCAGGAAGAACATTAGGGAGCGAGACGTCACAATTGTTTAATAAAACCGCGTGTTAAGAAAACACTACTGTAAACTGGTTGGCGTTTAACATAGGATTTGATTCAAGAGAAAGAATTGACACTAACTTTATAGTCAATCATGGATTGTGATCCCCAAACACACTATTTAATTGGGATCAGTTTTGAAGCAAAAATTTTTTAAAAATAAATAAGCTGGTTATTCCAGAAAGAAAGGGAATTTTGCAACAAAATGACTGACTTTCCACATGAGTAAATAACAAGTTGGCTTTAGTTATTCACTCTATGATAAAACTCAATGTGTATTTATTAGTATATAAATAGATATAAACCCGTCCCGTCACACAAAAGCGAACATTTTTCTAGCCCAGGGACAAAATCATTTAAAGTGGGGCGAGAAAGCAAATAGCTAGTCAGACAACGCTTGCCGCCTGAAATTAATTGATAAAGAAGTCGTCCGCGTTAAAAAAAGGTCAACGATGGGAGTTCTTTATATGAACAAATAAATTACTCATGTAACTCTATGATTTCATGTGAATATTGTGTACACTGGCAAACATATTCTTCAAACATTTTGACCGGGGTGGACAGTGGCCGTCGTTATAGCAGGCCTGTTCACTGAAAAATGACGTCATGCTATATAGTTACAAACGTGATCTGTCGAACAGTCAGACTATGGGCATTTTGACTCCTCCCTTTAGTTAAAAATGCACAAACATTCAGGAAATCAAGTAATTTTAATGAAAGTTTCAGTACTTATTAAGTAACGATCACTAAATCTAATTAAGTCATTACTTCATGAGAAATCGTAGGGCGAATGTTTTATTTCGTGTAATTTGCGTAGGTTAGACATCAAACATTAAATTAATACTTAATAATAAAATTGTGTTGTCCTAATTTTATTAATTTTTAAAACATCAAAATGTTTCTTTGAAATAAAATTTGTCTAATTTAATATTTATTCTTTAAATAAGTTAACTTTTTCCGGATTATTTTTAATGTTTGAGTTCATTGTGATGACAACCTGGTTTACATCGAATGAAATACTAGTATGAGAATATCTCTTGGTTTATTATCACAGGAATACAAATCCTTTCTTTATTAGAGTTTTATTTTTCATATGAATATTTCATTATAATTAGTTTTAGCTGAATAATATAAGTTGCTCTCATTTCCCCAAAAAATAAATGATGTTTCTTATTTTTCAAACAAAAGAACATTCTTACTAAAGTTATATCATAATGTAATAAAAAAGCGCATAAATGTATTTTTTATGAAAATAAAGAATCGTAGATATTAACAAATAAACCTTCTAAAATATAGTTCTTATATATTACAAAATAAATGTCCTCTGAATTCCGTATTAATAACGACCAAATAGATTAAAACATTTTAATATTTTTTTATTTAATAAAATATAGTTTCTGAAAAATAAAAACAATGTTTATTTTCAATAACGTAACATTTTGGCCAAAAGATTGTAATAAAATATAGTTTCTGAAATTGACAGTGACTTTTTTAATAATTGAAAATGTTATAAAACGAAATGATAATAAACCTATATTTTATTACAATGTTATAATAAATGTTTTTTTTTAACTTAAAATAAATCCAACATGAAAAACTACGAATTCATTTAAGTAACACAAAATCAATGATTCAACTAATTAATAGATCATCTATTGAAATAAATTCAAATGTCTGTATTTTTTGGCAAAACGAAGGTTTTATACAATATAGTTAACATGTATAATAAATTAAAGCAGTCATGTTTTTGGGAGGTTTTTAATAAAACTTATTAATTAGTCTAAAATTGTACATTTTATCTCGAAATAAAATTCTTATTTATTTTTTAAAACTTGAAACTCTAACTTTAATCACGGCCGTCGTAATATAATGCAATGTATTATCTTTGAACGCCATGATGGATTTTAAAATGTCTCTCGCTTAGAAAAGGGAATAGGTTTGTGAAAATGAACAAGGTAACAATGATTTCCAAGTGAATGAATACTCCTTAGGAGATTATGCATGTTCTTGGTAGTAGATAACGTCAATATAGCAGGAACAATTTAAATATGATTTCCAAGTGAATGAATAATCCATGCTGTATATTAACCTTTATAAAAGACGCACGCATGCGCATTACTGCACGGCTAACTAGCAGAAAATCTCGACTCGGTCGTCAGGTCTCCTATAATGACGGCCGAGGGTGAACACAAGTGTTCTATATGATCTGAATTTTGTAAACTCGTTTTATCCCGTTGAAAACGAAATTTGTTTTTATCATTTCAGCATAAAAATAATTGCTTTGAGTTGTGTATCATTTTCTTAGTGTTTCTCACTTATTTTTAGAACACAACGATAAATTGGGTTAGGAAATGTAAGGTTGTCATGCACAATTATGTATGCTGTACTATTCTTTATTGAGTTGTCCCTTATTATGATTTATGTCTGCAATCAACTGAAGTTACCACTTACATAGTGCTGACATTTCTTTATCTTGAATACCCTTACTGTCAGCAGGGATTTGCGTTAGAGAAAGCACACTTATAAATTGTAAAGAAAGCTGTAGGTGCATTAGCATCTCTCAGCAATGCATGTTATCTACTCTCCAGTTATCTATTTAAAGCTTTATACAGATATGGAGTGACAACGCTAAAAATCCGCATGATCTGTATTCCACCCCTATATTGCGCAGAACATTGGCCACCTGGAAACCGTATAGAGACATGCAACCAAGTAAATACCCTCTATACGACATTTTCATACACTGCACTCCATATGTTTCTTTGAGTTGGATTTATTCGAAGCTCCGACGTATCCTAACTTATTTAGTAAACACCCTCAATGTTTTAAATCATGTCGCAAACAACAACTTTGGGTGACTTTTTTTATCTTTATGTTTCTAACATAAGTGGACATGTCTACGAAGTCTGAAAAAAGCACAGCTTTTATCGCTTTTGGCAAACTTTTTTCCACGCCCTAAATCGTTGAAGCATGGAACAAATTGCCTGTATTCATTATTGCCTTCTGAGACACTGCATCATTTAAAAATCTTATGCTTCCCGAAATTCGTGAAAAGTATACTTGATGCCCTCCCATCGTACTCATACACATATGCCTCTTACACTATTTATTTCCAAAACAATAGTTCGTTATATGTACTATTAATACATATTATATGAATTGTAATGCAGGTGAACATCATATAAAGATGTTTCTCCGTACACATCACACATTTCTCTGTAAACTATACATCGTTTGCATTCATCAAATATTAACAATTTGATGCGAAGACCTTGTAACATACTAGTGTCTAATAGTGCTGATCACATTGTGCTAATCATTAATATCACCATAAAAAGTTGTTCAAAAGCTGTTGAGCCGTTGTTCAAAACAACGAGATACTACGAGCAGGCTGATTTTGAGTCCATCAGAGATCACGTCAGCGACGTCCCATAGAAGGAAACCTCTCACTTCCTGCTGATCAGTGTTCAAATGAGTAAACTGAATAGGTCAAAGCAGGCATTGAAGCCTATGTCCCCATGCGAAAATTCTTTAGCAAGCCATACTCTCCCTAATGGTCCACCTCGAAATGTGCAGCTACCATTGCTAGAGGCAGCAAGCATTCCGTTAATCCGGCCGCTATAAGTCAGCTACTAATAGACAGAAATTTATAGTCACAGAAATGATTTCAAATTAGTGATAGGTGAAGCAAAGAGAAGGTATACAGAGCTAATCTAAACACGCATTCAGTCACACAAACTAGGTACTCGTGATTTCTGGAAAATCTACGATAGTTTGGTGATCAATGGCAATCAACAATTTCCTCACTATCAAAGCATAATGATGTCGTTTGCACGGCAACTGATAAGGCTGAACTACTTGTCCAGCGTTTCGCCTCAAACTCCACTTTTGACTCAGAAAACAACCTCCTCCCTGAATTCCCATTGTGGAACAGAGCCACACTTGAGAACCTGATAATCCCTCTATCCCAAGTCAGAGACATCATAAAAAAACCTTGACCCCCCTCCAAAGCTTGGGGGCATGATCTTATACCTGTAATTGTAATAAAGAAATGCTCTGCTCAACTTGCCTGTCCTCTCCAAACTCAACAACAAATTTCTACCTTAATCTTGCTTCCCCAATTGTTGAGAAATTGCCTCTGTGGGACCAATCTTCAAGAATTCTGGGGATAGAACTGATCGTCGGAACTACCGCTCAATCAATTGACTTCCGATCTTTGCTAAAATCTTTGAATACTTAATCAATCTAGCGATAGTCCGGCACTTAATTAATGCTAAACATCTTTCTGACTGCCAGTATGGATTAGACAAGCACGATCTACTGCGGACACATTAACAATGATTGCTGAACGCATATATCATACACTGGACAAGGCAGGCGAAGCTAGGGCAAAAGCGCTTGATATATCCAAGGCCTTTGATAAAGGTAGGGCATAAAGGGTTTCTCCTGAAAATACATTCATATGGTATTACTGGGCAAATATTTAATATAATTAGATCTTTCCTAACCAAAAAAAGATTCAGGTTGTCCTCGGTAGCCGTTCATCTAAGAAACATGACAGAAATTCTGGTGTACCCCAGGAATCTATCCTTGTACCGTTATTGTTCCTGATCTTTACAAATGATCTCCCTGATGACATTACGTCTAAGATTAGTATATTTGCTGACGACACCACACTTTACTCCTGTCATGTAAGCAAAACGGACGAGATCATATCCGAGGCAATGGCTGAATCCTCAGAAAATGACCTCCACACTGTAGTGGATGGGGTCGTAAATGGTTGGTAACTTAGAATTGGAACAAATACATTGAAAACATTGCCAAGGGTGCAGCAAAGAAGATGGGCTCCCTCTACCGTGCTAGCAAACTCCTCACACCTGACATGATCATGTATCTCTACAAAACCACCATCCGCCCATACATAAATTATTGTTGCTACTTCTGGGCTTATGCATCATCGACTAGTCTCTCCCTCTTAGACAAGATAAAAAAAGAATCGCAAAATTAATAGGTCCCTCACTATCAACCAAGCTATAGCCTCTATCCCATCGCCGCAATGTAGCACCCTTGTTCTTCTTTTACAAATACTTCAATGGATTGTGCTCCGATGAACTGGCTACTCTAGTGCCCCCGCGACGTAAATACACTAGACAAACTCGACAATCAGCTAAAACCCATCCATTCACTGTGGAGGTCCCAAGATACCGGAGAGCCTTCTACTCAGATAGCTTCTGTCCTCGTGATGCCGGCCTCTGGAACTCATTCCCTGCTCCATGTTTATCCGACAGTGCTAACATGCAGATGTTGAAAACTAATGTAAACAGACATCCCGCTATAATGCTCCCAACTTAGGATGACTACCAAAACCTACACCCTAATTCTCAGTAATCCCTTACGTCTACAGTGGCGGCCTGTCCTGTTTGGGGTGAAATGTTTTTTTTTAAATAGACATATTAACTTGGCTCCTCTTATTTTATCATTAGAATGTTCGACAATGTTCTTCAAATAGCTATGTGACGTTTCTTCCTATTTTTGACATCGCCCTTAATCTTTATTGAGTAGATTCATCGCTTGTTATTCGTCAATATGCCAAGTAACAAATAAAATAACTGGAAATCTGGACGTACTTGGTATCCTTCAGCAGTTGATCATTAAAACATTTTCCCCAGCTGGTAAAAAGACGAAAAAGCCTCGACCAAAATGGATTTTACATTGTTTAAATTGTATTACTGTCTTTAACACACACTTATTTATGTACAGCGACTTCCCTAACTGAGCACCACAATGGACGTCGTCTTTTCTTGGAATCAAGTTTACCCTGTCGTTTTCCGGTCAGTTCAATGTACTTATCAAGATATGTTTTAACTGTACACAGCCCATTCTAAACAACAAACACAAATGTATTTTTGATAATTATATACCGATTTTCCTAAATCATAGATGTCAAAACAAGCCATTTTTAGAATTTGAAATGCAACATAATGCTAACCTATATCTTATGAAACCTTTTATTATTGTCCAAAGAATTTTGAAACTCTGAACTTCAAAGTGGAACATTTTATTTAAAGATTATTTTTAGGTAACCTTATCTGACGTTCAGTGCGAGATACTATTCTGTGTTCCATTCGAAATGTAGTCATTGATTTACTATTCTCTTCTGTATAGATCCTTTCTCACAGAAGAGACGTTGCTAGTCGATCTCTTACCTATCATAATTAATACATTCATAACAAGAACTCTTCCATCACATCGAAATAAGACTTATTTTATTTTTCAAAACGCTTAACGGCAGGTAGAATTTCCACGAACAGAGATTACCATCAAGGAAACACATTACTTAATGAATGTTTTTCTACAGATTAAAACATGGTCGCCTTAAATCTAATGTTAACAAATACTCGTCAAAAACCGTCCCCATAAGTAATCAAACTGAGTTCATTCCATTCATCATTCTAAATCCTCTCATCATTATTTAACTGACAATCATTCCATCTAATGAACTCCCCTCCTTGGGTAGCTTTTGTCTTTAATAAGTGCTTACTTATTACTAATATGAGAAAGAAAAGAAAACGTTTACTAGTCTGGTTTTCTCTTTTAATACTAGTCATTTTGAAAAGCCTCAACACCAATATATCTGCGAGATTAAAATAATGCCTGCTATAAAACAATACCAAACGATGTAAAGATTAGATTTATGGGGAAACAAAAAGAAATAAAATGTAGTTTACTAAAAAAATCTATTTATTGAATAAGAATCTTGCATCTACAGAAAATTCCTTATATTTTGTCCAGTTATTTTGACGGAAGGGCGTATAAACTTTGACCGAATTATTACAAGATTAAAAAAACTATTAAATATTAGCATCAGGATGGCTGATATATTCGCTATATGTAATTATACAACATTGCATGATTAGATTAATAGTCATATAGTAATTTCTGTCTGGGTTGAAGATTACAGTACAGGGTGTTTTTGTCATCTGGTCTAGAATATATATTGATCGAGTGGTTCATTTCTCCGCCTACGGTAAGCCGACTTGCATAATTGTATTTATATGTGCATATATTATCGTGTGTTTTATGTTGTACACCAGTGTTAAATCTATGACTACCATTTTGATCAGAGCGTATCTGTTTATTTTTCCTTTTCCTTTTCTCTCTAATATATTCATTTCACTCATGTCACTGTTTCCTTTGCAACCGACACAAAATGGAAGGGGAAATCGGCTCCTGTGTATCAGCTTTCATTAATGAATCGTTATCAGTCAACGCTATCGGCTCATATGCGCAACAGTAAAGCCAACTTCAATTTCCTAATAGACTAATTTGATGTTAAATAAATAACTAGAATGACTACCCGACATTTCCCAGGATAAGCGAATATACTTGACATGCAACAGTGTAGTTTTATCATGTAGTAATATCAATTTAAAGTAACATTTCATTCATATATTTTATTCACCGAAAATTTTTTTTTTTAATAATTTACTATTTCAATTCGCTTCAAGCAACTTTTTATGTTTCTATAGTTATAACGGTATTACTATTATTAATAATAATAATGATCATAATAATAATAATTATGATAATGTGTGTGTTAACTGTGAAAATGTAGGATGAAGATAGGTTGGTGATGTGTCAGCCGTGAACGGGAAAGATATGTAGGGGGTTGAGTTTAAAAGAACAGGAATGTTGCTAAACTTAGCCAAACCCTTGAAGACAGCAAAGCAACTGGGACTGACATCATCCCATTCATCGTGATGAAAAAAAAAACTGTAACCTGCACTAGCTCATATTCTTACAAAGCTCGGAAGATTGGAAAACCTCGTCAGTTTGTCAAATATTAAACAAATACTGGTGACCGGTTTTCTGCATCTCGGTACAGACCAATCAGCTTCCTGTGGGACATGAGTAAGTTGCTTGAATTTGTGATAAACGAAGAAGTAGTTAATCACCTTAACAAAAAAGGCCTACTCAGCGACAAGCAACATGGCTTTCGTCCTGCTAGATCAACATCCGATGTGTTGACTGTAATATCACACAGGATCAGTGAATCTATTGACGGGGGATTCGTTTCTAGAGCAATATGTCTTGCCATATGAAAAGCGTTTGAGGAGGTTTGCCATAAAGATTTACTTCACACGCTTGCTTAAACCTTTTTCAAACACTGGATGTTATAAAATGTAAAATATAAAAACAAAAAGGAAATTATGGTGAAATAGGCTGGATTGAAGAGGACTTTGGGTTTTATTTGATCTCGTGTGACGCCAGGATGTCCACATATCTGTCCGGGGTTTTGCCAAACTTATCCAAAACCTTGATGTCAGCAATATGGCTTTCGTACTGCTAGAATAACAGCTGATGTGTTGACTGTAATATTACACAGGATCAGTGAATCTATAAGCAGGGGGGGGGGGTACAAAGAAATAGCTATTGACATATCAACAGTTTTTGACTGTTTAGCATAAAGCTTTACTTCACAAGCTTGCTAGCTATGACATATCTGGAAATGTACTCTTAACCATCAAATCCTTTCTCTCATAGATTTATAAAAGTAGTCGTTAATAGGCAGAAGTCTAGAACACAGTATCAACGATGGCGTGCCTCAGAGTTCCATTCTGGGCCTACACCTCTTCCTGATCTTCATAAAAAATCTCCATACCCACATTCTAAGATCATTCGTCGACACAAATGCTGATGACACTACAATCTATGGAAACACTTCGAAGAGAATTAATGATCAGGTTATTTCTGTCTCTGTCACTGGATCTCTCTTCTCTCTCTCTCTCTCTCTCTCTCTCTCTCTCTCTCTCTCTTTCTTTCTCTCTCTCTTTCTACATTGAGCAAGTTATGCAATGTATACAAGGTGGCTGGTTACTTTAATGCGTCAGAGACCAAGCTCTACTCTGTTCACCACCAACGCTCCGATCACCACTTTTTTCCAGTTGAAATTAACGTATCTCCCCTTGTGGAAATACTCTGCTTTGATAACCTCATGGCACTGACCTCCTCTTCAGACTTGAAATAGAAGACTTACATTAAATCTGTTGCTAAGACCGCTGGATCATTCTACCGTTCCAGAAGGTATATCAAGCCTGACGCCATCTTCTATCTGTACATGAGTCAAACACGTCTTAAGATTGGGTACTGTTTGCACATATGGGGAGCTGCCGCTCAGAGCACTTTTTCCTACATTGACAGTCAAAAACCGACTTGGAAATCTACTGGGGATGTCCTCCACTCTTCTCTACAGTCACTGTCTCACAGAATGGATGTTGCTAGTATTTATTTGCTCTATCAGTATATGCCCCCCCTGTAAAACATTCACAACTAGAAACCGCCTAGCTACTACCACCGTCAATGATTTCCCTTTCTCCCTCTGCGTTCCTAAGACGAACAGAATATTCCATGGGCAGAGTTTCTTTTCTAGAACTGGCCATCTGTGGAACACAATGCCGCGAGCCTGCTTCTCAGCCGACTATAATATGGTCGCCTTCAAGTTCAATGTGAACAAGTTCTTGTTGAACTGTCCACGTAAATAATCAATGTTTGCCTTGCGACAACCAACAACCATCGTGCCAGTGATCGCGATGTTGTTCCACTGTTCATCAGTCAAACCCTTTAACCCTTATCCTTCAGTGACATTTAGGCCTTGATAAGCGATTACCTTTATTGTGAAAAAAGAAAAAGGGGAGCGGATGAAAACACCAAAGATGAAAGTCCTTGTAATTGACGAGATATTAGTTGGCATTAAGTATGTGTCTGTTATTCATTTTACTCGTGTGGTCTTTCTTATCCATTAGTCGATATATACTTGTAATTATATAAATAATTTTACAATATAAGTTATATATTATATATATATATGTTTGTTGATTGATGTATCTATCTATTTATCAGTAAAATACCCGTCCATTAGTCTTAAATTGTCATATTTAAACGCCTTTTAGTGGGTATTGTATGGTTTGTGTGTACCTCCTGAATGAGAAAGTTTACAAAAAATATAATGTGTCCATATTATTAAAACTATTGTTTGGAATACATATACATTAATTCATAATGATAAGTTCAAAAGTTTATGATTTTTTTTATTGACGCTTATGCGCGCGTAACGATCCCTTTAAAATGTCTGCATTAATATAAATCGACATATATTTTAAGGCAACTCTTTCCATATTATTTATTTGTGTCTAACTTATTTTTATAAATTTTGGAAGCAAGTGCGAGTTTGGATGCATGCGCCACTTAGATAGTAACGTTTTTAAAAATAGGACCATGTTACATACTATGTTGCCGAGAATATATATTCCAAAATTGTTAATGATCAGTTCAGTAGTTTAAGACATTACCTTGCACATGCACACACACACAGACCCGTATATATATATATTTGATGCATGTTAATTATTAATTTTAATTGATTTTATTTTGTTTTCTCTTTGTTTTCTCACAGGTAAGATCCGATTTTGAAATGTATTCCACTGAACACAACGAAACGGTTTGAACATTGATTTCTTAAATATTTTTCACTTTTTATCTGTTATTTTCGCTAAAATAATTCTATTTCAAATTACTTTTCTTAAATGTCAGCTTTTTTGTAACATATCAATAAATAACATGTTTTCTATTAATTTATGGCGTATTATCACGTTACAAAAGCAGTGATACTCCTTGAATAGTATCAGCAATGGTTAATAGTAGACATGCTATTTGATATGCTGAAACAATATTGAATATCAGGTCTGATGTAACAGAAATAGTACCTTAAAGAGATCAACTAAACACGATTGATTGGCATGAAAAATAAATATGTGGCGATTTTACGCAGACATTCGCAAAGGTTATATTTATACGGCAATACACCCGTCGTTAAATAAAAAATAACATGGATTGAAGCTATGTCTCCTTGGCTCGGGACTACACTGACGGCGAAGGCGAAATCATAGATCAAATGTTTACATGTGGATACGCGAATGTCCAAAAATGTTATATAAACCATCCCAAATTGAGATCGAACAGGGCCTGCTGGCCAGTCAGTTCGAAAGATAAACCGATGTTATTCCCATGCGTCATCCGTTCCTCGTCCCCGGCACTAGTTTGGCACAGCCGCGCAATTAAAGTATACCATTTTATTTTTATACATCTGTGTTTGTCCTCAACCTTCAAAGCACACCAGTAATAGAACAACAATATTCATAGAGGCAACTTGAAATAGTATCAGTCGGAGAATGTAACGCGTTCCCGGATTGTCCCTGTTTATTTTGATGTTACTTTCTGTCAAGAAACATACGGGGTTTACTGTGTTTTACAGATGGCAACACATTTGACACGACCTTGCATTGGCTTAGTATGGTGCCCCTAAATCTGTATTTGCTGCATGTGTATTTCCTTATTGAATGTCTCTTGTTTTCCCATGACAATCCAATTGTAAAATAATCATTTTTTTAATTAAAAAAACAAAACAAATTATGACAAATGAAAATGGAAAATGATGTTTTAATGATTTTAATGATATAATTGCAATATTGTAAAAAAACTGGTGTAGGTGGCTTTTCTACGCTGAAAGGTCTTTCTCGCAGAATCATTGTTTAGAATTGATGCAGATGTTGCCAGCTGAGCGATCGATTTATGACACGGTGCATCGCTTTGGTGCAAGAGCACTTTTATCTGGATGTGTGGCCGTCTTGGAGCGATTTCTTCCTCTAAACGAATTAATAATGCTATATAATATTCATGATGGATGGTTATTTTTTACTCAAGGTAAACAATAAAAAAAATACTGTGCACATCTTAAAATACGGAGGCCACAACCTTGCTTGCTCATATTTGAGTCTTTGGTTGCTTTGGACGGCTTCCTGTTGTCTACACAGATGACAATCTATATGATTCCAGTGAAGTGGTTGATTCATGTTTAATTTGTGGTAACATATTGACGAAATATTTATTGTTGCGTTGAGACGGTTACAATCATCACTCTGAATCGCCGACGCGTTGTTTAGGTCGACTGTGAGTAAACGCTGCACCCCCTTTCCACCCAGCGTTCTCATAGACAAATGTTTATGCAGAATGATGAATAAATTGTTTTCTTATCTTTAAAACCATCTGCAATCTCACGCAACTTCGATTTATGTTTAGCGAAAACGTATTTATGGACGTTTTTATATTTTGCGGGAGAACTGATGAATTTCGGAAACCTGGCGTCAGCATATTTTTGTTCATACAACCGCGTATAGTCTCAGCATACCACTTCTTAATCGTTGTTTCTGACGTAGAAGCGTCTGAATAACAATAACCAATACATTGCTTTGTTTGAACATTAGAAAGCAATGGTTTATCAACAAACGAAATTCGGATTTTTCCATTATTTTTAAGACTTGCTACACCAGCTTCACCTTAATAACTAAACTAATAATGAGATTGAGCTCGAATCCTGACACGTGCAATATGATTTTATAAAAATCATATAGATTTTTGTTGTTATTGGCGCATTCAGTATGTCAGGCCCGATACTTATTGAGTGATGGCTTAATACATGTAGCTACTGTTGGTTCATATAATGTAGACTTTCAATGTTCTTTATAAAGAGGGGTGGTCGCTTTGAAAGTCAGATGAATTTTGAAAGAAGCTTCTACTTACTTAAAAACACTTTCACGCATAAACATTTAGAAATAACTGAGGCAAATAGTCAAGAAATTGCAATGTCCGAATAGGTGTTAGCAGCAAGGAAAGAGAATAAAAAGATTATGAATATTATTTCGAACCCTAACATGTTATATATATATATATATATATATATATATATATATATAATTTATTCATTTATTTAAGAACTATTCATTACAAATTCCAGAAATGTACTATTATTTTATTGACACGGATAGGTCGTTACTGTTTTTAAAAGACCATTACAACACATCTCAAACCGTTAGCTTCTCAAGGAAAAAAATCGACGCTATGGTGAACACCGATGTTATCGTCCGGTGTCTTTTCCAATGTTGTCTCATATGGTAGAATTACCCTGTTTACAGAGGGCGGACTAAAGTTTTTTTGGGGTGGCATTAATTGTAACTAATTATAATAAAATACAAATTAATTACTTTTGACGGAAGTTGCATGTTTTTTCTGCTTCTATTGTGTATCCGTATTTACTGGTGATGGCATGGAGTGTTATTTATTTAAGATCGGCGAGAGACTTTTGTTCGAGCCTGGCTAACTCATATTAATTTACAGTATATTCATTTGATTAAAGCATGTCTGTGTTATACTTATGCTTAGGGGTATTATGTTGTGGTTGATTTAAGGGTGATATTTTTTTAAGGCGTTAGGTTTACGTGAGAACGTCGGGCTTGATAAGTAATCAAGCGTGGGTTATTCTTTCCATCACAGATTACTGGCTTAAAGGGTGTTTAATCCATGGTTTATAAATGGATTGCTATCTCCATAAAATTTATGTAGTGCTTTCTGTATAAGTTCTAGTGGTGTCATTGTATTTTTATTAGTTTTGTTTATTTTTATCTAATTACGATTATGTGTCATCAGAGGCCTTGTGTGTATTGGTTAGATTTAAATGTTGTCCATGTTTATGCGTTAGTTTTACTTAAAGGTACTCACAAATATATTTCTAGGTATTTACGCAGTAAGATTTTTTGAATATAGTTGAATGCTAAAACATTAAAATATGGTAAAGTGCAAATTAATGTAAGATATTTGTGATTATGAAGATATGAATGAAAGGTTATATTTGGGGCAGGGAGGGGTTTTTACTTGCTTATATAATTCGATATATATTTATATAATATATATATATATATATATTATATATATATTATATATATATATATATATATATAAAGTAATGATTATAAAGAAAAGAAGGTGATGTATTTTATGGTCATAATTAACCATGGATATTAGAGTAAATATAATAAAAGACAGCGAAATTAAATCGAAATATCCGATCGTTGACATTAGATAGACGATGTTGACGGCGTTGATCGGAGAGAGAAATTTGGAGGAAGTATTTGGAGAGCGAGTAATAAAAGAGAGACGATATATAATCAATTGCGGAAGTAATTAAGACGTTATAAAGATGTGGGAAATGTCTTTAAGAGCTACGCCATGTCCAACATTACATCAAAGATGTCTGGAGATACTTTTGTGTAGACACTTAGTTCTTTAGATCACTTAATTAAAATGTCATTGGAGATTGACCTGTTTACATTAACGAGGTGTAAGAAATATATATCTTTTCTGACAGAAAATAAAGTCTGGCTTCTACCTCAGTTGGTAATTGACCAACCAACCAGTAAATATACATTAGCATTTAATATATATATATATATATATATATATATATATATATATATATTAAATGTTATTGCCGGATTATTGTAGTTCGTCTTCGCTAGCGATAAATCCGATACATCAATCGTATAAAAATGTCCCTCTTTGTTCCACATTGGCAGCGTTTTGTATAGTGGAAATATATTTCGCTTAAGTTTTTTTTTTTCAAATAATAAAAAATAATAATACCTGTTCGGAACGTTGTTAACATGAAGCAATTTTTCACTATTTACCTTTCAATCCAAAGTTTACAAACAAACGAATACAATTTTTCCAAAAGCACATTAATTTTCTCTGCGAGTTTTCAACCTCCAAATATCATTGCCATCTATTCCATAACGAATGTTTACTCTGAATGAATTAAAACCTACGGCTATTTAAGTTGTAACTTTTATATTAGAAAACAAATTTAATTAATATATTACCGTTTTTAATTTTATTATTTTTTGTTTTTGTGTTACAATAATACCATGAGAGCTTGCGTAGACACTGGATATCATTGAACAGCAAGAAAACGTTTTAACAATATTCCATACGAAGCAAGTTTCCTGAAATAGCGCTTGCTACGCCCGTTTCCAATTATTTCATTGGCTAGATTTTTAAGTGACGCTATTGCGTAACATGGCGGATTTTAACAGCTGTTTTACAATTTACAAAAATTAGAACAAAAGAAAATACGAAAAGTAATTTGCATTTTGGAAGTTTGCTTTGCAAGTACATAAATGTTTTTTTATTTTTCCCAACACAAAAAAGATCCAACATCACGTATAACTTATTACAGACTTAAACGATATCACTTGATCTACTCAGACAAAAACGAAAGGTAACCAGTACTTATTCACCCCACAAAAAAAGAAACAGATACACAGGCACAAGGACTGTCATACCTTTACATGTTAATATATCTCCCTCAGTATTGTATGTTTTGTAATGATAGAGTACATGTAAAGGTCATTCAGAGGTTTCTTGTTCGATTCCAGCCGGGTTATATATATTTTAAGTTTTTGGAATCGTACGTGATTTACCTCAGCCATTTTAATGTATTACAGCGTAAAATTACGTCTTTCTGAATATATATGTTTACATTATAAAAAAAGCATTCGCTTAATAACATCGTGAAATTATATTTTTCTGAGTTTGAATTTCTTCGTTATTTAACATGTTATATTAAACAACTTTATCTCCAAGGCACATATAAATTAAAGCATTGTCCGTTGCCTATATGTACATGTGTTTCTATATTATACGCGAACATATTATTCAAAAGTGCGACTACTAAATCAATATGATTTTTCTTTAGACATTACTTGTCCTCGTAGCTTTCAGCGCCCCACATATCATTTTTGTCCATTTTGTCCATTGGAAATCGAATTTTGAATGCTAAAACAAAATAGCAATACGATCATTCGCTTTTAAACTTTAATGTTCGAAAATAAATGTCACTTTAATTTATAAATTTCTCTGTGTGTATTCTGATTTTTCTGTTGTATATGCGTTAGCATCCTACATCCATGACCAGCTAAAACAGATTTTACTTTCTTTTACTTTTCAGTTGATAATTATAGAAATTAATACATTCGATTTAAGTTAGAAATATAAGGGCAGAGATGGGAGCAGGAGTTCCTTGATTCCATAGATGTTCCTGTGCAATTCCAGGACAAAGGCCAGCTAAGGTATATATATATATATATATATATATACATATATATATATATATATATAGATATATATATATATTACAGATGACTTGCGCCTGCATTTACGTCCTTGATTCGTTCTAGATGCCTAATAAATTTTCGAATGTCAATACTAGGGTACAACAAATTCATTTGCCATCTTGCTCCAGCGTGAAACTCGAAAATTAATCAGTCATCAAGAAAGGATCAAAGAAAATATACAACAAGTCATCTGCAATATTTAACAAAATATGAATTCAAGAGAAAATTCTGCTCATATGTATGTGTATATATATATATATATATATAGCATGAAAATAAACTTTAAAATTCGGAACCGAACCAATTATGCAGACATTGCAAACACAGTATTTGATATTCTTAAAGACAGAGCATTAGTACAACAACAAAAATCATAAAAGTAAAACATAAAGGCACGCGTGGACGTAACGTCATATGCATTTGTAGAAAAGCCTTAGATATTTGAAAATTCGTATACTCTGGTCAGTTTGAATTTGTATGCAAATATATGAAAAAGTTAACGATAATTTATAATTTTCTGTAAAAATTCATCGGTAATGCTCTATCACACGGCAGTAAACTACTCCGATCCTATAAAGACACACACACACACACACACACACACACACACACACACACACACACACACATATATATATATATATATATATATATATATATATATATATATATATACTGGCATATAATCTCACACTAGCCTTTAACTTTCTTTCACAAGGTCCAAGTATGATCGATTCCCTGAGGTTTGATCATCATTATAATAATGGCCGTTGTAGACAATAGCTGCTTTCTTCAAATCTTTCAAAATAGTCGCAGAATCGTTCAGTCCATAATTTGAATCTTATAACAATCGTGTAATCAACTCATTTTTTCGTCCAATCTTCTTTCCGACTTAATTTACTATTTAATGCAGACAGAGCGCTGAAAACCAAAAGTTGTCGGACACTAGTTAAAAAAAACAAACAAAATAACACCAATTAATAATTAGCAAAACATCAGGCTGAGAAAATGACAGATTTATTGAGTGGCATTCCGCTAATGACATCCCAATTAATTGCAGCATAAGTGATTAATTACCTAAAGCTTTTACGGGAGTATCTAATAGTAGTTATTGTCATAGTCAGAAAGACAGAGACAGTCTATGATGCATAACGCTTTTTAAACTTACTTACCCGAATATTTCACAAGTATGAGAAGACGCTTATTAACTCATATTAACACGCCTTGCTTCTGCGTCGCTTCTATCTGGACTAAAATAAAATATCGACTAGAATCCTTGATTACGTACATATGCTATTACTTCCTTTTTTTAGTATCCACTCTTCCATTCTCAATATTCGTGCTTTGCAGTCCAGCTAACCTGTCTAGAACAATACTTGTCTCATAACATAACCGCAAGTATATGTACTATATTGGGCAGGCTATATTAGTATAATAATAAAAGTGATCAAATTTTCGACCCAATCATTTGTTACAGACAAATCTAAAGTTCAAACAGATCTTCGAATTCTTCGCCATTTTGACTTTATAATTGGACTAAGAAATAAGTATTGTTTAAAATATTGTTTATTCAATTATTAATAATAATGTAGAGTAGTTTTCTGAAACTGAATTCCTGCCTCAAGACAAGTAAGATTAATTACTCAGAAATAAAGTTTTGCATTACTTTTCTTTCTATTTACGAAGACAAAATCAAAGTATAATGTATAGAATTCTTATTCCAATTTTAATCAAACACTATTATAGGATTTTGATTTCAGAAAGTGTCTATAATTTAAGGATTAAGCTCAATGTGTCTTCAGAAGTAATTGACATTTAGAGAATCTTTCTTAATTGGTATATGGATTAGATTTAATGTAAATCGGAAATATTTGAATTTTCTGTAGACTAAAAGCAGCTGCGTAAAAGTACGTCCGTCTCTATGATACATCTTATTTAAAACGGAAGTATATGGTAAAAAGTGAAGGTTTAACAGTGACCGTTTTATTGTGATGTGCTAATTATGTTGTACTAGATAAAATAAATTAGATGAAAATTGTGAATATAAAAACTACCTGAAGTAGCTATTTTAGCACGGATCCATAATCAAACCTTGCGCTACGTAAGAAATGAATAGTGTCGCACACAAGTCATCAACACAATACTATGGAGAAAACCGTGTTACAATAGAAAAGACACCACTAGAGTTATAAGTGTACAAAAGTGTTTATACTGACTCACTTTACGACCTGTGCTGACACCGAGGTTTCGTCGGCATCTTCCTAATGGTACGTAAACCACCGAAAGATTCTGAAACGCTAAGCCAATCTGATTGAAGCAGACGACAATTGTCAATAGCGAATTAAATATAGCATAAAATTTAACAACTTAAGACAATTTATATTGAGATACAATGTTTTCATTCAGCTTTTCCCGGTTTTTTACGTAAACTGCCGGAAGATGCCGACAAACACAGTTTCAGCACAGGTCGTAATCTGCACCAGTACTAAAGTTTTCAATCATTTTATTTACTCGTCCTTTAAGATGTAATAATATTATCGAAGTTTGACCGACTCTTTAAAATCTGCATACAATTATTTATGGGTTAACAATCATTTACATAATGGTGAAAAAAAACAATCAGGTTATATACTCCTTTTGCAACACCTGATCAGGAAAGGGACAACAATTACCTCCTTGGATGATACGCATAAGTAGGAAACTGTTCCACCTAAATTGAAGTGCGAATAGCTTAAGAGTACATGGCCAAGCCGCAGATAAACAAACATAGAAACATATACTATTAATATTAGTATGGATATTCGGACATTACTTATGGGATATATTTTGATATAAACACATATACATAACGTAAATAACAGTGCGTATATTTTATCTATTTTGTTATTACAGTGATTTGATTCACAATATTGTTTTAACGTTGTCCTGCTGGTTAAAGATTGGGCCACCCCTCATCTCATATAATTGCAACTAATGTGCACCTGTATCTCCCGCCAGAATCTCGGTACGACTTCAATTTCATTTAGCACATTCTGTATGTCAAGAATATTTTCGCTATGGATAGACTATCGATAGACATACGTTGTGCCGACATGGAAAAACTACTCACATCTCAAGTTCTAGAATCATAGACGCCCTAGGCTGTTTACATTTCGATCCATATCGGTTGTCGTTATATCAGCGTATTTAAGCAACGTTGGAAATGATCAGAATCAGATGGTCAACTATTTAGGAATACCAGACACTGTATATAGGAGGACGGCATGTCACGCATAGACTGAAGTGTATTCATACTAAACTAGCAGGGCTACCTGGCGTTGCCCGGGGCGATAATAAAAAACAAAGTAGTAGGAATTAAAGAGTGTGTGTAACATATTTATATAAAAACTTCAATCTCTCTTTCTCTAGTCGTCTCTCTTACCCTGGTGCTTATTATTTCCCCCCTCCTTCAACCCTCTATTTCTCTTTTTCCCATATGATTCTTCTCTTGTTTAAATGCGTTAAAAACTAATAATAATGTAATTCACGTAAATTCTCTTTACTAAATATGTATTTTATGTAACTGTGGATTTTCTCAAAGAAATATATTATGTAAACAAACAAACATTAGGATGAAAGTTATTAATTATTCTAGCATTGTATTTTTGATGCCGACATAAAATTATATTTTATTTTTAAAGACTTTAAAATCGAACTTGAATGCAATCACTTAATCGCTGGCGGCTATGTTGTAATTTCCTATAATTTTCTTTCGTAAAATAGTAGTAATAATTTGATTAGCGTGTGTCGCTTATTTAAAAAACAATACCAAATAACTAAAAATTTAGAGGCGCATCCCTGGCGCTAAGAAACGTTAAATAAAATACTGTTCTTATATAAGATATTATAAAATGTACATGTACATGTATTTGTGAACGTATAGAGTGGCTGGCATTGGCGGCTAGTGGCGGACTTTCAAGAGTTTCTTACCCCCCCCCCCTCTATGTAAATAGAATTGACGCTAAGAAACGTTAAATAAAATTAAAAGTATTACGTTATTAAATTACAATATGACTCAGCTATTTCAAATTACTATAAAATATAATGAAAAATTAATGAAAAGCCCCCCCCCCTGATGAAATCTGCCCCCATGGACCCCTAAGGGGTGAGTTTATAGATTCGGGAATACTCTCATCATCTTACTCTGTGAATTGTATATAAGAATACACTTTTCTATGTTATGTAAATTCTCTAACTTTGTTTTAAAAACCTAAATTGTGTTTTTAAACGCGAGTTATATTTCTTCCTTAGCTATCCTCTAACAAATAAATTTAATTAAAAACCATGAATTTTTTATGAACTTGAGGTATTATTTGCAGGACAACACTGAATACTTTTCTTATATAAGATATTATAAAATGTACATGTATTTGTGTACGTACAGAGTGGCGGCTAGTGGCGGATCTTGACGTAGTTTCTTACCCCCTCCATGTAAATAGAATTGACGCTAAGAAACATTAAATAAAATTAAAAGTCATTTCGAAGTATTACGTAATTAAATTACAATATGACTCAGCAATTTCAAATTGCTATAAAATATAATGAAAAATAACTGAAAAGGACCCCCCTCCCTGATGGCGTAGGTTTATAGATTCGGGAATACGCACATCAACTTACTCTGTGAATTTTACATAAGAACACACTTTTATATTGTATCTATATTCTCTTACATTTTTTCTATAGGGCACACACACACACACAAACATACAGACATTCAATTGTATATAGAAGATATGATTTAATTGCAGAAAGAATTATGTTTTCTATCAACGGTTTCGATAGGTGGCATTTTAAGAGAGTAACCCTATAGACTTTAAGAGAGTAAAAAGTTAATTTTCTTTTTACTTTCAGCAGCCTCGTAACTCTCGCTTCGTTTGTTTTGCCCTTTAGTCCTCACATTCCATGAGCGAAGTTTCTGACAAAGGGTAAAGTTGCTGTTTTCTGGGTCGGAATCTGTCCATTTAACACTTATCGTTGACTGGTTTTGGACCCTAAAGTAGTATTTTTTCGTTTAGCTCCTTACATCAAGTGGCTTCGTGCCTTGTCTGGAGCAATGTCAATGAAAAAACATAATAACATAGCAATTCTCTCGCTTCAGACTTTACATATATCTTACTGAAATATCACTTTATTTTAGATTCGGACAGACACCAAATCTCACTTATAGTAAATGAATCATGAAGATATCAGCTGTTTACTCTGTGCAGACTTGTGCGTTCAATGATGTTTTATCTCCTGAGATCGATGCTCGTATTTTAATCTGATCGTGTTTCTTTGTAATGTGCTTTATTCACAAATAACCTGTGAGACAAAGGATTCGATGGAGATCGAAGCGCCTATAAATTGTCACGCGAAACACGAGGCGATCGAACTCGGTTCAATATTTATGGTCGTCACGATTTAGTGCAATGTTCTTTAGCACAACATCAGAAGGGGACAAAATCTATGGACCAAAACGGTTATTTCTTTTTAACTTGATTTGTATGGGAAAAAATATCGGATTTAAAGGGTTTAACTAAAAATAATCATCATGTATAGAAAGATCAAACGTCCATTTTTCTTGCAAAACTGATCTTACAAATGGGCTATTTTTACTAATCTCCAATTTAATTCTCATAAAAATCACACTTAAACATGCACCCACCACACACACACACATATATATATATATATATATATATATATGGGAGAGAGAGAGAGAGAACTAGAAGAACCCATTTTACAGGAGGGGTGTAATTAAGTCCCTTAACGGAACAGTTTTGCACCATTTGTATGTCTCTTTACGAAGATAAAAATCAAGATATAATGCTACTAAACCTTGTGTAACATTATTATTCTACCTTCGACCGAAATTTGTCGCATGATTTGGATTCTAAAAACTAAGATTTAAGGCTCCTGCTTAAAGTGTTTTCAGAAGAAATGTAGATTCATATAATCTTGGTGTCGAATGAATATAGATTAAATTCAATGGAAATCTGAAATATTTCAATTTCAAATAAGCGGATGTGCCATATTATATCTCTTCAAAGCCCTTCAAAATATCATTAAAAAACTGAAATGGGGAAAAATAATTATTAATTTACATATAATACATATTATTGTAATTTCACAAAAATCGAAGGTGTTTGAATATTCACGAAAGGATCATCGCTTTTTTTCACCATTTGCATCAAACTAAATATAGCCAATATTACGATCCATTACGCCGAGCAGACCCAACTTTATAATGATCGGTTTATTAGTTATGGATTGACTTATTTACATATAAACATGTACACATAATAATAATATTATGGATTGAATCATTTACATATAAACATGTACACATAATAATATTATGGATTGAATCATTTACATATAAACATGTACACATACCTCACTTTATGTAAATAGAGATATTTAGCAAATGTAATCATTGGAGAAGCGTGTAACAAACTAGTTAAAATAGCATAAAAACACAAATCCAACCGATAATTCGGTCGTGAATCGTCAATTAATGCCTGATAAGAAGTGTTCTATTGAAAAATAATGTCTTTTATACAAGAAAAACGTTAAAGAAGATTATGAGGATGTAGAAATTTCATCATTAAGGGCAGAGAAACGGTGAAGAGGAGAGGGAAGGTATGAAAGACAAGGGGCTCGGGGAAACGGTGGAAAAATTAGAAGTGTGGATTTGATTGGTGCGTAGGAACATGTGAGATGGATATGAGTTTAAACGGGTAGGAGCAGTGTTTATATGAGAGACACTAGTATAAGCCATGTATACATCGTTGATCTGAATCAAAACAAAAAACATACGAAGCAGCATTAAAAGATGTGGCAACACCCAGAAATTAAAAGATATGGAATAAGTTACTAAAATCTAAATCAAGTAAATAAGAGACATTATTTGGTTAAATCCTATTTTTGTCATTAATCTAATATTAATATGTGACTGTTTCCCCATGACATACTAAACACAAGCCAATCCTACAATTGGGATCACCACTTATAAAGGCTAAGAGTCACTCTAAGACAAGAGTTTGAGACGGAAATGATTGCAAGTTGAAGGATGAGGAACACAACAAGAGTACTAATATGATAATTTGTATGAACTGCGTTTGATTGGTTGGTTTCTGACAGAGATTTCTTGACGTTGGATTTGAAGACGACCCAGTCATAATAAGCAGGGAAGAAGTCTCGCGGTAATGTTCTACTCAGATGAGAAGTTATGTCCATGGCCATTCTGCCTCACCCCTGACATATGGAGGGAGTAAAACAAAGATTAACAGGTGCAATTTGATAACATGGAAAAAGCATATATAGACTACAACTAATACTCCTACGCCTACAACAAGTACACTTAAATAAATTTTACTGGACCAGGTATACATAAAGATAACAAAAGACAAATATATACAGGTGAAATTTGAAACGCACATACTAATACTACTACTAGTAAAACTTCCAAAAATGTTACTGGCCCATCAGTCATAATGGTTTAAGTGTTCGTTTATGGGCCGAGAGATCGAGTTATACTAAAGACTCAAAATGCTACTTGATTCATTCTTGCTTAAAAAACCTTGCATTATAGTTCAGGATCAATGGTAAGTGGAGTAATCTTGGCGTATATATACATATATATATTGTATTGTGTGTATTTGGGGACATTTTCTCATTTATGCAAACATTGTTAAAAATAACAGAATTTGTCCGTTTAAGTATACCTTTTTTATTTTTTCAATTGTTCTGGTGGTTTCTTTTGTATTAAAAAAAAATAATGAATAAATCTTCCATGGGTTCAACAGGTTTACCGAATATTTTTGATTCTTCGTCGAGGTGTCAAAAGCAAATGAATAAAAAAGCTGGAGAAACAAAATAATCTTTAAAAGACAGCGGAGAAACGCGCAGAGAACGTTTTCGCATTATTCCAGGAAGTTGTTGACGATTTAAATTAAGCAACGATGGATGGCATCACATTTTTAACAATGTCTGCATATATATATATATATATATATATATATATATATATATATATATATATATATATATATAAGGATTTGAAATACGTTCATGTATATTTTTTAAAGTCTCTATACATCAGACGGTCAAAGTTTGAAAATATATTTAGTTGGTCTGTTATGCTTACAGCGTCGATTGAATTGAAGCATCTCAAAGACGGATAAGCTTTTTGTTTAATATCATAATCGTTGACTTGAATATCATTTATGTTTTCTTTTTTTTTCTTCCTTTATTGCATTGTAATATAAACGTCATCTCCTGTTAACAGTCGTATTAGAAACGACACATGAAGGATATTGGATTTCTTTTTCATTTACGACTCTCCGAAAAAATGGAGTTAAAATTTAGTTGCTTAAATTTTCAAAAAGAAAATCAAAAAGCCTCATTCTTTGTATTCGTGACAAATATAAAGGCTCTAGTTTGAAATTCGTGACTTTCAAAATGTCGAATATCACGTCTTAGCACAAGATGAAGATCAATGAAAGTGTGTCGCGATGCATTCGCTCTGATTCGCTGACTCGTTCGGTTGTTTTCGTTTCTCCGCATAAAAAAGGGGATATTCCGATTTCAAATCCTAGTATCGTTATTCCCTTACAAATACTGACGAAAATACAAGTCAGATATATTTTAAATGTTGACTTGTGTTTGATACAGCGTATACACTGAATAGTATACCATCGTTAGATGCTATCAGCATTAGAACTAATAAAAGTTATAAGAAGTTGATTTTAGAAATCAATGACAATTCGATATTCGGTTGAATATATTGTTTCATATGAAATCATACGCGGTAAAGACACATTAAACGCTAAAGGTAATGTATTCGTGAATCAATTACCTTATTATTAAAACTAATTAAACTAATTATGAAAATAATGACTTTCTGTAGAACTGATGTAAACATAACACACACCACATCTGCTTTCGGCTATTGGCACAAAACATACTCCGACTAAAATATGGCTGTCCACCGGGACATTTAGTGTAGCAGGTTTACTTGGCAAATCATTGTCACTCAACGTTGCTTCTTTAATACGTCTTACTCACCGTAGTTCTTCTCTATCTACATATTCGTCTCAGAAAGGTAGCAATCAGTTTTAAGTGACAGTCTTCTGGGGGTTGTAGGTTCAATCCGTACTACAGGCAATACTTCCTAGGAGTATTATAATAATTAATTAGCATTTTTAACCGGTTATGTCTGATGGAATGAGAACAATCTACCCCGGTGATTAAAATGAGTTCAGTTCGAAATTCCGTATCGGTTCTCGTGTTCGACATAGAATATCCGGTTAAGTTACATCGGCCGAAACGTTGTGAAAATAATAACAAATATCAAAATAGTAGTCTGAATTTTCCAGACGATACAAAGGAGTGGACATTCTCAAAACATTAGTAAACGATGATCTCGTGTGCGACATAGAATATCCGGTTAAGTTACATCGGTCGAAACGTTGTGAAAATAATAACAAATATCAAAATAGTAGTCTGAATTTTCCAGACGATACAAAGGAGTGGACATTCTCAAAACATTAGTAAACGATGATCTCGTGTTCGACATAGAATATCCGGTTAAGTTACATCGGTCGAAACGTTGTGAAAATAATAACAAATATCAAAATAGTAGTCTGAATTTTCCAGACGATACAAAGGAGTGGACATTCTCAAAACATTAGTAAACGATGATCTCGTGTGCGACATAGAATATCCGGTTAAGTTACATCGGTCGAAACGTTGTGAAAATAATAACAAATATCAAAATAGTAGTCTGAATTTTCCAGACGATACAAAGGAGTGGACATTCTCAAAACATTAGTAAACGATGATCTCGTGTTCGACATAGAATATCCGGTTAAGTTACATCGGTCGAAACGTTGTGAAAATAATAACAAATATCAAAATAGTAGTCTGAATTTTCCAGACGATACAAAGGAGTGGACATTCTCAAAACATTAGTAAACGATGATCTCGTGTGCGACATAGAATATCCGGTTAAGTTACATCGGTCGAAACGTTGTGAAAATAATAACAAATATCAAAATAGTAGTCTGAATTTTCCAGACGATACAAAGGAGTGGACATTCTCAAAACATTAGTAAACGATGATCTCGTGTTCGACATAGAATATCCGGTTAAGTTACATCGGTCGAAACGTTGTGAAAATAATAACAAATATCAAAATAGTAGTCTGAATTTTCCAGACGATACAAAGGAGTGGACATTCTCAAAACATTAGTAAACGATGATCTCGTGTGCGACATAGAATATCCGGTTAAGTTACATCGGTCGAAACGTTGTGAAAATAATAACAAATATCAAAATAGTAGTCTGAATTTTCCAGACGATACAAAGGAGTGGACATTCTCAAAACATTAGTAAACGATGATCTCGTGTTCGACATAGAATATCCGGTTAAGTTACATCGGTCGAAACGTTGTGAAAATAATAACAAATATCAAAATAGTAGTCTGAATTTTCCAGACGATACAAAGGAGTGGACATTCTCAAAACATTAGTAAACGATGATCTCGTGTGCGACATAGAATATCCGGTTAAGTTACATCGGTCGAAACGTTGTGAAAATAATAACAAATATCAAAATAGTAGTCTGAATTTTCCAGACGATACAAAGGAGTGGACATTCTCAAAACATTAGTAAACGATTATAAATATAGGTGGGAATTGGAGATTAGGATCAACCACTTTATTAAATCATTTTTTAAATATTTCTTTTTTACTAAAATATAGTCACAACTTATCAAAGTTGAAAGCCGTTCGAAAGTAAAAGTTACTGCGATAGAATGATCGTCAAGGCTAAATTCGAATACTTTTTAGTACTGTTCATGAAAGGAATCTGTAGATATTGGATTTGAAGACGAACCAGCTATAATCTGCGGGCAGCAGTTGCCTGGCAATGTATTCCACAAAGAAGAAGCCCATGTGAAGAATTCTTTTTCGTGGAAAATTCGCTTTACGCTAGGCCCACCGAGGACAGAAGTTTTCATCCGTTGCGATAGAAAGACGCTTTCTTGCTGTGAATGTCTTATATGGAGGTACAAGCGACTGAAGTAGTCAAACACTATCAGTGTATGTTCTGTGCGATTATGTATGTATGTAACAGAAGGGATCAACCCATTTCGGAGTTGATTTTGCACTCTGTCAAAGTAACGAAGAGTGCGCTGAGCGATACCTCCCCAGATGTGACAGCATGCTCTATCTTGGGACCTATCTGTATAAGTATATACGTATCGGATTGTATCAAGGCTCAGATACTTTACGGAGCAGTTTTCCGTCGATCTTAGCAACAACTTTGATGAAATAATTTTATTTTTCATCTGGTGTGAATGTCAGCGTTGAGGTGTTGTCAAAGTAACGAGTTCCTCCAAAAAAAAGTGTATCGATTTCGACTGGGGCAAAACAAGTGACGTTGGTGATGGAAATGACGAAGCTTGATTTTAGAAGTGTAACAAGCCACTTTTCGCCATTTTATCACGTGTTTCATGTATGAAGAAAGAGAATAAGCTTGAGATTGATCATCAGTGCTCTTCGTAGTGTTGCCATTGTTTTATCTAATCATTAAAAATGATATGTGGTCTATTGAATAATGGATATACGGCTTTAATCATATTGACAGACCAATTCACTAAAGTCGCTGAAATTAAGCGACATTTAGACTGATCAGTACATACAAGCGAAATGATATTTGACATGGGCGTGTTTCCTTACAAAAAGTAAGTTCTGCTATGGAAAGCTAGTACTGTTAAGATATATATTGCTATATATATATATATAAATATATGTATGAGTGTGTTTGAGAAATAGAATGTAAACGAAAACAATTAAACACAGGAAATGTTAAAAAACGAGACATTAACCAGCTTCGTTCGGTGAACGAGCGTCTTCAGAAAAAGTGAAGATTTGAAATTTGTTAAGAAAAACACAACAAAACAGAAAAGAAGACGCGAAACAGGATTTTTTACACGTTCGTATATATTTCAAATTATGTAACGCGTGCGAAAAGACCTTAATGGTAAACAAAGAAATATATATTTAATGATTGCCCGAGCCCGCTGAGTCATAACCTCTTCCAGAACAGTTCTTCTGATGAGATATCTCCTGTATTATATCCTCATATATATATATATAGTATCGGAAGTTTCTCAACCATTAAAACTATATTAAAAAAAAAACAAAAAAAAACAACTTATAGTCCCAAGTCTTCCAGTGGAAAATCACTCATGTAAGTCAATTTATTTTTTACAGTTATTATATTAGTTTATTGTTAACACTATTTTAAGGGATCATCAGTTGTTTACCATATATATATATATATATATATATATATATATGTGGGTGTGTGTGTGATAATATAACTATAATATAGCAATACGTTTATGTATATCAAGACTACCTGTGACATGCTTGGTCACAACCTCTCGCAGTATTTGATACACTTTGATTTTATTCCAAAATACATAAACTTTGATATATATTTGTCTCCTATATTATCTTGATAGATAATATAGTCGTATTACTTTACTATCTAATTTGCATACGATGTTACGATGCATACGATCACACCATCTAAATTAACTGAAAATAGAGTATCGCCTTCTGTTAACGCTTACACATGTATTAAAACCGATCAAAGCGTAATTGAATCAGCACACAGTGAGAGAAAACGAGAAAATGCATAGCTAACTAAAATAGAGATTGAGTGAGAGAGACAGGTAACTTGTTCAGTTAGTTTCAAATAACTTTTTAATTCTTCTTATTAGCCGTATTTTTTTCAACGATTATTCAACCGAAAAGCTATTTTAGCATGTATTTTGTATGATTTCAAATATATAAGATAACAGCCCTAGGAAGGCAAACGTTTATTATGAACTCAGAATGTATTTATCTTAAAACTGTAGTTTCACAGTATGATCGATCATCATAAGTTTTCGACTGTAAGCAATCGAAATATATATATATATATATATATATATATTGATATAATTTATATTTGAATGGTTCGATTACAAAACGCGACAAACGCCACTTTCAAAGTTCTTAAATTACCGCTACGAAAGAAATTTAATTTCATGACCGTAGCACACTCCAAATCAATTTCATAAAGTTATATGATATGTATCTAATATTCTCGCTTTCAATTTATATAAGTTTTAACGAGTTAATTTAAATTTGAAATGTTCGTCTTTATAAAGCTCAATGTCTCAATTTCAAGAAATTGAATTTATCGCGATTTTGCGTTCTCACTTTTAATTTTATTGTGATTTTAATGATATCAAATCATATTCTAAATAAAAAGTATACATAAAGTATTAAAACTATTTACATCTTCTATAAGTTGTAAATAGAAACATAATATGTTTTAATCAGATCTAATCTGAACAACACTTTGGTTAAAACCTACAGAAAAAAAATCTACAACGATTTTTTAATTAGAATTTAATTTTTACCCAAACAAAGGCAAAATACTCAATAATGTATTCATTGTCAAACACTTCACAAAGTTATTGAATTTATTTGACATCACAATGCATATCATGTTAAGCTATAAGAAAGATGTGAAAAAACATCAAGATGCGGCATTGTCTATTTCGAAAATAATAGCAGGCTGTTATGCAAAGGCTAAACTTTAAACTACTTTGCTTCAAAGGAGAAAAAACTGCAAATTAAAAATATACATGTATAGTAAGTATTTGTACATATCATAATTTCTTATGCTTCATTACATTTAAAAATTAACTCAATACTAAATATAGGTACTAATCTACATACGCATAATCACCCTGCTATATATATATATATATATATATATATATATATATATATATATATATATATATATGTATATGCATCTTGTAAACTCTAACTCAATTCACCAAGATCTACAACACCATAACTTTCCTCCCTCTTATTTAAGAAAAATTCTAGTTAACACTAAAATTATACATTCCGAAACCAAATTTAAAAAAAAATTAAAAGTACTCGAAGCTATCTACATAAAAACACAACAAGCTAAAATTAACATCATATATCAAACCGGTGGTAACATTTTAACATGCTGAACGTAATGCGATGTTGTCCATGTGCATTCAAATATGAGGATAACAATTCATATAGTTACTCAGTTTTGAATTTTGCCAACATAAATGTTTGTGTACCTACTATATTATTGCCTCTGCGGTTATGTGTATATTGTAGATGCAGTGTGTACAAAACTCTGTAGTAAAACGTATACATTAATATTGCTGATGTAGGTTATATAATGAGATACTGTAAGAGTGAAAATATTAAGATGAATAATACAAATAATATATTATCTAATTTTTTGCACATTTTTATTTAAAACTTCAATTGTAACAAAATGCATCCATTACTCCCTGTAGTGACAAGCTAATAATCAGTTGTTTTTGTTTAGATGAAACAAAAACCACGGAATTAGTTTTTATAATTATGATCATTATAAGCATTTAACCAATAGTGTGTAAACGTTCTCAAAACAATGAGGCCTTAAATCACAATATACTTTCCGACACTAGAATAAGTCTTGAGGAAATGCACAAACATTTAATATCGCAATGCAATGTATTTCGATTGGCTTTCCTCCACACGTAGGCATAGTGATAAAATGATACATAAATATGGATAACTCATCTCTTCCAACCATGAAACTGCAGTAAAATTTAAAAGCTAGGTGCATGTTGTAATATTTATATTTATTAATATATATATATATATATATATATATATATTAGTACTTCATGGAATTTAGCCTGACGATTCCCCCCGGGGATGAAACACGGGAGCGTCTGTATAGCTTGATTGCCATATATATTTTCATTGCTTACTATATATATATATATATATATATATATATAGTCTCGGAAGTTTCCTAACCATTAAAACTATATTAAAAAAAAACAAAAAAAAAACAAACTTATAGTCCCAAGTCTTCCAGTGGAAAATCACTCATGTAAGTCAATTCATTTTTTACAGTTATTATATTAGTTTATTTCTAACACTATTTTAAGGGATCATCAGTTGTTTACCATGAAAAACTGTTTCGGGAATTTAAAAACAAGACAGTATGTAATTTCATATATATATACAAAATAAACGCTTTTTTCAAATTTGTTAAGAGAAGTGTTGCCTTTCTCACTGTAACACACTCCTAATCATTTTGTTACCGTAATGTTATATTTTGCTAAATGTTCTTGTTTTTAATTAAAATAGTTTGCTTGATTATTGCCCTATGACTGTGAATAGGATTTAATATAGATCTGAAATATTTGAATGCTCAATATACCCATATTATTTCCCCAAAAATGCCGTATTAATACACCAAATAAACTAAAATGGCCTCTAATATTTGATTATTGATGTTTAATACTTACGATTTCATAAAAATCGTAAAGATCAGAATGTTTATTTTCTTTTGCATGAAACTAAACTAAATATTACCTACGAAAGTACTCCTTATGCTTAGCAGTTGTGTTCCAATGTTTATATTCATCGGTTCATTAGTTTAAGAGTGAATCCTATATATGAACATACCTAACTAAACTTATATATATATATATATATATATAAGTTATATATATATATATATAACTTATATATATATATATATATATATATATATATATATATATATAAGTTATATATATATATATATAACTTATATATATATATATATATATATATATATATATATATATATATAAGTTATATATATATATATATATATATAAGTTATATATATATATATATATATATAAGTTATATATATATATATATATATATAAGTTATATATATATATATATATATATATAAGTTATATATATATATATATATATATATATAAGTTATATATATATATATATATAAGTTAGCCATGTTTATATACAGGATTAACTAAAATTCTTAAAGACTGTAACCGAGAGTCCATGGAAGTCTTCAAAATGGCCTCTAATACACAACTTGCATTCTCAACAAATCTCTTAAACCCCGATTACGTGTACATTTGATGGATTAATTCTTCTTGGATCTGTTACTTTTTAGAATCCACTGCTGCATTCTTCATGACAAATTCAATGGTGAACTTTTTCCTATATTTTCAATCTTTTTTCGTTTGGACATTTTCTGCATTTTTTCCTAAAATTCATCTATCATACTTTTTTGAAAAGTAATGGCTTGAGGAAGGAATAATAAATATTTATTAATTGAATATACTTTGTTTTGAACAACTGAAGATGTAATAGATTTTGTACTTTCACAACTTTGATTTCTCTTCTTTCATGTGTGTCTCTTTTTCTCATCTCTCTCTCATATATATATATATATATATATATATATATATATATATATATATATATATATATATATATATATATAAAGTATGAATGTGCATTTGATGATATTATGGGTAAGGAGTGAATTTTATGGGAAATATTAAGCGCGAAAGAAATGAACCAACATAGAAAGCGATAACATATTCTATGCGAAGAATGACGCATCTTTTGAAGGTAAAATAAGAAAAAGATTGAACAAAAAATGTTCCGTTTAGTTTATCGCGATTTCCTGCTGTTTGGATTTTGTTCCTCGATTTGGTTGGCATAAATAATGGCGAATCGATTGGAATGAACGCAGGGGCCGCGGCCATTTCGGGCCTCCAAAACGAAACTATCTAACCTTTCGTTACACGAATGCATTCTCGCGTGCAGAAAACGGTAATAAATATTACTTCCGGTTCGTTTCTCTGTTCTTTGTTTATCGGGACGAGTAAAGTTTTGTTTTTCCTTTACTCTTTATCTTATCAATGAATTATTTCTGAGTTCAAAAGTAAATCCTAAGACCAAATAAGTAAACAGAAAAAAGTGTTACCAAAACAAAATATACTTGATTATATAGTTGTGATTTGTTTTACCTTCTATTTATCCGCTTGGAAAAAGAGAAATTGCTTGTGACGAGTCATATGAACTTAATTCTATAAAAAATAATATGTAAATGAAAAAATACAGTTTTACTTCGCATAATACCTGGATATCTTAATATAATAGATATTTCGTGTCAGTCTGTAAGAAAACTACGTATCTTTTGCGAAGTATGACGTCATGTACATGGTTATTTTCTTAACTATTCAGAATGATTATCCTATTATAATATTTACCTATTTTTAGTGAGATTGTATTAAAAACTGTTATTTATACATTTAAGTACACTGTCAATTGGTCGTATTATTAAAATATGTCTTTCCATCTATCTATCAATCGGTGATGAAACACGGAAGCCTTTGTGTAGCTTAATTGCTATAAATATATATATATATATATATATATATATTAAAACAGGCTTTGTTAAACAACACAAGATTTTCGCATTTGTATAGCTTTTTGTAAAGCTTTCAAGTCGTCGAGCAATCCTTCGTAGTAGTTTATATAGTATTTCGCCGATTGTTTGCAATTCGGCCATTTCTCTGCCCTTTTAAAGAATGTCTCCCTACAACCTAAACAGAACAAGTACATAGCACCTATATTTGCCATACTACAATAAGTCTCTCTTTTTCTCTCGACGTCTAACTTACAATGTATCCGATACCAGCGCCATCCAACGTCATTACTTCACATAACAAAATACTACAGTCGGCCGATATACGGAAAATATTAAGATTTAACACCAAAATCATACACACAAATAATTGCATCTAACTATCAGATCGGGCTGGTTGCCCGGACTATATTGAACCAACCCCTCTTTATTTCCCTGTTCGTCATGGCTCTGTGAAGATCTTCGAGTTGAGAACCAGTATCTTCGTTCAACTGTTTTGTGCACGTCTGATAGGGTCGGCCAACTTTAACTGTTCCGTGTATTGGCGTCCATAAAATCAGATCACTGATAACCTCTACTTTGCTTCTATAACAATGTGCAGCGAATCTCATTCTCCTTTCTTTTATTACTGATAATATTTTAGACAAGTTTATTAGATGGGTGCGTTTTTTGCAGTGCATGTTTAATACACAACGGAGGATCCGTGTGTAAGAACCATCAAGTTTCTTTTCCAGGTTTTTTTTTGTTAGAGTCAAAACTGGTGATCCATAATGCAGTATGGATTCCACTTCGGCTCTGAAAAAGTTTTTTCTATTTGTTCAGAGAGTGCTGATTTCCAAATAACTCTTAGCCGATAAAGTGAACTCCAAGCCTTGACTATTCTAACGAGCCCGTCTTTTTCTGTCGAGGCGACGTGGTTGCCCAGATATTCGAAATAATTTACCTGCTCGAGAAGTGTCCTGTTCAGTGTGTCTATCAATTGCATAAACCGACTTCAAATACTAGAAGAGATATTTATTAAAACCAAACAGCGCAATATTAACAAAATAGCTTTCAACACCGGAACTAACATACTAAACGTATTTCATAATTAAATGAAAAATAAATAAATAATAATGATAATAATAATAATAATAATAATAATAAATTGAATAAATAATAAAACCAAATAAACAAACAAACAAATAGAATAAAGTATAATATTACAAGACAAAGGTAAACATACAATTATAATCAACTCAATAAAACCCATTCTCTTTTCCTTCATTCACCCTTCAAGATCTCTATAAAAACAATAAAAAAGCTCTTCTCATTCATAATTTAAAAATATACAAACGCTGTTGTTTAACATTTTTTATTATTTAAAAAATAACTTTAATAATAATTTTAATAAGAACTTGGTGCCTATATATATATTTATATATATAAAAATTAGTGTGGTTGCCACTTTTATAAAGAAGGCCACTCCTAAAAGTGTGACATGTCCAGTTGTGTGCACGCAGAGGACTCAGACGTCCTGACTTACGAATTGCGCTTTAAGTTTGGCGTACAAGACCACAGGCGTATATATAAAAGATCTATCACACATTTATGTTCGTCCGCCGCTTTTTGTTGAGCGAAAATAATAAACCGATAATTATAATATTTAATAAACGGGTGCTAAGCGTAAGCCTGGATAATATGAGCTATATTCAGTTTAATGGAGTGTTATACAAACGGTGGGAACTGTAGTTATCCATCAAAATTCAGACATCTTCGAATTAGATGAAATTGTAAAACATTGGAAATCAATTATTACCTTTTCGAAAAAAATCAGTTAGAAAAAAGTAATGTTGGCATAAACATCCAGGTGAAAATTGAAATATTTCCTGTTTGGATAAAATTTGATTCGATCCACTATTCTTAGACATAAATTTAGCAAGATTCCTTGAATCTCAATGTCTTAAGACTCCTTAAACTCAAAGTAAATTTTAAACAGTTTTACTAGAATCAAAATCATTATAGAATTTTGTAAATAAATATGAACAAACATGCTAAAATAAGATTTAACATGATACATAAGATAATTAAAAGGGACATGAAAGTGGCGTGAAACTGTTCTGTTCGGTTAATTATGTTCAAGGACCATGTTCGAATAGTGTAAAACACCACAAAAGACGACAGAACAACAAAAGGACAATGATCGAGAAATTCGTTAAGCCATATCATGTTAGCAGCATTTTAAAAAGTGAGATCATCCGATCAGCATAGATAGGGATAAATAAGTAATAATTAATTCGCTAAGGTAGACAATTTGAAATAAATTTTACCAAAATCAGGTTATGGCAACCTTCGACTAAAAGTACAATGTTAAATAACTGCATTTCAAAAAGCTACATTCGTTTTCATTGATTTGAACAATAATTAGCTGATATGTTTTTACAGTAAAACGACGGAATATTTTTAGTTTTGAAAAGAATTACATTGCTGTAAATATAAATAAATAAAAGACGTATACGCTTCATTTATTTTTTTTACAGAAGTAGTTATTTGCCTTATATAAATAGTGATTTCTTCTGTCTGTCCATCCATCAGTCGCAATTTTTTTAATGTAATAAATACATTTCGAAATTTGTCTCATTTCGAAATATCTTAACTACTTTTAGAAATGGAAAATATTGTATTAACAGTAAATAAAAAATTCCAGACAAATAACGCGTATGTCATGACCGGAAATCAAAACTGAAACGTTGAGATCTTCAGTCTGAGGTTCTACCCACTGCTTTATTTGGCCTTATAAATAGAGCTTCAAAACATTACCTTAGCAAAATAATTATATTTGGCGTGACGTCATAGATTTATGATTTACGTCATGTATCAAAACATGAATTCCAACATAAGCGATGATAAAAAATAAGTGGAGAGATTGAAAGGAATACTATTTATTTGAATTTCCTACATCAACAAGATGACCGATTTTTAGACATTTCTGCATGAGATTACGTTTACATGAGTAAATGAAACTGCCCATATTTTGTCGCTGGTATGTTCATATCCAATATTAAAACCGAATGCAACACATTTCTTTAACAAGAATGTTATCGGAAAAAAATTTAAACAACATTTTAAAACTACGAGCGACACGAAATATTAAACAAAAGAAGAAAAAACAAGGATAGAAGCGGCTTAGAAAATTGACATTTATAAAGGAGAGTAACTCTCAATCACTTTCTGAGAAATAAAAGGAAGACACGATGAATTTTAGTGTTGAAAACAAATGGAAATTGAAATAAAGTCGATAAATTCTATCTACAATTATCGCCATGGTTAATTCTTATTTCAGTCACGTAAATTATATATGTTCCCAAACAACTTATTTTCACTTCAACGATGTTGTGTTATACCCCCCCATCTTCCAAGGGACTACTTTCTCCTTTTTTAAGGGCGTGTGTAGTATTTTTTTGTTGCCATAATACAATACTCTCAGGCATTAAATTCCTCTTTTATTCGGGGGGTGGTCCTCCCAAGTATTATCTCCTCTATTCTGGAAGAGATATTCTAATATGTGTTCGATCATCATGATACAATCCGACCAGGCATTACCATCTCCTTTTTCGGGGAAGGGGTGAATCCTCTCAAGCTTTACCTCCCGCTTTATTTCTGGTGGGGTATTGTAGTATATTTTCTTTCCTCATGATACATTCCTTCCAGTCAGTGCATCCTATTTGGGAGGCGGGCCAGCATAGTATATTTTGTTCCTACGATACTGTCCTCCCATGATAACCTTCTCCTTTTTGAGTGGGGGATAGTGTACTATCTATTCTGTTATGATCTCATCCTCCCAGGCTAGAAGTAGTGATCGTTTGTCATGATATCATCCTTTCAGTCATTACCTCCTTCTTTGAGGGGTCAGTGTATGGTGTTGGTTTATGATATCATCCTCCCAGCATAGCAAAAATATACTTGCGGAGGGAGCATATATTTTCGATCGATTTCAGAAATAATATATATTTAAAAGTAAATTAAGCAGATAAATGTAGAAAGCACCAGGGTATCGTTAATTACGAACAAACGCAACAATCAATATGTATTTCCGAGATATAAAAAAGTGTTAGAACGTGTTGTAACTTGTAGTCTGCGCACTGTTGTAGTGTTTAATCAAAGAGAAGTCAGCAGGATACAAACATTTTATAGTTCACTGTAAAGTTGATGAGTGATTCACGCCGAAAATAATTGTAACGGAAGTAAGAAAAACTTTTTTTGTGGTTGGGGTTAATGTTCTCTACTTTCCCGCATTGTGCTACATTTTTTTACACTGATAAACGGATACATGGTAATACTTGTCATAAACCGTCGTTATGACTAACCAGATGTTGTTCATTTCCTTCATCATTTTCAATTATCTCATAATATTATTCATCATTAAACTGCCAATCTATCCCTGAGTGGCTTTTAGTCTTCATAAATAATAACTCATTAATAAGAAAAATACTTCATCTCCTGTAAAAGTTATTTGTCTCGAAATCATTTTTTTTATAAATAAACCAAAATCCGTTTGTTTTGGGCTCAATCAAGTTTTCGAAATCATGAATGTGTTTTTGTTTTTCGAGATTTTGATTTTTCTATTTTTCCTATTTTTCTCATTTGTTATTCGCATTAAATTATTTTGGATTCGTCTTTGAGTCGACATTGACTGTTAATGGTGAGACAAATTGTCTTTTACTTTAAACGTACAGAAAACGTTTCTTGGAAACAATTTAAAGTTCGGGTAATTTTAGTAGTCCTTGATTAAATTAAACCTTCAACGTATTCACACGTTGGCTTCGTCGAACAAAATTATGTTGTAGTATTTAACTAAATATTGTAGACACAAACCGTATATAGAAATGATTAATAACATTTTTATAACTTGAGAAAACCTCACTTATTTTCTTACACAATATATGTGTCTATCTACTCATATAATAAACATCATGTCTGTTTAAACTGTAAGTTACTGTTTGTAGCATGTTCAATATTTCATTATGAAAGAGAAAGAGGCATAGAACTACGATGGACCAATTCGTTGACTCCCATAAATTCTCCGATACATATATCCTGAGCATCAGCACATATATTCTGAAGTGTTGTTGTGTGGAAAACACGTAGCATCCGTGGAAGTAATCTTGATCGTTTTCTTTTCTTGTTGCCTCTGTCTACTTTTTAATCAGAGCGGTTGTAAAATTTATGATTAATAACAGCATGCAATAATTTGGGTTTAAACAATTGCTTAGCGATTTTTTATTTTATTTCAAAATATACGGCATGGATATATAATACCCCGTGGCTATTTATCCAAATCATCGCTCATAGGGATAGGAAGTAGCAGTTACGGGTTCGTATCCCTAATTTTAATCTTGAACGTCTTACAAAATTTTCAGCACTTCCGCTTAATCTCAGCTTCTGTTGAGAATTGTTTTTTTTAATAATTTATTTTCACACAACTACATGTCATACTGATGAAAACGCTTCTACCAGTCATCTTTTTTGTTGTTTAAGTGTTTTAGAGTTTATAAATAAACTACGAATTACAACAATACACACTACACCACAAACTATAAAACACACAGTAAAAACAAGAAAACATTTTCGAAAAAAAAAACGCATTTAATGCAGGTATATATACTGTCCCATGCAAGATATACATTGGTGAAACTCAATGTGAATTACAGAAATGGCTTTGTAGAAAATGAAAGAGATATAAAAAATAACAATTCACTCAAGACGCTAGTTCTTCATGCATTACAACATGATAATTCTTTTAACTTAAAACAAACTTGACTAATTGAATTCATTTTAAATAAATTTCGACTAAGACATTTGAATCAGCACTAATTATTAACTCTAAGATAAATATTAACTCTAAGATTATTTAACAATAGATAAGCTTCTATCATTTATTTCTTTAATCAGCAAATTTATAATTACAGAATAGAACGTAAATTTAGATCCCGGCTTTCTTTTTATACAATATTCACAACATTTTTTTTTACATAACATCAATAATAAAAGAAAAGACAAAAAACACTCATTCTATTTTATAAATACATCAATTTAAAAAAATTCTAACGCATATGGTTCGCTCGAAAAAAGAACAAACACATTCTTTTCACGTCAAAATCGCACCACATTTTCGTAATTCCAACGTCTGTTTCGTTTGACAAAAACAATAATTTTCACGTCACAAACGCACCGAATATTTTCAAACATGGTACTTGTATATTATTTTTTACTAATCAATTATCTTGAGTAAGTCTTGAAAAAAAAATAAAACGTTGATATAAATAACGTTTCTTTTTCCTGTTTCCGTAACGTTGGAATATATATATATATATATATATATATATATATATATATATAAAAATTAAGTAATTTCCCCTAGTCTTAACCATTATAGCTCTGTAAATGCAAGCACTATATAGAATATTTTCTTCGGGTGATATTGGGCGCGTGTTTGCGGGAAATATGTGTCCGTTTCGTTCACTTTTAACCCATCTACATTTTCTAGGCTTCTCTTAAGATTACAAGATACGAATAGAAATATGAATAAAGGATTAAGTGTTTGTAGCAAGGGTGCATACGGGTTCTTATTGATTCACAAGAAAACGGTGCGTGTACCTCAATATTTGGTAAAGACTTTAAATATACCGAAATATATTTCACTTAATGATTATGTGCTTAGCCCCTCATCTGTTGACATTTCTCCAAATATTGAATATTATAAAATGTCAAATATAACAACAAAAAGGTAATATGGTGTTATAGACTGAGACTGGGATGACTTAGGGTTTTTATTTCATCTCGAGTCACGCCAAGTGTTCCGCATACCTGTCCGGGATGTTGCTATACTTATCCAAAACCTTGATACCAGCAAAGCAACTTGTCCTGAGAACATCCTAATCATCGTAATTAAAAATACTGCGACCCAAACTAGTTCCTATTTTACAAAGGTGTTTAATTTTTGCTTAAAAAGAAGTGCTTCTTGACAGTCTGTCCAATATTTAAAAATACTGATGACCGATCCTCTGCATCTCAGTAGAGACCAACTCCTTCTCTTATGCGTCATGAGTAACTTGCTTGAATCTGTGATAAACCAAAAAGTTGTTAATCACCGTAGCAAAAACAGCCTATTCAGCGACAAGCAATATAGCTTTCGTCCTGTAAGATCAACAGTCGATGTGTAGACTATATCACACAGGATCTGTGAACTATTGACGGGGTTTTCGAAGGCTTTGAATGTGTTTGGCATAAAGGTTTACTTCACAAACTTGCTAGCTATAGAATATCTAGACAAGTATTCACAGCTATCAACTTTATAAAAGTAGACGTTGATGGAGAGAAGTCTGAATCACACAGTATCAATGCGGGCGTGTCTCAGGGTTCAATTCTGGCCGCAACCTTCTTCTTGATCTACATAAATGATCTCCCAAGCTACATTTAAATATCATTCGTTTATGCTCATGACACAACCATCTTTGAAACACCTCGAAGAGCATTAATGAAGATGTTCTTTCTGGCTCTCTCTTGCGTCTGACATTGAGCAAGTGGTGCAATGAGGGAAAAGGCTGGCTGGTTAATTTTAATGTGTCAAAGACCAAGCTCTTCTCCTTTCAAAGCCAACGCTCCGATCCGCACTTGCTCCCAATTGAAATGAACTTCTGTTCCCTTGATGAATCCCACTGCTTTGATAAGCTCCCGGGACTGACCTTCTCTTCAGACTTGAAATGGAGGACTTACATCAAATCTGTTGCTAAGACCGCTGGAAAAATGGTTGGAAAATTCTACAGCTCCACAAAGTAGCTCACGCCCGATACGATTCTCTACCTGTACAAGAGTAAAATACGTCCTAAGATAACGTACTACTGCCATATATGGGTAGGTGCCGCTCAGAAAACACTTTCTTGCCTTGACAGAGTTCAAAACCGACTTCGAAATCTAGTGGGGGATGTCCTCTTCTCTTTCTTACAGACACTCTCTCACAGAAGAGATTTTGCTTATTTTTTTTTGCTATATAGTTATTCTCATGGCAGGTGCTCGACTGAGCTCAATTCTATGGTCCCCCTTGTAAAACATTCACAACTAGAAACCGCCTAGCTATTACCACTGTCAATGATTTCCCCATTTTTTCTCTGCTTGCCCAAGACGAAGCGAAACTTCCATGGGTAAACGTTTTTCCTAAGACTGTCCGTTTGTGGAACACAGTGCCGCAAGCCTGCTTCCCAGCCGACTACAATATGGTCGTCTTCAGGTCCAGTGTAAACAAGTTTTTATAAACCGTCCCCGTAAATAATCAATTTCTGCCCTGCTACAACCATCATGCCCGTTATCGCGAAGTTGTATCACCATCCACCAGTAAAACTATTTAACCCTTATCCTCGAGTAGACCGTATTGTAAAATAATATAATATCCATATAGTAATATGCTAAAAAGTTTCATGGTTATGCGTACCTTATCAACTTTCGCACATTAGAAAATGAGATGGTCTGATTAGCGGTTATTTATCTGATGACGCGAAAGTAATATCCCGACGTTACCCATTTTAAAATCAAATCGTTTGTACTATTAAAAATAAATATATTTCAAAAAGTGACATTCGTTTTATTAATGAAAGAATATTATGGTGACATTGATTTTTACGGTTTACACACAGACAATATGTAATTTTTAAAACCGATTTAATTGCTACAATTAAAAAAAAATAAAAATAAAAAATAAATATAGAAGAGACATTTGTTTTATCTTTTAATGGATATATAGCTGACAATGACACTGATTCTTACGGGAGAAAAGTCATTTTTACTTATAGTATTGATCCTGGCAGATATGTATTATTTTAAAAAGAATATTAGTATTAACAGAAAATTATATATGTGTACATAAAAAGTCCAGTGGAATTTATATATATATATATATATATATATATATATTAATTATCTTTACTTACAGACACTAGTGTTTGATGCTATATGCAATCAACAGTGTAGGAAATATGAATTACTACCGGTCTAAAGATTCTAACCCAGTCACAAAGTTACCTTTGACTTTGCAGCCTGAGTTCTTATCACCAGCCCACTATTAATAAACACAGAAAGTAGGGCGTTTAATTTAAGGTTTATAAATGTCAAACGGCGAAAAAATTACAGCAAGCAGTCAGTGTTGAACTTGCCGGGGTTAAGGAACGTTGCTTAGCGTTTTAGTATGACTGCTTGTTTTATAAATTCACCCAGAGGCTTATATTTGTATTAAGGGAGTGATAACAATAGTTTTATAAATATTATTTTTTTCCGACAGACACTAGTGTTTCATACTAAATGCAATCATCAGTGTAGGAATATAAAGAAATAATTATATATATATATATATATATATATATATATATATATATATTTGTCAGAAAAGTTAGACTAAAGAACTAATTTCAGAATATTGGACAGTTTCAAAGCTAAAATCCGTTCTAATAACATGGCTGATTAAGTTGATGAACTCACATGAATGAAAAAAACAAGCTGAAGAACTAGACTGTAGGTGTGCGCCATACAAAAAGAAGAAAGGGACCACTTTGCTGGACGCGACCGAACCGTTCTTTCTTGTCAACCATTTTTTACTATAAATAATTCCGTCGTCGAAATGAAAATCACAGTATTATTTGAATACAATTTACAAACAACCATTTTGTTTTATTTGTCAGCACCGGAGGCGGATGTTCAATTCTGTAAAAGCACAAAAAATAAAAACATGAATAAAATGAAGGATAAAGTCGTAAAAGAATTAGCCAAAATAAAGAATTGGAAAAATAGTGTTTAGGGTGAAAAAAAAAATGTCTACAGAGAATCGTGAAAAGCGATTTTACGCCTTGGGTCATTTGCGCCAGGCAAAGTTTTTTTTTATTTACATATTTACTGCTGTTTTACATTTTTATTTTAAGTATTTTTTATTCTTGTTTGTTCTTTATTCTTGTTTGTTCTTTATATCCTTTTTATTTTTTTATATTTCTTTTATTCTGGATTTCAATTATTTACTCATTTTACTGTTTTGTACGCCATTTAATTTGTCCATCATTCTTTCCTTGGACGATTTTTTTCTATTTTATTTCCTAGTTCATCTATTTTAAAAGAGCATTTGCTCTCTCTTGTTTACTTGGTATTTTTTTAAAACGAATACTCGTCTCTCTTTCATCGCTCTTTCTCCCTATCTCTATGAAACACTTATTTTATTTCTCTCTCACTTTCTCACTCTCACTCTCACTCCCACTCTCTCTCTCTCTGTCTCTCTCTCTAACTTTATATTTATCACCTGTATGCAGCATGATTGTCTCTTTTCTTTCTCTCACTATTTAACCTCGCTACGAAAAATGGTTATATTTCTTTTTCTTTTTTGTATTTCCCGTCTTTAGGAGACTTGATTATCGCTCTCCCCCTTCTCTCTCTATGCAACTCGATTGTCTCTCTCTCTCTCTCTCTATGCAACTTGATTCTGTCTCTCTCTCTATGCAACTTGATTGTCTCTCTGTCTATGCAACTTGATTGTCTCTCTCTCTCTATGCAACTTGATTGTCTCTCTCTCTCTATGCAACTTGATTGTCTCTCTCTCTCTCTATGCAACTTGATTGTCTCTCTCTCTCTCTATGCAACTTGATTGTCTCTCTCTCTCTATGCAACTTGATTGTCTCTCTCTCTCTTTCTATGCAACTTGATTGTGTCTCTCTCTATATACAACTTGATTGGGTCTCTCTCTCTATGCTACTTGATTGTGTCTCTCTCTCTCTATGCAACTTGATTGTCTGTCTTTCTCTATGCAACTTGATTGTCTCTCTCTCTATGCAACTTGATTGTCTCTCTCTCTATGCAACTTGATTGTCTCTCTCTCTATGCAACTTGATTGTCTCTCTCTCTCTATGCAACTTGATTGTCTCTCTCTCTCTATTCAACTTGATTGTCTCTCTCTCTATGCAACTTGATTGTCTCTCTCTCTATGCAACTTGATTGTCTCTCTCTCTATGCAACTTGATTGTCTCTCTCTCTCTATGCAACTTGATTGTGTCTCTCTCTATGCAACTTGATTGTGTGTCTGTCTATGCAACTTGATTATCTCTCTCTCTATATGCAACTTGATTGTGTCTTCCTCTCTATGCAACTTGATTGTCTCTCTCTCTGCAACTTGATTGTCTCTCTCTCTCTCTCTCTCTCTATGCAACTTCATTGTCTCTCTCTCTGTATGCAACTTGATTGTCTCTCTCTCTATGCAACTTGATTGTCTCTCTCTCTCTATGTAACTTGATTGTCTCTCTCTCTTTCTATGCAACTTGATTGTCTCTCTCTCTATGCAACTTGATTGTCTCTCTCTCTATGCAACTTGATTGTCTCTCTCTCTCTCTATGCAACTTGATTGTGTCTCTCTCTCTCTCTATGCAACTTGAATGTGTCTCTCTCTCTCTCTCTATGCAACTTGAATGTCTCTCTCTCTATGCAACTTGAATGTCTCTCTCTCTATGCAACTTGAATGTCTCTCTCTCTATGCAACTTAATTGTCTCTCTTTCTCTATGCAACTTGATTGTCTCTCTCTATGCAACTTGATTGTCTCTCTCTCTCTCTCTATCCAACATGATTGTCTCTCTCTCTATGCAACTTGATTGTCTCTCTCTCTCTATGCAACTTGATTGTCTCTCTCTCTATGCAACTTGATTGTCTCTCTCTCTCTATTCAACTGGATTGTCTCTCTCTCTCTATTGAACTGGATTGTCTCTCTCTCTCTCTCTCTATGCAACTTGATTGCTTCTCTCTCTCGCTCTCTCACCATGTAACTTTATTACCTCTCTCTATCCATGCAACGTGATGGTCTCTCTCTTTATGCAACTTGATTCTCTCTCTATCTATGCAACTCGATTCTCTCTCTCTCTCTCTCTCTCTCTATGCAACTTGATTCTCTTTCTCTCTCTCTCTCTGTCTCTCTCTCTCTCTCTATGCAACTTGGTTGTGTCTCTCTTTCTCTGTATATGTAACTTTATGGTTCCACTCTTTCTCTCTATATGCCACTATATCGTCCCTCTCTTTCTCTTTATGGAATTTTCTCGTTCCTCTCTTTCTCTTTATAGAATTTTATCGTCCCTCTCTTTCTCTTTATAGAATTTTATCGTCCCCCACTCTCTCTATGCAACTTTATCGTCCTTCTCTTTCTCTCTATGCAACTTTATCCTCTCTCTATATATGCAACTTGTTTGTTCTTTATATCCTTTTTATTTTTTTATATTTCTTTTATTCTTGATTTCAATTATTTACTCATTTTACTGTTTTGTACGCCATTTAATTTGTCCATCATTCTTTCCTTGGACGATTTTTTTCTATTTTATTTCCTAGTTCATCTACTTTAAAATACAAAAAAGAAAAAGAAATATAACCATTTTTCGTAGCGATGTTAAATAGTGAGAGAAAGAAAAGAGACAATCATGCTGCATACAGGTGATAAATATAAAGTTAGAGAGAGAGAGAGTGAGAGTGAGAAAGTGAGAGAGAAATTAAAAAAAAAGTGTTTCATAGAGATAGGGAGAAAGAGCGATGTAAGAGAGACGAGTATTCGTTTTAAAAAAATACCAAGTAAACAAGAGAGAGCAACTTGATTGTCTCTCTCTCTATGCAACTTGATTGTCTCTCTCTCTATGCAACTTGATTGTCTCTCTCTCTATGCAACTTGATTGTCTCTCTCTCTATGCAACTTGATTGTCTCTCTCTCTATGCAACTTGATTGTCTCTCTCTCTCTCTATGCAACTTGATTGTGTCTCTGTCTATGCAACTTGATTGTGTCTCTGTCTATGCAACTTGATTGTGTGTCTCTCTATGCAACTTGATTATCTCTCTCTCTATATGCAACTTGATTGTGTCTCCCTCTCTATGCAACTTGATTGTCTCTCTCTCTCTCTATGCAACTTGATTGTGTCTCTCTTTATGCAACTTGAGTGTCTCTCTCTCTCTATGGAACTTGATTATCTCTCTCTCTCTCTCTCTATGAAACTTGATTGTCTTTCTCTCTCTATGCAACTTAGCTGTCTCTCTCTCTCTATGCAACTTCATTGTCTCTCTCTCTCTCTATATATATATATATGCTACTTCATTGTCTCTCTCTCTCTCTATGCTCCTTGATTGTCTCTCTCTCTATGCAACTTCATTGTCTCTCTCTCTGTATGCAACTTCATTGTCTCTCTCTCTCTATGCAACTTGATTGTCTCTCTCTCTCTATGCAACTTGATTGTCTCTCTCTCTCTATGCAACTTGATTGTCTCTCTCTCTCTCTATGCAACTTGATTGTCTCTCTCTCTCTCTATGCAACTTGATTGTCTCTCTCTCTCTCTATGCAACTTGATTGTCTCTCTCTCTCTATGCAACTTGATTGTCTCTCTCTCTCTATGCAACTTGATTGTCTCTCTCTCTCTATGCAACCTGATTGTCTCTCTCTCTCTCTCTCTATGCAACTTGATTGTCTCTCTCTCTCTCTATGAAACTTGATTGTCTCTCTCTCTCTATGCAACTTAATTGTCTCTCTCTCTAGGCAACTTGATTGTCTCTCTCTCTATGCAACTTGATTGTCTCTCTCTCTCTATGCAACTTGAATGTCTCTCTCTATGCAACTTAATTGTCTCTCTCTCTCTATGCAACTTAATTGTCTCTCTCTCTCTATGCAACTTGATTGTCTCTCTCTATGCAACTTGATTGTCTCTCTCTCTCTATGCAACTTGATTGTCTCTCTCTTTATGCAACTTGATTGTCTCTCTCTCTCTATGCAACTTGATTGTCTCTCTCTCTCTCTCTATGCAACTTGATTGTCTCTCTATCTCTATGCAACTTGATTGTCTCTCTCTCTATGCAACTTGATTGTCTCTCTCTCTCTCTCTATGCAACTTGATTGCCTCTCTCTCTCTCTCTCCATGTAACTTTATTACCTCTCTCTATCCATGCAACGTGATGGTCTCTCTCTCTATGCAACTTGATTCTCTCTCTATCTATGCAACTCGATTCTCTCTCTCTCTCTCTCTCTATGCAACTTGAGTCTTTTTCTCTCTCTGTCTCTTTCTCTCTATATATGCAACTTGGTTGTGTCTCTCTTTCTCTCTATATGCAACTTTATGATTCCACTCTTTCTCTCTATATGCCACTATATCGTCCCTCTCTTTCTCTTTATGGAATTTTCTCGTCCCTCTCTTTCTCTTTATAGAATTTTATCGTCCCTCCCTTTCTTCTTTATAGAATGTTATCGTACCCCTCTCTCTCTATGCAACTTTATCGTCCTTCTCTTTCTCTCTATGCAACTTTATCATCTCTCTCGATATGCAACTTGTTTGTTCTTTATATCCTTTTTATTTTTTTATATTTCTTTTATTCTGGATTTCAATTATTTACTCATTTTACTGTTTTGTACGCCATTTAATTTGTCCATCATTCTTTCCTTGGACGATTTTTTTCTATTTTATTTCCTAGTTCATCTATTTTAAAAGAGCATTTGCTCTCTCTTGTTTACTTGGTATTTTTTTAAAACGAATACTCGTCTCTCTTACATCGCTCTTTCTCCCTATCTCTATGAAACACTTATTTTATTTCACTCTCACTCTCACTCTCACTCTCACTCTCTATCTCACTCTCACTCTCACTATCTCTCTCTCTCTCTCTCTTACTTTCTCTCTCTCTAACTTTCTATTGATCACCTTATCACTATTATGGAATTTTATCGCCCCTCTCTTTCTCTTTATGGAATTTTATCGTCCATCTCTTTCTCTTGATGCAACTTTATCGTCCCTCTCCTTCTCTTGATGCAACTTTATCGCCCCCTCACTCTCTCTATGCAACTTTATCGTCCTTCTCTTTCTCTCTATGTAACTTTATCATCCCTCTCTATATGGAACTTTATCATCCCTCTCTATATGGAACTTTATAATCCCTCTCTATATGGAACTTTATAATCCCTCTCTATATGCAACTTTATCATCCCTCTTTATATGCAACTTTATCATCCCTCTCTATATGCAACTTGTTCGTCTCTCTTTTTCTCTCTATGCAACTTGATCGTCTCTTTTTCTCTCTATGCAACTTGATCTAGATGAAATTTTCAAGATCTCTTTCCAACCGTCGTATGACAGAAAACTGCATTCAATTTTGAGACCCCAATTTAGGATCTTTCAAGTGTAGAATTAACCCTTAGTTATTACTGCTCTCAGATCACCCTGGCAAAGAGTGGTAGAATCTGTTAAGATCACATCTATTGTTAAATCAGAACTATCATTTACGGACTATTTGTTTACATAATATGCAAACCACAAAACAAATTAATTTACCAACCCATCGTATACAAAAGATACTAACGGTTTGAACATGAAATGACTCAACGATGGGTGACATGCCGTAAAACACAACAACCAACAAATCAAGTGTTGCTCCAATAAACCGAAGATATATTAATTCATGCTTCAATAAAAAAGAATAAGAACTGAGTCAAATACGTTGAAGACAATTCGGAAAGCTTTTTTAAACCGAATTCACGCATGATTATGAAAATTCCATCTCGAAATATAATTCATGCACCAATTCAATCTTTTTCTGAATGTTTTCTTGGAAAAGTCCTCTAGGCGTTCAACTACAAAAGAATCAAGAACAATCACATTGATATCGATGCAAATTACAAACATTATAGGATTTCTAATAGAATTTGACATTATCCAAGGCAATATTGATTCTATTATAATTTATGGAATTTAAATATTAATTTTACAATTACTTCGTTTCTATACGCCTGTGTTTGTACTGTTACTAGGCAATGTATTCCTTGGAATCATTCTAACAACCTAGGAGCTGATTTGAACAAGTACACCTTTCTTTGTCTGGATGGGGTATTGTTATTGAATCCTCCCATACATTATCTCCTCTTTCTGAAGTAGAGGTGGTTTGTTGCCAATCGCCCGAGTATCTTACCGGGGAATGCCGTCGGCTCCGTTGTTAGTTATTTTTTTACCCGACCCGGAGGATGGTTCATCCCACCTTCCGGACTTGTCTCATTTTAGCTGTAGTGGAAAGCAAGTAAATTCTGAGTTTTTTTACAAGATGTATCTAAAGTACATTGAAATGACCCTTACTAAAGACATAGCACTAGAAGGATTTCGTCTAGGAGGGGGGGAGTCTTGATGCATTATTTACACATCGATAAGCTCTAATTATTACGGCAAAATTTCTGATTATTTGAAATTATAATTCAAGATGACGCGAAAATTTTATTTTTTAAACCAATGTAAAAATTAGTGTGACAAACGTGAAATGATTTCCAATAAATTAAAAGTCTTACTAAAGAATTATTTTTTTTATTATTATACTTTATAAAGTATAATAATAAAAAAAAGAATTCTTTAGTAAGGCTTTGTATTCAAACAAATAAAAATGGCTTCCATATGAAACACGCAGGTAGAGGGAAGAGATAGTCATAATGAAACGGGGTCTACGAATAATGTCTCTTACTTAATTTTACATTTGGAATACTAATTTGTATAACTTCCTTTGAATTTGACTGAAAATTAAATATTGATTAAAAATAAAAATCGAATAAATATTTGTTCTGTTTTTAACAACACAAAAAGAATTTCCTGTAACATTTGTAAAGAAACCTATCGAGCTAGGGGAGTAGGTGGGTTATACTTTATATATAGACGATTTTTATTGTCAGCAACATTGAAAAAATATATAAAACTCTCTTAAAAATGTTTGCTTTCGAAAACAGGAATTCGGCTTTTTTTGTTGTCGATTCAATAAATTGAATTTTAATTGTAAAATTTAGTCATTACTGATAATTGTTTTTCACTGAGCGGTAGTTTTTAATTCTTAGATATTTTGACAAACAGACCTTTTTTAATTTTGAAATATAGAAACGTTTAGATACGTCATTTTTTCATCAGTACAAGCGATTACATATTTTTAATGTGTAGGCATACAGGAGGTAATAAGTAAAGAACAAAGGAAATTACACAGGATAAATTAACAGAAAATCGTTCTTCAATTTATTTGATATTTCGTATCAGTTATGAAACTTTGTCAAGTATTCTAAACAACTAAATATTGAATCAATAAAAGTATTATTCCGTGTTAATTTATTCCGTTCAACTTCGTTTGTTCTTTAATTATTGCATTATTTCTACTTTTGCCCACACATTCTGTCAGATATGTATTCTTTCAAACAAAGTTTCACATTTACTTTTATATCTAGGAATGATTAGTGATATAAAGTTAACCATTAATTCAGATTTGTAATCACTACTTGTGTGATAAAAAGTGGATAATGCCATTGAATCTCCTTCGATTATAATTCTATATTTGATCAGATTATAAGTACATATTTTAGAATTCCCCATAAACCTGATTAAAATATAGTAGAAACTTCGAAATAAAAAAAAAGTTCAGGAGGACGACAACAATTAATTACAACATATTCTATTTACTTTACAATCTTACTTGTGTGTAAGTAAAATGGATGTGGGTGTCTAAAAATAATATTAAAACGGAATATCCCACAAAATGCTAGAGTGAAGAGAAATCCAGAATGCTATCTTCGTGCTGCCGGCCTTTGGAACTCGCTCCCTGCCCCCTGTTTCAACGACTGTACTGACATGCGAAAATTAAAAACTAATGTGAAACGGCTTCTCGCTGCACAGCTTCCAATTTAGGATGACGCCTAAAACTTTCACCCTAACTCTCAGTAGCCCCTTACGTCTACAGTGCTCGTGTGGGGATGAACTATGCAAAAGCATGGAAAATAATGAATGGAAATAGCGCTATGTGTACAGGAAGTTGCGTCATGGACAGGAAGTTGCGTCATGGACAGGAAGTTGTGTCATGGACAGAAGTTACTCGTAGCGATGAAGAGGTTAAACTGTTTTTGTTTAGTGTGTGAGCCGACTGCGTTTGGACGCTTCTTTGTTGAAACAGTGTCTGTCTGTCACCTCGAAAAGTATTACTAACACGCCTAGCGCTCATTGAAGTCTGCCTAAAAACTCATCTCTACTCTGCAAGTAATATTTGTTTCTTTTTTATTATAATCGTAAACTATCATCCTTTCGAATGTTCGCCAAGCGGCGAATCCGATGCACGTGTAAGATATAAAAATTGGAATTTATTTAATATGTATTTAATATGTATTTTTATGCATTTTTGTTGACATACCATTTGTACAGGATTGTTAGTATCTTGGGAACAAAAACGATCATCAGATAAAATAGACACAGTAAGTTTACCTTATTCGTTCACGGGGCGCGGAGGGAGGTAACCAACAATAGATTATTCTAAATTATCTTTTCATCAAAATGTTATTTTTTTATAAAAATCCCCTTGACATTTTAGTGGGAATGGCTTGTCGCCGGATATATCTTACTGGTGCTCGAATCTGTTAGTAAACACGGTGAGGTGTCGTGCGGAAACCCTTTTCTTGCCATGACAGTGTACAAAACCGACTTCGCAATTGAGTGGTGGATGATCTCCTCTTTTCCCTACTCTACATCCGTTTTCGCACAGAAGAGATGTTGCTAGCATCTTACTACTGTATCGTTATGCTAATGGTAGGTGCTCAGCAGATCTCTAATCCCTTGTCCCAACTTTGACATTAAGAACTAGCCTAGCAACAACCACAGAAATGAACCGTTCTTCCTCCACCTCTATCAAAAAAGCAACCTGAACTTCCACTAAAACGGTTTATTAGAATATCTATCTGTGGAACAACTTACTACAAGGCTGATTCATAACCGACAACAGCATGGTTGTATTCAAGTATAATGTAATTAAATACTTGAGCTGTCGTCTTGGATAATCAATTCCTCTTAAGTAATCATCTTGCTTATTCCACCTATTGTGTTAAATCTGTTCGTGGTTGCAGTCATCGTTTAACTGATAATCTCGTTGAACCGTATCATTGAATGTCTCTTAGGTCTTGATAAACGGTCTCTCTAAAGAGAGCTCTATAGCACCACACACACACACACACACACACACACACACATATATATATATGAAGAGTTCGAATGCAAAACGCGATAAATCCAAGTTGTATAAATCGAGACATTGAACGATACAATGACAGATATATTTAATCTAGACTTCGCCTAAAATCCTATTTTAATTAAAAGTCAAAATAAATTATGCCGGTATCATATTAGGTAAAACATACTTTTGATATGTAATCCAGTGTTGAGATACAACACTTTTTGTAGTGATAGCTTCGTGATTTTGAAAATGGCGTTTATCGCGTTTTGCATTCGAACTCTTCATATATATATATATATATATATATATATATATATATATCATATATTATATTTATGAAAATCGCTCCAGACAAAGCATGAAGCCACTTCATGTAAGGGAGCTAACACAAACTAAATATGATTAGTCCAATAACAAGAGAAGCCTATTGGCCCTGGTCTTGAAAAGACCAATGCTATAGGTAGGAGGAAAACAGTCAGCAAAAAAGCATTCAACAAGTTTGCAGACACAACGTGAAATATTGAAATGACTGAAATTTATTGCATATCGACGAATATGTGGCTATCGGAGTTTAGCGGTAGGGGAATGTCGAGGCTCGGAATACAAAAAGAGGTCAATTGATATATCTGCAGCGTCAGATATCTGAAGCGTGAGATCTCTAGAGCGTAAGATATTTCCAGCATGAGAAGAAAGTGCGTAAGAAAATGCATTTTCAGCTTCTGCTAAGGAACAAGAATAGACAATTCAGATATTGCAGCCATGTGGCCAGAGAGAGAGTCGTAAGACAAATGTTCTCAAAGTGACATCGTGCTCTCACTATCATGTTTTAAATATTGTCTAGATAACCATGAGCCAACGTCTAGCAAGAATCACAGATTTAAACAGAACTCTATATTTCGGGGACATGTATGGCAGGAAAACTATTGTATATTTTATAATTATGTGTGGAATAGTTCTACATTGTTGAATGTAATCTGACTATAAAACACGTCTACAAATAAAAATGTATATTTATTGGATTCTTCGAACTACTGTTCTCATCCATATCGAGACATATTCTTACCTTTTCCTGTCCAGTAAATGAGGATGTTTTAGGGGCATATAAATACATAGTATTAACTTGAAACTACGGAAAATCATATTTTGACTATATATTATTATTTCCTTGAGTTGAATATAGCAAAATAACATTATTTGACAAGTTCAATATGAGGACTGATTTATAAAATATCATTGAAAACACTAATGTCTACCGCACGGAAAAATACAATCTTTTTCAAATAGTATTTTAAAATCTCTTTTACTACACACTTTAGAAATCCATGAGATGTTTCCCTCTGATGAGAAATTTATTATTTTTAAATGTCCGGTTATAAGGAACCACTATATAGTTCATAAGGGAGCACTATATAGTGTGTGTTATATGTTTATTTGCAAGAGTTGTAACTGTTGCAAATGAACATATAAAATCAACTATAAAATGTTTCTTTTTAAAATAGTAATTTTGTTTGTTTCTTTAGACATATATATTTACGCTCTATTTGCAACATTCAGAATCTTAGCTATTCTTAAAAAACATTATCAACTGTTCATCTTCGAGACGACATGAACAAAACCAACAGTATCTTTTCTAAATATCAAACAATTACTAGATCAAAGAAGGAATTATTTCAGAAAACATATAACGCGACTTAGTGGGCAGGCATTCTCTTAACAGAGGTAATGGTAAAAACATGTAAAGCTCACCGGAAAATCTTAGAAGCTGTAGTTATTAATTTGCGGAAACCACTTTTATGTACACTAAAAGAATACTCGCACAATTTTGAGTATTTGGGAGTTTATATATGCATATAAATAATCATGTTTGCTTTTATCATTGATACTGAAGGAAACGCGCATTTTAATGTAAAACGCGTGTTTGCAAAATATTCGTCCAATTGAAAAGAAAAACACTCCTTTGAAAGTAATATGCACTTACTTAATCACGAGTAACGCGTGAGATATTAAGGCGAACAGAAACGAGCTTACATCTGCTCTCGTTTCATTCTGGAATAGAAAATGTTAATCTCGAATAAAATAATAAAATATACTTATACGTGCTTTAAAATGACCAACCTAATCAACCAAATAGTAAGTACCCAATTGCTGTATGTTATCGTTTTTGATTTCCTCGTAGGCTACTTATCCAAATATATATATATATATATATATATATATATGTAAATAAATGTAAATATAATGTGTATATATCATGAATATATATGCAATGTGTATATATGTGTATGTGTAGATATAATATGTATATATATGATTTAGAGATATATATAATGAGCTGCCTTACGATAATATATGAAGTGAACACTAAAACGACTAAACGCTTGTATTTCAAATTTTAACACGCACTCATTATATATGCAGTGTATAACACGCACCCATTATATATGCAGTGTATAACACGCACTCATTGTATATGCAGTGTATAACTATATATCAATACAGTGAAACTGTTAGTCATCCCAAAGTCTATATGAGTTTATGTTTATGTATCAATTATCAAAGTATTTCAAATATTGTATTGATCTTATTGATCTTAGAATATTGACATTTTGATTAACTCTTTTTCCTTTTATTTTTCAGGTAAGTCAATTTCACTTCTAATCGGAATGAAATGTTCTCACAGATATAAGTATGAATATTATATTTATATATAATGTTTTACAAGCCACAAGTATTTGTAAGTACATCACATTAATTTTTTCAATGCGATATATATATATATATATATATGTATACTCGTTTTTACTTGGGCGGAATGGATTCCAGTTTAATTGCAAGGTTTTTTTTTATATATACTCGTTCTTACTTGCGCGTAATGAATTCCAGTTTAATTGCAAGGGTTTTTACACAGACGATCTGACGATATGTTTGGCAATAAGAAATATTCCATATATTTCATCCAGTATAAAGTTTGCAGTAATTTGCATAAACGTATGAGATTTGGACGAGTCTAACATGAATGGAACACACACGATTCATGATGAAATGTGTAACGGTGAAAGGTCAATTCTTAAATACGATTGCATGGCACGCGTGTATACACGGTAAATAAATGTACAAGCTGATATTTTCTCACGAATATAGTATGATTTCAATTCGTTATTGACAAGGTTGTAAATGTAAACAACTAATTGCTCATTTGCGGCTATTTTTTTTTCGAATTTTGTTTATGGAACATATTTCATATTCGGTAACAGAAACTCACACGCATATCCTTTTCTATCTATATATTTATACACTTAGGTATGTTCATATGTTTATACATTCATCAACTAACTAACGAATCATTATGAATTTTGGTACACAACCGCTGAGTAAAAATGTGCTTAATGTGGGTTATAGTTGGTTGGAATAGTGAATTAAACGTCTAATCACTTCCTCACCAATCATGAAACGTATTTTTAATAAAATTGAATGCAGGCTGTGTAAGAAGTTATAAAACAGAAAGCTATGTAGGAATTTAAGTAACACGTTAAACACAGCTCTAAAAATAATATTTAAATTAAATACAAGCAACAATGTACCAAAAGTAATATCAGAAATATATCATTTGGTTCACACCACCATATAACTAGAGGCTAAAACCAAAACCTGGAAATATATTACTAAATCTTACTATTAAACATGTTATCTAACTACGCACTTGTATAAAATATTGAATAAAAATTACTAAAAACTGTTCTACAGTTGTTTTGCAAATTTATAGAAATATCATAAAAAATCAGTAACAAAATACTAAATGACAAATAGTAAAATTTAAATAAATATTGCAGACAAAGTGACAAATATTATAGTAATAGTAATAACTCAAAAACCAATAACACAAGCAGAAAGTTAATAGTAAACCAAAAAATATAACTGCAATATTCGCGCATATTGCCCTTTAAAAATAACTGTTTAACTTAATGCATTATTTACCAAGCCATAATTTCAAAGAAAACCCAACTGAATATTAAAACATATGTGGAAGAAACCGCCCGTGAAGTTTATAAAGATATTATAATCACGAAAGCACACTCAAATAAGTAAAATGAAAGGTAATAAGGGAAAACACAGATATAGTACTAGATTATCAAATCATTAATGTGAACTTAAAGTAAGCTTATTTTCGAATGGAAAATATTAAGATGTTCCAATGCATACATATATTAAGACAATCCGTGTAAATCATGCTTCAACGAGAAATGAGAAATTTTAAATTTTAATACGTATTGAGCCCTGTTGGTGTAAATATTGAATATATATGTGTAATATATTCTATTACTTTATAATATTATAATATGTGTATACATTAAATAGTAATTATCTAAATGACTGAATGCGAAAACTTTTTTACATTTATCACTCAAATATTACAATAAAAATGGGTTACCATTATATAAATCAATAATACAACACAACATTTCGAAATAGTCTATATATAGTAAAGACGAACAATCTAGAAAAGTTATTCGAATACCTTATTTACATAACTATTTTAAACAGTTGATAATTAATTAATGTTTGGTGTAATTCATTTCTTATTTTATTTCCATATTTTGTCTATATATGTGCAATAGTTTTATCGATATTAAGTTATTAGTTGAGGTGGTTTAATGAAAAATAGATAACTTACTAAAAACTTTTATTAAAGTAAACTAAAATCGCTCGCTAGAATTCTGATCGATAGCAAAGAGAGAAAGAAAATGTGAGAGAGAGAAGGTCGCTGGTTGTCTCTTACTTTCTCTCCCTTATTCTCTCCCATTAATATCGCCTATTTATTATTTGATTTTCAATTTAATGATTGTTTTGAAACATATTCGTCGATATTTAAACGTTTGATGTAGCTTAGATGCTGAGAAAAGATACTTGATTTGACCTTCATCAACTCCATCTTAGAGGGTTAGTGTATGTAGTTCCATCATAATTATATCCTCCAAGCCTAGCAAAAATATGCAACCAGAGGCAGCATATACTTGCTATTATATATGAAAGATAAATAAAGATAAAGAGGTAAGAATTTAGGGTTTTAAGTTATAAAAGTGAGCATGATTCTTCCCTAAAAAGAACTGAATATTTTGAGGTTATCGATATCGTAAAAAGTTAATAAAGAAATTATAAAGCGATTTCTATCTCATATATCTTAGCAGCACACAAGTTGTATGTAGCAGTAGAATTGTCAGACTTACAAGCCGGGGATGACTAATGGCCATCGTTTAAAACTCTAGGAGTATGTTCTAGTTGCATATATATATATATATATATATATATATATATATATATATATATATATATATAAATATAAATAAAGTGGAGAACTAAAAGCGAACTTTTAGGAAAGGTAAAACATATTGTGAAAAGGGCACAGCTCAAGATAGATAAGTTGGCAAAGGGAAAGATTTAAAATTTAAATATTGGCCTTTGCCAACTTATCTATCCCAACAATTTCCTCTGATAAGATTTAGATCTTTGAAAAGCCTGGCTTAAGGGAAAAATAACTGAACAAATTGCCCTTCTGCGGAATATACCTTCATTGAGTAACTGAATTGAAAAAAGATCTGCCTTTCGCTTTTCTAATTTCTTTTTCATTCTTCTACCTTATATATATATATATATATATATATATATATATATATGTATATATATATATATATATATATATATGTGTGCGTGTTATCCACACGGAGATTGTTGCATTCTCTGTGGCTAAACATGGAACTGTCTAAAGCTTGGATCGAAACTTGCCTTTTGAGTCGACAATCGCACTGTCCTAGTGTTATTATATATATTCCAATGTAGAAACTTGCTTTTGTATAAACGTTAAAATGAATTCCCTATAATGAAACGAATACACTAAAAATTGGAGCGATTGCCAAAAATAACTAACAGAAAAAGAGGTAACAAACAATCAACAAATAAATCTAACCAAAAGCAATAAAGTTAGTTTTCTACCTACTTGCATACTATGTGTGTGTGTTTATAGGATGTTAAAGCGTTTTTATTGCATTTTTATAATTCGTCCCAATCCGATCAATATATAGTTTTATTTTTAAGATGGCATAAGCGAACATGCCTGAAATTTGTTTAATAAGTTTTCGTCTTTTTTTCAAAAAGAAATAGTCACCAATCGATTTAAAATATACTTTCTACCTAAATGTTAGGAGAAAAGTTTTTTAAAAAATTATCTGATTTCGTAGATGGTTGGCGATCGATTGTCACCATTTTTGTTTTTCAGTCTAACCGAACTTTTAATTGAAATAAAAACCACTTTAAAATACTTTCAGACAAGAAAAATGAGCAGGTAGAGAGAAAAGTAATTTTTTTTGCCTTTGGAAGCAGTTATTTGTTGACTATTTGGATTTTGCACCCCTTTTCTTTCTGTTGATTATTCTTGACAATCACCAAAATTGGAACGTAAATTGGTCAAATAAAAGAATTATATATTCCTGAGTCATTTAAAATAGTAACTTTGTGTGTTTCGCTTTTATTATTTAAGACAAAAAAGTAAAAATAAAATCTTAATGACGATTTTTTTTAAATATGGATTTTTTTAAAAATTAACAACCAACTTTGTTTTATTTGTATATTAGCACCCTCAGCTAAATTATCTACCTCCTTAAAAAATGAGATTTTACTTTTTATTGTAATTCGAACTTATTAGGACAAGTAATATATTGTTAACACTAACCCTAAATCTGACTGATACGGTCGTACAACTACACGACATCGCCTAAAAAAAGTGGACCGCCCCGTCCTCAAACAAATAACACACAGAATGTATCTCCAATAGCAAGAAAAATGGTCCCAACTTGCTATCGCTTCGCAAAGTAATCAAAGATTAAGTCACAGAATGTAATTTTGGTGAGAGTGTCTAGCGTAGAGTAAGTCCAGGGTATTTGGGACAAAACAAAAATTTATTGTCAAAATTGTATGACCATCGACCTACCCCCAAACGATTAGGACTCTAAACTAAAGTTTAAATAATTTCATTCACAAGTGTCTTGTAAACACGGATAAACATTTTCTTATTTCTTCATGAAATTGATGAACATTAATATTTTGGTAATTTCGATACAAATGTATTTATCTTTTAAAAAAGAAATACATAAATAAAGTTTAATTCTTTCGGGAATGATGCGAAGCTCTTTAAAAGAAACAATAAAAAATAAAAGTTGACGTTGACGAGAGAGGGAGAGAGAGGGGGGACACGAAATCAGGGGAGAGGACCACTCACACCGATGCGTCAATATATATTTTTTCTATGAAGTAAATACGTTTCATTTAAATGACCTTGGCCTCGACCTCCATTGTAAATGTATGAATTTATCTTTTTTTAAGTTAAATAAGTTTAATTAATTATTGATAATATTGACGACACTGTTGCATATATATGAGAGAAAGAGAGAATATAATTTGAAATCCATAACACCAAGCATTAATTCATTATAGACTGGTTACAAAATAGATATGCAGATAAGGATTCCTTATTTCTGTACTATATACGTATATTGTATTTTATAATACTGTTATATTATTTATTTAAATAACAGTAACCTGTTTTGATGGTAACAAAGGAGTGATAAATGAAAAGAATGTCCCATTCATTTATTTAGATATAGTTCTGGGTGAAGACCACGCAATTTCTACGTTTTGTAATTGAATTATCTACGTTCTCGATACGGCGAGCAAGTTCTCGGGTCTCAGATAGTAATTCGTGTAGTATGGCCTCGAGAGTTCCTTTTTCGGGCATCTCAAGCACTTTTGATTGTTACGATCGTCATCAGGAATTGGTTTGTTTGTTTGTTTTTTTCGTGAGGTGGTTGTTGTCGCAAAACTATTTTTTTTAATTTAAAAACGTGTAAATTCACTAGCCTTGAACCACACCGGTATAAATAACGACTTGTCGCCTAAATATATATTTCCGACCCCGGCTATTGGTAAGAAAAACACACTCCAATGAGTGGATGTACTTTAAATTCTGAAGATGAGGGCTTTCATCGAAAATTTAAAAGAAACACGCACCAACCCGAACATAACGGTTCGAATATAACACATTGGTAAATAAAATTATTTGAAAATTATTGATTTCTCAATATTGCCAACTCTATTTACGATTTCACAGACCGCCAGTGTTACCTAAGCAACGCATTGCCATCGCCTTCCAACAATACTTCATATATATATATATATATATATATATATTATATATATATATATTATATATATATTGGAGCTTTCTTGAAGTATTCTTGGTAAATATGTATATAAGTATTTACTAAAGATATTTGTGGTACAAACCCGAACGGTAAACGTCGAGATGAACAAAAATACATAATTGGAGACAGTATAAACAATATTCTTCTGAGATAAAACTTTTTTTCAATATTCAATAAATCTTCTACTTCCTTTTACATAATGTCCCGTTAATGGAAAATATAACACTCTAAAAACAAAACAAACTTTATATCCGTTTACGTCTGAAAATTGCTTTTAGATTTGAATCCTTATCTCGCAGCGGAGATCCCGATCATCAGGAACTGTGATATCATTATATTTTGTTTATTTATTAATGTTATGTTCTTCATTTAGTTGTTATTACACTGCAGTATCGCAAGTTATCCACCAAATTTCAGTTGTGACTGGTCAACAGTGTTTGTTTCATAGTTGGTCAATGATACGCACACCTGGATAGGACGTGCAAAATTATTAATAAATCTGACACACGCCTCTTTTTGACACTTCTTTTATTTTAGCCGTGACCGGCCTTTTTAGTTGAAAAATAGCCTTAAGATTGGTTTGATAGACAGCACATTCGGTATAACTATAGAGATAAAGATCTGGAGGTTAAGATTCGGTAGTGTGATGCCCATTCCAGATCACACTTAATGATTTAACTGTCACTAAAGTGTCCCTGCATATAATTGGATGACGATAAAACAAAGAATGTTTAATGGTCATGAGTAACCCTTGGTGAAAAGGTCAGGTCTAACTGAGGACTATTTTTACCAAATATGGTTTGATCGCAAACCGTATTGTGAATTTTATTAACAATTCAATAAGTGGCATTTTGTTGTCAGTATTTCGAATCAGAGAAAGGAATGCTAACTCCCGATTTAGGGTTATTCATACGCGAGTTTGAATTATAATTGTTGTGAAGTTGTCCAACAGTAAATAATAAATAAATGAAGTCAAGTCGAGGGTTGGTTTAACAAGTGTATTAACAAAGTAAGAAAGTGACTAGCACTTGGCTAGACAATTACAAGACTGTGCTTTGTCTTCTCTGTGTCTCTGGTGACTCGCACTATTTATAGTGACAACCGGTGCAGTTTCTCCTGTGTAAGAACGGCCGGTGTAACAATAATCATTATGTATTTTAAAAGGAAATGACTCAAACCCATGTGTTGATAATTTCTGATGCAACAATAAGTAGGCATATCATTAGGAAAATAGTATATGATGCAATACCTCCAAGTAAACGAAAATAATCTTACATTTTACAATTTTTTGTATAAGATTAATGAATCCTTGAATCAGTATTACAAAAAAGAACATAAATAAAACTCATCTATAATGTATGTTTATTGTACGCGGAATTAGACACCACTGAATAAGCTTGATGATTGCCAGTTAGCTGCAAGTGTGAGTAAAAGAACAAAGAGCGATCCTAATGTGTATTCCTTTTTTTTCGTCAATTGTGCATTACCATGCTATTAAATGACTATTAATTGGTTCGTTGTGTTTACCTATGCAATTGGTGACTTTATTTTCGCATCCTGTCTAATCGTCAATCTAAAATTGCTTCATTTCGTGTTTGAACTTGCAAAACGCTGACACAAGGATATTAGTTCTGAGCGTCGTTATTAGTGAATGAAGTAAATCTTTTTTTCGTATGAATCAGCACGTTAAACTTATAAAAAAAACTACTTAAATATCATAGTGGCTTTGCTTGGAATATTTTCACATAAGTTTAGAATTACGTAAGAGAACACACACTTCCATTGTAAGTAAGAATAGAATGAGAGATATGTGTACAGAATGTTGGGTCACATGCGGAAGTCTGAAATCACACGTAGGGAGCGAACGAATGAAAGTCTTTCTCTTTGGCAAATAAGCTGATTGTGTTCGACTACGGTTTTTCGAAATTTCAGTATGTTTACTGGCTCAGTGCGGTGAAAGAAAAAAGTACTACACTGTTACGGTGACAAAGACATGACCCAGCGGGAAATCTACGCAACAGCCAGGATCCTCTACTGAACGATAATCATAGTTTGTGCCTAAGGCATCCAGGACACGGCCACAGCCACAGCCAACTTCAAGTTGTATGTTCTTTTCTGAATGTAATAATTAATTATATATTTTTATAAAAATAAGTTATGTGTTCGGTTTTTAATACAAGCGTTCCATTTTCAGTCGATGGTCACAGCTAAGATAATTAATTCTGTGAAGAGAATGTATGACGCCAGAGACACGTCTACTTACAGACGAGGTTATCTCCTTATTAAGGATAATGTTACTATGTACCACCGGGGCTGGTAGTGCCGTGTTATAACGATAAGAGCTCTTACATAAACGTCTCAACAGCGCAGACACACCGAGATAAACTCCCCGGCCTACGATTATACTACAATCCGATTCCTTTATAGAAGCAGACATTCACAGGACAGCCCACGGGAAGGCTCTCACCATCCATAATAAAAGTGTAATCATGGATCTAACAAGATTCGTACACGAGACGCCGATTCACCAGTCGGCGTCAGTGTCCACTTCACGACAGTCACCTCACAATGCATTAGATACCGAAACAGTTTTGATAACAACTGTATGTAGAGTGAATTAATATTCGATGATTCGGCTACAGAAATAGAAGACTTGGTCAAGACACGATTGAATCATTTGCATAAACGTATCGTAAATACATCCTTGTCGAGTCTACCGTAACCTTAGTGGCATTTCGTTCAAGAGGACAGTGATGAAAACCGTTCACGTCTTCCCAAACGAAGTGTCATATTCTAATTGTGTTGGACGGACGGATTCAGGATTTGTATTTCTTGCCGACAAGAGGACACACAAGCCGTTGCTATGGTGGACCTCGTATGAAATTACGTTCACACCGCCAATAGACGCGAAGTCAACAACAGACTTTCTATTTTTACATTTCCAATATTAGGATTTCTTTTTTGTTTTCTTTAGGGAGTTTTTAGTTTTATTTTTTACCGTTTTGATTTTGTAAATAAGAGATGTCACAAATAAATACTCTCTCTTTATGTACCCACTCTTTATTACTAGAATAAATAAACCTTATTTTAAGTCGTTTCAAATCGTTTTCTGATATGATCAGCAATTTCTAATTGAAACTTTTAAATACAGACTCGTTTATATGTGCTCCTTCAGCGATGATGATACAGTACCTGAGTATATCAATTCGCTTCCACCTCTTTATAGCTAGTACTAATAGAAATATCTCCGAAATTTAGTGGCAAAAATATTTTTTTTAACTAATGCTGTTGTTTTGGTCCATAATAAAAACTCACTAAGGTTAAAAACATATTTATGTAATTTTTGTTTATATTATTACATTATGTTAATTTCTTTAAATTTATAAAACACGTATTTAGTTTAAAAAAATTCTTACTTACGTGAGATTCGAATTCGAGTATTAACACCATTAAAAACTACTACCGTAGTACTGATTATTCTTCCCATTCCTTTTTTGTCAAGCGATCACGTTTCTATTTGTGTAATAATGGACCAACTCCAAAAATACCATAACTTTGTTTTTTTTTATTTGTTTTTTTACAGGAGATCACTACTTATCAAGGGCGATAGACAACGGAGAATAATCGTTAATGAGATGAGATGATAGCTAGCTCAAATATGATGAACTTCATGAGAGGATCGAGGATACTTAATAGAATGAACTAATTTGGTTACTAGTAAGGACGGTATATGAAATGAGTCTATTGACATTGGATTTGAAAACGATTATGTTGTACTTTGCATAGAAGCAGTTCCGTAGTCATGTGTTCCACAGACTGTAACCCCTTGTGAAGGAACTCTGTTAGTGAAAATGTATTCTATGCCTACGGAGGAAGAAATGGAAACCTATTTTTCGTTGTGGTAGCTAAATGAGTGCTTACCGTGAATGTTTTGCTAGGGTTAACAAGCCTAGTCGTGCACCTTCTATAAAATTAACAATAAAGTAGAGAGAGACTAGCAACGTCTCGTCTATACTAATATATAGATAGATACACTAACATTAGGTTTCACGACGTCAGTGGTTATTCTTAATTTTAATACAAGTTAGGTTGTTCTGTTCTTTATTTTTTATTTAATTTTTAGACGAGCAGGAAGATTCGATTTGTCTGGGATTTGATGTTCTTTTTCATTTCACCTATGTTAACTGTTTATTCTTATTTAAGGAATGGAGAAGACGATGTTCCGCATTGGTTGGGTGGACGGGTGTGTACGTACTGTGACAGATAATGTATTTGTCTTGAAAAACAATTTTGAGGTTAAGGATACATATATTGTTTTTTTTATTATTTTATTCATTAAAGTCACCTTAAACGACGATAAGGACTTTTATGTGATTTATCAATCGTCTACCTGCAAGAATCATGTGGGATATTTCTCAATACTACACGGTGTCCCAAAATGTATACACTCTTTGAATCGTTATAACTCGTTCAATTCATTGATTTTTACTTTTAAATTAAATTGATAGAAGAAAAAGAATATATAAAATAGATTATGGTAGAAAAATTGACAATAACATAGGAAATTATATTTTAAGAACAGTAAAAATTTCTAGAAAATTTCGTTACAATCAGGCTACATAGATGAAGTCTTTTCGTGAGTGTGGATTATATTTTGTATATTATGAAAATATAAATTTTCGGAATGATCAAAAGGAATTGTCTGATAATAAAGTGTTTTTGGATAAAATATTGAGTTCTTTCTGAATAACTATGGTAGTATCTGAGAACTTAAAGAATGCATGTTCCCGAACAGGTAAACTAAATTCCTCGAACAGAACACAGTTCTACCAGCTTAAATCTGTTTACGAATATTAATATCAAGATATTATGATATTAAACTTTATGTCAAGAATTCCAATTTTTATCAAAATCCATTACATAACTTTGTATTCAAGAAAATGTCGGAAATTTAAAGCTTAGGCTTAAAGGGTTGTAAGAATAATTGAAATTCAGATAATCTTGTTTAATAGGTGTCTAATTTGTATGAATCAAATTTAATGCAAATCTGAAATCTTAGATTTTAACAATGGGGTATTGTGCCCATATATGCCCCGTAGAAATATCTTTAAAATAGTTTAAAGAAACTTAAATTTGGAATATTTATTATTATATATATCTAATACTTATTCTTAAAATTTCGCAAAGATCGTAAGCATCTGAATTTTCATTAAGGGCGTCCAGCTTTTCTTTTCACCCATTGCAGTAAACTAAGTATATCTTACACTAATCATACGTACGCCTCGCAGTTCTGTTCCAAAGTTCAGAATTATAGGTACCTTAGATAGGAGTTAATCCAATACATACACACATATACAAATTATACTAACTTTATATAAATAGATATAGTCATCCACAGACTTACAGTTTTGCCGAATCACATCTCTTCAGTATGGCTAGACAATTAAGCACTTCAAATAGAGAGCGAAACTTTACATTTTGTCTAGCAGTCGACGCTTTTAAAAATTGGCTATCGGCAACAGGACATAAATAAGTAACATATTGATGTGTATAAGCGTCGAAGAGTGCTCAATATTAAGGAGAACTTCGCATTATCGAATTGTAGATAGTAATTTCACTTACAAGTGATAAACATACCAACGGTGGAGCTATATATCGTCATAACGTACGTTGTGCATAAATTATATATAAATTTAATCTTTTAATATTACGTAAAGTAAAACAATATGTGATGTTTATAATATTTGTTACATTACAAATATTAAATATCAGAGCGAAAAAGTAAAACGTGATGGCTATATTGAAGATATACACTCCCAAATAAGGCGGCAATTTTAAACGACTGTGTGCCCTTTTTCGCGGGGAGGACAAGCCAAAGGTATCATTTGTGGAAAATAAACCGTGCAAATTAAGATTTTATTATTTTTTAGGAAGTTGCTACGTTGCCGTTTACCGTTGACTAGACAAGATCTTACGTCAGCAACTTAAAAAACAACTTCTCCAAACGCAACCAGTAACTCTAATTCAATGTGATAACGCCCCACCTGAAAGATATTCCGACCCGTGAAAGAAAAAAAGTAGCTTATAGAATGTAGTATCATTTTGAAGGCGGTTGCCTCCTAGACATAAGGTCAAGGATATATATTTTTTAAGTTGCTAAAAAATTTTAATATTTAATCATGATGTGGGATATTTGCACAGTAAATATATATATATATATATATATATATATATATATATATATATATATATCGGCAAAAATTAGACTTCTTTAAAAAAATTATTGAACACTCACTAAAACAAAATCGGGAATTGTAATTGAATTGAAGAGGAAAAAAAGGAAGCAGTAAGCTAAACGAACGAAGAAAAAGATTAGAAAACTTTGATTTGTCACCGCTAAGAAAAACAGACAAGACTTGTCATGAAAAATATCTGCCTCATTTGGAAGTTAATATCTTCAATATAACCCATATATTTGCTAGTTTCAATACTTTCACAAATATATGAAATATACTATAGCTGCCAGTTCATAATGTGCTTCTGCGACTTTACTAGCATCCGATTATTCGTGATTCTGGCTTAGATTAGAATCGGCAGTAAACTCTGAAGTGAACTCTTCACTTCTGACTCCTTCGACCATTTACTTGACCATTAGAACCACGCGTATGCACATTTCCGAAGTAATAACCACCGGTTTTAGCTCAGTCATAATTGGAAGAGATGGGATTATTGGATTTGCCTGGCGCCCAACCATTTGTTATTTGCTTCGTGCGAAAACGAGGCTGTTCTCAATTGATTGAAAAGTTACATTTCACAGTTTAGTTGGTAGGTGAACGGAGCGGGCCGTTTCATCAGCAATACAGAGTATCGGTTTCTTCTCTGCTTAAAAGCTAAGTTCAAAATGGATCAAAGAAAAACATATCAATATTCCCCTTTTCCTTTTGTTACATCCTTTTGTCCATCATACATACATGGAGGAAATCGTATAATGGCAAACGTAGTGGTTACAAGCGCGGACTGTGCGCTTGGCATTACGGGTTCATGTTCTATCGAGGCCACTGGTTCACTTCCACTGATACTCTTGGGAAAGATATGAATCCATATATCCTCCATCTATCAGGGTCGACTAGACTCTTAAACATAGGTTGTGCATCTAGGCTAAGTGAAAGACAACTCCGAAATAAAAACCAGTCTGTCTCTGCTTATCGCTTAACTCGGCAGTGTTTTTGTCGTCTTGGACTTACCGTTGCCACTGGCCTCAAGCAATGCCGGTTCAGTCGAAGTGTGGTTAGTTATTGCGCAACCCTTGCTTCACTATAGATTCCCCGCGCAGTTAGCTTTAACAGTGGGAGACAACATCAGGTTCTACTTGCTCCGTAAACAGAATTCATTATTATATTTGATTAACAGAGGACGAACCTATAGTTATCCTACACACTGCTATCCGGTTGCTTTCACAGTGCAGATTTAAGTTGATCTCTCAAATCTAATCAATCGTTACGTATACACGGCAATAAAATAAAAATTAAGTCTTTGATAATCTCTATAAAAAGTAACCATTGTCTGTGTGTGTATATATATATATATATATATGTGTGTGTGTGTGTGTGTGTGTTTCTGTGTGCACTATAGAAAAAAAAAGATTAGAGAATCTACATAAAAGCGAAAGGTGTATTCTTATGTAAAATTATCCGACTAAAATAAGAGAAGTATTTCCAAGCGCTAAGAAGTATAGAGAAGATATTGTCGAAGGGGGGGGGGGCTATAATATGGAAAGAAAAAACTGTACTTTCAAGGTACTGGGTATGACCTTAAAATATATCCATTGATGAAGGCCCTATTTGGGAGCTGTCGAGAATATGGAGTTGCCTCTTAGTTGCCATTGCTCTCAGCTCAACTCTGGACCGGAGTGGTAGTACTTGTAAGGACCCATCTATCGGTCGAATAGAACCTACTGGCGCTACTAGATAAGGCTGTCTGAAATTATTGACTTTCGTGACTTATAAGGCGTTTAGCGAAACAATGCCATTTTTAGGAAATATTACACTCTTTTTAGCTTAACATTTCTTTTGCTTTTGATTTAACAAAGATTTAGTTTATTTGCTGATGATTCACTATCTATCAAGGTTAAGACAACTGGAGAATAAAGGCTTCTGAGATGAGTTTATTGACAGTTGAATGATGAATATTATGACGAGATTGAATAAAAATGGCTTGAATAAAATCTGATTGCTTATGAGAAAGGTGTATGGCAATTATCTGCCGCTATTTGATTTTAAGACGACCATATTGTAGCACGAGCAAATAAAACATGTGGTAACGTGTCCCATCGATAGGAAGTTATAGGAAATAAACTCTGTTCGTGAAAATTCCATTTAATATTAAGCACACAGAGGGAGAAAAGAAAGTTCTTTGCAATGGTGGTAGGTAGACTGGTTCCTGCTGTGATGATTTTTACAAAAATTGAAGATCAGTCGAGCACTTTCAGTGGAAATACAGATAATAGAAAAAGACTAGTAACATGTATTATGTGACATAAGGTATATAGTGAACAGAAGAGATAAAGTCCCACTATATTGTGGAGTTGATTTTTTACTCTATCAAACCAAAAAGAATGCTCTAAGTCGAGCCTCTCAAGATGTGGCACAATACTCCGTCCAATATTTCCTCGGACGATTGAGCATTGGAATTCCCTTTCTGCTCTCTGTTTCCCCGACTTTACTAACATGCAGAAGTGAATAAATATCTTGCGGTACAACTCCTCGTGTAGGTTATCCTCTATAAATCTGGCCCCTAATAGTAGAAGTACTTACGTCTCAGTTTGGGGCAGATAAAAGTAAAAGAAATTATGTTTAACTTTCTTATCTGATAATGTATATAAATGACCCAGTTCTTTTATGAGATCTTTCATAATTTGATAATCTGGCGATTGTATGAGGAGGTAGGCGTTTAGTTGGGGTGTTGCTATATAATTTATTAATTACTAAGGAGTCTATGTATTTGTTGGATGGGAAACTCGTGAAAATCAGACGGACATATTGTCAGACAGACAGACAATGCATGTATTTTATAGATATATATTGATACTGTTCCCAGCCATACCACTGATAATATGTAACAGTATTATTCCTAACGCAAAGGGAAACAAAGATCGTTTCTTTTTCTCCCGAAACATCCGATCTAACGCAAAGCAGATGTGGGGTTTTCTGGCAAAACGGCAAAACTGCATAACGGCCCGAGTTGCATGGTGAGAGGTGGTGGTTTGGGGAAATTCCGACGCCAACGGTCATTCACCAAAGTAGATAGAACATGAAAACTAAAGCGCCTGCCCCTCGGGGGGCAAACAGGGAAAGAAGTCAGAATGACTCACTGGATGTGCGTAAGTTTAAATAATATCAGTAATTAAATATTTTTACGAGCTTTTTTTATGTTATGACGGCATCTCAATAATCTATTAGATTTTCCGAAAACTCCTGCGCCATTTAAATAGTTGTGCATTTAAATGCTTCATTTAGCAATCGTAATGTTGGTACAACCGATACGTTGGCATCGTTTGCAGAGGGATAAAGAATCTATCAATTCATCACACTAAACATAAGTATATTCAGTTTTCGGCATGTAAACATTCTCCTCTTATAAAGAATGAAATCAATGCACAAACCCGAAAAAATATTTGGAATATATATAATAAATAGTTTGAAGATAAATAAACTGTTCAGAAAATAACGTTTTCAGCCCATAACTTCACACACGTAATCTCTATTATAGTTTTCAATAGAAAAATACGTTTTCGATTTATTCCAATTATTTTCAATTTTGATCACTTAAAGCTTTAAAGAATGAACTTCCCACTGAAATATTTTCATCTCAAATTTTAATGATATTATATGTGTATAAAGAGTGCCACTGCTGACATCGGACATAATGGAAGGGCGCTATTTCCTATAAATTCTACTAACCGTGTGTTTTTATTATTGATTCTCCAAATGTGTTAAACCGAATATTAAAGTTGGGTGTCATCCGTTCCCAGGGCGATTCAGTACAATTAGTTCTTAGTCATGTATAATGTGTATAAACTGATGATCAACCAATAATTGTCTCGTCGACTTTGATTTTAGAATGTATCTTAATTACATTGCGTAATTAAATAATTATAATTCTACATCGGTCGTATTCTTTTCATTATTCATATTATGTTCGTGCAACATTACATGAAATTATATAAGTAACATTAACCAAAAAGAATATACATTCAAATTATTGGAGCTATTTCAATTATTTTAAAATCTTATGAAAAGAGCACGAGCAAATAAAACTAATTTTAACCCCATAAATTCAGTAATCTGATATCTATTTCCACACAATATTTATTATGAGACGATGCTCTTTTGTTTTAAGTACGTTGATATCTAGCCTGTTGAAATGGTTCACGTTTGTCCGGTTGTGACCCGGTAATCCAGCTAGTATAGATGTTGTATAGTAATAGAGAGAGGGGGGAAAAGAGATGTGTTGGGAATAAAGGGAGATTGATGGCATTATATCATTTGTGTTGTTGAAAGCTAATGGATGATGTTGAGTGTTGTATATAGTGACAGGCTGTCTTGTAGCCACTTAGAACCATGGTTTCCAGGCATGCATTGGTGTATAGATGGAATAACAACAATGAAGTGTGTCCAATAAAAATATATCTTTTGTATTTGGAGAAAGAAGAAGAAGAAAGGATAAGAACATGAGACATGGTGATGAAAATAGATGAAAAAAAAGAATGGATGAGAGCATCATAAATATGGTAAAGAAAAGAGATGAAAAGAAAAAGAAAAAGGCGAAAACCCAGGAGAAGAGACACGAGAAAGCAAGAAAAAAGGAAAAGGAGAACATGACGACGATGAGGGAGAAATCATAAGAATCAATTGGCGAATAACAATCCAAAAGGAGAGAGACATCTGTAATTGAGGGAACTTGTTCATTAGATGATGTTGGTTGGTTCAGACCCGGCGTGTGTCTTGGAAACGCTGGTTTGGAGAAATGGTGTTTCGCTGAAGATGTCCACACCGAGAAGAAAAACCTGATTGGGAAATAAAATTGAAATAAAAGAAAGCGTAGAAAAAGAAATATGTGGGAAGCGACAAAGACGAAGAGTGCTCAATGTCTCAAGTGAATATGTCCATTGATTAGAGGTTCTGAATGGTGAAGAGAGAGCAAGAGAAGAACAAGAGAGTTATGTATAAAAGAACAGTACATACGGATTGTTTACGATTCGTTCATTCACTCTGCACGTTTAAGGAATAAAATGTTATTTCTAAGTTAAGCGAGACAAACCTACAGACAGCATGGACGTATCTCAGTATTAAACAATTCCCTGATATTCCCAAGTATTCCCAAGAGATAGACATGCTGAACATGTTTTTACAATACCAAGTATTTGAGGTCTATCACTGAAAGTAAATGTATTGCCCGAGACACTTCATTCGTTTTTTATGAGTCTCGAGAACTTTAGTTTTCTGTACAATGTTATGTAGCGCTCTAATTTTCTTATGTGTATTAGTAAATAAAACACAATACTTTTTTTTGCAATTGTGGTGTGTTTAGTAAAATAATTTTCATCATTTTATTTCTGTATTGTCTTCAAAATTAACAAATGAAACGAATAGTGTTAAAAGTATAACTTTTTTCTAATGAATGTCAATGGTTTAATCTTAAAGTAAAATTCACGTTACTAAATTATTGCTGTGAAGAATGCAAATGAACAATTTTTGGAATAATTACAAATATAAAAAAAGAACTTAGATTTTTATTTTATTATTTTTCGATTCTCCCTCTTTTTCTTTCTTTCTCTCTCTTTCTCTCTCCTTCTCCCCTCTCTATCTCCCTTTCTCATTACATATTTAATATTTCCTATACCGAGAATACTCGGGATATTACTTACAAGATAAATTAAAAATTCATATAACTTGCAAAATATTGATAATTTTACAAAAAAATATTCTCAAATTTATTTCATCAAATATAAAAGGGATACTTTAGTGAATATAAAAACTGCCTTTTAAAGACAGGTAATTAAAAAAAAATAAACGGTAAGAGGTTAAAACTTAAGCGTAACAAACCGACAAAATTTCTATTTTACCTGAAGCGTGTCAGATTCACTGACAGACAGAACAAGCGACAGAGCCACTCAAAGAGTTGCATGAACGCAACAAACAAAAGAAAAAAATCGAGAAAATAAAAACTGGAGAGATGTGAATGTAAAGAAAAAACTGAAGAAGGAAAAAACTGAAATGGCACTATGTAAAAGACATATACTGCCCAAACTCATCATCAAACAAATAGTTATGAATTTGTCTTTTTTACCGAAGCTATAGAGCACCTATGTACAGGAGAACTAACTTTACTTTAGGTATAAGATACATATTTACTAAACTAAATGAAAATATTTTTTTTCTTTTAGGCTATTTATGAAGGTATGTTTAGAAAGCATTCTGTCCGATTGGAAGTGCTCATAGAAAAGAATCGTGACTACATTAAAAATTCAATAAATCTAATATTACGCTTTCTAACTGTTTTATTACGGCTTAAAGGCGGACAAAACTATCATTCCAACCTGATATATTCCTGTATGTTGATGTTTTCTTTTTTTCTTTTTTCTTTATCTTTTTCCAATTTCAAAACGCTATCATCTCTTTCCCCTTTTCCCCCGAGCCAACTCACGTCCTAATACTTGGAGTTATTTCGGATCATCTACACCAGCCCTTAAATATTGAGAATCCCAAGATACAGTTATCCACCTGATACTCATACCCTGCTTTTTCGAGATTCCTACTAACATGTAGGTTTACTCAAGAGCACTTCAACCGAATTCTAGGAATAAAATCAATCAATTATACTGACATAATCTTTTCCCAGAGTTATTTTCTTTTTATTCCCCACTTTCATTTGTTTCATTCTCTTTTTCTTCTCTTTTTTCTTTGTTATCATCTGATTTTCTCTCCTTCTTCTTTTCCTTGTTCTCCCCTTATCCTTCATTTCTTCTTATTTTCCTCTTTCTTCTTCTTCTTTTTCTTCTCCACATTCGTCTTTTTATCCTTCGTTTTTATCTGCTTTTTCTACTCTACTGTTGCCTTCTTCTTTGTATTCTTTTCTTGTCCCATCTTCTTATTATTATTGTTTTTATTCATCTTCGTGTTATTGTCCTTTCTGTTCTCCACTTTCGTCGTCGACTTATATTTTATTTTCCTTCTTCATCATTTCATTCTCTTTCCCATTCTTCATTTTCTCCTTCTGTTTCTCTTTCTGTTTCTTCTTTTTCTTCTGTTTCTTTTTTTCTGTTTTTTCTTTTCTTCTGATGCTTCTTTTTCTTGTCTTTCTTCTTCTTATCCACCTTCATGTTCTCTCCTATCTATTTTTCTTCTTTTTCATCATATTATGTTATGCTTCTTCGCCTTCCCCTTCTTTCTTTATATTCTTTATCGTTTTATTTTCTTTCTCTTTTTTCGTTTTTTCTTCTCGTCTCTCTTTTGAGCTATATTCCTTCTCCTTAATTTTTCTTCATCTTTTCCTATGTCTTCTTCTTCGTCTACTCCTCTCTATGTTCTTATACTTCGTACTCGTCTCTTCTCATTTATTTTTTATGCAAGTGAGGAGTATTCATGTCAACTTGTAATATTCTGTTTCTGCTTCGGCCCTTCAGAAATATCGCCGTCGATGCAGATGAAGCCCGCATATTAATTGGATACAAAAATCGATTGGGCCAAACTTATTAAAGTACAGTTCAACATATTTTCACAATTTCATTCACTGATATCATTTGTAGACGCCTTAAAAATGAGAAAATGAAACGTGTATATTTATAATTCTTTAAAAAACACGAAATTTACCAATACGGATTAATGCTACATATGAAATATGTGGAGATAAGTTCCTTGAACTTGTGACCTGAAGACAGATTAAAAGAAGGTTCGTTCCTACGCGATTGAATGTAAAAGGTTAGAGTGTGATGGCGAAAATAAAACTCGAGTGATCCAAGTGAAACGAGGCCGAAACAGCAAGAGCCGGAACATGAAACATGAGGAAGTAACAAGACGGGCGATGACGAGCAATTGAAAAGGTTCTATTAAATTTGGACCAGCACGAAGGTCTATCGAACAAATTAGATGCCCCCGGACAAGTCTGATGAGGCGGAAAGCGGCCCAACGGCTCCGAACTTAAGAGGAAGTAGAGAATAAAATAAAACGTTTATTTTCCATGTACTATCGTCGAGAGATTTCTTTTCCTATAAAAAAAGTAAAAGCACTGTTAAACATGTGTGTGTATGCCCGTTAACTACTTTTAGCCTATTAGACATTGAAGTTTTGTAGTTTTATATAACAAGGACCTTTGTTTACATAGAAAAGTTTGACGGAAGTCGACGAAACCATGTGACTTCCACATGGATAATATCTGTATCTTGTCTGGCAAGATTTAAAGCAAGAAATATATGTCTGCGTTTCTGCCCTTGATGAGAGGTGTGTGGAGGCTCACAATGTGGCGGGCCAAGCAATAGTCTATCTGCTTGTATTTCTCTCTTCTGTTCGTACGAAAGTAACTATATCTCTCTGATGTTTTTGATGCCTGTTCTTCTCTTTGTACTACTTCTTTCATAAACATCGGCGTCCGAGTGTGTTTATAAGCAAACGAATAGAACCTGAGTTCCTGTCAACAAAACGAGTGTATAATGGTGTATCTACCTGTCGGTAATGGAAAGAATAACAGTAAGAATTATCTTCTTAGAAATCGGTGAATTTTTAAGAATCCGTCTAGCTACAACCATTGCACACTATGTGTACCTACAACCAAAAGGAACTATTATTATTAACTTTCTCTGCTAGAACTTCACATTAGTATGACACAATACTATAAGCGGTATTCAAACTGGCTAAAACATAGTCGTTCCTATGTTAGAAAATAGTTAACACATCGGAGACACCATTACAAATGAATAAGAAAATATCGAGTTTAAAACGCAGACAAGAAAACAAAAAGTCTAATATTCTCTCTGATATAAATCTTTGCCTGTAACATAAGTCATTTAGTCGTAGTTTTGTTTAATACAGAAATTTCCACATGAAATTAGATTAAGTAAAAACTGACGTGTACTGAAAGTTGTCCTATGGGAGGAAGTACCTGACAGAAAAGTGAGATCGATTATCTAAAAGAGTGTTCGATGTCAATCTGAACAGACCCTTTTTCCTAGGCGTTTCCACTACCCCTTCTGTTTTTTTATATCTGTAAAACGTATACATATTAACTAAATAAAACTTATTTTACTGATGAAGTTGTTATTTGTATAATAAAAACAATTAAGTGTTTATTCTGTGGAAACACAAAAGCTAATTTTTAGAGAAAATACAATAATTGGATTCTATCGAGCCATCAAGAGATATTATCTATCGTTGATTTTCAAAAATATTTTACTAAATATATAAATATATATATATATATATATATATATATATATATATAAATAAAGTTTACAATTAGTGTAGAAATATTGTGTCTTAAAAATCAACGAAATAGTATTTATGGCAATGCGTTTTCAAAACGCTCTACATATCCTATCGGTGCTTTCATTGTTCTTAACGGTATCCATTAGAACAGCCCCTATGAATTTGGATGCCCAGCTTTATACCTTGGTGAGTAATTGAATGGTCTCTCTCTCTCTCTCTCTCTCTCTCTCTCTCTCTCTCTCAATACCCACTCTGTCTGTACCGCCTCTATACCTCCCTTTCTCCACCACTTTCCCCACCTTTCTCTTTCTCTCTCTTTCTTTATCTCTCATTCTCTACTTTATGTCTCTACTTTTCTATCTCTATATTTTTCCTCTACTTCTCTCTCCGCTTCTCAAATTCCCCTCTCTCTACTTCTTTTTACCTCTATCTTTCTTCTACTCCTCGCTTTCTTTATCTTGTTACCACTCTCTCTCACTTCTGGTTCCTTCTTACCTCATCTCTCTCTCTTACTCTGTTTCCGCTATTTCTGAAATATTCTGTAATTTGAGCCTTCCTCTTGGATACTAAATTCTTCTTAAGTATTTTACCTATGCACACACTCTTTCCAATACTCTCGAAGTGGCGATGATCTTCCAGCTGACAATCTCTTTAAGCCCATCCTCAAGTAGCTCCCGGGCCTTGATAAACAACGACCAATAAGTAAACAAATGTCTGATAAAAATTGTATTCGCTCTCCCGCTCTCCCCAGTGACGTCAATTTGGCTGTTGAAATATCCATAATACGTTGGCTAATCCTGAGATCTTATGGTAAATTCCTCTATTGACAATTAGCCATTGAATAAATCTACACGTATGTTTTGTATTCCAATGAGGAAAATAGAAAGATTATTTTAGTCACACACCCTTTAATATATCCTCGTCCTCGTTTGCCTCTTTATGTTTTCAAGTATGAAATATATGTATTACCATTATTTTGATAATGTATTTCAGCATATGAGGATGATTCAGTAGTTTGTCGTGTTCCTTCATCTTTTCGAAACTGTAATACTCTTTGGATTCTTCGTTTCTATGGTCGTCTTATAAGGTTTGTCATCTCTCAACTGATGATCATTTCATCTTATTACCTTTGTCAAGTTGCTTTAGGCCTTGATAAATAGTGATCTGTTATTAGAGAAAGCTCTGATCGCAGACATACTTTTCCATATATATATATATATATATATATATATATATATATATATAAGAATTAAATGTAGTTAACTTGAAGTATTAATATTAGTGTGTATATAAAACTGATTTATGGAAGGCAATACAATGCAGAGGGGTAACGGATAAACAAGAACTGAGGAAACACTAAGACATGTAATGGTGGAATGAGTTTTGCAGTGTTTACCTTTTTATTAATGCAAGATGTGTTTACAATCTCGTAATGTAATATAAAAAATATATTGTATTAATAAAAAAAGCTGAAAGTGTAAAACTCATTCCACCATTATATATCTTAATTTTCTTCAGTTCGTGTTTATCCGTTACACCTCTGCATTGTATGACCAAAAATTAATAACCACAAAAACAGGTGGTATTTCATGAAGTCTCCTCAAATGTTTAGCACTCTGACGGTAAATACATGTTTCGAGGAATAATACATATTCTTATCTTTAAACAAAATGAAGAATATCAGTCTGTTAATACACTGAACTGTCTGTTAATCTACTTGTACCATTCCTCCGTTGGTTAGTGAGCCGCCCCGAAACGACCAAGGAATGTATCTCTTGATAAAAGAATCACAACAGTAGACGAAAACGTTTCGACATCACCAGTCTTCTCTCAGTGGGTGGGCTTCATCAAAACAGGCGAGAGTCGGTGACGCTACATCAACTAACTCTGGAGATATAAGACCGGGAAACGAGAAAAAAGTGTTTAGCGCGAGAGTACGACAGTAACTGGTTGTTTCGAGAGAGAAAAATGGATCACGCGCTTTCTTTGGTCAATGCACAGATAACTTTGCGTTCTTGCAACAGTCGTCTACTATTGGTTGTTCGCATGTGACAATAAGCCTGCTCAGGATTTCAGTACTCGGTGTGCTTTACCAGTGAGGTTCTGAATGGTGTTTTTCACTCAGTGTTTGTATACCCATAGACTCTTTATGAGTAGTTTGTGTGGTACCAACCGATGTTTGTGTCATCGCATTTCTAGTGGAGAGTCGTTATTATTATTAGTTGTAGATGTAGTAATAACAGTAGTAGTAGTTGATCCAATGTCCTTCCCTAGAACGCACATTGAATCCAAAGAGTCTTCCATGCTGATGTTAGTGCACATTTTTATGTATCTGTGTTTATTATTATTATTAGTAGTAGTAGTAGATGTAGTAGTAGTAGTAGAAGTAGTAGTAGTATAAGTAGTTGTATGTTCTTCAAATTGTGAAAACGTGTATAATTATTTACCAATTATGTAAATCTCATTCAATCAGAGGTAACATAAAGAAGAAGAATTAATTTCCTACTGAAGTGGGTAATAATAATACCAAAAATGATCAGGAAAAAAGATGCATATTGTTCGCTTAAGTTTATCCTTATTGGTAGGGTATCATTCATACCATAAGTCAGGTCCACAAAAAACGACTTAGCACACGGACAGACAGACAGACACGTGTCTTACATACGAGTATTGATGTTAGAACGGAAAAATTCAGTAGTGCATTCGAACTCGAGAACAGGCTAGATTTACAAAAAGAAACTAAAACTAATTATCTAACGATTAATATTTCCGTATCTCTGTCCATCTTGATGACTTAATATTGACTGGCCGCCATTTTGTTGTGCTAGTAGCCATTTTATGTTTGTCATTTTAGAATATAATCACCACCACCAACATCACCCATCCGACGTCCCAGTATTTTACTTTTAGTATTTGTATGAAACTGGCCCAGTTGAAAATTCCGTTGAGACATCCGATCGATTTGGTTGGCCGTCACGGCCTGATCATTCCAATGTAATTATGGAAATGAGGGTGAACAACTTCAAAGATGTTGGACAGAAATGGCGGATAGAGAAAAAAAATCCCGGGAGAGTGCGAAGGTAGACAGTTGATTTCTGTGAAGTATTTGCTAGCATACAGAGAATACTAAATCGTGTGACGTAATGAGAAATGGTTAGAGAGAGTTACGTTAAACAATGTCGATTGGAAGTCGGCCTGATTTGTGTATAACACCAAATAATCTGATTTTCTAAAGTAAGACGTCTTCAATGTGAAAATCAATCTTCTTCGAGATATTTATGGCTCGTAAAACGAAGGAGTGAATAAAAACATATACAAATAAATGAAACAAGTGGTGTTATTTATTATTAAGCGACGACATTAACACTGTTAATTATATTAGTAGATAAAGAAGCAATGCTGAGAGATATCAGAGCCACTAATTTGTGAATGTAAAAGAAAAAAATAAGAAATGTTAAAAATAGACTTAAGTAGAGCAGTTTTTCACGATCGGTAGTGGCGTACAAAGTCTCTTTGAGATGTCTCTTTTCATTACCTATTCATAGAGTAACCCTAAAATGCCAATACTGGAATCTTTACTGCAATTCAACTGTGTTCCAGTCATAAATGTCGAACAGACTTTATTTTGTCGCCGTCTAATCATATACAGATACACTTTCGTGATCCTCTCATTAATAAATATACACCTAAATGAGCTTCACGTTCTCGGACCTTAAAGCTCCAGATTTTTATCAGGGAGTTATCTGAAAAATAAACTATCTATAATACTGTTCTGATCGTGCAGGACCAGTAATAATCACGACTTACACAGTGGTATAATTACAGAAAGTGTACTAACAAAAGTATGTTATGCAACCCCTTCATCGATCCATAAATTGTTAATAAAGTTTTACGGTCGGTTTGTAATGCAAGTATTCGTCTATGCACGAAACAGTGAAACTGTGTTACTGCATAAATGATGTACGGATTATAGGTCACCGAAATAGCCTAGCTTCTGCCGAACTTATTGTCGAGGTCGGAACATAGACTGATATGACCGTCAACCTCACAGGTTGTCAAATGAATAGCGCCGGAAACTTCCGCGACGTTCAGTCGTAACTGTATTTATTGTGTCTGTGTAAGTCTATTTATTTCCTGAAATAGTTAGATCAGCATCTACCATAACATAAAATAACCCCCAGACTATTTCTGAACTGAAAAGCGTTTTTTATCATTAAAGCAAGGGCAGTGCCAAGAGGAAATTCTGTCACATTTATTGGCAGTTTTGTACGCCGTATCAAGCGGTGCTTATAACTGAACTGTGAAAATAAATACTGTTGGAGATTCACGATTGAAATTTGGTGAACAAGTCAGGCATAGATTGAAGTGTATTTATTTTTAATAAAGTTGGCTTGTAGAAAATATTATTACTTTTATTAACGATTGTATAGGTGCCATAGGGTTTACATCGCCTGCAAAGCTTCAGCCCGTCGCATCTCCACAGCGTAACAAGTACTTCTACGGAATGTACTCTGATGAACTCACTGCACTTGTATCCGTTCAACAAAACTACCCCAGATCCATCCGACTGGCAGCAAAATCAAACCCCGTTCACTATAGAAGTCTCTAGTTGCCAGAAGATCGTCTACTGTAACGAGTTGGTTCCTCGGACAGCTTGCTTTTGAATGCCCTCACTGCTCCCTGTTTCCCTGATCGTACCAACTTCTGTAAGGTATAATTTTCATTTTAGTTTCAGTCTTCAAGCTTATCTTGCTATTTATGCACGCGGCTGCTAATGCTTCAACGCTGCGTCTAACCGACTTGACAAGCAGTAAGATGGATTTTAATGAATAAATCATATTTTCGAAGCAATAAGACAAAATGTTTATTTTTATTCAACATTCAGTTTTCAGCTGGAAACTCAAATAAAGAAAGAGTTAATTCTCTTACTTGATCAAGAATTACTGATAAATTATCGGTTTTCTCTATGTTCCTGACATAGCTGCATAAATAATGCTAGCGGAATGGTTTACTGATCAGCTAGTCAGAACGCATGTTACCCTAATGGCGTCGGACTATATTTATTGCCGAATCACTCAGAATACAACATTAATGGAAGTATACTACACTGAGTGATAATATCATACCCAACTCAAATCTGGACTCTATCACAGTAACAATATACCTTTTAAGGGAGCAAACAATTTTTTTTATCGTTAATGGAAACCTCTTAAAGGTTTATTCCTCAACAATTAGCGCAACTTTAGATACTGGTGAGAAAACACAATATCGTGAATATTCGAGGTGTCTGCGTTGTTCAGAGAAGCGTATGTTTTAAATAGAGTTTAGCTAAGTAGTCACTTTGACAAGAGTCGGTGCCTCTTTTAACATGATCCACATAGAATAGAATCGTTGATGAAACGTTGCTCGTGCTCTTTTGTGCGACGAGTAATACTGGTTTGGAAATTGTAAAAAAAGAAATTGTAAATGACGATGTGAATATTTAGTATATGAAAATATAGTTAAGTAGAGCGTTTCGTGTCGACCAGTAATTGCCTAGGAAGGCCGTCTACGCTCTATCTAATAATGACTAATCGAGAAGGGAACATGAAATGGACAGTTCCCAGAAGACTATTCTCCAACGAATAAAACTGCTGAGGAAGTTTGTGAAAGCATAAAAATGGCAATCATCCTGCTGCGAGAATATCCTACCAATATGACAGCACTGTCGACCAGGGTTTTAGATAAAAGTTACGAGACGTTTACGAATGATTATCTAACAATATCAGGTTCCTAGATGAGATAAACTTAAACAATACTGCGACTATCGTTCTGCCGTTGTGTTTATTAGCTTTCGTCAGGTGTATTGTTAATATTACAACCTATTATGCCGGCGTTGACCGGGAATTAATAAGAATACCGTGTGTCTCCGCTCTCAACCGTTAACATGATATTATCAAGTTTATATGTTTTTTTGTTTTTTTTCTAAAGTAAAGTAAAATAGCTTATTCCCTGTTTATGGATATTCAGCGTGCATGCTGACCCAATAATATTTCTAAAACACTATACAAAATTATTACAACCATTGTATAATTCGTAAATCTTTATTCTAGAAAGGGTGCGCTTCATGTTGTCTTTGTTTTCAATTGCATCCTTGTAGACGATAACAGGAATCGATAATTTAACACTAGCAACTTCAGATGTAATCTGAGATAAATTTGAATTCTGTCGTAAAATGTATCAAAAGATTTAATTCATATTCAAACGAATTTAAATTGTCTAACTGATAACATATCGATTTATATAACAAACAAACTTTCTCTTGATATAAGATTACTGTTTGTTAGTTATGTGTTTTCTATGCTGATGTTATTCTATGCACGTTATCCGATGAACTTATTATTTTACTGTTTATATCAATTTTACGTATGTGTTCAAAATATCCAGTTAATCGAATTTAAGTGCATAAGTTACATCTCAGAGAGAATACATAACTTATCAATTCGCGGGGCTTATTGAACCACACACACACACACACACACACACACACACACACATATATATATATATATATATATATATATATATATATATATATATATATATATATATAGCCCAATGCGTGTGTGCCGTATGGATAAAAACGTTAAAGAATCTACATAAAATCTAAAATTCTCATGTAAACCTATCTGGGAAAGAAAATGGAAGTATTCCCGAATATCTATGTGAACCCCTAAGCCGGCTATGGAGCAGAATACACTGTAATTTCAATGTATTCCTTCCGCTCGTGATTTTCTTTCCAAACTTTTTAACGTTTTTAAGTTTCTCTTCGGACTAGAGAATGGGGGCAAATACATTTGGAAATGTAATTTTAGAAATGCTCGGGAGGCATCCTTAATTTATTTGGGTGATTACACTAGCGCTCTAAACGAGAGCAAGAAATGTAAGATTACAGTTTAACATTTGGTAAGTGGTATATAGCAATCAAGAAGTGCTCAACATGCTAGCTAGAGCAGGTGTGTTTAAACGCAGCATCGCTAAGAGAAAAACTTATCTGTATTTTGTTAACTAGGCGTGTCCCGGTAGCCATGGTAGTTATAATACAGTAATATATTTGGTAAGTGGTATAAGTTAATCCAAATTGTTTAATATCATAGATAGAGGAAGTGCGTTTACTTTCAGTTGTCTAAGAGTCATCAATATCCTAGATAAAGCGATCCCACATAGAGCATGTGTTGTTAAAGGTCTCGTTGTCTCGGAGAAAGAGTTTCACTAGAAGTATTCTGCAATGCTCGGGAGTCAGTGTTCAATATCCCAGATAAAGCAGGTGTGTACAATAATACAGTAGTATATTTTAAATGCGGTATACTGCGTGATAGAGAAGGGGTTAAAGACTAAGTATTGCCAAGGAGTACACTAAAATGAATATGGGTTTCATTATATTATTAAGAGGATGCACGAGATAAGAAACTCGGCATTTCCGGAGAATAAATTTAAACGAATATTAATATTATTATATATTTCAGGAAGAGCATGGGGATTAAACCCGGCGTGTATCAGGAGTAAAAACTTAAAACTGAAAGCTCAGGTGAATGGCTAATGTTATTATTATTTTAAAATACATTTAAACAAGAGAGGATTAGGCGGATGTGAAAGATGGGTCAGCGAAAGGTATGTAGAAAAATGAGGAAAGGAAAAAGAGAAAGATAGAGAGACGGAGTGAGATAAGTAGAGAGATAGTTTACCCACACTTTTTAACCTCTTCTATTTTGTTTCTTTTTATGGCCACGGGCAACACTGGGTAGACCTGCTAATATATATGGGTTCTCTTCTGAAGATGATCTGATGTTTAAACATTCCTTTTTATTGTATACCTTAAAATAAACAATGACAGGAAACAGCTATAATAACTTTGTGTGTACTCTTTATTTGATACATGATTTGAAAATGATTTATATTTTAAAATGACATAAATCAAATCAGCTCTCTATCACTGAATATTTAGCTACTGGTATTTTTATGTTGATAACTGATCTTTCAGGGTAACTCAAAGACAGTTGTCTACTTGATGAAGCTTTTATATGCATATGTATGTATATATATATATATATATATATATATATATATATGTCATCCACATAAAGAGTGTTTCGCTGTATCACAGCTCTTTAGTGAGGTTAGACCAACTAGTGCCTCAAGCCGAAATAGTTTTACCCAATGAGATGTGCCTTAAAGCAATTTGCTGTTGGCGATATCCTTACAAATAAGCTCTACCTAAGAAGGGGAGCTTTATATAGTGATCCGCATACAGACTATTTTTCTGTATCACAGCTCTTCAGTGTGGCTAGACCAGCTAGTGTCTCAAGTCGGGATTGAACCTCAACAGTCAAGTTGCGATTCGGGGCTTCTACTCCTGCGATATATATATATATATATATATATATATGTAATTATATTTGTTGTTTCTAAAAACAAAGAAGATTTTTAACCAGAAACAAGTCCAAAACTATTACTTTCCTTATGTTGGATACGAACGTTTCAGGAATATAATGTCCAGGTTATGTGTGAAGACCCGATAACAATGCAAATACGTTCAATACTCAAGTAAAATTGTCGACCGATCTCAAAACTGGGGCTGTCTCTTCTTCAGGCTGGTTATAAAAAGATATTTGAAGTAATCTGGTAGGTTGCAATCAACTTGTAAATTAAATAGATGAGATTTCATGGTTTGACGGAATAACGGTGAAATAATCTGTTTTAAGTTTAGAGCAAACAGCATTGTCAAAGGCAACTTAGTAGAAAATAGAAGATGACTGAGAGATTCTTTGTTTTTCAGGGTGAAGTAATTCTGATGGCTTAGCCACTTAAGGAAGGGAATATAACCTTACAATATTGGTGTGCTTTTTTATCATATTTTTTCATAAATAGAGGCTTAAGTATTAGTGATTAAAGTAAATTCACGTGGATTCTAAATTATGTATTTAGAGAAATAATATATCTTATGATAGAAATCAAAAAGAGAATTACCTTCATTGCTAAGAAAATATGAATAAATTATTTATATCTACGGTTGATGCTACAAATATTTTTTTGCTTGAAACACGAGTGCATATGTACATCAAAGTAAGTTTGTATATATATATATATATATATATATATATATATATATATATATATATATATATATATGCAAATGTGTTTTAGGGGGAATCTATATCAATAATGTCACTAATGGTAATTGATTTTCAGATATTTGTACTATTATTATTTATTTATTTTGTTCATCAATAAATATAATACTCCCTCTATCTACACTAGAGTTGATCAATGTTTCTTTCCTTCAATAAAAACTATATTATAATTCGTTTTTTTTATATAAATACTAGTAAAATGCTCATCCTTGTATGGGTTTAACTAATGTTTATATGACCGATGATTTGCTTTATTTGTTTACTTTATATCAAACAACATATCTATACCATCTAAGTCTCATGTTCTGCATACATCTCCTTATACTTTCAAAATGTAATCTTTCTTTGAGGTCATCAAATCTAGGATTGTCTTCAAAATTAACATTACACATCCATCGCATCATTCTCATATCATTTCTCTCTATGCAGCGCATGTTATCAACCCTCAATGTCCAGGATACATTTGCATACATCATCACACTGCGTATACATGCCTGATAGTGTTTACAGTTGGTCGACAGCGTCAACGCTCTACTGGTTAGAAATGGCAAAAGTGACCTGAACCTACTCCAGCTACTACTAACTATTGCATAAATACTAGCGATTGCTGAACCCCGTGTTCTAATAGTATTATCAAAGTAACAAAACTTGTGTGCAGCGTCAATTGCCTTGCCATCCAGATATACTCTTTATACATGAGTCCTCATTCATGTATAGAGATAGATTAGAATTCTTACAGTTTTACACACTAACAGGTTATCATCCCTGAATCTACCAATAATTCCACTGCACTTAGTGTATACACAATGCTTACAAGCACCAAACACGTTGAAAGAATAGATAACTGGTCTTGGATTAGTAGATGTAGCATAGTTAATGTAGTAGATTTAGTTCACAGGGGAAAAACGGGAAAACATTGGAGAAAATGATATTTGTTTGTTAGTGCTTACTGACTTTCTTACAATTATAAAGTCATCTCAGGTCAATGGGAAGAAGTGATAAAAATTTACTTGCGAGAAAGAACGATAAATAAAGACCTGGTCGGAGATAGATTACTTTCGAAGTAAATTTCTAAAAGCCATCTGCTATATTCAAACATGTAAAACAAACGGAAAAGCAAGGATGATGATACCAAACAGTCGACATTTGAGTAATCCTGTTATTAATAAATTGTTTAAACATTTTTTTCTTAATTTCAATTTGACGCATATATCTCTATCTATATACTTCCGTGTGTTCATTATTTATATATCAGTATGTACAGGATTAACTCCTAAACTAATTAATTGATCATTATGAATTTTTGAACACAACTCTTAGGTGTATGAAGGGAAATGTAGGCTATATTTAGTTTCATTCAAAGAGGGGTAAAAAGAGATAGAAGCCCTTTATCAAAATTCAGATATCTCTGTAGTTCATGAAATTTAAAAAAATAGAAATTAGACATCAATTATTAAATATTTTCCAAAATATACTTTATATACAAAGATTTTTATGGGACAAAATATTGCCAAAAGATCCTCTTTGAAAATTCAGATATATCAGGGTTGCATTGGATTTTATCTATAGTCATGAGACATCAATTTAACAAGATTCACTAGATTTATATTTCTTCTTAATACCCATTATATTTTTCAGTTTAGCTACTTTCAAAAATAAAATTCATGTAATAGATCTTGATTAAAATTGGTAAAGTATTCTAGATATAACTTTTAGGATCATTATCTCTTAATTTTAACAATCATATATGACAATGGTGTTAAACCATTAATATAGTAAAATTTAAAGTTAAACCTGTCATTTAGTTCAGTGTATTTCCCTTACTTAACAGAATTTCACCGAAATCCTGGTTACATGTAAACACAGATTTATCGCATACCTTCGGGATGAGCTCTCTTTTATTATGCGACTCGTAAGTTACGCGGTCTAAGATGACAGACGAATTTTTTGGTCCCTTTGCGAACCCACAAATTCGGTTCATTTACAAGTCAAGTTTTCACTTTGTTTTGTTTTTGTTTATACCAAGCTTCGAAGACTAAACCGTTTATTTATTTGTATTACCTAAGAAAACATGAATGTCAAACAGAAAATATGATAGAATGGCTATAACTTAGAGCTTTATTTCTTCTTTTATTATATCACTTATCTATTCAATCTGTGTTTTGCCCAAGTAGATCTCTCTATGAGGTGTTTTTAAAGTCCCTATACAGTGCGGCTTTTAAGCGTTATATATGTAGATGCCTATCTACTGTCAGCAGTAACGCATAAAAGAGAAGTTTATGAATTTTCTTAAAATGATTTTTTTTACACAGAATTAATTTTCTGTACTACTAAGATTCTGTTTTAAAAAATTCATTACATCGTGTACTTCGCTCAACTTTTTTTCCTCCTTGGTGCAAAGGGAGAACATTTCATGTGGACATACGTTTAAGCTTGTCCTTTTTCCCCATGAAAAAAAACGACAATTTAATTGTATAGTAAGAAAAAACGAAGACATTTTTCCGCAGTTTTATTATTTCCTTAGCTTTAACATCGCAGCAATTAATTTCGATCTACGAAGGATATAAAAACGACAGCGCGCATGAGTTTCGGTTGCGTTTCGTTTTTGCTTTTTAATTCTTGACTTTATGCTAAAATCCAAGTTTTTGATGAACCATGTTCGGTCAACGGGAAAAGAAAATGGCTGTTGTTTTTACATGTAAAGCAAATTTCGACTTGGGGAAGACGGTCGACATTTCTCTAAAGATTTCTGAAATAGTTTGTCGTTTTTGTTTGTGTTACATCAAACTAAATTGTTTACCGTGTGCATCAAAAGAAAATCCTGAACTCAATAATAAATACCAATGTGTACGTATTTGTATCTATATAAAAATCCATTCCATCACGCAAAACTGGCGGATGAAACTATTTGCTTCGTACAAGGAGGATGGCAAATTACAAACAAGAACGACCCCGCCGTCTGAAATGAATTCAGTAAGAAATCCTCCACTCTATTTCCATGATGAAACTTTTTCTTTCTTTTTTTCTTTCGTCTTTCTTTACCGATTGATACGTTTTTTTCTTATTTCTTTTAACTTTCTAGTTTGAGAAGTTTTCTTTCTTTCTTATTTCCTTGTTTTATTTTCTTAAAAAATTAGACGTTAGTTTAGATTAATATGAATAGTAGGGCAATAACTGGCGAAGCATATGTTTCTGTTATTCTTGACAGAGAGTGTACACGCGTAATTTATACAACAGGAAGCTGTATCTATACTAATAAGAGGCGGTTTATTCTGTTTGGTATTGCGGCAAATCAACCCTTTTCAGTAGGTATTTAATTATTTTTGTATGTTGTATCAGCACGTAAAGTTTTTTGTTTTTTAGCCTGCTTGATTCTTTTTTTGGCATTGATTTCCCCGATGTCCCTTTAGTATCATAGAAAGGACACCGTGAGGATTGCAAACATGGACAGTGAAAAAGTTTTATGGGACCGACCGGAGTCGAACCCGTCAGTCCGCGTTGGTTCCCACGTCACTAATGCCACGGTTTCTTAATGTAAAACCCCAATACTGATTAATGTGTTTTGTTTCTCTGTTTTTACGACACATCCGCCCATTTTAATCATTTAATACCGAAACACACTATTCTAGACAGTATAATGTATACAACTAATTGAACACAAGTTCCTATTCTCCCTGCTTTATACTTTAACAACAAAATGTTATACTAATGAGAAGTGTGTGCATAATTTGTATGCTCGTTAACGGCTTTTATATGATTAGACCTAAGAACCTGATATTTTACACAAAACGCTAATATCGAATTAGAGAAACGTTCAGATGGTCGATCCTTTCTACATATATTTCAGCGTCTTGTTGTTTCTTTTTTGTAACAAAATTTTAGTTGGGAAAGTCATTTATAGATCAGGATTAGGGTAGATTTATCTGCCTAACGGCACACCATTTCTTTTGCGGTGATAAAATAACGCAATAAAATTACTTTTTTCTTTAAGATTCATTGTAGGGCAACCATTAGATAACTGAAAAGGAAAATAAGAAAAGAAAGAAGACGAAACAGAGAAGATAGGTGAAGGCGATAGTGGTGAAATTCAGGCGGCGTCAAAGTGATTATTCTTGTCATGTTAGATGTCAAATGCATAGTGAAAGAATCCATCAATAAAGTTGCGAAAGTTATCATTCATCTTTTATGATGTTATCCATGTCAAGTAATTATATATATATATATATATATATATATATATATATATATATATATATATATAACCCAGCTACGTACAATAAATAACATAAAGTATGAAAGGAGTAACAACATTTTAAAATGCTTAGCATAAATACAATTTAACTAGTGACGCAAGTTCTCGCGCCACGGAATTTACATTGTAAACGTGTTTCTAGAACTGCACAGATGTATTACTTTGACGTCAAATGATTTCGCATATAGAATCACCGGCTGTTTTTCTTTTTAATTCTCTACTTTTTCTCAAGATTTTTTTTTTATTGTCACCTGATAATAATTTGGTAAAGAGCCAAAAGTGATTGTGATACATATATAACATTAATTATGTCTTTTTATTTTAACAAAAAAACATTAGAAAACTCGAAATAATGAAAAAAGGTATAATCAAGCAAATATTTCTGTTGTGTTTAAAAATATTTTCTCATACATATATATATATATATATATATATATATATATATATTAAAAAAGGAAAGATTATATATTTTTTTTTATTTATACAGACATGTACAAAAAGCCGTTACACTGGCATGTCGATGTAATCCATCAATAGTTTTTAAAAACTAAAATCTCATCAGGCGAAGAATATATATATATATATATATATATATATATATGACTGAATAATTCGGACGCACGTGTGTTTATATTCTTAAATATGAACCTATAAATGTACAGGACAAGTGGAATTAACTATGTTTCCCTTCTACTTTTTTCTTGTTCGTCTCGTCTCCTTATACTTTTACTTCGTCTTTGCTACTTCCTCCTCCTTTTCCCTCTGTCTTCTATTTCGTTCGTTTCTGTCCTTTCTACTCCTTCTTATTTTTCAATCTCTCTCTTTTCTTTTTCCATTCCTTTTCTTCTATTTTTCACAACTTCCCCTTTTCCTTTACCACTCCACCTATCCCTTCTTCCTCTCTACCTTCAACTTTCACCCTTTACTAGCAACCTTTCTGTGTTATATATATCGTCCACCCTCTTTCCCTTATTCGTATCCTGGGGATATTTAACCTGATACAGACGATCCCACCGCGTTTGAAGTTCATTCACAAACTAACCGGATCTATCGATCTATCGATTCCAATTCAAGAGTTTCATCCCTGGCTGCGGCAGATATTGCCACTTTGTCTTGCGGCTCGTCTTGTCCTCGACAGACAACAAAACAGAAACAGTCGAAATAAATGACAAACAAATTGTTTATCGACATTCAGAACACGAGCTTCGGCAAACAACTGCATCCAACCCAAACAATATGCTAATACCCCACCTTCCTATCAGACGACTGATTACCACGCGACCGTCTGACTCAACTTGTGAATATCGATTTTAATAATCGATCGATCAATGAACTGACAGGCCCTAATGACTTTGGTGGAAGGTAGAAGAATGCAGATCGATTATCTATTGATTTGATTCCATTAGGTTGACTGCGTCTTGTCGTCTTGTGAACTTTTCAGTTCTGTTCTTTTTCTGTTTCCGACAAAGCTTAAATCAGCGTCTATTTATTTATTTATTTATTTATTATTTCGTTTGTTTGTACTTCTGTTCGTGACGTCAAATAATAAATGCCCAACGAATTCACCAGAACATTTATAAGACAAGAAACTGAGGTAGTCGGCTTTGATCGTGGATACATAGAATAATAAACTATTAAAAAAGACAAATGTTGAATAAATAATTTATTCTGATGATTCACTATTAAAAATGTGATATTATTGGTCACGATGCAAAAGGAAACGATCCTCATTTGTGTGACGAATTAAAAATTATAGATATAGAAGATGCATACATGTAAGGCGACAATGTGTAGACCTATATAATATTTAATACTATATGGATGCAATTATTTATAAATTATAGATTAGAACTTCATTAGGTAATAAATAGTAGAAACACTAACTCATCTAATGGGTCTTAAGAAGGCATTGATATTCAGGGGATCCTACTTACTTGTTGTCATAACTATGGATCAAATTTAATGCAAAGCTGAAATATGTGATTTTTCAACTATAAAGTGTACCCATATAATGCACCCTAAAATCCCTTTAAAATACTGAAAAGAAATAGACATTTTTGGAATATTTATCAATTGATGGCTAATACATATTATTACATTTTTTAAAGTCACATGTATCTCAATTTTCACGAAAGGTGTTTAACCCTTTTTTCCTTCATTAATTAAAACGTTTTCCTATAATGAATAGATACAGATCTTTTAAGTACTTATGAGGAAAGTATTCAACATCTATTTTCGTTCATTTATTAAATATTAAAATATAAGCTTCTTGCTTCGAAGGCAAATTGCTCACGTTAAATGGGTTTTATAAAATAATTATAAACCATGTTAATATCAAAAGAAATTCGACTATATTGAGAACACAGCCAAAATATTTGGTTAGAAATTAACTATTCAGATGTTGAGTTAAATGAGTAGAATACTCTGTTGGAAGTAGTCCGATGAGTTCTTTCTGTAATGCGTAACAATGTCAGTTATTTCATGTTAGTAAGTTTAGATGTCCGGTCTAAAATACTCTGGTTTCTATAGGTTTATGCACGCTTTTTCAGTTTCGTTATTAACTTACTTACTTATACTTAGGTACTCCCATGCCTGAGACGTATGCGGCTGTCAAAGTGATCCATCGCCAATTTGGTATTTTCCAAAAGTTGTTATGTCACAAATTATTATCCGAATTTTACTAAAATCTGAAAAGAAGAACAAGTATAAGTCAGTGGATTAAAAATATCTACAATAAATATAAAATGTAATGAACATAGAATATCCCTCAAACCCCGACGTAATCGAGATAAGATCGTTTGTGCCGTGCATGATAACAATGCTAACTGTTATAAAATCAGACAGTTTTTTTTATCAAGTAAAGTTCAGCTAAAGTGTGAACAATTTAAAGTGACGACGCTTTTCATTTATTTTATTTGTTTGTTATGCCTCATTGGGCATCTTCCCTTTAACTATCTTCTCAATACTGTAGATATAGCAAAATCATGCCATAATTTGCTGGGACTTGACTTTATCGAGTTACTAGGTCTTCTCGACATTCCACTCAACTGAATATGTGAGGCGGTATCCAGATCGTCATCTCAGAATAGCATTATTGACAAGAAAAAGACAGCCTGAAGCAATTTTCTCTAGTCGTTACAAATAATTTGGGACGCTGCACTCAAGCAGAGGGCAGATTGTTCCTTAAATCATTTTATAAGCGTGTTTTCCGACCCAAACGCACAGTGTACTATGCTTCATTGCAACTGGTTAACCAGGAACTAAAACGACTTGAGAGAATGAAGGTCATCATACTGGTGACATATTCACCGTGAGCAGTACCTATTCTAGTAGTAACTGATCTCAACGTCACACTAGAGGATCACTAATACCCATTGTCAATCCCAGATGATCTCTTCACCATAATTAATGGTGGCACCTGCTTTGCGAAATTGAACCTCACATAGGCTTATTTGCAAGTCGAAGTGGTAGAAACCTCTAGGGAACTGCTTACTATTAACACACATCGTGGATTATTCCAATTCACTCGTTTACCTTTTCGGGTATAAACAACCCTGCAATATTTCAGCAGATCATGGACACAATGCTCACTGGCGTGGAAGGTGCAGCTGGGTACTTGGATGACATCATTGTTGTTGGGCAATCCAACCAGCAGTTGACAAAACGAATAAGCAAGGTCCTAATCCGCATCCAAGACTTTGGTTTCCAGTTCCGGCCTGAAAAGTGCCATTTGTATTTACCTTCATAAAATACTTGGGATTTATTTTTGATCACCAAGGTCGTCGTCCAGATCCTGCTAATGTGGCAGACATTCAACACATGCCACTCTAATCAGACGTTAGCAGTCTATGAGAATTTCTGAGATTGGTGAGCTACTACAGTAGTTTATTGCTTTCGCACCATCAAATCAAATCACCACTCAAACTTTTGACAACAGACGCAAAATAGGCCTGGCCCGCAGACTGTCATAAATCATTTGACAAAACCAAATCACTCATTAACTCTGACCTACTGCCTACACGTTTTGATACAAATAATCGAGGCAGCGGATGCATCAAATCATTGGGTGGGAGCAGTGATCTTGCATATATTCTCAGATGGAAATGAGAAAGCTACAATGCCCGCAGCCAGATCCCTGTCATCCGCTGAACGCAATTACAGTCAAGTGGAAAATGAAGCACTGGCACTGATTTTTGCTGAGAAGAAATTCCATAAGGTGTTGTTCGGCCGTCACTTTACACTTCTGACAGACCACAAGCCACTACTTTCAATATTTTGCTCAAAAAGGGGTATTCCAGTATACCAGTCAGTCGATTACAGCGGTAGGCAATCATTCTACTGGGTACGATTTCGATATACAGTACCGCACGACAACAGAATTCGGCTGAGCTGACCTTGTCAAGAATCATCAGTGTACAATCAGTTCCAGACGCCGACACTGTCATCGCTGCCATAAGCATCGAGGATGATTTTTAACGCACGCTCACAGATTGTATTCGAAGAATACTAGTGGCAAGGATTGATATAAAGCGAGAAACACAAGATCTAATGATACAAAAAGTGTGCAGATTTATAGCACATTCATGGCTTTCTAACCTCACGGGCGGCCTCCAACAGTGCACTAATCACAGTGGCGCTCTTCTTGTCATTGATGATTGTTTGATGTGTGCAGATCGTGATGCTGTCATCTCTAAACTCAGCCATGCAGTCCTGAAACAACTACATTCGGGGCATCGAGGCCTTAATCGAATGAAATTATTAGCCCGCAATGTGGTCTATTGGCCTAACATTGACACATACATTGAGCATACTGTCAAATGTTGTATCCAGTGTATGGAAGTGCAGAAGAATCCACCTCGGATGGTTGATTCTCGCTGGACATAGTCAGAGCGACCATGGTCCAGAATACACGTTGACTTTGCTGGCCCTATCAATGGCTTTTGTTTTCTGGTGATTGTGGATGCCCATTCCAAATGACCAGAAGTTTTTTTCAATGCAACATATACTCAGTCTACGGTAACAGTACTTAGGCGGTTATTTAGTCAACAGGACTTGCCCGAGACTTTAGTCTCAGACATCGGATTCACGTCTGAGTCATTGCAACAATTCTGTAAATTGTGTTGCATAACACACGTCCGGTCGCCACCCTATCATCCTAAATCGAATGAACAAACCGAACGGTATGTAGACACATTCTAACGGGCACTGTTCAAAGCAAGGGGGAACAACAAAGAAAATAATACATGCTTTCCTCCTTTCATATCGACTAACACTAAATGGTGCTGTGAAGAATTGTCTGTCTCCAGCAGAGGAACTCATGGGACGAAAACTCCGAATCACAATGGGCACTTTACGGTTCCAGCAACAAAGGCAACAACCAAGCCCTAACAAAACAAAAGCATTTTTAGTTAAAACACCAATGTTTGCTCAGAATTACAAACCTGGCAAGCCAAACTCTGTACCGAGCATCATCCGCAAAATAAATGAACAATCCATGTGATGTTAAAGTCGGGAGTCAATTCTGGGCACATCACAAAAAACAGTTACGTCCCAGATACACTGGAGACAACTTAGTTGACAACAGAACAACCATTCCGTTCGATATGTTAATGGACACATTCGAACTGCCATCTCCATCACCTCCTATGCAGACAAATACAAATGGGAATTATGAAAGACCTCACAGACAGAAGTTGACCAAAGCGCAGTCGCACTCGAGTAAAGCACCTCCAAGTTAACTCTAAATACACTCATTACAATTAAAGAATTAAACGGTGAGATGTTAGGGCAACCTACCAAAACTGAATAGAGTTATTTCCCTTGAATCAAAAGTAAGAGTTATCGTCCTTGGAAAAAGAAAAGTCGTGTGTCTGTACAGTTAAAAAGTAAACAGAACGGCTTTCATGATTTAACAAGCATCTCGCGTTCAGCGGTGTTCTACCTTTTTATTTAATCAGCGTATTGTTAAATAAATCTGTTAAAGGTTCTACTTCGCACTTCCTTCATTTTTTTAAATTGCAATTGAACCGATAACGTATAAACATCCTGGCATAATAGTTATAGTATATATTTCTTTTGGTCTCTTGGTCTTACAGGATTGCAGAACAAGAATTCATCTGGTCTGGTAGTGTTGTTTCTTAAGGTTACATTACTTGAAAAAGGTGCCCTATTTCGCACATGAGACAATGTTTAGGGGAGCCCATTTAGGCTTCAAATACTATGTTATTATTCATATTTGGCCAGGATTTATTTATGAGGTGAATTATCTTCATGTCAGGTTGTCCAGAAAACCCCTTTTACAGAGAGACCGAAGACACCCGAGGATGGTGTATTGTAGACAATTCAAATTCCTCAGTAGGTAATTCAAACTCACCAGTAGGTAATTCGAACTCGTATATATATATACATATATATATATATATATATATATATGTTGTAACACAACATGAATTTTGACCATGCCAAACTTTTTCGAAAACAGAATTATTTCCAAAGAGGAGAATACATCCATGAACTATCAATAAGGAAGAATGCGGTCAAATGGATTCTAGAAGTTGAACACTCATAATCTATTTGTTTGCGAATCAACCAATGGGCGTCACTCCTTTTATTATTGTATGCTATTTTGTTTGCTTTCTGTTTTGTGTGTCAAATTATCACATATATATTCGGTGTTACTTTTTGCATTCGACAAATATATCCGCTATGAGTCATTTGTTTTTAGGTTTTAAAAAAAATCTACTTATTTTCTTTTTAGTGTTTGTATCGATCTGTTGAAGGTAGCTGTGCACATCTGAGGCTTATTTCCATTGAATATTTCAGTGAATCGATAAGATATGACTCTAGTAATCTATCGCCCCTTTTATATTCGCCATGTTCAAAGCTTTTATAAAATATGGCGGTCGACCAAGCGGAACATGCATACGTTATGTTCAGAAAGACTTGAGAGGAGATCACGATTGCGTTTCTCACCGAACAAGAGAAAAGCAATATACAACTTGAAAACAGGAATAGAAAGATGAAAATAATGAACGCATCTAGAATGCTATTTATATTAATCAGGACAGACCAACGATTATAGGATATAATACTAAAGCATGACAGACTAACGAAACTTTTATGTAAAACGTAAGCGCGACCAGCTAAATGAAATACTATTTAAAACTTATACCCGACAGAACAACGAAAATGCTATTAGAAATTTAGCGCGACAGATCAAACGAAATAGTATTTAACAGATAAGCGTGACATGCTAAAGAAAATAGTATTTACAACGTCAGCATAATCGGACAAAAGAGATACTATTCCAAGCTTGAACACAACAGACTAAATGCAAATGCCGCTTTAAACCTATATATATATATATATATATATATATATATATATATATATATATATTAGTAAGCTAAGAAAATATATTTATGGCAATTAAGCTACACAGAGGCTGCCGCGTTTCATCCCCAGGGGGAATCTTCAGGCTAAAAATTTGTCTGAAGATTCCCTCCCGGGGATGAAACGCGGGAGCCTCTGTGTAGCTTAATTGCTATAAATATATTTTCATAGCTTACTTCTTAGCTCTACTTACGTATCGAGCACTGTTGAAGTAAATACTGAAAATTGATACATAAAAATTATATCTCCGTATAAAATGTTATGTGGATACATGAAATACTAATATATATATATATATATATATATATATATATATATATATACTCATCCCAAAATATGTGCATCCATTCAATTTGCGCGTTTATAACAGAAAATACTGTTACTAACTTAAGCGTGACAGATCGAGCGACGGATAGAGCCTGTTATAGAGATATGCGGACGCATCTAAAATCAGATTCGCCCCATCAGCACGTGCGCTTAGCGATACAAATGGAATACCCAACTTTAACGTGTCATGCCGACTGACCGACCAAGCCTCTCGTTGTAATAAAAGGACTCAACTAACAAATCATTAACAATTTAATCGATGTCTTCCGTGATCTGGCTTTTCTTTCCGTCTGATGTTTGTCCAGCACGAGTTTTATCTTCACACCGTTTCACGTCATCACCTCACTACCCATCCTACCTACTTTGTTCATCTTATTTATTTCACCTATTTCCAAAACAAAGATCACACTGACCTCTTCTACGAAGATAAACACCTTTTAGATTTTATTATCGAAATCATTCTTACCTATAAGGATTTCGGTTAGGAATTTTCCACGATATTCGAAACTAGAGCGAACTGTGTAAATTACACGATCGTATTATTTCCTTTTCATCTGCGTCTCATGTATAAATAACTATACAACTGTATGCATTGATAATGATCAAGATATGATGTTAGTAAGCCTTATGTCTAGAATCTTTATTCCAATTTTGATGAAAATAAATTACATCATTTTGATTCTAGAAAGTGTCTAAAATTGAAGGCATCAGCTTCGGGGTCTTGCAGGGAATGTGGCTTAATTAGTGTCGGATGACTATAGAATTTATTATGTAAATCTCAAATATTTAAATTTTCAAATGGAAGGTTGTGCCCATATTATCCCCCCTAAAATCCTTTTAAATACTCGAAATTTGGAGAATATTTATTAATTGCTGTCTAATACATATTGTTAAAATGTCATAAATCATGTATTTAAATCAACACAAAGTTTTTCATTCCCCCTCCTTGCTTTCTTTTTTCCTAAAACTAGATTAAAATAAACATAGCTCACATTACACATCCTTACACCTAGCAGTTGTTTTCCTAACACTTCTAAATGATCGGTAAATTACTTTAGAATCAATTTTTTTAATACAAATTCATAAACATATACACATATCTAATTTTGTTATAAATCAACATGTTCTTGCCGTGAATATATACTGCTACATTTTACGGAAGTGAGCGTAAATATATTTTGTTCTGGACATTTCAAGATTTTGCCAAGGATATTTAGTGTATTTCATATTTTAACGTAAGGATTACAAACGTGATACACAAAGCCTAAACAAATAGAAACTCCATTTAATTTTAGGATTTGAAATGAAACACATTTAGAATCATATAAATTCAAAACTTTACGAGTTTTTTACCCCGCCTAATAAACCGGTATCGTCCGGGCCTTCGGGTCTGGATTTATGCCGGTCTATTGGATGTCTAGTTCAGTTCTAGGAAATGCACCCTCCCAGGCTTTGCATCCCCTCTTTGGGGAGGAGTAAGTTTATTGCTTACTACCTGAGGCGCTCCTACCGGGGAATGCCGACGGAGCTGCCCAGGCAATTTTTAAACAGCCAGAGTGCTCAAATTCTCGAGCTTCGGTCTTTTTCCACTTTCCTGACCTTGTGTCACATCTTACCTTGTGGAAGATAAATAGAAGACATATATCTAAAACTTTAGCGATCTCAGCGCATTCATTTCATTATTATTTTTTTCTTTTGATCTATAATGGCAACAACTTTTCAATTATGGAGTACCAAAATTGAGTGTTCCTCTTTCTGGGCTGTGGGATCGAGCTAGTTGTACGTTTTTCATCTGACCTTTAGATTTTTAACGTGGCTTTTATACCGCTGGCGCCGTGTCATGAGATATTGTTTTCGGTTGCAGTTTAAAAAGAACTCCCAGACAGCTCGCCATTTCAATATAGACTTTTTCACTTGTTTCAGAATTTGTTTTCCGAATAGTTTCCAGATTATATCAGACTAAATTGTATTTATTTTCTATCGTCTATGCATTCTCTATAAGTTGTTTGCACTGGCAATTCATGTTTATTTGAATTGTGTTTAAGGAATTTTAACGTGGACTCTTTTGTTAACAATTTAGTATTAAATCCCCCTTTTATGTATAATGTTTTCATTATGGCTCTCTTATGCGTCTCTGTGACCAGCCTTTCCTGTGAGCAATGAATGTAAATATAAAGATATGTAAGAAGTAAATAGACATGTTTATTATCATTAATAATTAAGACAACTGTCAGAGGGTCCTGATAACTTTAAGGGAGATAATATTAATTATTTTCCCTGTCTGATAAATTGGACAATCACTCGATCAGCGGTGGAAAGTCGAATCCCGAGATTTGCGACGATTTGACACGATGAATAACTCAACATTCAGAATGAGCCATAAGATATCTGCTCTAAAACTAAAAGTTCTAATTATTGTCTAGCATATGCCTTACTCAAATTGTTATATAATATAGAAGTCTTACTATCTTAACCACAAAAAGTCAATTAGTATACATGATCGATGTTTCAAACTTTTACTGCTACTTTCTACGGCTTCGAAGGAAACATACACCTTAAACATATATATATGTTTTTCGTGGGGTGTCTATTTACTTCTTTCATATCTGTGTGTATATATTCAGATTGAAACATATCTTTATTATTACCGTTTCTTTAGCATTGTCTTTAATTGTATTTTTTTATTTTCTCACCTCGTGTTATTCACGGCAACACAACATGTATACTATGGCAGCGGCGACCGGTTGGAGAAAGAGTCTCCACATACGTCGCTAGAAAAACTATAAAATGAAATAGCAAATATTCTAATTTCAGAACCATCTATGGTTTTAGAACGTTAGACTATTATTACTTGAATAATATTTAGTTGTGTGTGAGCAAGTTCATGATTACCAAACGTGAAGTAAAAGTTGATGGAAATTCCACAGTTGTATCTATCATCTGTTGTATCCTTCATCTGTTGTATATTGCTGCTGAACTTTAAAATATTTCCATTCTATAGACGTCCGGCGCCTCCACAATATAATTACACCATCTTTGTTCAAACGGAAATATACTTGTCCACTAATCTGGATAATGTAGTTTCAGATCTATTTCTTAAACTACTGTAGGAGTTTATGACACATTTATGATCTTTTAATGTGCCGTGCGAAAATAGACCGCACGATATTATTTTATTTTACTACGGAATCAGTAGTACACATAGATCTTCGCCCGAAGTCCAGGAAAATGTGTTTTAGTTAGAGTTTCACGTTCGACGCAACAGGGATATCAGATGAAATGTTATGAAGATATGTTTTGCATTGCATCTTTGGTGATCCCATATTTTCAAAAAGGGCGGAGGTTTTAACGTGCGTACGAACATGAAATTGCTTTCGCGTATCATATAGATGGTGGAAAACAAAATGAGTTCTCATATATATATATATATATATATATATATATATATATATATATAATGATGATTTCTAACTACCACCTTGTATTTAATCTGCGTTATAGAATGAGATATTCACAGGAAACACAAGTTTCAGATTAGGTCTTGTTCTATTTTGGGAGAATGATCAGGTAGAATGCATATGCAATCTTCGCTTTATGGAAGCTGGAGTAGTATTGTTGTTATTATTCATATTATTATTATTATTATTATTTACTTTTATTCACCCTTGTCAAGGCGCATTGCCACTAAGACGT
>OY744520.1:92588866-92591366 GCA_963556195.1 Sepiola atlantica | reverse complement strand
TGTCTTTCTCGCGCCCTTTGTCTTTTATGCAAAAGCTAACCCTATTATTTATGTGCACAATTCTCACTAACATCGACCAAGCCCTATCGTGCCCGTGTCTAGTTCTACCTTTTAACGTGAATTTTCCCTTCCTGACGGGGTTAATCGAACCCTCCAATCTTTTTAAAGCTAATAGCTTGTTACCTTCTGGTTATGCAACGCATTTTAACACATTATAGTACTTTCATAACTGTTCGATGGGGTCGACCGGTAATCGCAAACGATTTGGTAATTCGGCTTTAATCTGCCGAGATGATTATATTCGGCGACAAGTGTCTTAGCGATTGCATATCCAACTGTGCACCTGTGCACTCACTCGTCAGTATCAACAACTGAAATTCTCTTGGTACGGACCTGTCTGGTTCGCATACCGTCACTATCATTGCGTCGGCCACCTCGGCCGGATTCTCCTCGTTCCCTTCTCTGGGAAAAACAATTCTCTCAGACTAACACCTTCTTGGCTCACTTCGGCCCGGTGACATTCGATATCGATGCGCCTTCTCTGGCTGCATGCGACAGTAACCCTTTTGGTTCTTCCCTATAACTTCCAATTTCTTCATAATCATTCTCTCATCGCTTCCCGACACTGTCCCTAATTGCTCATCGAGTGCCTCTCCCAGCAACGGGGGGCCACTGATTTCTTCCGCTTCGTCTGTATCAACACTATCTATCTTAGATAGGATCTCATATCCTTCTCTTCGCTTATCATTACTTCTGTGCCCTTTCGTAAGGCGCACCACAATCTGTCGTATTCACGGTGGTTCGAACATCTGTCGATTACTTCAACTTTCTTTTGCTTTTACAACTCACTATATATCTGCCTGGTCGTTCGGCAACAGCCCATCCAGCTGCAGGTATATTACTACTTATGATCGATCATTTGGATCTAACCACGACGACCCTCCATCGGTCCCAGTTATGCATCTCTTTCTATCCTTATATGTCCATTTATCTCGGGGGGGGGGCATCCAAGACAACTGTCCGCGCCACAACCACCAGCACCGCACACGCATGGGGGCCCTCCCTGCGCGCGGTGGAGCCAACGAATGCGACACAGCACAACCTCGGCCTCTCCCCCAGGTCCTTGACTATCTTTGGCTTGGCTTTCCTGCTATTCTGTGGTGGGGCGTTCTGCTCCCCTCTACCGTAACTTCATAGGTAATTCCTCTACCTTTTTGGCTAACCGATTTTCTCTCAGTCTCTTCTGGAGCTGGGCAGGGGGGTATTTTGCCGCTCTCCTCCCACTCGCTGGACTCGTCAACCGACCTAGCAGTCGCGTTTAATTCGATCTCTCTCTACGGGGGGGTTCATTGCTTCTTGCGGTTTCTCATAAACCGGCGAACAAAACCCAAGCCCGTCTTCTTCCCATTCTACCGTAACTTCATAGGTAATTCCTCTACCTTTTTGGCTAACCGATTTTCTCTCAGTCTCTTCTGGAGCTGGGTAGGGGGGGTATTTTGCCGCTCTCCTCCCACTCGCTGGACTCGTCAACCGACCTAGCAGTCGCGTTTAATTCGATCTCTCTCTACGGGGGGGTTCATTGCTTCTTGCGGTTTCTCATAAACCGGCGAACAAAACCCAAGCCCGTCTTCTTCCCATTCTACTTTCGCTATCTTTCACCAAACTTATCATTCTGGGGGCCACCCTACTTTTTATACTCTGTGGGGTGGCCTCTGGGCGCTTCCCTGGTTCTTTACCCTGGCGTCAGGTGGCGCACTAGGGTTCGGAATCCTAATTCCTCACCTCCGATCTATGCTGCTGTGCACCACCGACTCTCATGTCCGAACCAACCACACCTAGTGCAGTTCGGTCTAACCGAGCCGCGTGGGCGCCCATAATTTGTGGGACACTCTGCTGCTCCATGCCCCTCACCCCTACAGGTCCAGCGGACTGATACCTGCCCTGCCGGTGCGGGCCTATCGTGCTCATTTCGAAGGTCCCATGCCTTCCTTCTAGGATCGGAGTCTGCCTCCCAATCCTCTCCGCCCCCTCTCTCCATTCGGGGCCCCGGACTCGCCCTGCCCCCACCGCTTTCCTTCTCCCAGGCCTTTCCTCGCCATTGCTTAACCTTAGCCGGGTCAACTCGCGTACGGCCTCAATCGCGATTCGCTCGCTGGCGTATTGCCTCACTAGCTGCTCGCGGAGCTCCGTCCAAGTGATCCCCGGGTTCTCTACATACCTCCCCTCAATGAATCTCGACACTGGGCCCCTCGCTCCCTCTAGAGCGAGCAGCACCATCTCGTGATTTTCTAAGCCGTAAATAAAACTTTTCTTTTCGATTACCGCCAACCACTCTCTTAGATCGGCAGAATGGCCTCTGAAGGAAGGCACGCGTATTCCTCCAATCGGTCTCTCTAGTTTTCTGGTCTCATCTCCCCCCATATCTGTCATACTATTTACTAGGTCCTCCTCCGAACCCATTCCCCTTGCGTTCTAGCTTACCACCCCTAACAACAGAACT
>OY744520.1:92580767-92583267 GCA_963556195.1 Sepiola atlantica | reverse complement strand
GGGTGTAAGTATATGCGTGTGCGTCTCTATATACATCAATTCAACAAGATGAATGAAAAAATATTTGGAACTGACACTAAATTATGTCTGGTTTCAAATGACCACAAAGCATCACAAAAATTACTTTGGTATTAAAAAGAAAACAATCCTGTTTGGGTCGAGAAAAAGAAAATGACAACTTAAAAAGAAATCAGAAAAAAAAAATAAAATTGTCAAATACTCCGGAATCTTTGGTTTTTCTTTGGTTAAAACGATAGAATGGAATCTATGGAAGATAATAACATTCGTAAATAAAAACCTCATAATCATATTAGAATCATTTCAAAGATTCTTTTTACCAAAAAAAGAATTCTTGAACTCGACCAATGAAAATAGATTTTTATTGCCTTTTTTCAGTCTGATTATTTAGTGTCTTGTAATCACATGTTCTGTTCTGAACAGGATATAAATATAACATTTGTGGAAAAATAAAACAAAATGGCTGCGAAAATAGCAGACACACTGTAATAAATGACAACGGTTTCATGGAACAATTTCATGGCATATTTTGGTTCAGTCATTTTGGACATTATATAAAAATCGCTGTTGTAGATGGTGACCAAATATTATACATATATATACATATATATACATATATATATATATATATATATATATATATATATATATATATATATATATATATATATATATATATATCCCTTCTTTGGATGAACACTGGTGTAAGTGATATTGCCAACTACTATTAGTGATAATGCAAAGCTCTTTGTAAACAACTGAATTTGCCAGTGTTTATATAAACCATTGAGATGTCAATTGCTAAAAGCGTCCGCCCCGTAGCTTAATAGTTAGTCGCCGACTATCAACTAGGTGGTCGTAGGTTTGATCCTGAAAATTAACACTTAAAAATCTAAAGGTTTGATTTTCCGAGTTGATTATATTAAAATTTTAATTATATATATATATATATATATATATATATATATATATATATATGCAGTTAATATACAGTAAAAGAGCATCTTATTAGAAAATACTATGTTATTTTTAATAGTTGGTCAGGGTTTACTTGTAGGGGAAATAATCCCCATGCTAGGTTTTCCTTACAAACCCCTGTACAGAGAGACCTTAGACAAGCTATGATCGTGTCTAGTAGGCATTCAATTTCTTCTCGTGTATGTGCGTGTATGTGTATCTATGAATTATAACAATGATGCATAAAGAAAGAAAATCTGTGGAAATACCACATAATTATTAAAGACGTTGTCTGGTTTCACATGACCGCAAATAAACATGGCATAATAATGTTGACCCAGCATTATCCGTTAGATCACCGAAGTTTACCGACGTTGAGCCTTGTCAGTACGCAACGGGTGACCATTTTGAACAATCATGTCCTGTATATGGGAAGGCTCTCTACTTTCCCTGGCATTTTTTTCTAGTCGTTTAGAACCTCCGTGCCACTGGCCTCAGACAATGCCGGTTCAGGAAAGGTGCTGTTTTGATTACGTAACAGTTGCCTTGCGATAGACTCCCCGCACGACCACCCTAACAATTGTATCTATTGTAACTCGAGGCTTACCCCCCAAAATATCCCACACGGAATCATTAATAGTATCTACACCTATTTTTGCAATCCAATTGTATTTGGTACAAATAAACTTTAGTCTATGCCTGGCTTGTTCACGAAATTTCAGTCATGAATATCAAACAAAAAAAAATCAAACATCTTTATTTTATCTCCGTTCAATGATAAGTATACGTGGATACGAAGTGGAAAATTGTCAATAACTATGGCACATCTCTCTAATCCATGTCTTTATTTTTAAGCTTATGTCTCAGATGTTAGACATTTTTCTAGGAGCAAAATCATTTAATGAACTTCGATCAAAATTGAATAAGGATTATGAACAGAATATTTAGTGGCATACATATATCTTAATTTTTTTACTTCGTCAGAGTCATACAATTCTTGCGAAGCCTTTCTGACGGGTGAATTCATTTTATTATAAACCAATAGAATAATCGACCTACGACTACGATTTTACTAGTATTGACACACATATAATATTATTATAATGGTATTGGTTTTAATATTTATAATAAGAAAGTGTTCAATAACTATGACGTATGAATATATATATATATATATATATATATATATATATATATGACCGTAATTGTTATTTTTTCAAATTCTTATTCATCTTAAACAAGTTGTATTGCCACTGAAACGAATAGGGGTTCTGTGATATAGACCAGATATTTTGAAGAGAACTGGGTGGGGAATTAGGCAGAAAATATTTGTTCACATTACATTTAAATTTCAGCATATTGGTACTGTCGGGAAGGAAGGTAACTCCAAAGATAAGCTGTCCGATGAATAAAGCTATCAGAGTAGAAACTTCGCTGGCGTCTAGGGACCTTTAAATGACTAGGTGGGATTTAACAGCTTGTAAGGTGAGGCAGGGTTATGTTCGCGTAGTGAGTACAAGTGCAG
>OY744520.1:92483267-92568267 GCA_963556195.1 Sepiola atlantica | reverse complement strand
TTCCCTGAGAAGGGGATAGTTTATTGCTTATCGTCTGAGGCGCCCCGACCGGAGAATGTTGATGCGGTAGCTTAGGCTTATTTGAAGGCCAGTGTGCCCTTATCGTAGTTCGCTTGCTTCTCAGAACCTCACTAGACTTTGTGTCTAACTGGAGGTAAATTATTTATTTGTGTAGTAGATGAGAAAATCTTAAATGGCCACCCCGAAAGAAAATCTAATACCAAAATCAGACCGACAGGGTTTTGGATATTCTGCGTTCGGGTGTCTTGTCCCTGTCGACCTGATGGATGGTAATGTACAGTTCTATGGGGTCTATCCTCCCAGAAATTACCTCCTCACCCTTAGAGAAGGAGATAGTTTACTGCTAATCGTTTGAGGCGCCCTTCCCCAATAATGCTGGCAGGGATGCCCAGACAATTTTTGTTCTGCAAAAATGCTCTGCCTCTAAGGCGCTGACTTTTAAAATCCTACCTTCCTGTCCTTGTGAATAATCTTCCCGCCGTGGGAGGGAGATGAATAACATCTAAAATCTAAACTTGGGGAAATATGGAGAGGAGAGGTGAGTGCGTCTTCCATGTATTTCCTGTTGTTCGTTTTATTTCTTCTGGCATTTATTGTTCTCTGTATAATATTCATTTTACACTAGTTCATACCGACTCCTTCAACGGTGTTGGGACAGTACTGTGGTATGTCAATTTACCTTGCTTCTACCGCTTTATAGCTAAACCGAAGAAAATTAGGCTACTAAGTATTCGCATGAGCGAGTAAGTAACCACGATGAATTTACTTAGGCGTTGTTTTTATTCGCAAAAAACATGGGAAATTGTTTTTTACGAAAAAAATAATTCGCTTTGAACTAATGCGAGTACATTTTATGCCTACATTTGTGCGGATTATCAACATAAATGTAATTTTTTATTTAAATAAATTATATATCATTTAAACTTACGTAAGATTCGACCTCGGATAGTGACATTGTAAGAACTCAGCAATGTGTACTCTGCCTATTTCTTTTTTGTCACCCAATAAGATGATCTATTTGCATACGAACAAGAAAACTCCGAAAAAAACATATTTTTTTAATAGTGTGTAGATAGATTAATGAAAAGCTAGAAATAGCTTTCAAAATTTAAATTTGTTAACGATATGAAGATTTTAAAGTCAGAATTGACTTTTAATTCAACAGTTTAAATACTTTTAAATTCGTATTATTTCAGTTACTCGGACTACTATACTGATTATGGATATTATTCTTATAACGTTTCAGTTGATGTAACCCTACGACATTCTTCAGAGTTGTCTTATTGTACACGAAAATCTTTATCTCGCACTCAAGAATCTCTACGGAATTTTGAACAGAGCCCTTTATTTAATACATCGTGGTAGATTGTGTTCGTTCCGTCATCCATGATGGCATATAAGTCTTCAGTAGTTTGTTTAATTTTATTCTTAGTAAGTATCGGTTGTAGTGAGAATTGAAATTTACAACCTCCAGGCGAATGTCACTTAGAACTGATTATAACACTTTATCCGTTGCGTGACGTGTCATAAATTTCAAAGGGTCACGAAGTAATAATTATTTTTTTAACTATACGCAAAGTATTATAATAGCTGATATGCGTACTAAAGAAACTGAAGTTCATTATGGTGGATTTAATTTAGTGATTAAGTTATTTTTTTTTCATTATAGTTTTAAATTTCCTTTTAGTATTTTACGCCGTTTCGTTATTTTTATTTAAATTCATAATCGAGTAATAGGAAAATAAATGAAATAATAATATAATGTGAAATTATCAAAGTTACGCTGATGAGAGAAATAGAGAAATAAGCACACACACACACACACGAGAAGTGATTACACAAATTAATTATTAAAATAAATTGTTTACGTTAAAAAAAAACATTTTTCCGGGTGCATATATATAGAACTAGAATGCATACTTGACACTGTCTTGAGTGTCTAAAGTCTCACTTTACAGGGGTTTGTCAGGACAACCTGACATAAGGACACTTTCTTCTACAAGTAAACCCTGACTAAATATTCAAAATAACATAGTGTTCGAAGCCTAAATAAGATCTCGTTGGTATAGTAAACCCACACTGGCTTATGCGAGGAATTCATCCCCATTCTCCAAGTAATGTTACCTCAAGTAACACCACTTAGTGAACTGGTCAATTAGGGAGAATAAAATTAATCTTCTTGCCTTCTTTACTGACCCAACGTTTCACTGATAAATATAATTTTAATAGAATATTCGAATATCTATTTATCTCATATCGAGATCAAGTTTTAGCCACAGGAAGGGATCCCATTATTTCTGAGAACTTCGACTGAAGTAAAATGTAACATATATATATATATATACAGGGTGAGCCAAAAGTAGGTGGACAGTAAAAAAACATTTATTTAGAGATCAAATATACGTACAATTGCATGTAATAAGACAATTATATTAATGAAAATTAAATGTTGTTTATCAACGCAAGTGTTCAAACTGTTTTCCTTCTTGATTTACACAGCCTTGAAGTCTGTCTCTTACGCTTCGACAAACATTTTCGCACAAATCACTCTGGGCATTAACTTCTTGAAATGCATCTCTTATGTAATTTCTTAAATCACCGACACTTCTTGGTTTTTGACTATAAATGTTTTCCTTGAGTACTCCCCAAAAGAAAAAGTCCATCGGGGTCAAGTCTGGTGAACGTGCCTGACAATTGATTGGGCCTCTTCGACCAATTCATTTCAATGGAAATGTTTCATCAAAATACTCACGAACTCCTTTGAAATAATGTGGAGGGGCCCCATCTTGTTGAAAATAAAAATCATGTAAATTAGGTTGTTTCTATAACTGGGGAACAACGTGATTCCTTACAATTTCGAGATACTTATCTCCTGTGAGTGCTCCGTCAAAGAAAATGGCCCCAAAACACCAAAACACCCCAAACATTGACACCAGGCTGATTTAGCTGCTGTTCTAATGTTAAATACATGTTCTCACTATACCAGTAAACACAATTATGTCTATTGATTAGACCGGATAATTTAAAAGAAGCTTCATCACTCCACACAATGTCATCTAAAATTCCCGGATTTTCTTCAATTTTGTTCAGCATAATTTCACTAAATTGCAGTCGCCTATCTGGATCATCCTCCAATAAGCAATGAATTAGTCGATAGGGTTTCAACCCAATTTTGTTCATTATTCTCCTAATAGAGGTTTGTGATATGCTCAATTCCATAGAAGCTCTTCTGGTGATTTTTTTTTTTTACTTTGAACAAATGCATCGGCAGCACGTTGCCTATTATCCTCTGTACAGACTGTTCAGGGTCGACCAGTTTTAGGAGCATTAAGTGTTGAGCCAGTGGCATCGAATTTGTCACGGATACGGTAAATGGTTTGGGGAGCTGGAGTACCAAATGTTTTAACCCACTTTCTCCTTACGGTTTGAATCTTTTGAGATTTCCAATACTCTTTTAACACCCATCTTCTTGCATCTGTATTTAAATTATTTTGCATTATGGGTTCTCTTAACAATCTGTAAAAAAAGAAAACAGATTAAATTATAATTACAACACAATTATCCAATTGTAATTATACAACACATTAATAATACAAATAACATAGTTATAACAAAGTTATAATAAATAATTGCATTAATATAACTGATACATGAACCTGTTCCAAATGATGTCCCCCTACTTTTGCTCACCCTGTATATATATATATATATATATATATATATATATATGCATGTCGTTGGTATTATTTTTTTAAGGTGTGGTAAAATGTTCTTATATTTTAGGCGAGTCTTCATGGTCTAAGGATCCCGACTCCAACTTCTGTTGTCTAGGTTTCAAAACTCGCTGAGGTCAGTCACTGATTACCCGCATTGATTGCGAAACACCAGTCCGTGGATAATAATATATATATATATGTATATATATATATATATATATATATATTTCGGCAGCAAGTCGTTGATTAGACATGTGTCATTGAAGACCACGGAGTTCTCACTCTTTATGATATTTCTGGGCAGTTTCTCGAATCGGCGAGCGATTCGTCGGGTTTCTGGTATCAATTGATGGATCATGACGCCTAATGTATGTATATATATATATATATATATATATATATATATATATATATATATATATATATATATATACATGTGTGTGTTTTATAAAAAAATATTTTTTTAGCGTATACCAATTATAGGGTCCGGATTATTTCAAATTACCAGCTCAATGAAGCTGTTACAATATTCAGAGCATATATACGTTATAATTGCATTTTAATAAACATATAAAATCAATCCAAAACCATAATTTACTTTAGTACTTTCAGCGTTCAGATTAATAATTAATAATAATTTAACAATTGCTTTTGAAGTGTATTTGTTTTGTTTTTCTATATTTGAGGATTTCGACCGACTTGCTAAGTTTATCTGGACTTGTGTCGTAAGAATTATGTTGAAACCATCGTTTGAGGAGCTGATTAAAATTCCGAGTGTGTTTTTTTATGACGGGGGTGTACTTAAATTATGGTTTGGGATTGATTTTCATAGTCAAACAATAAATATATATATATATATATATAATGTAAATATGTTTTTAGGAGTATACAGGTCAGCCATTATTATATATTGTTAGTAGTTTTTAAATAAATATGAATTACTTCGTGACCCTTCGACATTTGAAAGGAATTTAGACACGTGGCGCAACGGTTAAAGTTCTAAAGGAGAATCTTCTGAGGGTTGTACTCCGATACAATTCTTTTTCTTTGAGCTTTTGGTATTGCATTATTTGGTATCATTTTACACGGAACACAATACCATGTTGACGGGGTTATGGAAATGGTAGAAACTAATTCAAATTTAGCATTTGCGTAATTGTGTTCCATGGTATTACTCGACTGTAAAATAATTGTATACACGTTTTTGTTTCTAAATATTCCAAGATGTCGTTGTTATATTTTCGTTTTCTGAATTTGAATTGCGTTCTCTTTGAAGACAGTAAGACGCGGGCCAGAACTGACGAAGAGAATCGTTGCAAACCACACCGATGGCGACCTACTCTTGCGTGGACCTTCAAGTCGTAGTGAAAGGTAACCCGTATGTAAGATTATGGATGCCCTCACATCACTTGCACAACAAACACTGTCACTCCATTACAATCACACCTCATAATTTCGTTTTATTTTTTGGTTTACATGAATTATTTTTCACCAGATGTTTGTCTTCATTGATCGCATGTTTCATAGGTGCATATTTTCCAGATGAAACGATACATACACCAATTAATGAGGTTAATAGAATCTGACTAACCTACTAATGGATGAGAGGCGAAAACAACAGAGAAAATTCATTGAATTTTAGGGACCAATAAGAGTAGAGGATGATAGGTATTATATAGGCAATAACAAGCAATAGATGCTGGTTGAAATAAATGAGTGTAATCATTTCAAATAGTATATATAACAAATAGATCTGAGCAATAGGAATCAGAATATAAAATTTAAATAATTGCCCAGAAAAAGGGATGGAAGAATTTCAAATTTTGAAGTTAGCCAAAAGAATTTACTCGATGGAATAAAACATAAACTGTTTAGTTTTGCTCACATCCCATAAGAATATATATATATATGTATATATATGTATATATATATATATATATATATATATATATATATATATATATATATATATATATAAGAGAGAGACGAACATAGACGCAGATTTTGCACATGCTAATGACTCGGTCTCTTTTCACATAGAGCTTTATAAAATAAATAGATAATAATTAAAATAGTTAAATGAATTTTAAGATAAGTTTTTAATTATTACATATATACATATATGTATATATATATATATATGTATATATATATATATATACATATATGTATATATATATATATATATATGTATATATATATATATATATATATATATATATATATATTAGTAATATAAAGACATTACATACCACATGTATATATAAAACGATAATCTTATATAGACATTTTTGCGCGAATTCACCGACTTTAGTAGCTTACAAAACATACATACTAAATGATGGTTAGTCAGCTATTTTTGCAATATTGGTGGGTGATCTTCAAACCCTTTTATCAATAGATTTTATCGATGTTTATATTTAATCCAGTTCAATATTTCAGTTTTTAAATTATTATTAGAAGAGAATTGCATTTACTCTCTCATTCACATCTACTCCAACTGTCCCCAGGAACAATGGTAGCGGGATTTGGCGGAATGCTAATTCTATTATTCTGTAAAGATATCATTGTTTCTCTACAAATTAACCTTTTTTAAACCTTAAACAAAACAGTAAACATGATGAGATAAACTCGCAAGAAATGAATAAGTATAGTATCATGTTTTCTTATAATGTTAATATATGTTAAACTCATGTTCTGTAGATAATGAATACGATATTACATTATTCTATTATTCCGCCGTAGAAAATGTGATTAATAAATGTTCTAGGCTGACAAGTTATTTGGTTTTATGTTCATTATTGTTTTTTTTATTATGAGAAGTATGTCTGTTTTTTATTAAATAAAAATCAGAATAGTTTCGTAATTGTCTAAAAGCTATTTCTTTAAAAGTAAGTTTTAATAGTTTTTATATTTTCTGTTTCTGAGTTCGACGTGAAGATCAATATGAAGATTTCCAATTTCGAAAAGCTCCACCCCATTCATTCATTTCGTATGAATCCGATGAGTCTTTGTTAGCATTGGTTTCTTTTATATATTCCTAGTTATAACTCTGTCTAGAAAGATATCGGGTACTTACAGGAAGAACCACGTGAAATTTGCTTATATCGTAAGTGAATAGGTTTCGAACTTGGCGCTCCCAAGTTGTCAATCAGTGTCGTTAAAAACTTAGCGACCGTCACTTCCCAAAATGCACCTGAAGAGGTTACATTGGTCGAAACGTTGTGAATATAACAACCAAGATTTAATAGTAGTCCGAATAATCCAAATAATCTAAATTAGTAATCGTCATCTAAAACATACCGAAATATAAGTGTATTGTATCTATATCATCACACATTGGTATAAACGTATGTTTGTATGTATGTCTAAGTGATTGGTGTATGTATACGTATGTGAGAATTTCATCATCTACGTCCCCGTGGAGACGAAGTGTATATCTGTTCACAATTCAGCACACATTTTGCTCACTCGACAGCGCTTGCTTTACACATTTTTATGACATTCATTTAATTTCTTTTTCTTTTCTTTGTTCGGTGGCATTATTTGAAATGTTGGCTTTCAATCTCCACCTTCATCTTTTAAATTTCAAATCTTTTTTATCGACTATTTCTTCTTCTGCACAATGTTGTTCTCGTTACGAATACACATTCATCCGCAATATTTTATTTACACCGTTTCACTGGTGCCACGTTTGACTTGTTATCTACCTATCATGAATTTTCTTTGCTATCATATCTACATTTGTATTGCGATCTACACCTCATATTAAAATCAACACAGTAAAAGAGTAATTAAAAACATTTCTCCATAATTGCTTTCAAACGAATGTGTGGGGTAACCAAGCCTGGAATGTTTATCATAACACTAAATACTACCCCATAACTCAACCCCTAATATGTAAAGGACATGCTGTTTGATATTTTCGCCAATTATTCAACGAGACTTCCCTGAAGGTTCGGTTATCTATTACGACGAATTGAGAGCTTACGCTCATTTAAACCAACTTAATTTTCGTGATTTTTCCGTAAATCATCAGCAAAATGTGATCTATCCCTACACCGAAGCCCATAAATAAGGAATTGAAAAAACATGGTTTATGGATAAGATTTGTAAATTGAAAAAAGAATACAGGCGTCCGGTGTAGAAATGTTTTTTTTGTAGATATCAAGCCAAAGCAGCACTGTTTCATTTGCTCTTCACTTTTTACAAAATACGCTTATTATCGTCTGTGCTTCTTTTTTTATTTTCTATTTTCAAGTCACCGGGATTAACTGGTGATAGTTCTCATCGACGCATGCAAGCGTCGAGGCGAACGTAGTGTGTTGCTCGGGTTGTTGGCAGTTATTGCGACTTTGGTAGACTACACAGCTTCCGTTTGATTTTCGAGAACCACTCTTGTGTTAGGTCTGGTAATTTGGATCTAAATGTCAATCGTTAATGCTGACGTGAAGGAAATAAACGCAGAGGTCACCTTTGGTATAGACGGGGTCACGCTGGTAGCATAGCAAGAAAAGGTTGTTAGCTGTCCGGTTTGTTGACAGTTGTTACGAACTTAGTTACCTACACTCGTTGTGGGTCTGGTACAGTGCACTGAAAACAGAATACTGTCTCCATATTGTTGGTGTGCTACAGCGTGGGGAAAATATTGATAATTGTCTGCTCGAACCTCGGAAGTTCGTCAAATATTGAGGTAAAAATAATAAAACGAAATAGAATAACCAAGAAACAAAGGAAAAGAAAAGGAAAAAAACATTTCCGATATTGAAGAAACTTTTCTAGCAACGGACGAAACAACTTTGAACTAGAAAGTGTAAGAATGAATAAAAATAAAAAATAAAAAAACAACTGCCGGGCAAGGCCACCGTAGAACTTCCCAGTTACCAGAAATCAATTAGGAAATTGAGAAACGTTTCTATACAAAACAAATAATAATAATGGCTTTTAGTGACCATACGAAATATGCGCGTTTTATTTTGCGTGTCTATCATATACTTATTACCTTGCATCCTCACGAAGCCAAAGTAGGACACGAGGTCGATTTTTTATGCAGGGTAAATTCAGCTCTTCAAAAAGGGCTTCTCTTGACAGCGGCAAACAATGCCTCAGTCTAGAAGGATTTATGTTGCACTGAGTGAAGACAGAAAAATTAAGTGGTGTAGCAGAACAGATACACTTTGCCGATAGCAAAAAAATACACATATGTGCAGCAGATTTTCTATACCATTGTGTGTCATTCACAGTATTGTTGGAAAGAGAGATATTTCTAAGACTTTGTTTATTTTTTCATTTTTTCCTCCCTTTGATATGGATACGTTCTTTCAAATACTTCTTTTGTTTTCTTTAAAATATATTTTCTGTCTTTCATTATTTTATCAACTTCCCCCCTTCTCTCTCTCCCTCTCTTTCTCTTTCTCTCAAATGTAAGAGAATGGGAATAGATCCTTTATGAAGTTTTATACATATGACCCGTGACCGCTCCTGGACTGGATAAACCGTCTCCAATCTTAGTGGCCTAGTAGGTATTTCCCCCTCCTACTCCGGGAAGATGTGACACAGGGTCAAATGGAGGGGATTGAAAAGCCAGCGCACAAGAGGTGTGTGCACCCTGGCGGTCAGAAAATGCTCTGGCAGTCGCGTCACCATTCCTCGGTAGAGCCGCCTCAGGCAATTAGAAATAACCAACCCCTTCTCAAATTGCGAAAAAGTCTGGGACGATAGCTTTTCTAGAACTGCAAAGTACGATACCTTAGCCCGACAGATACAAGGTCATTACTTACTTAAAAATGGCACAGACTCTGTCGGAATTTATACTACGAAAAGTCTGCGGATCTTGCTTTCTTGTTTTCTTGCTTGTTTAATTGTTTTTATTCGTGCACACTGATTGACGTGAGAAAAGGGATCGTACACAGTGGATGTCGTACCAAAAAGCGAATGGTGTAATTAAACAGCGACTGATAAGAGAAAGGGTGGGAGGAAAGAAAGACATGGCGGAAAAAAAAGAAGGCAGAAAATTGTGGGGAAAGAGGGGGGTCAAGAACGAGTGGAGGCAAGAAGGCCAACAGTGAAATAAAGGGGAGGGGGAAGGGTGAATGAAAGTCGAATGATTATTATCAAGAAATAATTCTACAAGGTGGGCAAATAACTGAAGGATTTTTAACTTGAATAGATTCTTTATTTTTGACAGTATTTTAATAGATTTTGATGATTGAATTAGTATAAAATTAAATTTAGCCAACATACTATTTCCAGATAATTCTTAGAATTTGACTAAGGTTTGGTAACGATGTCGATTGTGCCAATAAGAGTATATACCAGTCCCTGGGTAAATTCTCCGACTACCTGTAAATCTTACCAAACAACAGCAATATCGATCAGGTCTAAAAACTAAAACGAAAGAAAGCCAACAAAGCTAACATTTTGTTTTTAACAACATGGAACAGTAGTTGGCAGAACTCACTAACTGTGCAGATTTATACTGTGCCACATGTATGGGGGGGATTGATTGTACGTTCTATATCAGATTACTTGAAAATGGATTATGTCATAAAGGATCAATAGCAGTGTGGGGCAACGTTATAGATAGACGATACGACTTAATGAGTCACGCATCATCTAGTATATTATTAAATATATTATTAATCACTTTGACATTAGTTGATAAAGCAATATGTTGAACGGGAATGCATACCTAACAATATTGTTGTACTTTCTTTGATGAAAATAAACATACTTATCCAAGTACCCTGTAAATAAATGTAGTTTCATTTTGTGTATATATATATATATATATGTGTGTGTGTGTGTGTGTATAATTTTATTTCCACATATTTAATGTAACATGCGAGAAATATTAGTAAAATACCCGTCCTAGTAAACGTGAAAGCAATAAAGATAGCATAAGTTTTAAATTCGAATGTTTTTTTCTTACTTTGAGGGTTGGTACAGTTTCTGTGGAACTCTCCTGAATGATGTAGTTTCAAAAAAGAATAATGTACCCACGTTACCTATCCTGTTGCGTATAATACATATTGCATTATTAATTCTGATAAGTTTAATAGTTTAAAAGTTTACCGAGCACATACGCATCATTGACGCTTACACGCAGTGATCCTTGTAAAAATATATTACTAAATATTACTTATTATTTGATCCACAACAATTGTTTCTTCATTATTTTTTTATCTGACTAATTTTAAATGTTTTTGGGGGCTTGTGCAAGTTTGGGTGGGCGCAACTCCTAAATGGTAATGTTTACAAAGAATAATGTGCCCATGTTACTCACCGGGTTGCTTAGAATATACATTCCAAAAGTCATGATAATCGGTTCTTAAGAAAATAAATAATACACATTTAAAAGGCATATATATATATATATATATATATATATATATATATATATATATATATATATATATATATATATATATATATATATATATATATATATAATATATATATATATATATATATATAATATATATATATATATATATATATATATAATATATATATATATATATATATAATATATATATAATATATATATATATATATATATATATATGTATATATATATATATCCCAACTGTCGTCTATATTAGTAATCCAGGTAAATTGTAGACATCCACATGATAAAAATCCACACAATTTAAACTAGGCTCATGAAACGTGCTCAATAGTAAATATGAGCTACTTATATAATTATTTTTTATTAATATAGATGTACAAAAAGCCGCTACACTAGCTTGTCGACGGTATCGATCAATAGTTATGAGAAATTAAGATCTCATTTTTTTCGCCTAATGATATCTTACATTTTTAATCACTATTGATCGATAACATCGACATGTCAGTGTCTGTATAAATAAAAAATCATTATATATACATATGCACCCCCTAAATGTTTACATTTACGAAAATAGATGTGTCCTTGTTACTCAAAATATTTCTAAGCATATGTATTTCAAAATACATCATGATCCGTTCATTAGTTAAATAGATTATCGTGTACATTACACATGCCTAACTTATATATAAATATATATATATATATATATATATATATAATCTTCTATATAAAGTTAACATTGTTTTTCCCCCTGTACCCTTATCAAGAATAAGAAAATAACCACATGCATCACAGGCTACTAAATTAATCACTATATAACGCTTATTCACTCGAGCGTTTTTTTGTAAATTTATGATAATTCTCTCGAGCTATAACTAAATATTACTTTTGGTCCACTATCTTAGACTGTCCTCAAACAATACTCCATATAGGTGGTAACAAAACTTTTCCTCCTAACACTTTAGTACTAACACTCTCCCCATCGACACCTGGAACAAATAAACTATGTCTATTTTCAAAAAACGTATCCGTTAATATTTACTATTTGTCTGCTATTGATTTGATACATATTAAAAAAAACTCACGCACACATGTAATTCCGCTTATTTTCGAGAATATCGGATTACGTTATTTCTACCTATTACGTATACAGCTATATTCATTCCGGTTTTAAGAGAATGCAATTAACTAACATATTTCCTTATAATTTTTCATTATCCAACATGGCAGCAATAATTTCTTCAGCGGCTCGACTTCCGAATTAAGTCAATATATGACAAGATAAACGACAGGGTACCATAGATTTGACAGTTTCTGAATCCTACCACGTTCCCACGCATAATATCCAAAAATTGGAAACTAGCACTGATTTTATTGTATATAAATGATCCAAAACGTGTGGCGGGTTAGCTATGAATTTGGACGCGTTCTGGCGGATTGTAAAATCAAACGCATGCTAGCTACAGGCTTCGTTAAGTGACCTATGTTTCAAGAGATTTTCTACTCGTTTTCGTGGCAAAGAGGTTATCAACGTAGATCCAATACCGAGAGGTTTATGTTGGATCTCTGTCGACTCAGACAATGTTGTTTTACATTGTTATACTTTTGCCTAGTAGGGAAGAGAGGGAACGGAGAACTCTGGCCTTGATTTTTTTAAATACAAAGTTATGTACTAATTTAAAAAGAAATCAATGTAATATGTAGTACTTTAACTATTGCGAATATCATTATTTCTCTTCGAACACATATGGTGTATTAGTGTTCTGCAGGCTACTTAATTATATTTGTGTGTTTCAGTAGTGCTCAGGAGGCATACTATCTTTTCTTGTTTCTTACCACACAAAAAAGGGAATTTCTATTTTGTATAACGGGGGAAATTGGTTTTAATGGGGCTCTGTAGGTCTTTTTAATTTTAAAAGTGCCCATTACCATGGATAGAGCGGGTGTTTAATCAAAAATAAAACATCTTCGGAAATACAGGTACCATAGGATGAGCAAATGGACTCTTACAACCGCATCTCTTTCGTTCTTTCATTAAGTTCTTTCTCTTTTCACCCTTTAATAATTCTAAACCGACAATTATTCTAAACGATTAAATTGTCCGGTGTGACTTATTTGCGTTCTGTCGGATATTGACAAATTTTAATCTATTCTCTTATATTTCTTCCGGACAACACCGGGGAACGGGTCTAGCTAGTGTATATATATATATATATTAGCATAATATAAAATGAAATAATAAAATACGGTGCGAATCAAATTTTATTATAATTCAAAATTCAGGCAAAGTATCTCAACGTCCTTAACTCATGAGTTTTCAAGGATAATTCTTCTCCTCAGAGGACCATTACCGTAGTGACGTTACTGCAGCTGATAAAATTACACTTTGAAAATATATAAAAATATATACACAAATATATAAGAGTACCCGGAAGAAGAAATGGCCGAATATATTGACTCGGTTTGATTTAATTCTGTTCAAATCGGATTTAGCAGATTTCTCATTTAACCAGCGAACTTTGGTTTGTGCTACTCCGGTAAAATACTTTGAATCCTGAATTTTTAACTTAATGATTTCAATACAAAGTGAGTTTATTGAACTTTTATTTGATTTAGTTAATTTATCATTGTATTAATTAACATAAACATTGGATGCATTTTTCACTGTAATTTACTGCATCGATTGCGGACGCTTTTCCCGACTGGATAACTTTTTCGGTTTTTCAGTTCTTTCAATTTTTTCGCTTTTGGACTGGATCAATCTTCAATCAACCTCTTGGATATCTTTCCTGAATACGTTTTAATTTGTATGACTTGGATGGATTTTATAACTTTAACAAATAAGTATGTTTTTGGTTTGATATATTTGATGTGTTATGTACTCTTATGTATTTTTGTATATATTTTTACATATTTTCAAAGTGTAATTTTATCAACTGCAGTAACGTCACTGCGGTAATGGTCCTCTGAGGAGAAAATTGTCTTTGAAAACTCATGAGTTAAGGACGTTGGGATACTTTGCCTGACTTTTGAATTCTAATAAAATTTGATTCGCACCTTATTTTATTAATGCTCTATTCAGTATATTGAGCTTCAGTCTTTATCCGGATGTTTCACTAATTAAAAGATATAAGTTGTCTCTTATATCTTTTGTTGGATTAAATTCATATATATATATATATATATATATATATATATATATATTATGTATGTATGTTTTTAATTAGTGTAATAATACTGAAATATTATTTAACATGCTTATACCTTTCATCCTTGCAGGATCATAACTGTAGAGATGACGATTCACGCTAGTCGCACGATCCGAACCTCGGAATTAGAGACACATCTACCACCAATTCCGAGCACTCTAATCTATGAAAATACCGTAAATATGTACTCACAAGATGAGAAATAAATCCTATATATGTGGCAAATAAGTGAAAACCTATAGTCGGGCGTCATAAGTGTTCCACAGGAAGGAGCATGCATTATAACTTTTCACCACTTCTTCTATTTACTCATTAAAGGGGCAAGCTGAGCATGGTAGTCTATATCTAATACTCTTGAAAGGGGTCCTGAACAAATACACAAACACCAGACAGAAACGACAACCATATATATAACGTTGGAGATATTCTAGTTTACAGATATTTGCTCATCAACTGATAGTTAAAATTTGAAGTGTATGTGATTCAATTTTTTTCTAAACTGTACTGCCAAGGCCGATTACTTGATCTTCTGTTAGAATCTTATTTGACATTTCGCTTCACTTGTCAAACTTAGAAGACTTGGAGCAATATAATAAGCACTTCTTCTGTGCAAATAACGGATGGCTAAAAACATAACGATGGTCACATGGTTGTGTTTTAAGGCATCCGTTATTTATTTTTGTTGTCCGTGCACATAGTCCAGGACTTTTTTGGTCAAGGCCTGATAGCTGTCCCTTGTTGTCCTCTTTCCTGGCTGGAGTGCCACTTCTAGATACAGTAAAGTTAACACTATTGCCTACATCTTTCTGTCCTGGTGTGTAAATGGGTTAAGCAGCCCTTTTTATCCTGGATGCCGGCCTGCAAGTATTTTCTATTTGTTATCTTTATCGTAATTTCCTTATTGTCAACGAATTCTTATTGATTATTCAAAGCTGATCTCTATTAATAGAGGGGGGGGCTCATGTCCGCAACTCGAGAGGTGTGTTGGATGACCTGAGGAGATGGTCAATCATGTATTTTAAAATTATTCAGGGTTTACTACATATGTGAAGTATCTCCATGTCAAGGTGGCCTGACAAACCTCTGTACAGAGAAGACGAAAACACTCTATGATAGAGTTTAGTAGGTATTCAATTCCTCCAATATATTTCCCTCATAAAATGTAGTGTTGTATTATTTGTTAGGCACACTGGGAACAATTGTCTCATCAGTTTCTTTCTGAGATGCTCTCTCCGTCCATCGGCTGTTGTGCCAGGCTTAAGTGTCAAATAGCATTTTTATCGCTGAACATGCAGATTGAATAGACGCATTTCGCCGATACCTTTTCATATGTTTTTAATTGCATGACGCATCTTGCTATCGCCTATATTTTACAGTTATTTTCTTGAAGCAATGCACAATTATGTATCAACAAACACTTGACTATTGTCGACATTTATATTATTATTTATATATATATAAACGTAAGTAAGAATACGAAATTATGGATACCGGTATATTTTTTGTTTATACTGATAAAATACTTTTTAAACATGAAGAGAAGAAAGGATTTGTTTTTGCTGCGAAATTGGATTAATCAGGTGACCCGCAGTAACTCTGTGCGGGACGGTTACGCAGAACCGGAAAAAGCAAACCACAACTACAGTGTCAGTCATGTGACTACTTTTTCACAGCATAAAACCAATGGTCATGTTGATTAAAAAAACACAATCTTTCTTCATTTATATATATAATATGAATAAGAATTATTTTATTTTAATAAATTTTACAACATATTTTATATATCCTATGTGTGTGCTTGTATTTATTCCGTGTGTGTATTTATTCATATTTACCTTTGTGAGCGTATTGTTTAGTACGGCGTGTGAGAGGGTGTGGGGATTTTTAAGATTTTGATATTCATGTCTTTCTTTTTTAGAGACATATTTTCTTTCCCGTGAAGTAAGTGCCTGTGAGTGTTTATTTCGTATGTATTTATTTATCCATTTCTGTACGTGACGTGTGAGCATGTCTGTGCTTTTTCAATGTGTGCGAGTTGGTGGGTATTTATTATTGGTGGTCTATATTTCTGCTTCCCGTAGTGTGTGTAAGTGTCTGAATGTGTTCGTGTTTGTATTTACGTTCTCTATGTGCATTGATGATATACAGAAGCGTCGGTGTTCTGCATGGTATGCATGCGGTTTGGCAAGGGTGATTAATCTTGTGTGTGGAAGTTCAATCGTTACTAATACATGCACATTGCGTATGCCGTGATCTATAGCGTACATATATGCAAATATCTTTCGTGTGTGTGTGTGTGTGTGTGTGTGTGTGTGTGTGTAAAGTACGGGTGTGTGTGATAAAAAAAACAATTGTAATATATAGTTCAGATAGATTCTTATTAAAATCAAATTCCAGAGAAAGCTAAAGCTCCATATTAAAATTGGTAATAGAGCTATAAATAAATTGCCGGATCTGAGTTATGTTATACTGTGATCACTTGTCTGTTTCGAAGTAAAGTATAGCTAACACGCGTTTCTAGGAGAATCGAAAACCTACTTGAACAAATTAAAGCAGTAAATAAAAACTCCCGTCGTCACAGAATACATGCAAAGGTATTAAAATGTTTCTGAAAAACAATACCAAAAATACAATAGGAACATGGACATTGGAATATTTCTTAAAATGATTTCAAAGCATTCAGGTTCGAATGTACATAAGAAATCACTTGAACATCGAAAACGTCGCATTCGGTAGACTCTTAAAAGTCTATAGAAGAAACAATAAATGAGCAGATATATGAAAAATACATTTTTACATTTGGCATTCGAAAACCGATAACGTTAAAGTTTCAGACTGACACTCGAAAATTAATCAGGTATCTAGAATAGATCAACATAAAAATATGCAGACAGAAATATTCTGTGCTATTTAACGCAATATGAATTGAACAAAATGCTGATCATATATATATATATATATATATATATTAGTGTTGGTTAGTACTTAAGTGGCAACTGTATGTATAGACGGATATATGTAAACACATGTGCATACATGTGCTTCGTACAATGTGTGTTATGTGTGTACTGAATTTTTAGTGCCGGTTTGTATTTAAAGCTTTTCTCTAGTATCAGTAGGTAAGAATACTATTCTGTTTGATATATCGGCATGACTTTCACATCATCGATGCTGCATTAATGGAATCGTTGCGAAGTAAATTGTTTTCTCTTGTCTGCAAATGTGTTACCTTTGTGTGGGGAGGCCCTGTTGTTGAGTGTTTCGGTGGCAACTATATACGAGTTATTGCATATTGTACAGGCGAGTACATAATACTTGAAAGTGCATTTTACTCGGAAGTGTCAGGGACTTATTAAAAAGGGATTTAAAATAACCGGGCAATGTAATGACAACCAATGCAAGTTTTGCGACACTGAAGTTGAGTGTTAGCAACCTAATATCAAGCTGTAAAATAAAGTGGCAGACAGCTGCTACACCACACGGCACGATATTGGTTACAAATACACCAACTGCACCACTCGAAAAAAAAAAGTTGAAATCAAATGTATCAGCATGTCCTGGGAAAATCTACAATGTAATACAGTGGTAAATGATACGTGTACCATATATATTGACAAATCTCCAGAGACGCTTCACTAGAAAAAAAGAGCTTCAAATTGTCATACTCAACAAAGGCGGAAGATTAGCGACTTTGGTAGCAATGAGAGTTTCTTATGAACAGAGCGAAAAGGGGAAAAATAACAAGGTGCTAATGCCTCATGTACGATATGATGAGAAACTGGAACCTAAAAGGGCCATCATCATACTAGTTTTAATAATAGGTCTCATAAAGAATGTTGTCAAATGTGTTCGGAAAGTATTAATAGAGAACAATGTGCGAATAAAACGAATTCGACCTTTAACAATAAACAGAAAAGTTGTCATCAACTTATCATACATTTATATTTGACCAGTTATGTTTTTTGAGAGTTGAGGACATCGAGGAATAGTTTTCTCCTCCATTATTAATCGGTACGGGCCTTTTCAGAAGTCAGCTCAAATTGAAGGCACGTGGTTAACAAAAAACAAGTTAGATCAGAGATGTAGAATTTCTGTAGATATAATGCACGAAAGGGTTAAGGAACTGGATTTGGTACTAACATTAAAATAACTATTCTAGAAATAATATTTTGATGTTAATCTTAGTCAGGGGATATGAAAGTTATTCAAAACGTTCCTGTTTGGGTAATTAACTTTACTAACTCTGTTACGGGTATTTTGCCCATTTAATACAATTAAGAGAATTATAAAATCGGGTTGTCAGGTTTTAATGCGTAATGTTAAGTTTCGGCCAACGTGTCGGTTTACACTGTTGTTGACAACGTTCTATATGTGTTTTATTAGTTGGACATAAAAGGATATGAATTATCTTCCTTCAACGTGGATGATTTGGTAGTCTATCGTTCTAAGTGTTCAGACAAATGTGAAAATGCTAACTTGAGTCGAAAGGTATCGAATTGTGACCGGCAGAGCAATCACCCTCCACACTGATGATTCCTAGTAAAAAGAACGAAACATTTGTGTATGTGGATAAGAATGTAATAATTATTGTTATAGTATATATATATATATATATATATATATATATATATATATATATATATATATATGTGAGAGAAATGAGAATGTATTATTTTTAGGACATGGTGTTTGCTAAAACATCTCTCATACCAAAACTGATTACTCATTTACATGATATCTTGTGACAGTATTTTATCTCAGTCATATAAATAACAACTCATTGAAGATGTCATTCAAGTATTCAGAACAATCTATGTACATTCGACATCTTATAGACTTACTTCGTTAGAAATGCTCATTTTCGCAGCTAAACAGAAAGGAGCGTTTTTATTTTAAAATGAAATGTAGTACCACCTAAAATGCCACGTGGAAATAAATGTAAAATCTACTTAGACGCTTTATTTATTGAACAAGAAGCGTTCCCCCTCCCGTTAATTTACCTCGAACAGATATGCTACGACCTTGAGTGACTATATATGCATTCTCTGTGAAAGGTATTGTCTTCTCTAGGCTGTAGAAACGAATAATGGATGATTCTCTGAAAACTCAACAAAACAACAACCAAAAACTTATTTTAGATGTAAAGATAGTGTTTATACATGTTCAGACAACCCCTCAGTATCCTTCCATTGAGAGGGTAGTTTACTGTCGGCATAAATGAGTTGTGTAAGACATCTGATTATTTAGTCAGTAAAATGGGTCAATTTTTAACATTCTTTGCTGGATAAACTTAGTTTCATATATTTATTAGAATTTATTGTTATCCCCCTCACTGAGTGGGCGCTGCCGTGTTACCTTTCAAGCTTTTTGGGTTGGCTAACAGGTAACCCAATCCCTACTCCCTTAGGGATCACGTGGGCTAGCCTATAAACATCTGTGCATACTGTGCACAGGCCTCTCTTCTCTTTTCTTTTTCTCTTTTCTCTTTTCGACTTATCTTTCAACCCAGCAGTACAACGGGCTGAACCCTCGGTGAACAAAGGCCTTGACTGCGCTCAAGGAGATCCACCCCACGTTTTCTCCTCCGTTACCCACTATCTCTGACGACTTCATTTCGCCACCGCCATAGACGGCAAGTCGGAATTATAATTTGCGTGTTCCCAACCTTGGTTGTAATTAGACCGCCTGTATTGCAACAAAAGTCTACGAAGACGGTTTCGCAAATTAGGTAATCTACCTAATTTCTGCACAATTACTCTTTGTATATATATATATATATTTATATATATATATATATATGCCTGTATTGATCAGTATTTCTCACTAAGTAAAATTGATTTAAAAGCATATACAATTGTCGTGTTCCTTCTCACAAAAGCTGTCGCCATATTTCTTTTTTCAGCACAAATCTTTAAAACTGTTTCCACATTCTCACGTGCGAGAGTTGAACTTCCTTTCGGGATAAAATTCATTCCAATATATTCTCTGTTTAAGTATAACATTCTCTTACCGATGTAAAATACTTTTTGTATTCGATATCCTTAACTCCTTTATAGCACGCATTTTTAATTCGATATTTTAAACTCTTTCATAGAACACATTCGTATAGTATATTTTTTATTCATAATCATAGCGTGTTTATGGTACCATGCAAAAAATAAAATCCAACATGGCTTTCGATCACAGCTGCACGACGCGTTTTCGTGAATATTTGGCGAAAAACATCAAGAACACTTTCAATCAAATTTGCAATAGTATAGCTGCTTTGCACACACCATGATTAATTATTTTTTTATATTTACTGTAGATTTCCACATATGTCGGAGAGCTTTCTACTTCAAATGCTTCTTACTTTATGCTGTCGGCCTTTGTACCGTCATGCAGAAATTGAAAACTAATGTGAACAAGCGTCTCTCTGCACAGCTCCTAATTTAGAATGACTCCTAAAACATTTACCTTAATTCTCAGTAGCCTTTTACGTCTACAGTGCCAACTTGCCTTGTTTGTGGTGAACTATGTTAAAATAATATTTTCAAAATATACTTTCTCCAATAAATTATCGTTCAAAACGTTTTTACTCTAATCAATTATTATTGTAAACATTCTACTCCAATTCAACTGCTTTTAAAAGAAGGTTACAACATTTTTTGTTACGGTAAATTATTAACGGTCTTTAAAAGAATGGTTAAAAATACATATTTCTCGTTACGCATCTCATTTTTAAGGTATAATAAATAACGTAACATTATTCAACGGTCTTTAAAACAAGAACAAAATTACGGTTTTATTTTGAAACTATAAAACATAACGTAAAATTATTCAACCGTTTTTAAGAAGAATATTAAAAACATCTTTCTCGTTACGCTCATAATTTTAAGGTATATAAAATAACGTAACACCGTAAGAATAGGTAATCCAAAAACTCAAATATACGAAACAGAATTTGTTTAATCAAGAAAGTTCAAAAGTGCCAAAATAGTTCCCTTTTATTTCACCGCGCAAGATCAGGAACTGTTAAACGAGGAATTTAGTTTGTATCGATAATTTCACGTACAAGAAACGTGTTCAACTTTATAACTTTTCTGATTCTTACAAAATAGTCCCCTTCAGATGGTTTCAAAATTATTAAATTCCTAATCAGATTTAGAAGAGTATGTTTTAATACTATGAGTCAACACTTGTCAAGGCTGAAATGCTACTTGAGGATAGTGGTTAATGGGATTTTCAATCGATCATAGAACAATACTGTGAGGATTTGGAACAATGGATGAAAAAGGGCAGGATTTGCCTTCTTAAGATGACGGCTCCACAAGTATTTATTGTTATCGGACTTGAAAACTACTATAGTGTAGTCATCAGGGAAGCACTTCCGTGGTATTGTGTTCCACAGATGGGAAGTTCTTAGAGAGACAATCAGTTCATGGAAGTTTTGTTTTGTTTATTGACCGCAAAGAGTAGTGACATTGATTAATGATTCTGCGTGACGTGTTCGAGTCTTGTCGTATCCAGGTTCACCATAGCTGTTTGCAATTTCACGTGGTCCTTGTGGTGAGTAACTTATTTTAATAACAACAAAATCAAGCAAGTCAAACATTGGTACCAGTGCGATGTATATGTATTACATATTTGTATCATTGACAACTTAAGGAGGGCAACGACTATTACACTGTTTATCAATCCGACTCCGCCCTTAAACGCTAGACAAAAAGTTCTATACTTCTTTTTCAAAGGAAAGCAGACCACAAAATCCCAGTTACAATAACAAAATACTGTTTGGGTCTGCATTATGTTCGTGCGGCGACTACGCTCGGTATGGTAACGGCGAATTGCTATTTTCTTGCGCAGTCATGAACGGAAATAACTAGTAACATAATCCAATAGATATTCACCCTACCTTCTTTCTTCACCAGTGATTTATAAAAAGATGTTAACAAATATTGAAATGGGATAAATAATGAGTTTAGACAAAACAAAATAAAACTGATTTTCATCTCGGTTTGTTTTCAGTCCTGCTTCTATCCAACACATTTCTTAATTATAAACAGCATTCTCTAAATGCTCTCTATTCATCCTTCTCTCCCCCTCTCTATCTCTCTCTCTCTCTGTCATATATATATATATATATATATATATATATATATATATATAAATATTTAAATGTTGAATTAAATTAAAGATAATTCAATTATAGTTTAATAATAATCTATCTTGATAACATAAAACTCAATATATTGAATAGAGCAATCAATTCTAGAGATAAAAGATGAGAATAAAAAAATGTAAAGATACAATATTTATTAGAACATCAACAGTTCAAAGCAAGGAGCTTCATATCATGTATTCATTTTTGCCATTAAAGACCTGAAGATGATTCCGGAGAGAATCGAAAACGTTAGTCAAACACATTGATCCTTCATCAATTCATTCCATCTACACGTCAAAAAGATCATTCGACGAATGGAAAAAATAAAAGAAGGAATCACTAAACAGAACATTTCTGTCGTCTTCAATAACACATGCCTTAATGAAAAGATTCTGCCTAAATACACACAATATATATAAATATATATATATATATATTTATATATATAAAATTAATTTTTTTTTCTACTTTGTTCATTCTGTGTTTAGATATTCTGATTTGCTTTATTTTATATATTGTCATTACTAGTATTATTATTGATATAACAAATAGAGTAATCTAAATACATCAGATGTTCTTTTTCCATTGTTTACTGGATGTGTTTTTATAAATGATTTTAAAATGTTATGTTTTTTTTGCTTGACTTCTATATGTGATGTTATAAGAGGCGCTAGTAAAGAAACATTTTGGAATCATCAAAATTATAATATAAAATAAAAATTTCCAACTTAGGATGAAATATTATAAGACTATATAGAATAAGATTCCAAATAGAATACTAAGGGATAAGAAAAAACAAATAAAGCGATTTAAAAATATCGCAGCCAAATGACCACAAGAACAATAATGTTGATACCGTTTCCAGAACTACAATGTGATTGAACAACATTTCTTAAGTGAAAAATCGACAGGGGGAACTTATACAACAGTTATTAAGGGACTAATACAGTAGTGGCAGTTAATAAAGAGGTTTACATGCAAAATAACTTGAAAAATTACATGAAAAGCATTATGGAAGTACAGTGTACACAGAGACAAATCAGTTTTACAATGGAGAGTATAAAACAAATGAATAAGAGTGGGATGAGCACTTAAAAGTTCAGCTAAAATTAGGTTATTTTCAAATAGTGCGGGTATCTTTAAAAAGAGTGCGAAGTCTTAAAACCGACCTACTGTAAATTAATGGTGCTGCTTGGAGACACTTTTAGTAATTGAGAGTAAAGATGTATTTTTATCGCATTGTATTCCGCTGATTGTGAGCAGACTTGTATTTTTATCGCGATGTTTAATGGTGGCTGTGACCCAATATAAGTCAATTCAAATATGCTATCATCTCAATGTTTTACCGACATTGGAAGAATTTCAGACATTTGTTGGTACGAAGTTGATTGGCTTGCTACAGGAAACGATGTAACATCTGTCTGCGGGGACTATAATGTATATATCGTCCATTCTAAAAAAAAGAAGCAATGTGTTTATATATATATATATATATATATATATATATATGTGCGTGTGTACTTCCATCCGGCCAAGCAAAAGTTAGTGACATGCTTTTTTCGAGTTTTCACGAGGAGCGATAAAGCTAATAACCAGTCAAATATCTACCTTAGATGTACAACGCCGCCAGAGAGGGAATCGGAAAGAAAAACGCTGGATTTTTTCTTTATGCCATCACAAACGATAATAATAATTTTTATATGAAAGATTAAATTACTTACATCATTTACATATTTTATATGAATATTTTAGTAATATATCTAAATCAATAGCGAGTGTGAAAGCTGGCGAAGCATATTTTCGTCATTTTTGACGAAGTGTGTACAATGTGTGTGTGTGTGTGTATTTTGTTATACACTATTTTTATGGCAATCATAAAGAACTATAGTAAATACGATACTAATTTTGTATTATGCTAACTTGTTATTATGTTAAAAAACACATGTTATGTTTTGCTGATAGTAAACACATAAGGTTTTTTTATTTAAGATGTTCGAATGTTGGTAAGTTTCAAATTGAACGATGTCAATATTAAAGAATAAGCTGCCAAGGAAGGTAACTCTGTCCGACTAAATGTAGAACTTTTCACGGTAATGTTTTTTCGTATATCTCTTATAATTTCGTACAAACGATAAAGAAAAAATTCGTGTTAGATATCGAGCAGGCTGGATCGGTCCTATAGCTTTTTGCGTCTTGGCGTCACGCGTTACTTTTGATAAAAAAGACAATGCTGCGCCTAAAGTGAATGTGAATGTCGGCTGACATGTTACACATCAGAAATTTTGATATGACTTCTGACACCATCAAAATCAGCTGGTTGTTTTTCAACGCACTTGACTTCCTATAAAACATCTGCCCAATCTGACATGAGAATATTTGCAATTGCGCATATATGTGTGATAGATTTATCATTAGACGGACATACTGATCAGGGTGTTTTTCATGTTTGTTATTAATGACCGAAAGTGCTGAGTTTTATGGGCATCATTTTAACGGCTTAAAGTCTTCGGCTGAACTTTTATTACCAAGGTTCATTTTCTTTTGGTTTGTTTTCCGATAATGGCTTCCATTGTCATCGTTTAATCCTTAAGGAGATCCGAAACCGAGCCGGCGTCGATTAGTGAATAGTTTATAGCCAATTAGAATCTAATAAAATACTTAGCGCCATTGTGCGGATGGCTTTGATAACATTTCTTATGCGATAGTTGTTTTGTTTTATATTCTAGATTTTAAAAAAATCAACAGAATAGAATAAAAATCGAGTAAAGAGAAAAAGCGAGAAATAAAATAAATATATGATAAAAAAACTGTTTTACTGGAATGATTTATGCTTCATCAAATATAAATTAATGGTTTATCGAATAAAAATTAATGTGTTTTTCATTTCATATATTGATTCTTAGCTTTGTTGAATGCAGTTAGGCTTGGTGAGGGGGTATTGACCAACATATACAGTCAATTATTCTATTTCCTGAACATTTAATTGTACCATGCCAGTTTAGAAAAAAAGATTATGAATAAAAGATCCGGAAACTGGGAGTATTTAAAATCTTTCATTTACCCACTGTTTTCAGGTGTTGCAAATCTCTATATCTTTCTCTCTTTGCGTAAATATGCCAGGACCCTAGATTATGAATCCTGAATATCTTTTACTGAGCCAATCCCTGCTAGTGCTGGAATATATATATCATTTTTTTATGAATGTAATTTATTTGTTTTGTTTTCTGCGATACGTTTGAAATTATTAGTCAAAAGATCAAAGTAAAAATGAAAGCAACAAATCGGTTCTGATTTTATTTTATTAATAAATCTCGCATCTAAACATGCTTTTAAAGGCTTTTAGCCTCATGTATTATTAAATTCTTTAAAAAATGTTTAAAAATATAAAATAACGAACTCTCCTATTTTAATATAAATATCGTGTGCATGCGCGTCACCTCATATTTTAAAAGTGAGTGGACCGTTAATACCAACACCGCATACATTTTCATATTTACGGACTGCTACAAACATACGGAACTGTTACAACCTAACCTTATACTCTCACGAAGCTAGGTCCCTAGCGAAATGATTAGTCTAAAAAATCAAAGTAAAAATGAAAGAAACAAAAATCTGTTCTGATATTATTTTGATTAATAAATATCGCATCTAAACATGCTTTTAAAGGCTTTTAGCCTCATGTATTATATAAATTAGAAATTATAACATTTCGAAGATGTCAAAATTTACGAAATCGTATAATAAATAACAAATTAAATGAAGACACTAAATAAACGTTACTTTGGGATAAATAATAAAATGCACTTAAATAAATAAATTAATTAATAAGAAAATATAAATAACTATAAATGTATATATACATATTATATATATATATGTGTGTATATAGATATACATATATATAGATATACATATATACATATATATATATATGTGTGTCTATGTATGTCATAAAATAACATGTCGTGGAGACAATATGTAAATAAAGACAATAAGAATAAGAATAAGAATTAAACACAGGGAATAATCATCAAAAACGAGAAATTTGCTAAGTTTTAATATATTGAATGACGGGAAAAAATGCGAAAAAGACGTATAACATGTTTTCGGGATTTGCGTAACTATTTGAAAAATTATGCCGTCCATGTTTGTCATTTTGTCTTACACACATACACACACACACACACACATATATATATATATGTGTGTGTGTGTGTGTATATATATATATATTCCTTTGGAAATGCAACAAAAGCATTTCCGTATGGCTTACTTGCCATAATACCCTTTTATATCATTACTAAGCTCTATTAATTCATTGTAAACTGTTATATACACATATATATATATATATATATATAACAAAAATGTCAATAAGTAAATGTGTGTGTAGTATGCATCTCTGTGTGGAGATGAATGATGAATGTATAGACAAAAAAGTCATACTGTGAGATTTTATATTTAGTCTTCATGATAAAAAAAACGTGATCAGAAATGAGTGAACAAATGTTACAAAATCATAAAAGGGAGATGGATAGAATAAAAGCAGAGGATAAAGATAACGCGTTAATTTCATATTCTTTTCATGTTTATAAAGTTGAGATAGACATTTTGAAGAGAGAGAGAGGGAGGGTGTGGGTGGGCGGAGTAAACTAGAAAACATGATAAATGAGTGTAAGTGGTGGAATCTTGCATGTTAGCGAAAAAAAGACTCTTTGAAGTGCCTGGGACGTGTATAAAATTTAACAGATCTCGAAAAACATTGAAGTATTAGTGTATTTAGCGTTGTCATTAGTAAAGTTTTGTCAACCATGACGCATGTATGTTCGGAGGTAGGTACAGCGGTATTAATTGATCTATTCCGACGTTTATTATGTTTCTGAGTTTTCAAGATAAGGATTGATAATTTGTATTATTTGGATTGTTTGGCCACCCATTCTAATCTTAGTTTCTTAGTTAGTTGTTATATTAATAAAGTTTCTAAACAGATGTAACTGAAGAAGTCGGAGCGTACATCAGTTAGAACGCTTTTGAATATAACAACCAATATGAGAATAGTATTCCGAATAATAGAAATTAATAAAAAAAACTCCAACTCTTTTTTACATATTACGTTTCATCTTTTCCGATATTTAATTTCAAGTAGGTATAATGAACTGAAAGTTCTTTGAACGAATCGAGACTTTCTTTTGAAGCTAATCTTTTGAGTCCTGCGTCGGTGTCCACGTTCTGATAATTTTCCAGTGCATTGCAAAAAAATATAATAATAGTTGCTTTTGAAGGCTGCCTTTTAACTTTACACGAAAATCTTGAAGCTCTATAGAATCGGATGGCAATGGTCGTAGAACAAAAGATCAGGGAACGTTCTACACTAAAAGAAGCAATTAAAGAATTTGACCGTTCACTAAAGTATTTCTGATGGTTTCAAAAGGTGACTCCGTCTAATAGAGTTGATACGAACTTCGATTATATTTATATCCAATTGTCATTAAAATCGGTTCGAAAGTCTACGAAAAAACAATAGTAAGTTAGTAACTTACCACCTTGACGAACAGTCCGTCTAGAAAACGGTAACGATACACAACATCGCAAGTGTGTCTTTTGGTTCTTAATGTATTAAAATTACTAATTCGTTTGGTATGAGGCCAATTTCATAGAAGAATAGATAAGTTCTACAGATCTTTCAGAACAGTCTAATGTATATAGTTCAGCTAGTCCGTTTTTCGAATAATAGCTAATCCTATGGATATTTCATTTAACTTAAGAGCAGTCTTCTTATGCGACGGTGTCGGATCGCATTAAATGGCATTAACTGCAATAGGGTTACGATTCATACATTTTTTATAATCATTTATTATATATATATATATATATATATATATAATAAATGATATCATAATATATATATATATATATATATATATAATAAATGATATCATAATATATATATATATATATAATAAATGATATCATAATATATATATAATAAATGATATCATAATATATATATATATATATAATAAATGATATCATAATATATATATATAATAAATGATATCATAATATATATATATATAATAAATGATACCATAATATATATATATATATAGTAAATGATATCATAATATATATATATATATAATAATAAATGATATCATAATATATATATATATAATAATAAATATCATAATATATATATATATAATAATAAATGATATCATAATATATATATATATAATAATAAATGATATCATAATATATATATATATAATAATAAATGATATCATAATATATATATATATAAAAATAAATGATATCATAATATATATATATATATAATAATAAATGATATCATAATATATATATATATATAATAAATGATATCATAATATATATATATATAATAAATGATATCATAATATATATATATAATAATAATAAATGATATAATATATATATATAATAAATGATATCATAATATATATATATATATAATAATAAATGATATCATAATATATATATATATAATAAATGATATCATAATATATATATATAATAAATGATATCATAATATATATATATATAATAAATGATATCATAATATATATATATAATAAATGATATCATAATATATATATATAATAAATGATATCATAATATATATGTATATATATAATAAATGATATCATAATATATATGTATATATATAATAAATGATATCATAATATATATATATATAATAAATGATATCATAATATATATATATATAATAACTGATATCATTATATATATATATATATATAATAGATGATATAATAATATATATATATAATAAATTATTAAAATATAGGTCGTTATACGTAATATAGACGCAATAAAACCATCATGTTTTCCTCCAATCAACATATAACTTTTCTACGATTCATATTGCAAAGAGGATCTGATTTTTATATTTCCACATTGATATTAGAGCTATTTTTATCTTTGTTCTTATGTGACAGTGTATTGCGATTTCCAAGTTTCCCTTTCGACTTTTATCATGTAATGATCATACCTCCACTTGAAATCATTTTCCGTGGCATCTATGTATACATTTCTTTCATTGATATATTTATTTACTATTGTCTTATATATGACTTTAGCTCTCAAAGAATATATTAATTTGTAAATGAGTATATTTTCTCTACAATTCCATGAATTGGTATGTAATTAACACGAATAGAATCAGTGCTACAATTACCGTTATAATGGTTAATTATTATTTATTGTGATTATTTATCATTGATTGCATGTTATTCATGCAAGAATAACTAAGTTTAATGATATTCTTATTGATAATTTTAGATATTCTACTGCGCTCAGACAAATGTTAATATATTATCCTAAAAAATATTTCGCAATATGTGTTTATCTCTCTTTAATAAGCCGTATTGAATCAGCATATATTTTTGTTTCCTATTATTTTTGTTTCTGTTATTATTTCTATCATATGTTAATTTATCCTCATATCCGCTGTTTTTAAAGCTTTTTAAAATATTTGTATGATGATTGAATATATTTATGTTGCAGACATTAGGCGCAAGTATATTGCCTATTCACCAAGAGGTTAGATTGTTTACTAATATCAAAGTGTATATTGTTTGACTTTCGATGAGGCTTGTATGTTTTATTGTTCATATTAAAGCTGATGGTTACGAAATAAACAAGTTTTAGAATAATTGTATTTCTATGAGAAAATATACATTTTTTAATACTTTATTATTTATTAATCTGAATTTCTGATATGTCTTATGAAATATTAGTGAGTCATCCACTCTGTAAATACAAATAGATGAAACCGTATATATATATACATATATATATATATATATATATATATATATATATATATATATATATGTAGTTGTTTGTGGATGTGTGTGTATTCTAGCTTAAAGTAAAGAATTAAAAGACAAACATCCACAAAATCAGTATTTTCTTGATCGACGTTGGCTCGAATTAATGATATCTAAAATTTTAAATGGATTTATCAATTCTTTGACGTTCAACTGGGCTAAGTTTCGTAAGGGGGTAATTGGGGCGTTGTCTACTCATTTATAATATTATTAAATACTAATTTTGAAAGAGAATACCGACTTTTTTTCAAAATTTCATTGATCCTTTCTTAACGTTTTTTGTGTACTATTTCCCTTCAAAGGAAAGTAGGGGTGACAAGAAACTCAGAAACGGTGGTTTTAGTAGTGCTTAATTGTATGTGTTGTTTTAGTAGTGCTCTAGAGGTCTCTTTAATTTTATTTGTGTTGTTTTAGTAGCGCTCAAGATAACTCCTTAGTTTTATTTTATTCACTTTATATGGGCGGAGGAGTAAAATCGAATTGCAAAACGGAAGCGGAAACGGAGGAGGGAAGAGATGAAGATAAAACGGCAGATGGAGGAGATAGATAGAATGTTAAATAGAAATATTTTACTTATTTTCTCTTTTTTTGTTTTTAAATGAAACACTTGGTAGCTAGTATATATATATATATATATATATATGTAAAGTTTATTACATCATCATTTATATGCGCTACAATAAGTCAAAATAATAACAGTATGTGTACGATCGTTTCTGAGACGATATATTTGTATAAATACCGAAGTTTTCATCAGCACAGGATATATACACTGATTTTAAATCATACCCATAGCATCAAGTTCACCCCCCCCCCAATCATACAAAAAATAAGAAACGACCATGGGGGTAGTGGTTTCCATTAAATGTTTCTCTCAAAAGTATTAATGCTGTCTATAAAGCTTCGTCTATAAGTGTATTTAGTGGGGATTAGAATATTCTTTGTTGAAATAGGGATGTTTTTTTATAGAACATGACTGCAAGTATTCGGTGTAAGTTTTACTGGGGGGCAGTTTAAAGAAATATTAAAGCGGTCTTAACGAAGACAAAGAGCACTATCGATAGAAAAATAGCCCGCCAACCCTTACGTCATAGAAGAACACAGAGCGACATTGTTCAAGTGGCCAGACGTACTATTGCTGTAGAATCAGCTCAATGGTGAAGCTATCACGTCAACCAGAGCTATTATAACATAGATTTTATGTAAACTTTATTAATAATCCTTTATATGCACTCCAAGAATTTAACATAAAAACAGTATGTGTACGATCGTTACTGAGACAATATATTTTTTAATAATATCGGAGATCTTCATCAGCATAAGGTATAAGCACCAATTTAAAAGAATACAGACTATCTTGTCATCTCGCATATGTGCATCACTACGGCACCCATCACGACATAAAATTTGCTATTTTGTCTTTTTGTCCATATTTTTTTCTATGGAACAGTATTAATTTCTACAACATTTTATTATTACTATATCACTAAAAGGAATATTTATATATTGCTTTGCAAATAGCAACGCGTTATCAAGTGTGCATTCTTGTATGGAAAAATAATTTTTAATATCGAATCAAATATCTTACTGGTAGGAAATATATCCTTTTTTTTCCAAAAAAATGATAGGTGTTTGTTTAATAGATAAAATGTTTGTGAAAGAATAGAAAACACAGCTGTATGAATAAGAACTTTATTCACGTGTGCAAAATGTCTACATGTTTTGTTTTCTCAGTCTCGTTATATATGTGAGCAGTTATGACAATCAGATGAAAGCGTGTGGATGAGTCAGAATATAACCAGTCTAATTTTGAATATTCTGGCTGACTGGCTTGTAAACTGGTAAGTTAGACCCTTTTCGTAACTGTTAGTCACTTGTTTGGTGTAAAAAAGGGCATGATTAAGCTAACTGATCGCATCTCAAATAGTTTAATTAATACTTAAATCGTGAACTGATTTTGTTAAAAGAACGTTGACTAAGTTTTCCTCCCTCAAGATATTGAATCGAAAAGTTAAACTATGTACCCTCAGTATTTTAAACCATATTATAGTTAGGTGGCTGTTCGTTAATTAAACAAAAGTAAGTTTTATGCGAAATCGATAATGGAGAGACGTATTGTATTAGTGATTCAATGCGATTAAAAATTGCATTTATCATATTGAAAGCGATTTTATACGACATAAAAATGGGAATTCAATAGTTGTTGGAACGATATAAACGTTCATACACCAAACCGCCATAATCACATTTGCACATCGGTTGGCTTTAGATCACAAAGATTACGCAACTTAAAGCCTGGTTAGTACCATATGGATCACCATTTGGGAATACCAGGCCCTGTATGTGGGAAACCGGCGACACATCCCTGCAAAAATCAATGTTGCCACACCCTTTTACTGAGATAAAAATGAGACTGGGATCCGCTTGTAAAAATCCGTCCCGGATGAATGCCGACCTAGGTACCAGGTACACACACCCAAATATGGATGAAGTCAAAACTTCTATTCAAGCAATCGTTTACAATCGATATTGTAATTCGGCAGTGAAAGGTTTAAAATTTACTTCAAAAGGATCGCGAGCAGTACCCACAAAAAAATTACGAACGCCTAAAACTTTAAATAAAGGTCTTTTAAAGTTTCGTTAGAATGTTGTGAAAAGAAATCTAGACTCAGGAAAACAAACCTCTCTCGACTAACAACAGACACAAATGGCAGAAACAAAGTTTTACCCGATACATAAACACGCATATACCGTAAACGCAACGCTCTAATTTCTGTCTTAACAGTAATCAAGTCGAAAAAAATAATAAATAGTAAATTATTCAAATTTGGTTATTGTATTTAAAAATACGACTCGTTAAAATAATGCGATTTTCGATCAGGAATGGTTTCAGGTCACTGCTTGTGTAAAACGAATGATTAGCATAACACGATACGTCTTGCAATCGCTGTGCTGGATTTTTAAAACTCAGGCAATAATAGTCAGCTACGCCTCGACAGACATTGGTGTCCGTTATCACTGGGCATTTTTCGAAACGTCTCGGTTTCTCTGAAGAATGGCGCAAAACAAATGCGTCGTTTTACAGGTACGCTCATCTTCAAGTTCGCTACAACTATAAAATAAGCCTCAGTGACAAATAACACACAAAGGGTTGTCATGCCATATAACCAAAACATAACTTTGGTTGGTCGCTCTGTTTATAGGGATGTCACGTTTCAGTTTGAAATGAAAACTCTATCGCGAAACATGCAGATTGAATGGACGCATCTTACTGCAGATGCAACTTTATAAGAAGCTTTGCCAGCTGGTGTGTCTGTCACGTTTCAGTTTGAAATGAAAACTCTATCGCGAAACATGCAGATTGAATGGACGCATCTTACTGCAGATGCAACTTTATAAGAAGCTTTGCCAGCTGGTGTGTCTGTCACGTTTACGATTGAAATAGAATGTATATTGGTATGTCACATTTACGGTTTGAATAGATTTTTTTATTTATCTGTCACGCTCATGATTTTAATAAGTTTTTGTTGTACTGTTACGCTTACGGTTTAAATAGATTTTTGTCGGTCTGTCACGCCTATGGTTTAAATAAGTTTTTTGTTGTTCTGTCACGCGTACGGTTTACATAGAATGTTTGTTGGTCTGTCACACACATGGTTTTATTTTTTGTTGATTTGTTACGATTATTACTTAAATATCGTTTGTTTGTCCCGCTCACAGTTTAGATAGAATTTGTGTTGATCTGTCACACTTATAGTTAAAATAGACATTTTCATTGTCCGTCAAGCTTTTGGTTTTGATAGAATTTTCTTTGTTCTGTCACGCTTATGGTTAAATTTTCTGTTGGTCTTTCACGCTTATGGTTAATATAGAATGTTATTGGTTCGTCACACTTCCAGTTTGAATAGAGCGTCTGTGTTTCTGTCACTCTATTTCTGAATACGAATTAGGCATGCAGGATTACTAGACGCATCTTTAGAATCAATACGTTCTTTTTTTTACTGAAGTTCTCTTTGCTTCAAGACGAGGTGAACAAAACAGAATAAACTTTTGACATTTGACCTTTTGCAACGGAGGTCAAAGTTTAAGTCCGACTTTAAGACTCCATCTTTTATTAGATAATCCTCTTTTCACTATTCTTACTTTCTCCTTTGATGTTACTTAAATGCCGTGTTATTTGGCAAATCGATAATCGATATCGGTAAGAATGTGGAACATCCCGACCAAATAAACACCAAGAGTATCGATTTCTAGAAAGAGTTGGGACTGACCCGAATAAACATCGGTATTACAAACACTCTCAGACAAATAAACGTGTGTGGGAGGGAAATTCAGAAGCTTGCATATCTATACATACACAGATATGAAAGAAGTAAATAGACAACTCACAAAAATGACTCATGCGTGCTTAAAGTTTCAGCTTCCTCCGCCGACGGCCGGCACTCGGGATCGTACAAAGCACTAGTAAAGTTGGAAACATCGAGATATCATACTAATTTAAATTCTTTGTATTTCATATATATATATATATATATATATATATCACTATTTAAGTTTGACACAATTGTAAAAAGCATTAGAATTTTCAGTATCAGAAAAAAACCCACATTAATGGTTAATATTAGGGCGGACTTAAGTAGCATCAAATGGCAGCAAGCATGTGGGTCTACTTTTAACGGTTAACAGAGTCACAGTACAATTCATCAGCGAGGGGAAATTATTAATATTATCTTTCCTAGGTCAATCAGGACACTCTGACAGCAGTCTAAATTATTAATTATAATAAGAGTGCCTATTTACTTCTTTCATACGTGTATCACGAAACTCAACCTCTTACATTGTAACGAAAAAGCAGGGTTTTACGTAAACATGTCCGTTAATTTTTTTTTCATAGGAGTTTGGTAATCAATATACTGAATCCTTATTGCGTTTAGATAATAGTTCATAATAATAACTACAGCTATATATATATATATATATATATATATATATATATATTTTCATCCAATCTAAACATATTAGGTAAAAAAAAACTTCAGTCGATGCCTGACTCGTTCACTAAGTTTTAGTCGTGATGGCTCAGCGGCATTTGTTTAAGCGTCGTTCAATGATATGCGAGGACATTTTGGTGGTGGTCTCATCAGGAGGTGATGAGAACTTGAATCAGATTCAAGCTGGCATATTTCGATTTCTTACATTGTGAAAAGCTTCTATGACTTCTCTATATAGATATTACACGCAATGCCTGAAGCAAACTACATCGGTGTATTAGATATATCACAGTTTAAAGTAAAATCAAAGTGCAACAAATAACTGTTGTGATTGTGATCCAACGAGTCATAGATAGTCTAACGAACTTTAAGATTTGAATCGATAGAATATACTTGAAACGTTTTTCTTTAAACTTCAGTTTTTAAATTTAATGACTCATCACCATATTCAGTTTAACGTCTGTTTTACATACTGGCATGTGTTGGACGGTTTTAGGAAAATTGACTTCCAAACTAACCTATCTCTGTCCTGGTGTTTATTCCTCCTCCTCTCAAGTCCATCATTATCACTTCCTCCCATCTTTTCCCTGACCTCTCTATATACATGTTACACACAATGCTTCAAGCAAACTACATAACTTGATCATTTTAAATGTGATGATGTCTATTAAAACAATCTTTAGACTATTTCTGAACTGCACAGGGAACTCACAGCTAAAATAGTTTACATTTGGAGCTTATTATAAAACAGCGATTAAAGAAATGCTGACGGGCATTAATAGTTGAACCTTGCTGAACAAGTTAGACATCGACTGAAGTTTATAGTTGCCGAATATAGTTCGATGGCGGAAAATTTTATAAATTTCATCAACGATTCCATGGGTCGATGGAATTAAATTTGAGTCATTCTCTATCTACAGAATATATGCCTACAAAAAAATTAACATATTAAGGACTTGAAGCATAAAGACCGTTACCAAAAAGACTTCGGTATTCAATGACCTAAAAGTATTGATATGCCGTAAAACAAAACAACAAAACTAAACCAGCAGAATTTTCAAGAACTGTAGGCTTGTGGAACTCTTTGCCCGCTGACTGTTTTCCTCCTACTTATAGCCTAGTTCTTTTCGAGACGAAAGCCAATCGGCATTTCCAGTCTTTGCGATCATCGTATAGCGTTTTTGTGTTAGCTATTTGCAGTAAGTGGCCTTATAACTTGTCTGGGGCGATTTCCATAAAAAATACTCTTGTTCTGACGTGAACTTGTTTTTTTTTGTTTTTTTACAGACAGATTTTGCACACCAAACAGAGATGAACCCTTCCATGGCGACGATGATAAGTGAGGAGTATTCCACTACTCAATTCAAGTTCTGGCTGATCATTATGTCTTGTTTCAGTTTGAAAAAAGCATTTTAGATGCGACCATGCATCTTTACAAAGAAGCTATGTCGGTCGATCGGTCGCTAGGTCGTTACGCTTAGGTTTACAACGGCATTTTTATCACTAACCATGCAGAATACATTGGCACATCTTAATGATGTCTCGTTTTCTTAAGCTTGGATTTTTTTCGTGTACATATTAGATTGCCACTTTAAAACTGTTTTGGCATCGTTATCATCGACCATATATTTACGATTGCAACAATATGTGCACGCGGTTGTATTACAATGGATATAATTTAAGTAGAACGCGGGAAATTCTATTAAAAACTACATCCTAGAATGTGTTCAGAAAGTTTGGTCACGGGCTGAAATCTTGAATGAACCGCAACGAATAAAATAGTAAAGTCGTTCTTTCTGGCTTACAGTCTCAACATATTCAGACGTATTTTTTGGGCTCTATCTCCATTCACTGAGAAAGCGGATAAAGAGAAGCTTATGTAATACTAATGTAACTCTGCAATATATTGCATATAATACGATGCTATGTGTAATGTAAAAATAAATCTGGTTTTCTTTTAGTTAATACGAATGCAGCCGTTTACTATAACGAGCGAAAGAGAAAAACATATCAAATCTACACAGCATACTACTACGGCATGTAAACAAAATACAGCTGTTAGCTGGTTACGCGTGTCTGTTGCGAGAAGAATCAACATTAGATCTACAGGAGTATTGTTTAATTGCCTAAACTACCAGCAACGAATTTAATAATGCAGATGATCCTTTGAAAATGACTTTACTTTCTTTCGTATTTTACCTTCTTGTTCTTTTATCATTACTTTATATGCATTTTTACTCGACATTTATACTTATGTCTGCAATATCAACATTCAACTTATATCTATATTTACATTATCTCGTTTTCTTTTCAGGTAAGTCACTGATGGTAGTTTTATATATTCACACAAAGTCGCTGATTATAAGGTAAGCCAAACCTAATCTAATTACGGAATGCTAATTTTCTATTAGATATCAATTTTCACCAATAACTGTTATACATTTTCATATATATATCTATAGATTACCGATAACGGATTGTTTAAATAATTAAGTAAAACAAAGGAATTGTGTTTCTATACTAAATATGAATGTTATATATTGAATGTTGGATATGTAAACTAGATTTAAATAATACTTATTTATGTGTGGTTGTACTTAGCCACATTGTCGTTGAACGTCTCGAACAGGGTTAATGATTTGATTATCGAAAAGGGGGACTAGATCAAAAATGTCATTACCAGAGAAGTGAGAAGAGAATTTCTAAATACTTAATGGCAAGTAAACGAATCGTGATAACGTATGGAAATATGGTCTTAAACGAGAATAGTAAAATATATCTTGTCTCTACCTAAGATATTCGGATTGAACATAACTCAATCCCAACCCGTCAGTTGGAAGAGACACGGCCCTACGGCCTGCACATCGAACCCCCTCAACACCCTTACCGCACCGCCAAGAGGTCAATTCTCTCATTCTAACTCCGTTTAATTGGCTGACCTCTATTTAATCTTAATTAGTTACTGTTTCTTTTTCTTTTATATATTAATATTTTAATATGAGGAGGGCCAAAAAACAATAAACAAAAACAAAACAATGTTCTCGGCTAAACCAAGAAAACAAGAAAAATGAATTCAATGATTCTCTATCCCGACGATACATTCAAATGAAACAAAAAAGATTCAAAATTGTACAATGTGAGTGAAAAAACGTCCCACCCGACAAAAACAACCAAGTAATAGTTTCTCCCCCACGGAATGCATCTTTTTAAACTCGGACAGAAAGTGTGTGTGCAAATTTGTTAATTGTGTCTTTATTTTTTTTTCTATAAAAGTTTAAACTGCGTGTGTGCAATAGTACGTTGTTTTATTTAGTTCTGAATTCATGTGTGTGTGTGGCACGAATTATCATTATTATTATTTATTCGTTTTTTGTAAGTATTATTACTTTTTTTAATATTTGATTTTTGTGTGTGCGTGCGTTTGTTAGTTTGCTATTCAGTTTTGTTTTCATTCTTTTTTATATTTGATTTTGTGTGTGCGTGTGTCTATCTTTTACCTGTCTTTACTTCTACGGCACATCGCGCCTTTTTCTCTCAAACAAAACAACGACTTTTTACTTACTGTTTGTAGTTATCTCTCTGTCTTCGCCGACCACGCCCGTGCGTTCATTTATCATTTTACGAAAGTCTCGGTCACAGCAACCAAAAAGGTATATGTTGCATGACTACTCCTGCTTGGACCGCGGCAGTACGCGTTTTGTACACTAGTCCAACCACGGGCCGTGGCGGTACTTGTTTCGTATACTCGTCCCTGAAAGGACCGTGGCGGTACTCGTTTCGTATACTCTTCCCTGAAAGGGCCGTGCCAGTTCACATCTAATACTCGTTTTTAAAACATCATAAATCACATAGTTCATATATTGTTTGCATACGTTAGATTTCTCCCTCGCCGTGCAGAGGGTCGCCGTCCCGATGTCGTCTAGTGGATTAATTCTTTCTTCTTTCCTTCCTGCCGTCAACCACGTCGTCCGTTGTCTGCAACAAAAGCTTCCCGACCGACTCACCAAACAACGATCTCTTTAAGTTTCAATTCTTTTTATTACAAGCGTTGTTATTTATCGGCCTGGGCCATTCACTACGTCGAGAGAGAGAGAGAGCCAATCACTACTTTATCGTAGTTACTTAACAATTATTTTCTTAACCATTCATAGAGGGGGAAAAGGATATCTCGCTTGTATTTTCTTAGGGAAATATTTCCTTTATCTGTTGTAAAGTACATGGTAGCACTCACGTCTCATCGGTTTACCTTAAAAACCCTAACTGGCTAAACTCGCTTCTCATAAAGAACGAGTGACGTCACGGATACCTCTGTTTCCCACGTAAGGGCCTGTGACGTCGCAAAGCCTCTCGCAGGTGCACATTGACCCTTGATCTGGGATCTCGTCACACGGTGACCGTGTCACGTCTGTAATTTCCGACTGTGAGAACAGGCCCTATTCTACACTCGACTGCCGGGTCCACCCCGCGTTAATTCGCGCAAGTCAAACCCACGATTTCCAACATATACGTCCATTGCCATAGGGCTATTATCCAACAACGTTATTTTCATTAGTAAGTAAATTAAACAGATCATTAGTAAGTAATAACCCAATTAAAGAATTGAGATGCGTCCTTGCAGACAATTTCTCCTTCAATCTGCAGGTCAAGTTTCATTTTAAAATGGAACAAACCCAGTCGATTAAAAACACGTATTTAATTTTAGGTCTGTTCAAACATTTCTAGACGAGCGTATGTCCGTCAGTCGATCTGTCACGTGTGAATTTTGAATAACATATTCGTCAGTCTGTCTCAACTAAGTATGAAACGCACAGATTGAATGGATGAATCTTATTTCAGATGCGTCGAAGCGTAATCTCACTCCTCGGTCAGGACACTAATAACATAAAGCTCACACTCTCTGATAGTAAGTGCACCACAAGTGCACAGTGCAAACCTCGTGCACGGAAACTGTAGCGAAGAGCAGGAGAGGCAGCCGACTGCTGTTGACCAAGACACTTGTCGGCGGCGATCGAAAAGCAGACGTTTGTTTTGCTGCTTGTGCGTGGAGCTGTGGGCGCGAACCCGGAAACGCCCACTCGCGAAAAGTTTAATTTCATTATTTTAAAGAGGAAACGGCAGCGGGCGGCTTTGTCGTGGTTCATTAGCATGTGTGAGATGTCGCTGCAATAAGGAGCACGATAAAACGTGATTTTGGTGGATTCGTTTGGAAGTCAGCGCGAAAAGAAGGAACAGCTGCGGCATTTATTTTGGCAAACTGTTGTATTGACTCGTTCAAGCTATCTCGGCGTTAATATGATAAGCAAGCAGTTTGACATTCGATTGATTCCAGAGTTTAGTGGGGCAATCACCGATCTCCCGATAGTAGAATGGATAGAATAGGTGGAAGTTGTTTGTGAATTGTGAGAGTTCTACGAAGTGTCGCGAGTCCTTCCATTGCGGTTATGAGGGAGTGCTCTTGTTGTGTATAGACAGCGAGGCAAAGAACAGAGGGCAGATATAAATCATGTCAAGCGGGCACTGATAACTGCGTTTGCAACTGATTCATTTGTGGCACATAAGGATTTCACGACGCGATGTTATTTTTCATAAATACATTCTTCAGGGTTCTTACTTGCAAACAAATCTCTATGTATGTGTAATATTATGTTAAAATACCATTAAGGTACAATGAAAATAAAGAATCTATTAAAGTTAAAAATCCCTCAGTGACACGCGGCATTGTCCATAATAGAATGTATTCATTAGATAGAAGACGAGGACTAGGGCTGCAATACTGTGAGTTGTCGAACAAAAAATAACGTGTTAGGGTTTTTTTCAAATATTCAGTCTGCCACGATAGTCAGCGGAGGACATAAAGCAAACATATGTTCACGTTAGGAGTATCAAACATATGTTCACGTTAGGAGTATTAAACATATGTTCACGTTAGGAGTATAAAACTCATGGTCACAGTGAAGAAGCGAAAAGACTTACAAACTTATGACAGAAAACCCACCTGGTTTACAGAATGACTGAGTTTATACAAGCCTAGGATAAGTCCTTGGAATTATTATAGCAAATCGTTACTGCTTCGTTGCTCGACATACCACTCTTTATTCCGAATGAGGTATGATTCCGCTCGATCCTACAAGACGGACTGCTCCAAGCATTATGTCCTCCTTTGCGACGACAGTTTCTTTATTACCGATTATCTGAGGCGTCATTACTACAAATGCCGATAGGTCCGTTCCCGGCTATTATTGCATCCGATCAGAGTGCCTCCTCGGGTGATCTGTTTTCTTCCCACCTTCCGACATAGTGCTACATGTTGTTGAACATGGAAGGCATTGAATCAAGCCAACCGCTCGGTGATGGTTGTGAGGTTGAATTTATAAATTGATTTCTAGTCATCATGACGAGTTTTAGTTAAAATATATTTGTATTCACTTTGTCCCGTAACAAATTTAACTCGTATGTTGGTAGTCACAGTAATAGTTGTAGTGCTCACGGTGTGTAGATGCGATATCCATCCTTAAATTATACAAAACAAGTCGGCTCACCTGGTAAACGATATATACGCTTAACTTTAAAACTCACCTGCTAAGTAATATTAAACACGACAACATCAGCATAAGAAGGGTTTAATGAAGAATGATCCACTCAGAGAAGAGCTGAAAAGACAAACTGATATGAACGCACAGTGTTACGACCTAAGTAGGCTACCCATAGAAATGGTTAATTAGATTCGCAATAGTTGCTACAAGTTAACTATATTTTGTACATATAAACTCAAGTCTATGCGCAATTTGTCAACCACGTTTCTAATCATGAATTTCCAACAGTCTTTGTTTTATCACCATTTTATATGCTCCAAATGCGCACCGCTCCTTTGCAAGCACACGATATACGACGGCCAAAAGTGTCAATACGTTTGAAAATCTCTTGTCACAGTCCTGATTTGGCTGTCGGGGCACAGTCTAGATGATTAATATTCTAGGAATTGTTTTCATACACATTATCTTCGAGATAAGCCATCGAAAAAATGTTGGGTGTTATGGTCCGATAAATTTGAAGCCCATTCAGGATGAAATGTCCTACTGGTAAGACGATCACAAAAATATTCAAACATCCAATCCAACGAGTCATTCGAAGTGTGGAAGTTGAACCCTCCTGTTGAAACCACTCTTCACCCCTCTTTGTTCACCCTCACAAAACCTATTTGTGAAGCTCTGTAGCGAGGGCACGTCTAGCGAAAAGATAGCTGCCTTTTGTATTTCAACGAGTTATGTATTCTCTTAATATACACGAGCTATCTACTGTTTGTATAGCGAAAAACTTTCTACTTTATGCTTAGCGAGGAACCGTGTTGTGATGAGATCTCTATCTTTTGTGTATTGACGAGCGAGCTGGTCACTGACTAGTAAAGAGCTGACTGCTTTTGTGTAACAGCAATCTAGTGTATGTGCAGCGAAGTCTAACTTTGGTATAGCGACAACCTGTCTGATCGCTGCGTATCAACCAGCTCTCCACCCTTTGTGGAGCGAGAATCTGTGTGGCGATAAGATGTATATCTTTTTATGCCGATTTTTTGTCTACTCAATGAGTAACAACAAGTGTCTCTCCCTTGTAGAGCAACACACTGTCTACTTTATGTATAGCTAGAAACTGTATTCTGATAAGATGTCTACTTTTTATGCATTGATGAGCTGTTTACTCACTGAGTAACAACGAGATGTATCACATTTCTTGTGGAAACGAACTTCATGTTTTATGTGTAGCGAAGCGATGTCTACTTTTTGTGTACCGAGATGTTGTTTACTAGCTGAGTATCAACGAGGTGTCTAGCTTTTTTCTAGCGACGAACTCTTTATTTTACGTGTAGCGACGAATTTGATGAGATGTAAACTATTTGTATGCCAAGGAACTGTCTACCTTTTGTACATCGACAAGGTGTATGGTCGCTTAATAGCAACGAACTGTCTTCCTTTTTCTCTAGTAACAAACTCTCTATTTTATGTATATCAATGAACTGTGTTGCGATGAGATGTCTAATTTATTTGTTGCGATAAGATGTCTAATTTATTTGTTGCGATGAGATGTCTAATTTATTTGTTGCGATGAGATGTCTAATTTATTTGCTGCGATGAGATGTCTAATTTATTTGTTGCGATGAGATGTCTAATTTATTTGTTGCGATTAGATGTCTAATTTATTTGTTGCGATGAGATGTCTACTTTATTTATAGCGATGAGATGTCTATTTGTAGCGATGAGATGTCTACTTTATTTGTAGCGATGAGATGTCTACTTTATTTGTAGCGATGAGATGTCTACTTTATTTGTAGGGATGAGATGTCTACTTTATTTATAGCGATGAGATGTCTACTTTATTTATAGCGATGAGATGTCTACTTTATTTATAGCGATGAGATGTCTACTTTATTTATAGCGATGTGCTGTCTACTTTCCGTGTAGCTGTCAGCGTTCTCGAGAGAACCCACATGTATCATATGTGTTGCGAGAAGTTGTCGTATAGCAAGGATATTTCTACCTACTGCTCTAGCGAGGATGCTTCGTCTTTCAGTATTGCGATAAATCCCGTGTTTCCGGTTCGCGACGAAGTATTTCCATGTCTGGTTGCAACGAGCTAGCTGTACTAATGTGTAATGAGACAACTGCGTATTATCTAATGTCCAACTAGCTTTCTTACAAATATCATAAGGATAATTGCGTGCGGTGATTTTTACTGATCAAATCGGCAATATGGCTGATTATGTAACGTATTGGTATAAACTACATTAGTTGCTTGTCTTCGGATGTTACCCAGTAACCGTGCCAACGGAAACGAATATCGTGCCGTCCCGAATCATGTCGCCCCAGAAAATACACGATGTCATCTCATTTCCATATAGATAGAGTTTTAATACTCCTTTGCCATAAACTACTATTTCCATGGTCGGACTAAACGGCTGGATAGTCGTTATGAACGACCAAATAGAAACAACGAAAAGATGGGCAGAATTGCTGGTTAGAAAAATAAACATAATTCTTGTTCGAAACACTAGATTTAATGATCAGCAGGTTGAATCGAACAACATTCGAGTCAAGAGAACGGCTGAAGAGTAGGATCACATGAGGCGATTAGCATTAAACTACTTCTCTTCTCAGAGAGAAGGTAACACCTTTGATAATGGACGCTCTAAAACTCAACAGAAACCTCTCTCCGGGCGACAGCAACAAACCCACAGTCAGACTGATTTGCTTCACAATTCATATTTCTTTAGAAATTAACAAACAATATCTCCATACTGCACGCCTGTCCTGTGCAGTTCTAGGAGGTCCACCCTCCCAGGCTTCGCCTCCCCTCTTTGGGGAGGAGTAAGTTTATTGCTTACTGTCTGAGGCGCCCCTACCGGGGAATGCCGACGGGGCTGCCCAGGCAATTTTTAAATGGCCAGAGTGCTCACCTCTCGAGCGCTGGCTTTTAACCCCACTTACTCGACCCAAGCTGTGGTCACATCTTACTTGTGGGAGTAAGATAAAACTGGCCTTGTGCCTAACTCCTAGCGAAGGAGTAAATAAATATCTACATCAAGCTCACCGTATCTGATAAAAACTTTCTTTTGGTTCAGTAAAATTCCTCCTTTAAATATTTGTCATTTTTTGTCTATTATCATACTAAACATGATTTAATCAGTGTATTATTTCTTTAAACCTTTTTGCGATATGTTTTAATCACGATAAGTATATGCTAGAATATTCCTAATTATATATATATATATATATATATATATATATATATATATATATATAATGTCAGTTCATATTATATTCCAATAACCATGGTTTTATTTTATTTTTATTTTTTCACATTTCCAAAAAACATAACATTTCTGTGAGATATATTTGTTACGGTCCGTTTCATTTGTCTTGTGCCAAACAATGTTTTTTATGTCAATATCGTCTCTGCAACATTACAAAATCATCAGAAAAATTCACAAAGAGTAAAAAGTTATTTGATTAAAGTGTCTTGAAAAAATCTACACTATACGGTTCTTCATTTTTGGGTGAAACCAAACAAAAAACAAAGAAAAAGAGAAAACTCACACGTGGGGGAACCAACTAATACGCCATTATATTTGCTCTGTTATCACTAATTGACAATCGTCGAGCTGAATCTTTTTAGGAGACTACAAAGTAAAAAAGCACTGATAGTATATGCTAATACATATGTTGTCATTAATGATTATATATATATATATATATATATATATATATATATATATATAAAATCTACTTTATAATAAAGACACACGTTTGTATTTTTTTTGTATATGAATAAATATATGTACTCGTCACGAAACTGTTTGCTATTAAGTAAAACATTGCAATGGTGAGAGGAAGCGAGAAAAAAATGCAACGTCAGACAACCCCCTGAAATGAAATCCTTCACTCAACAATAGGTGATTTTTATTTAGGTCATCGGAAATTATAATAATAATGTATAGATGAAAAATCAAATTACTACGTAATTGTATGATTCTATATAAATATTTTAGTAATATATCTCGAGAAACAGCGAGTGCAGATACTAGCGAGGTGTACTTTTTGTCGGAGTGTGTACACTAGTGTATATATATGTATATATATAATATATATATATATATATATATATATATATATATATATATATAAAATTATATTTTTATATTTTATTTACATACGACGTTGTTTCTAGCTTTCAGCTCTCATCAGTTCAGGGAAATTACAATCTCAGACGGTCACGAGGCGCGAAGCCGGTTCACAGAGACACCGTGAATTTTGAAGCGTTTACTCTATCCCCTTTGCCATGGAAGCTTTTACAGAGAAATTAAGTTACATGTACGCTGATATATATATATATATATATATATATATATATATATACATATATATATATATATATATATATATAATTACATATGAAGATCAACATCTAAAAGTCGGTCATTCAAATATGAATTGCGAAACCAAGCTGAATCAGCCCAGCAAACAGTGTAGATATAATGAGTGCAATATATTTTCAAACGAAACTTTATATAAATAATGAATAATTAAACAGTATGATTAACTAGCTGGTCTAACCCGGCGTTGTCCCGCATTGTAATGCTTTTCACTATTTGTTCAGGAAAAAAAACATCCTAATAATCATATCATGTAAGAAATGTTTATATCATAAAATGCAAACGCGAATTGTTTTTTTTTTTAATCTGAACAGGCGTGCTTTAGAGATTGTATATCGATTATTCGGACTCCTATTCTCATATTGCTTGTAATATTCGCGACGTTTTGGCCGATGTAACTCCGACCATGTTAGTTTTCCTGTCAACAACTAGGTGTATAGACAAGTATAAAAGTAAATTAAAATATGAAAAGAGCTTGTAAGTAAAGAAATCCAAACTGTATAATGCAAACTAAAGTGAGATATAAGTAAAATAAACTTAATAGCAAAGTGTTAAATTTATGAAAAAGAAATAAAGAGAGACAAGCAGTAGATCAATCTAACAGCAGAAGTTAGTCTTAGTGAAATATAGTAGAAATATAGGCTGTTAAAAATGAAATAATTGTACTTGTTTTATTAAAGCCATCCCGGACCGTATTCTGTTTTTAATCATTTGTAATAAAGCGCTTTGTTCTTCTTCTCAAAGAAAATATATGTGTGAAAAAGGTAGGACTTTGAAGGTGCATACCTATGTAAACAGCTGAAAATAAATAAGATATATTGTACGCCATTTGCAAAAGTCTATTATGACCATATATCTTTCAATTGTGTTTCTAGAAAGAAATACTAAAAGAAATACTATACTATGTAATTATTTTTATTTAATAATAATATTAATAAATTAGTAATACTAAAGAATACAATAATGCACTATTGTTAGTAATTAGTATTTGTAATGCTATTAACTGCTCACAGCCAAACTGGCTGTCATGTAAATGTTTGTTTCAGAAAAATAGTCTGAGAATGATAACGTATATGATCGAATCACAATGTGTTCTTCCTAACAAGATATATCAACGCTAAATACAAGTAAATGCTATATTGACATTTTAGGACGGAATCCATTAAGATCGAACATCTTTCTGAAGAAGAAATTCATCATGATAAAGAAAGTAATCGAGACAAATAGATTGATATATCGGTATTTTTTTTATTATATACGGAAATCACGCGCTAGCGATCAAAGGAAGATAAGCAAAGTGGAAACTCGATAAGCGATAAGGGTGATTAATTAATGACCCTCTCTTTTTATTATGTAGCATTACTGTTTTGAGAATTGTTTGCAATTTGTTGACAGCTCGCTACGTACATTAATTTGTACATAATAAATACATTATTGCAGTTAGCTGATACGGGCTCCTTGAGCGGTTTTAGTACACCAACTGGATATGCCAATTTCCATCTTTGTCTAACTTCTCCCGCTTTCGTGAAATTTCGGGGGAAAGTACGTTATTTAATATTTGAATAAGAGAGTAAGTAACTACAATGAATGTATTTACGTATTGTTTTTATTGGCAGAAAACATACGAAATAATTGCCTTTAATAATTCGCTTTGAACTAATGCCGAATACGTTTATGTCTATTTCTTCCCCTTTAATTTTTTTTACATAGTTTGCCCCAGACAAGGCAGGCCGCCACTGTAGATGTTAGGGGCTACTGAGAAGAAAGAAAAGGGAGAAGGTGAGTGGGCAACCTAAATTAGGATCTGCGCAGCGAGATGTCTGTTCACATTAAATTTCTTTTAAATTTCTGCATGTCAGTACTGTCGGGGAAACAGAGGCCAGCAGCACGAGGAAAGAAGCTATTTTAGTAGAAAGCTCTACGGTATCTGGGGGCCTCCACAGTGAATGGATGGGATTTAGTCGATTGTCGAGTTGGTCCAGTGAACTGCAGATCATACAAAAAGCTCACTTAAAAAAAATATTTATGTATTTTTAACGTTATTATTTTATGCTGATTTCTGTAAATTTATAAAACACATATCCACTTAAAAAATCATTAAGACTTACTTAAAACTACTGCCTTGGTAATATGTTCTCTGCCTATCTCTTTTTGTCAACCAACCACGTTTTTATTTGCGTGCGGACAAACACCAAAACACCGTAAGTTTTCAATAGTATATAGAACCATCGATTAATTTGAAAATATAAGATAGATTCGTTGTCTGTATGCGCTATATACGCATTTACCAATAGGTGTATAACATCCTTTACACAGTGTAGTTGCCATCATCATTGTTGTGGGCGCAGGTTGCTTTTTTTGTTCGTTGATATAAAACTACGCCGACACTTTTTTGGTTATTTTATAAATTTTTGTTTTCAAAATGACTAAACAGACACTTCGCATGCGCGAGTTATAAGAGAGATATATCTCATTACATCTAGCCAGTCTTCGCACACCGTCATAAGTTTTAGGGACGGCACCCAACATTTATTTCCTCGTTCGAGTTGCACCGGCTAATAACGGGTGAGAGGGCCTCGCCCGAAAGTCACGTGACCTCTGCAATTTCCGCCAGAGTTGGCCTGTGAACTTTAAGGCCCCTTCTCTGAAAACGTGGCGTCCATTATTTAATAGGTGTTTGTAACAAAAACTACACCAAAGTGCTGAAAAATATTACTCTATATTCTTACATTTTTATTTTCCCAATATTAACAAGAGTTTAATCCTATCAAATATATGCCCGCTCCGGGCACATATTTTTCCAGTCTAGCTAAATAGTCACTTTTAATCTACGAAAGTGTCAACAACGAACAACACATAAAGCGTCATTCTCTTAACCTAAGGCTGGCCGGCGAAGATCATTAGGCATGAAAGGCCAACTCTTTTACCATAAGTTACCTTACAATTAGCATGACAAGGTGAGGTTAATTAAAGGCAATAACACCGCAGAAGTTGATTACTGGTCATTAGTTCGACCTTCATTTCCATCTAACATCATTAGAATTCCTTATCTTTGATAACGTACTGACACATTCTTTTTCTTTGATTCCATTACACATACGAGAAGGTAGATGAAAAATACAAAAATCCCTCCCATTCGTAACTTGGGCGAAATACACAAGACTGTTTCTGGTTGTGTCAACGTACATCCTTTTATAAGCAAAACTCCCTTACCCGGTATTTTTCGGGGTGTCACTACGGCAGCAACTTCTGATAATACCTAAAAATTATAGTCTTTGGGATATTGTCAGCGATATAGTTATGCAGTATGCATTTATAAATTAGTATGGTCTTGAAACGAATATACCATTTCCTTACGTTTCTAACGAACTTTATATACTAAGGTATGTGTTTATGTATTTGTATGTGCAGGATTCACTTTTAAACTAATTAACTAATCATTATGAAATCTGTAACACCGCTGCTAGGCGTGAGGTATCTAAATGAGCGCTATTTTACGTTCAATTTAGTTTCATTCAAAGGGGTATAAAGGGGTGGAAACCCTTCGTGAAAATTCAGATAGCTTCGATGTTTGTGAACTTTTAACAATAGGCATTAGACATCAATTAATAAATATTCCCCAAATGTCGGTTAGTGTAAATGATGTTTAGAGGGTATAATATAGGCAATATTAGAATATTTAAGATTAGCATTTAATTTGATACATAGTCATTAGACACTTATAAAAAAAGATTTCCTCAGTTTTATTTTACTTTATAAGACCCCATATGTATAAGCCTAAAATTGTAGACATTTTTGAGAATCAAAACCAGGTAATAAATCTTTATTAAAATTTTAATAAGCTTTCTTTGCTTCAAGTTTAGTATTATTGTATCTTAATTTTAATCTTCGTCAGGAAACATAAAACTGGTGCAAACGGGTATGTTCTGATTAATGTTACCCTTTCTGGTAGGGGTATTCTTCTAGTATTTTATAATAATAAAACAAATATGCTACGAAAAGTTTCCTCATGTCAGCTGAATACACAGATACTGGAAATGTGTGTTTTGTCTCGGAGAGAAAAGGTTCGCGTGTTCTTGTGGCGGCGATTCTGCTTTTAACTAATTTCCAAATTAGTCGTAGCCACGTCTTTCTATTTTCCTTTTCTCTTCTGTTTTTATATCATGTGAGATTGACCTTTATAACTCGTGTTGGAGTCTGGTCGATAGGTACGCTTTAAAGTTCACTTGTAATCCGCATGACCGTGCGCCACGTGTTCTTAACCCCTTATGTTACACTGGACATTCGGATGTCCTTTCGCCTACGAACAAGTATGACACAAGGCCAGTCGTATGGCTGTCTTCAAGGAATTTAACATTTAACGTCAGCATACAAATGAAGGCTGCAAACAAGCCGTGCACAATGGCATCACAGTGCAGAATGCCCTATTACGACATTATTCTTTACACACGTATGCATGTGAAACTGAGACCAAGTCTGATACAAGTTAATTCGTATCGTTACCGTCTAGACATTTGTATTACCCTTGATATTCGAATGCACTGGCGTCTGCGAATAGGCCTGGTAATTTGGTAACTCGGCTCTTTGTCACAACTCCGGAAAAGGTCAGAAATGGCTGTCTGAGAACTTCAACGACTTCATCAGTCCTAACATCTTTCTTGCAACTCGTCTGATTGCAAACTCGTGGACTATTATGTTTGGAGCAGACATAAACAATACGACCTGCAATTAGAAAGCCGAACTGATTGCCAGAATCAAACTGCTCTTCAGGCGTCTTTCAAAGAACACTGTAAAATCCATGTTTACGAGCTGTTTTCGCCACAAGATCCTTTAAAATACCCTTTTGACTTTTGATAATACATCAAGGATATAAGGGTATTTTTTGCTTTCAAAAGTACCCCCTCTCTCTTTATCTCTCTTTCCCTCTTTCTCTTTATATATATATATATATATATATATATATATATATATATATACTAGAAGGAAGACCCGGTATTGCCCCGGATTTAATAAGGAACCCTTTGTAGTTCAACCTCCGGAACATAAACCGTGTTACATTTATATCCTTATTTTATAATACTCAGTTTCGGGGATAGAGCCCATGCATGTACTCAGCATTTATCGGGCTATGGGAGATGTTAGCACATTGAGATTAACTGAAATAATGTTAAAAGAATTACAGTTGGGTACGGTGGCAATTTGTACCCCTTTTAAGCGCACTAACCAGACTGGCATGTCTATCCCTCATGATAGTTGTCTATAACATTACGTGTTAATTCGTATTTTTTACGCCGAATATTAGGGGTGCTTAGCTCCGAATAGACACAACCATTAGGTACGTAAAGCTATAGTAATATATAGATAAAAGATCTGGAGAATATAATCAGTTATGCATACATTGATAGAAAAATCCCTCTCCCTATTTTCTATTTTTGTTTTTGCTTACAATAAGGCACCCTTCTGCTATTTAAAACCGAGAGATCTTTTAAAGAATACAACCGTCCCTTTAAGCACATTTGTTTATATATCTCTTGCACTTGGTTTACCGGGTATATTGGCCAGGTAGTTTTTCAAAATTATTTTCAGGAGTCCGGTTGCGCCTATAATTACTGGAATAATGGAGATCCTCTTATACTTCTAGTTTATTATCATGTCAGACATAAGAAATTTGTATTTCCCTCTAATCTCTGTTGAAGCCATCATCATCAGGGACACTGACTTAAACTAGGGTTTATACTCTCTCCCTCTTGTCCATATCACTATGTCAGGTTTAACAGCTCTGATTTCTAGGTATGTAGCTGTAGGAATTGCATATCATAGTGTATTGTGTACGGCTTATTTCTGACTGTTCCTTCTGGTATATCTTCCCATGACTTGCTGCTACACTAGATAGTCAACTTGTTACAGATGGTCCAATGGAGACATTGGCACACTCCAGTGCATTGCATTGTATAGTAGCCGTCCCTCAGCAGAACCTTACAACTGGATATCACGTGGCATTTACGCTCTACATCTGTGTAACAGACTTGTTGTCTTTTGTGCAGTGGGAGATCTTGTATAATCTACCATTATCATAATGCTAGATTTCACACTGAACTAGATATCATAGATCTAGACAAAAATTCACCTGGTAAATTGTGCATCAACCACAAATGAAAATAAAGAAACTTGGAAATACGTGACTAAAAGATGTTACTTCCAGCCAACGCTAAGTGTCTGTGCTCGCGCATGAATATAGGATGCGCATAGTAAACGATGTTATGTAGACTATTGACAAATACCCACTATTTTACCGATAGCTTAAAGGGATTATACTCTATTTCCTTTGTCAATTGTAAAGTGATTGTGTATGTACCAACATAGTGCAACTCTTTTAATCGGCCTTATCCTGTCGTTGCATTGGTTTTCTCGATTCTTTCTTGAATCAAGTACTTACAGGTTGGACCACGTGAAGGTTGCGTCTTTCCATAAGTTAAAGTTGTGCTATAGAACTGACTGGGTTCAAAGTTCAGGTCGTCAGTCCGCATCAGGTATCACTGCATCACTGTCACCTCTCTATCAATTGTATTACAGTGTTCATAAACAGTAGATGTGTATAAAAAATTGTTTATTTAAGTATTCCATACAAAGGCCGGTCAACGCTTATAATAAATAATCATATTAACTATCTATCAAATATATATTTATCATCAAAAACCAGAAAGGAAAAATATTAGCATGAAACCTAAATTTCGATTCAGCCAAATTATATTCTTGGGTTTCATTTTTTTTCTCCAACAATTGTATTCATATTTTTTTTTGCGTTCTCCAGAATGTAAATAAAATTTTATTGATTTTCGATCAAGTAAAATATACATTTCTATATTGGTACGCGTGGGCCAAAAGACCCGAAGAAATGGCAGACTTTCAGGTGAAGAAAACGAAGTGATGTATAGGAATAGAACAGAAAATGGCGGTTGTGTGTGTTTCATTTGCGGTCGAACAATTTTAAATCAACGGAAACCACGCCCTCGTTTTTACTGTCGGAGACTGACAGTTCGGAAAGCCGTTTTCAAGAGTGCCTAGATTCACTTTCTCTGTCATTACGTGGGGAACTATATAAATCAATTTCTCTTTTTCTATAATTATAATGAAATGGTAGAATACACAACACTTGGTAATTGAAATGGTCTTTTAGTAAAACGTGTTGGCCTCCAAATTACATGGTTGAAATAATATTATCGAGTATACCTTAAAACTCTGACATACATTTTTTCCATTAAATATTGTCTGATTATACTGTAAAGGCCAGGTCCAACAGCAGAAAGGGTGAGAGGCAACATACAACAACAAGAACGAATACTTTCCGATTTTCGGGATAGGATAAATATGTAGTATCTGAAAAGATACCATCACCGTCCAGTTCAATACTAAACATCTATTTATTTTTTTCCCAATAAAGTTCCACTCCCATTTAGAGATGTACTTGCTTTTTAGTAAAAAAAACAGAATACTGTTGAAGGACTTATCTAAGAAATCTAATCTTCGAAATGTGATCATAAATGGGCTTCAAACTCATCGCGTAATAACTTCCATCAATATTTCTATATGTGGAGTTATCTAAACGTAGTATCTATCAAACCAATCACATACAAGCCCATAACTGAAGCACAAATCAATTTGATTCAATTGTGTCTACAATGCAGAGGTACACATTTCTTCCCACTTAAGTCCCGCTCCCATTTAGAGAGCGACCTGCTTTTTTCATTAAAAAACAGAATAGCGTAGAAGGATTACTTATATAAATAGTTCTAATGGTCTTACTAGCCTACTCCTTTACTTTCTTCGTTTTTTTTTTTGGCGGGGGGGGGGACATTGTCGCACTTTACGTCATTTTTCATGAAATAGTAAATATATATATTTCTGTATATGAAATTAATTTAAAACCATTAAGAATATTTTAACTACAGTAGTCAATATTGACATTTCAGTAATGTCTCATTATTTGTTTTATTACCGTCCAATGATTTCGGGAAGGGGTTAGAAAGTGTGATATTAAATAGACTTAATTCTCATAAGAGCATAACCCCCTAGATTTTGCGAAAAGAATCCCCAAACAATTTCTGGATTGAGGGCGGCCACAATCAAGTGTATCCAAGTTTGCTTAGAATGCAGATGTTGGACAGATTACTAAATTGTAATAAAATAAAGACTTTTGGACAATCATGCCTGAAACTCGGTTGACATTCAGATATAAAATAAAGTTTATTTGTACCAAATATTCTCCCATAGATGAAAGCATTGTGAATTTTAGTAACAACTAGTTGTTCCCGCATTTTGTGCGGTGTTGGTACAGTTCCTGGGTATGTGAAAAAGTAAACATTATTCGTGAAATGCCAGCTAAAGTCATGACGGCTCGCTCCTTGGGGGGATCCCCTTGCATGGATAAGCTTCTATCGCTGACCTTTATTCCAGACCTCAAATCTAAGACTTACATCAAATCTGTTGCTATGGTTTCTAGAAAGATGGTTGGGTAATTCTACTGCTTCAGAAGGTATCTTACTCCTGACGCAATACGCTACCTGTATAAGAGTGAAATACGTCCTAAGATAAATAGTGTTATCATATATGAGAAATGGTCGCTTAAGGCAATTTTCTATACTTGACAGAGTACAAAACCGACTTCAAAATATCGTGAGGGATGTCATCTTGTCTTACAGCCTCTTTCTCACAAGAAGAGAGGTTGCTAATCTGTCTCTACTCTATCGTTATTCCCATGGTAGGTACTCGACTGAGCTTCAATCTATAGATCCTTTTTTTAAAACATTTACAGCAAAAACTCATGGACTATTATATTTGGAACAACGATATACATTGTAGTTACCTATTCTCTATCATGCAAATACACCTAGTGTATTTTCCCACGAAATTTCACAAATATTGAACAAGTTATTTTTTTGCACTAACGAGTCACCGCTAATCGAGGCCCATAGACAACTCGATGATAAAGGGCAATGAGTTTTTCAACAAGAATTTGTTAACATTGGACTTCAAAACGACCATGCTATAGTAAACTGGGAAGCTGCGGCGAGGTATTATAAGAAACTTTGCTCATGAAAGTTCCGTTTAGTTGTAAGTACGTTGTTCATTTAAAATTGTTTTTTATTAACAAAAACATAAAAAATATGTTTTTAAGCAAAAATAATTCGGTTCAAACTAATGCAGAATACCAATTATTTGTACTTTCTGAGCATTATCAGTGAAAAGTCAGCAATCTCTATTTTAGCACCTCCACCTCCCAAGCGATGAAGTTGTACGAATATTTCTTCTAAAAAACAAGCAGTCAAACCATTGAGAATGGTATTAAGTAGTATTTTGGTGACTGAAACTAGTTTTTAGAATAGGCCAAGAGGGCGACAGCCAACAATTTACATATTGGGCCACATCTTATTTTATAAAGATAATTTACTATGAACATTTTTTGTAAAATTTCAAAGATAAATAAAATCAATAGAAAAATTCACATTTCAAGGTTTTACAAAAATATTTATATAATGTTTGTTTTAAGTTTGTGTTAAATTAATTTCTTTTAATTTATGAAACACGTATCCGCTTTATAAACAATATCTTAGACTTACATGAGATATGAATACGGGTATCGACATCATATACAATTTACTGCAGCCTTAGTAATGAAAACTCTGTCTATTCCTTTTTTGTCAACTAATCATGCTTCTATTTGTGTACAAACTGATAAACTCCCAGAACACCATAACTTTTCAATAGTATATAGACAGATTTTCACGGTGGAATTTTGGGCTGTTCAACCCTGTTATAGAGGCTTTTTTGTGAGCATCAATCGACCGATCACACTTGAGTTGTATTCTTTCAATAATTTTTTAGATGTGAAAAAAAAAACCACACACTGTATCAATGACAGTGTGATTTAAATATAGAATTGGATTAACTCGAGAGGCCGTAAGATTTAAAAAAATATTATTCTGTTTTCTGTGGTCTTTCAAGCGTTAAACACATTTACATCGACAAGCACACAGATAAAATAGACGTATCTCAAGTAGATACGTCCTTTTTTTCTGTATATCATCAAATTCCTGCGCGTATACAAGTGAACTTTAAGCGGTATGTCTAATACTGAATATCATAGCTTACGGATGCGTTTTATATTGTATGTCACATCTGTAAGATATGTTTGATATTGAATGTCACATCGTACAGATGATAAATAAGAAAACTGATCAGGATGACAGCATCATAACGCCATAAGATTATTTGACGACTGTTCCGAACGTGAACTGATTTCTTGCTTCCGCGCCGGCAGTTTCAGATAAGCCAAAAAGATTCATGAATAATAAATTGTATCGCTTTTAATAAATCTTCAACCAATTTACATTCGATGGACATATACGTCGCGGGGGTCCGTGTAGCGGCGGCGGGGGACTTGTTAGTATTCATTGGGGAGGGCGGTCGCTGTTCGTTTTCTCATTCTTCTTTCCTCTTGTTTGTGTGACTTGAGTAAATCACAATGCGATGCGGGCTGACAGATTTCATCCTATTAAATAAGGAAAGCACGCCACAATCACACACATAGTTTTCAGCACACACACATAAATACGAAATATAACTTTTTCTAACCTGTATTTTAAGTCAACGTGGAATAAACCGCATCGAAGCATTATACGTAATGAATATATGAAATTTAACATTACACACACACACACACACACACACACACACACACACACACACACACACACACACACACACACACACACACACATATATATATATATTGTGCATGCCTCGTTGAAGACTACGGAACTTTCTCCTTTAGTGATTGTTCTTGTTATCTTCTCGACGCAGCAAGCGACTTTCCTGTTTTCAGGTGTTAGTTCAAATATTATAGTTCCGAGTGTTGTTTCATCGGCCATCTATCGAGCGCTTTCGATCTATCGGTCGTCATCAGGAGGTTGCGTTATCGTTTGTATTTGTGCGGTTAGCCTTTTTATTGTTTGTTCCCCTTTATTTTAATTTTTGATTTCGAAAGTAATCGCTAAAAAAATGAAACAAAACACCTACGAAGTCTGCAGCAGACAATTAGACAGGAATACAAGAAGGATAATCTGTTTAATTAATCTTTTTTTATCTTATCGATCTTGGATTTGGGACAAATCTTGTATTCTTGTCTAATTATCGGATGTATGCTTCGTAGGTGTTTTGTTCCATTATTTTTCGTGATTATTTTCAACTTATTCTCTCAATCATCTTCAAGCGGAGGGTTGGACTTGCTTATTCATGACTGCTGAATTCGAGTTGTCCGGTAAATTCATAACGTTTCAAAAAGTACGTATGTGCGATTAAACTACATATTTGGTGCGTGATCACGTGTTAGGCGCATGGCTAATTAAAAAGTATATAAATAAACAATCAAATGCTAAATTCCAATGACGATTTCTTTATAAATTTTCCTAAATCCAAAATCGAGGGAGGCGCGAGAGCGCTTTATCCCTTAATAGACTTCACGAATGGTCTATGCTGGAAATCTCATTTCTTTGATCAATCATAACTCAAAAACCAATAAACCAAATTAGTTTAAACTTTGAAAAACATTTTCATTTGATAGGTTCTATAAGTGTGTAGAATTTCAGCATCATTAGTCAAGGCAACCCAGTGATTCAGAAAGTTCAATCATGAAATCATGTGATATGTGTGTACGTACGTACGTATGTGCCACCCTGTATCTCATCAAGTATTTGATGGATTCAGCTAATTTTTGGCAGAGATAGAGGTTCTACGGTCTAATTGATGGCATTTTTATTTCAGTTTACCATATACCTTAGTTTTCCAGAAAATTCCAAAAAACCTTTAAAATGAGCAGTATTCATACACTTTATTCTATATCTTATCGACCATTTGATGGATTCAGCTTGATTTTGGTAAAGATAAAGGTTCTGGTGTCTAGTTGATGGCATTTTAATTGCAGTTCACCATATACATTGATTAGTCAAACTACCAACTATATCAGTTATGAGAAGGCATTGTATTGAGGCATAGCCTTTACAAAAGTAGTGACATTCCATGAAAAATGCCAGTATACTGTAATCATATGTCCTTAATAGGGTTAAGATGAAAATTCATATACACTAAATGTACAAATACAAGGAAATTCCCAAATGTTTAGATTTTTATTGTCATTAAGGGTATGCGAGCACAACAGGGCTATGTATTTTACTGGTAGGAATCTTTCTTCAGTGCACCTCACACACTTCATCCACTCATGCATAGAGATTTATACAGTAGTGATGTGATAATGAAATGGTTTGGTTGATATGTAGTCATACCCTTAATTAATGACAATAAAAGTGTAAAAATTTGAGAATCTCCTTACTTTTGTACATTTAGTGTATATGAATTTTCATCTTAACCCTATTAGGGACATATGATTTCAGTATACTGGCATTTTTCATGGAATTTCAATATTTCACGATCCGTTTGGTACATATACAAATAGTCAGGGATATATATATATATATATATATATATATATATATATATATATATATATATATATATATATAATGTATATATATATATATATATGTATATATATATATATGTATATATATATATATATATATGTATATATATATATATATATATATATATATATACATCCTGAATTTTCCATACATGTAACTCTTCAGAAGTCAAATAGTCAATTTATTAAAAGCGATACAATTTATTATTCATGAATCTTGTTGGCTTATCTGAAACTGCCGGCCCGAAAGCAAAAAATCAGTCCACGTTCGGAACAGTCGTCAACTAATCTTATGGCGTTATGATGCTGTCATCCTGATCAGTTTTCTTATTTATTATCTGTAATATGTAACATTCAATATAAGATATATCTTACAGATGTGGGATACAATATTAAGCTCATGTGTAAGATATGACATTCAGTATTAGACACATATCTTTGGGTAAATTTTATTAAAGTTCACTTGTATACGCGCTGGAATGTGATAGTATATAAAAAAAATGGACGTACCTTTTTGAGATACGACTATCGCACTCAACCTCTCTCACTGCATGTTGTTGAACTGCATTCATTTTTATAGCATATCTATGACCTTCTCTCTATATATGTATGCCGTTTTCCAACAGTCTAATATAATAAGTACAGAAAAAGAATTACACATAGGAATAATCTATTATATACAGAAACGGAATATTACCAAAAGTAGTAATATTCTTTTAGCTGTATATGAATGGATAAAGAGAGAAACGATATAGCGTGAGCAAATAGAGTAATTTTGGTTGTTTTATTTTGTATATTGAAATAGCTTTGTAAACAGATTTTTTCTGTGTTAAACAAATCAAACTAGAGCTATATGGGTGAAGGGACATTACGTTTTCTAGTATGTATATATATATATATATATATATATATATATATATATATATATATATATGATATATAATATGTACTCTGATGTTTTCATAAGGGAATGAATCATAGACACTTCCGCGTGGCCATAGATATATATCCATACTACTACTAAGCTTTACTCATATATTGAGCACTGTTTAAGTAAATACTAATATATATATATACACAACATATTATATCACCTTATATTACATGTGTATATAAATCAAATACTAAGTATATATATATATATATATAATTACGTTTTTAGAATAAATATTTTATTTAAAAATAATTACGTTGTTCTGGTTTTTCAAAATATTCTACTTATATATATATATATATATATATATATATATATATATATATTATAGCAAAATGTGCGTTGGCATATATTGCTCAGCGCGAACTTTTTCAGAAAGTGAGAAAAAAATGTTATTTTCATTCTGTAGATTTTGACGCAGATAAAAAGGCCTCAAACAGTTCTGCACTTTTGTCAGTTTTGTAGAAAACCTGCCACTTTTGCGAACATTTCAAAACCATATAGACGCATATATACATGTGTATCGATCTCTCTCTCTCTCTCTCTCTCTCTCTCTATATATATATATATATATATATATATATATATATATATATATATATTCATAGAGTAAATAACACGTAGAATTGTTAGTCGGAAAATAAACTTTACACCTGTAAATAAAGGTGATGTTCTAACTTTCTTTTACGAATAACTATGAATTATCACACCTGGCAACTATCGATATCATTAACCAGTGCTTAAAGAAAAGAGTTGGTCGCTATTTTTAATGTAGATGTGTCACGATTGCAAAAGTTAGCTTTGGTCCTTGTGGTGATTGTACTAGTGTTACGTGAAACTATTACTTCAGGTGTACACTTGTTTATCAAACTGACTGATAGGTGACATATCTATATATGTAAAAAGAAATATCTAGGTCGTAAATAAGCGCAACATTACATCAATGCGGGTATGAACAAGATGTCCATACTTATATAATTCATGATCATGATAAACGACTTCCTCAATGCAATCGCGTCAAGATGGCCATATTTGCTAATGACATCATGCTCCTTTCCTGAAATAAGTGCAAAGCAAATGTCCACACATTAAATGCAATGGCTGAATATTAGGAAATTACCTCTAGCCTGTAGTAGAATAGGGCTCAAATCTAATGGTCACATCTCACACTATTAAGAGAAATCGTTATCTTTAAATAACTATAACAACCATTTGAAACCATCGATTATCATAGCATATAGCACCATTTCCCGAAACTCGAACGTTCAAATAACTCGACCTGAGATTCTCAGGAAACATAAAATATAAGTACGTAGAATATGTCATCAAGTTTACTGCTTGACGGTAGACTTTATCTACCGGCCTATAAAACTTTTCACACTTTCTAGTAATTTATATCTCTAAACAGCAACAATTCGTAAATGTGTGGTGTATTGTTGCAACATCTAGGCTAATGCACGAACCACTAGCCTTTCTCTCTTAGATTCGGTGCAAAAATAAGTTTCTAACCAAATAGGTGTGACAAACAATATTGACGCAGTGCTGGATCTTTATTTTACAAGTACCTCCACATAATGTGCTCGGATTGACTTACTGCACTTGTAACGTTTCCAAAAATACTCCCAGTCCACTCTATTCGCACAAACTCCCATCCCTTCACTGTAGAGGTCCTTAGATGTCGGAGAATGTTCTGCTCTATTAGCTTCTTTACTCGGACCGCTTGCCTAGGAATTCCTTTCCTGCCCAGTTACCCCGACCGTACCAACATGCAGAAATGTAAATATAATGGAAACAAATATATTGATGCCTACGCCCCACCCATATTGCGTCCTATAAATCTGGCCTCCATTACAGTATTTATTAACGTTTCAGGGGCAATATGCCTTGTTTGGAGTAAATGAAAGTAATAAACACACACACACACACACATATATATATTTATATATATATATATATATATATATATATATATATATATATATATATATATGAGTGTATATACTCCGTCAAAAATAAATTCATGCTCCGCCAGTTTTCACACTTGCTATTTATCTAGATATATTACTAAACTATTCATCTAAAATGATAGAATGACATCAATAATCAAAATGTTAATATATAAATGATTATCATCTTTGTTGACCTGAAGTAAAAATTACCCACGCTTTACTTGACCCTCAAATCGGTAGTCAGCTTAGTAGAGAACTAAGGGTGACAATTGTCTAAAGATACCAAAGACGCAAGCATCAGCGAATATTATATGGCATAGTTGGAGCGTTTTAATGAAGAAATTTCTAATAAAACGCCAAAAATGAAGACCATCAGAAAAATTGAAAACAGACGAATTTTTTTATCTTTAACAATGTTATCATAAATCAAGGGAAGCGCGATAGCGCTCTATCCCTTAATAGACTTCAAAAACAACTAATGCTAGAAATCTCATTTCTTTGATCAGTCATAACTCAAAAACCAATAAACCAAATTAGTTTAAACTTTGCACAACATTTTCACTTGATAGGTTCTATAAGTGTGTAGAATTTCAGCATCATTAGTCAAGGCAACCCAGAGATCCAGAAAGGCTAGGAGTGATTTTGTGTTATCCGTGTGTACGTACGTGTGTGTCACCCTGTATTTCATGAACTATTTGATGGATTCAGCTGATTTTTGGCAGATATAGAGGTTTTAGGGTCTAGTTGATGGCATTTTAATTTCAGTTTACCATATACCTTAGTTTTCCAGAAAATTCAAAAAACCTTAAAAATTACCATTGTATTGAGGTATAGCCTTTACAAAAGTAGTGACATTCCATGATAAATGCCAGTATACTAAAATCATATGCCCTTAATAGGATTAAGATGAAAATTCATATACACTAAATGTACAAAAGCAAGGAAATTCCCAAATGTTTACACTTTTATTGTCATTAAGGGTATGACTACATATCAACTAAACCATTTCATTATCACATCGCTACATTATAAATATCTATGCATGAGTGGATGAAGTGTGTAAGGTGCGCTGAAGAAAAATGCTTACAAGTAAAATACATAGCCCTTTTGTGCTCGCATACCCTTAATGACAATAAAAGTGTAAAAATTTGGGTATTTCCTTGCTTTTGTACATTTAGTGTATATGAATTTTCATCTCAACCCTATTAAGGGCATATGATTTCAGTATACTGGCATTTATCAGTGAATATATATATATATATATATATATATATATATATATATATAAATGTCTGATTTATATTATAAAATAATATATTACATATATTTTTGTATCCGTTTTTAATTTAACAGTTACAGTGGTCAATGCATAAGTACAGTGTAGTTGTAGTACAAAATGTCTGACAATTTAGGTCGGAGACGTTTCTGGGTAGCTCACTTGCCATAAGTATATTTTATACTATATTTTTGTACGTGTGTATGAAGGCGGAAGTGGATGTAATTGTTCTTTGGTTTCTTTCCATCTGCCATATTTCATCGCTATGAATATGGATAATGATGATCAGACTTGGATAAGAGCAGAATTAGATACGGCAGTGAACATCAGTAGATTAAATGTGTACGTTTTTATACGTATTGTGTGCGCGCGTTTGTAGAGATAGAACTTCTGACGTCAGACGCGCCTCTTTGAAAGGATTGACAGTCTTGCCCCGTCGCCATTTATTCACAGTGTGCCTTTCCGCTGCGAACAAAATGGTTGAACGGTCGGAATGTCATATTAGCCAGCATTGCAATTCATGACACAATAGCTTTCACTTTTTCGTACTCTTTACTTCGATTTTGTTACTTTCTTTTTTCGAAATATTATATTTTGTTCCAATTAAAGGGAAGTAAAACTTCATAGACGAATACAGATTTACGTCTCTTTTAAAATTGAAAGACATTTGAAAATAATTCTGACTCGGAAAAAATATTTTCTGGGAGGAATTATAAAGTATTACATTGTATTCATCCTTACAACCTCTTGGAACGATCCACAAGAAAAACTTACGAAACAGAATCAAATATGAATAGTGAAGGAAGAAAGCTATCGATGACAAAAAGAACGATAATAAGACTGACTTTACTTTATATATTAAATAAAAGTATTTTTGTCATCCGCTTTCTTCTTACACATGTGGAGTAATGTTATTCTTATTCCGTATATATTAATAACGATGTTGTTACCAGACGAGGTTAGTTAAATAAGAGGAAGGAGTTACGCTTCCAGGCTGGATATGCTCATTTATTATTTACTTTCATTACAAACAATGTGTAATTTTCAAAAATCAATATACAAGGAAACAGAAATATTTAGTAAAAAATCTCCCAATTGATTCGAGTAAAATAGGAGCTCACTCGGGACCTTCATTTTATGATAACTTAATTAAATAATGTTAATTGACAACAATTAAAATGTTTATCATTTAAAAGGGTTCAACTTCAAAGTAAAATCAATCAGAACAATTATTAAGTTTATATTCGATCTTTCTGAATGACTTGATGAAAATAGTATCGATTTTTTTTTGGAAAGGCCAACATTATCTAATTGAAAAAAGTTAATAATTTTTGTTATTGAATTTGGTGAAATCGTTTGGACTTGATTAATTCGCAAAAATAAATCACGAGTTAATGAATCGATTTTGACATAATTATTTTTTCATGTGATCCACCGAATGAAGTGCATGTGAACCAAATATCAAACACCCATCTTTGTAATAACGGAATGTTCGTGTTTATTAGATGTTTTCTTTCAAAATTTGATCAAACTTTACGCCATCCTGTAAAGACTTAGGCGTCACAATTTGTATCTTTGCAAATATTTTGCATACGTTGTTTAGTTATTCTTTATTTTAAGGTATACAAACCATTTTTGCTTTTTAAATGAAGTACGAAACCCCAGGTCAACTAATTCAATTCGTATGGGAAATGCCAAACAAAGTGCTATTTGACTCACAACTTAGAGATATTGCGAACTGGCAATCAACTAAATGTGTGAGTAATTAAGCAAAGTAGTTCGCGACAGCATTTAATAGCCCAATCAGACATATCATTCGTTAGTCAAGGTAACCATACAAAGAAGGATTACCTCCTAAAATGGTGGCCCCCGAAAAAAGGGTGACACCGAAAAAAGGCGACCCACGGAATCATACCCCCTATCTGTGTAACATTCATAGCCAAAACTACAACCCTTGCAAAGGCATTTCCTTTCTTCTGTTGTGTATTTAAAACCAAACCGAACTTCCATGAACAAAGTGTCCTTCCAAGAACTTCCCATTGTAGAACGCAATATCACTGGGCTGTTCTCCAGCTGACTATAATGTTAACAAATACTTGTCGAGCCAATCTCTTAAGTAGTGAAATTTTGTTAATTTCAGCATTTGTTTCCAATCCGCTCATAGTATTCATTCATTCATTTCGTGTTAATCAGATGATTCTATCGTTGAAATTGGTCCTTTTGGCTAAGATCAAAGTGTAGTATCTGTTCCGATGGATACTGCACGCTTGTCCTGTGCAGTTCTAGGAGGTCCACCCTCCCAGGCTTCGCTTCCCCTCTTTGGGGAGGAGTAAGTTTATTGCTTACTGTCTGAGGCGCCCCTGCCGGGGAATGCCGACGGGGCTGCCCAGGCAATTTTTAAATGGCCAGAGTGCTCACCTCTCGAGCGCTGGCTTTTAACCCCACTTGCTCGACCCGATCTTGGGTCACATCTTACTTGTGGGAGTAAGATAAAACTGGCCTTGTGACTAACTCCTAGCGAAGGAGTAAATAAATATCGTTGAAATTGGTTTCTCCGATATTGTTCTTGTAAGAAGTCTTCCTAGACAGAATCCTGGTACTTACAGGCGAGTCAACAAGAACGTTTCAAACATCCTAAGTGAAAGTGTTTCTGTAGAACGAACTGAATTCGAACTTATCACACCCAGGTTGTCCGTCAGTATCGTTAACCACTTAGCCACTGTCAGCTCCAGCTCATAGTATTGTGTATCATACAACTGAAAAACTCATTAACTATTATATTGGAGTTGATGTTGGGCCTTGGTAGATGGTAACCCATTATTATTAAAACACATTTAGTACAAAAACTTTAGTATGTGCCTGGTTTGTTCTCCAAGTTTTAATTATGAACGACACAGTATTTGTTTTATCAATTTCTGTCATGATGAATACTAAGCGCTACCTAGTGGTCGTTAACCGGTTTGTGGCAGATGAAGATGTGTTGTGAAAGATGAACCGTGCTTTTAATAGAAAGCGGCAACTTTCCAAATTTTAGAAGATACGTTGGGGTGACTATGGAGACGCAATTATTATCATCTCATCAGTAAGAGGTGTGATCCTGGATAGGCTTCACACTGACCAGACCATAACATCTCAGATCTCTATATGTGGGGCTAGACTTTATCAAAGATAAGGTATATCAAAATAAACAACATACTGTTTCTAAACTGAATAGGGCCATCACAGCTAAACTCAGTGCTGGGCTTAGAAAATAATGTGTTAGGTCGTATAATACTCGAATTGATGAGAGTTACATAGTAAGAGTGGGATGAACGCATACTAAGCCGAGATATGCGAGGACGCGATATTCGATTGCAAAGATTATTATAAATATTATTAGTAGTAGTAGTATCATATAGAAGTAAGAGTATGCTTTATTACTTACGCTACGGAGAGGGGTATGTTTCCGGTCAAGTTTGCTTATTTGTTTGTATAGAGCCTAGCGTCTACATCGTTTGATCAAACTTAGTCTAAATATCGATCATGGTCTAACCTGGAATTTATTCGGTTCTGTTCTTTGTCGGGGATTGCTACTTGACTCACATTATAGCCAATTAAGTCCCGTGTCTGATAGGAAATTGACTTTGAAATTTAATAGTGACCTTTAATAGTTCGGCCAAAGTCACCAGTTTGGTTAGACAGCCGTAAAGAAAACGTAGAACATTTTACATTAGTAATCTATAAAAAGTAAAAGTGCAACAATCCATGGAAATAGGCACGTAGAAGATATGTGCGCCTATATACCGTTATCAATAACCGAAAAGTATAAGAAATAATAATAGAAATGTAAATAGGGGTACGGCGCTTACAGCACACGTGCACGGAGATACTCATCAATTACAGGGAAACGTTGGGTGTATCTTACAGGGGTTAAAACGGTAAATTTACTGAAACTGATTTCAATGGAAGTTGGCTTAGATCACTGCCATCTAAGCAATACTCAGTACATCCTTGTGCCTAATCCCAAAAATTAGATATAATAACATGTAACAAATAAGATTTTAAAACATTATATGGGGTTACGGGTTGCGTGCAAAACAACATATGGTTCTTCAATCAACCCTGGGCGACGTCGGATAATCCGACTAGGATTATATAAAAAATTATGCAAATGATGACGAAAACATATCGATTTTTTAACATTAGAAAGCAAAGCAGACATAAATAAATCAATTACCATTCCTTCAGACGTGACAAAATCGGAATGAATTTTTTAGAATATAATATTTTGCAATTGTATTTCTTTATTAATCATTCGTTTAAACGAATATATTTTACACGTATTTTATTCAGAATTGCATTATAAATATACAAATTTAAAATTAAGACTTCTAAAACGTTGTTTTTTGATTTTTACCGACACTCTTGAAATGCCGAAATATTTTCGTCAGATTATTTCGTTTATTTCTCATGTTATTACATATACATTGATTTGCAAAATTCACAAAAGTAATTTATTCGACAATAATTTACTACAAAGACGCTGAGTTATATATATATATATATATATATATATATATATATATATATATATATATAGGCAGCATCTTCTCTTGCAGGCAAGTATTGTTGAATATAAGAGACAGCTCATGTCTAGATATCCTTTGGTACACTCTTTCAATAGTCCAATCAGTATCTTAGTTTCGTACTTAGTACATAATTCCCGCCAAAACCTTATATAATACTAACACATAGTATGTACCTGATTAACCTCATGCCCATTAAGATGGACCCGGATGGGTCTGAAAGTACTTGTGAGATAAATCCAAACAATGACAAATTCATCAGCCAATTCCCCTCCGACACTAAGATCCTGATTCGGACTATTGAAATGATCTACCAAATGATATCTAGACATGAGTTGTCTCTTATATTCAACAATATATATATATATATATATATATATATATATATAACCACAAAATGCAGTTTCGTCGTGTCATTCCGACTCATCAACATATCTAAGGACAGCCAGCATATAAACACTGAGAATGGAAATATTTTTACTCTGTGTCAATCAACCGGCTGCTTTACAGTAGAAAAAATTGTAATGTCTTCATGCATTTTTATTTGTATGTATTCTACGCTAATAAGTAACTAGTAAAGATATATATATATATATATATAGCAAGTTAGCTGAATAACAAAATAAAGTGCTCGATTGTAGGTTCGATAAGAGCTAATATAATATATTTTATTCAAAAACTTGCATTACAATGTATGTTGGGTGTACTGGAGTTTCATCGATCTGACCATCCCGGTTAATAGTGAGAGATCGATACTCATATGTATAATAAAAATAATAAATTGAGGTTTTCTCTTTATTCAAAGACACTCAAAATTGACTGATGTGAAGTAAAACATAGAAGCGAAAATGTTAAAATAGGTAGTGTGTCTATGATTAAGAAATAATTGTATTGTTTTTGTTCCGAAAAATAAACATAGATGTTAAAATGCGTCTCTCAAGTGGAATAAATGTTTGTTTTCAATGTCGATGTCATGTACAAAGTTGTAATATGAGTTTGGTGTTACAATAGCCATGCTTCATCTAAATTAAAATGTTGTTGGGTTAGTATTAGTTAGTTGATTAAAATAGATAAATTGTAAAAGTCGTAACGTTATTAAATTGTATCAGGGTGTATAATGAGTACTGATTCAATAAGTGCGCGATGAGATTTATTTAGAATGAATTTAACTAGTCTAGATTGTTTAAAGTTCAAACACAGATCACATTGTCATAACACATCACTCGAAAAATTTCGTGACACTAATACAAATTCATATGAATTTTACAAACTAGTAAACTTCAAATAGCACGTGCCAAAATTTGAGCCCAATCGGGTTATTGGTTTACAAATTACAATGATGTAAGTGACTACTGTAGTAAACTTTCAAAACAATGGATTAATTTTAATTTCGTGTGTTTATAAAGCATTGTATTCTGAGTGGAAAAATACTGTTCAAGCAAGACAATGGCTTGATAAGTGTTATTTGCCTCCGTTTCGTCTTGATAAGTGTTATTTGCCTCCGTTTCGTCGGAAACAACGGTTATGTGTCATGTGCGTACTTTAAATGTAGTCGTACAGACACAAATAATGCTGAACGCTAAGTCCGATTAAATTTGGCAATTGCTCCGAAAAGAATGAGAAAATTTACAAATTCTTTTTGGCCGATCGAAAATTGCATAGATCATGGTTGTTGAAAAGATCCTGCTTATCAAATCTCTTGATTATGGAGGAGTGAGTCACTAAAATCATATACAATGGCGATGCAGCAGACATATTATTCTCCCTTGACTTTGCCAAGTCCTTTGATTAACTAAATCATGGACTTCTGCTTTACAAGCTCCAGGCCTATTGCTTGCAAACATAAGTAGTGAGATGTATAGAAGTCCTCCTTACTGACCGTACATTTCGGTTGCAAGTCAATGGCCTTCTGTCTCGTGTTTCTAATGCGGTTAGTGGCGTCCCAAGAGGTTCAGTGCTGATTTATTTGCTTTTCCTTGTGTTTGTCAATGATCTGCTACTGAGCATCTCCTAGAATGTTCTTTTTCAAACGACTTCAGGATCATTGCTCCCATCAGTGACTTTGAAGATCTACGTAGATACTTCCATCAAGTCTTGAAATGGAATTCGGCTTATATATATATATATATATATATATATATATTAATATATATATATATATATTAATATATATATATATATATTAATAGAAATATATATATATATGTATATATGTATATGTATATGTGTATATATTATGTATATATGTATATGTATATGTGTATATATTTATGTATATGTGTATATATTTATGTATATATGTATATGTGTATATATTTATGTATATATGTATGTGTATATATGTATGTATATGTGTATACATTTATGTATATATGTGTATGTGTATATATTTATGTATATGTGTATATATTTATGTATATGTGTATATATTTATGTATATGTGTATATATTTATGTATATGTGTATATATTTATGTATATATGTGTATATATTTATGTATATATGTGTATATATGTATGTATATATGTATATATATTTATGTATATATGTATATGTCTATATATTTATGTATATATGTATATGTATATATACTTATGTATATATATATATGTGTGTATATGTATATGTGTATATATTTATGTATATGTGTATATATTTATGTATATGTATATGTTTATATATTTATGTATATGTGTATATATTTATGTATATGTGTATATAATTATGTATATATATGCGTGTATATGTATATGTGTATATATTTATGTATATGTATATGTGTATATATTTATGTATATGTATATGTGTATATATTTATGTACATGTGTATATATTTATGTATATATATATGTGTGTTTATGTATATGTGTATATATTTATATGTGTGTATATGTATATGCGTATATATTTGTTTATGTGTATATGTATATGTGTGAATATTAGTGTATGTGTATATGTATATGTGTATATATTTGTGTATGTGTATATATGTGTATATGTATATGTGTATATGTATATGTGTATATATATATGTGTATATGTATATGTGTATATGTATAAATGTATATATATATATGTGTATATGTATATGTGTATATATATATGTGTATATGTATATGTGTATATATATATATATGTGTATATATGTGTGTATATGTATATGTGTATATATTTATATATGTGTGTATATGTATATGTGTATATATTTATATATGTGTGTATATGTATATGTGTATATATTTATATATGTGTGTATATGTATATGTGTATATATTTATATATGTGCATATGTATATGTGCATACATTTATATGTGTATATGTATATGTGTATATATTTATACATGTTTATATGTATATATTTCTATATGTGTATATGTATATATATTTATACATGTTTATGTATATATATTTATACATGTTTATGTATATATATTTATACATGTTTATGTATATATATTTATATATGTTTATATGTATATATTTATATATGTTTATATGTATATATTTATATATGTGTATATGTATATATATTTATATATTTGTATATGTATATATATGTGTATATGTATATATATTTATATATTTGTATGTGTATATATATATATGTGTATATGTATATATATATATGTGTATGTATATATATATGTGTATGTATATATATTTATATATTTGTATGTGTATATATATATGTGTATATGTATATATGTATATATATATGTGTATGTATATATGTATATATGTTTTATATTCATGTATATATATATATATGTTTTATAGTTATGTATATATATGTGTGTGTATATATAAGTGTATATATATGTTTATATATATGTATGTGCATATATGTATATATATGTTTTATAGTTATGTATATATATATGTGTGTGTATATATAAGTGTATATATATGTTTATATATATGTATGTGTATATATGTATATATATGTTTTATATTTATGTATATATATATATATATATGGTGTATATTTATGTATATATATATGTGTGTGTATATATATATGTGTATATATATATGTTTATATATATATGCATATATATGTCTTATATTTATGTATATATATGTGTGTGTATATATATGTTCATATATATATATATATGTGTGTATACATATATGTGTTTTATATTTATGTATATATATATATGTATATTTATGTATATATATATATGTATATATATGTATATATATATATATATATATGTGTATATATGTATATATATATGTGTATATATATGTTTATATATATATGTGTATATATATGTTTATATATTTATGTATATATATGTGTGTATACATATATGTGTTTTATATTTATGTATATATATATGTATATATATGTATATATATATATATATATATGTGTATATATGTATATATATATGTGTATATATATGTTTATATATTTATGTATATATATGTGTGTATATATATGTTTATATATATATATATGTGTATATATATGTTTATATATATATATATATGTGTATATATATGTTTATATATATATATATATGTGTATATATATGTTTATATATATATATATGTTTATATATATATATATGTGTATATATATGTTTATATATATATATGTGTATATATATGTTTATATATATATATATGTGTATATATATGTTTATATATATATATGTGTATATATATGTTTATATATATATATATGTTTATATATATATATGTGTATATATATATATGTTTATATGTGTATATATATATATGTTTATATGTTTATATATATATATGTGTGTTTATATGTTTATATATATATATGTGTATATATATGTTTATATATATATATGTGTATATATATGTTTATATATATATATGTGTATATATATGTTTATATATATATGTGTATATATATGTTTATATATATATATGTGTATATATATGTTTATATATATATGTTTATATATATATGTGTATATATATATGTGTATATATATGTTTATATATATATGTGTATATATATATGTTTATATATATATGTGTATATATATATGTTTATATATATATGTGTATATATATATGTTTATATATTTATGTATATATATAGTATATATATGTGTGTGTATATATATATCTTTATATATTTATGTATATATATATAGTATATATATATGTGTATATATATATCTTTATATATTTATGTATATATATATATAGTATATATATGTATATATATATCTTTATATATTTATGTATATATATATATAGTATATATATGTATATATATATCTTTATATATTTATGTATATATATATAGTATATATATGTATATATATATATATCTTTATATATTTATGTATATATATATGTATATATATATATCTTTATATATTTATGTATATATATATATGTATATATATATATCTTTATATATTCATGTGTATATATATATATGTATATATATATATCTTTATATATTTATGTATATATATATATCTTTATATATTTATGTATATATATATGTATATATATATATATATACTTTTATATATTTATGTATATATATATATATATATATAGTGTGTATATATATATGTTTATATATTTGTGTATATATATATATATTTATGTATATATATATATATGTGTGTATATATTTATATACAGGGTGTCTCAAAAAAATGTACTCACTCTTAGAATGACGAGACGTTTGCGAATCCCTTGGTGCGCGTTATCAGCTTTGTTTGAACAATAATGGTCATCAGTTTGAACATTTGCGAACATAATTCTTTAATTACATTAGTCTCATGTATTCGATGCTATTTCATTTCACTCTATGTTCATAAATAAAAGTTTTCTCGTCATTCTACGAGTGAGTACATTTATTTGAGACACCCTGTATATAGATATATGCATATAAGTTTTAAAATATACAGAGTCCGTAAAGATCCCTATTCTATAATACACATTGTGTTTTCATGCAGTGTATTTGCCTTCACGTGAAGTGTGTACATTTCTTTAAGCAGTTGAGTTACATCTTCTGGTGTTGAATGCGCATGCTCATGGGCAGAATCCAAATGAAGCCGATCACAAAAGATAAAAAGTTAAAACATGGATTGCATCAAAAAAAAAATTGCGTTAAATAAGAAATGGTGCTGTCAGGTGAAGACGCTTTGAAAACGTGTTCATCTTTCAAATCCAACTTCACATGTTTTTACCCCGATGTGAAGATTAAAGGCCAAAGCTATCCCTTCCAAGATATTGCAACGTTCCATGTTACAACAAAGAAAGGAGAAAATACACACATATATCGTATATATCTATACGAACAGCTCTACCTTCGTTAATTCATACGTTTCGAACATTACATATATCTTAGTGGTAGGACCCAAACAATTGTATGTCGATAAAAAAAGATATTTTGGTGAATTTGTAAGAATATGTTCCCTACATTTGATATGAGTTCTATAATATTTATATATATATTTATATAATATTTATAAATATTGAATTATATTTAACTTCAGACAACGTAATTCCGAGCTTTTTTACTATCACCAGTGTGGGAAGTGATAATTTCAGACGGTCATAAAGCGCGAACCCGATTCACCGCGCCACCTTCGGTGTCGCTTACTTTCAGTCTGTCCTCACGGCCATACGAAATTACCTCGTGATACGGAGAATGTAAGTAATATTTATACTGATTTTAGCGTAAACATCGGGACAGACTATAGAACAACGAACTTACTCGGAGTCTTGCTTTGTAGCTAAGTGGATGACTATTTGAAATATCTCATAACAGTTCTCAACTACAATATTTTTAAAGGAGCTAAATAATAATATTTATAAATAAATATTAAATTATATTTACCTACAGACGATGTTGTTTCGAGTTTTTTTACCCCCCATCAGTGTAGGGAAGTTATAATTTCAGACGGTCATAAGGCGCGAACCCGGTACACAGACCCACCTTTGGCGATGCACGTTTTGTCTTCACGGACATATAAAAAGTACCTCGTTATACGGAAAATTTAAGTTATATTTATTCCGATTACAGCGTAAACATCAGGACGGACAAGAAAACCCAACGAAATTACTCGGAGTCTTGCATTGTAGCTTAGTGAAGCTCTATTTAAATATATATATAAATATATATATATATATATATATATATATATATATATATATATATATATATATGTGTGTGTGTATATATATAAAATAATTATCCACAGTTATTGGCAAATGAACGTATTCATATATTGTTTTACGGAGAAGCATTACCTAACTCCTAAGAGGAAATGTCATTTCATTTCACCAGCCTGATTCCCCTATATGGAGAGAGTCTATATTTCAAAACATAGATAATTATCACGTACACGTGTTTCACCGTTTTACGGCTGATTAGCGTATATATATAGCAAACATCTCCATCTACACACGGACGAATATAAATACATTGCTCGCGATTATTCTGAGATGTTATGTGGAAAAGAAGCGGAAAAATCCGACTACGGAAAATACGAAAAATGCCGATTGTAAAAACTTTTACCATAGAGCATGTAGCAAAAAGAATTCATTTTATTTGTTTCTTTTTTCATTTAAATGATTGTTTTATGTAAAGGCTTGTATTGTATGCAATCTCTTATCTTCTTTGCCCGGGTATATAATAGCTGTAAGTTTTGTTCACATCTATGTAGATGTCATGTTTGATGTAACCTACAGCAACTACGCAAAACATTACATTCTTCAAAATTGCCTAAGAATTTGTAATTTATAAAAGAAAGAATATTTTCACCTTTACCTCTATCTAGGAGGTTATGTTTTCGGTCGAGTTTGTTGATTTGCCACTATGTGTGTTTGTTTGCGTAGAGCTTAGAATCCACATAGCTTGACCAATTGTCACAAAACCTGGTCAAAATATCAGACAATTCTAACTTAGACCTGATTTAATTTTGGGGTATCTAGGTCATATGTCAAGATCACGGAAAAGGTGAAAGTTACACTTTTGTTGAAAACGTCGTTATTTTTTCATCGTAATGACTCTTTACTTGCCTCATATTGTTGCAAATTAAGTTACACATCTAATATAAACTTGTTCTTGAGAAGATCGGTCATGGTCGGAATTTTGACGTGATTTCAAGTTCCGATTTTATAGATCTGATTCTCTTTCATAACATTAACCACAATGCAAAATTTCGGCCTGATCAGATAGTCTATGAGTTATTAAAATTATCCATGATGTAACTTGGAATACATCTTACAATATGGAACAGTAAGACCCAGAAAAGACGTTCGCCCATACTTATGTTGTTATGCAGAGGTACATAGTCTCACGACTTATGTTCTTGTTTAGATACATTATCTGTAAAAAGACGTTGTTGACATTAGATTTGAAGACGACTATGTTTTAGTTTGAAGAGAAAATTGTTCGTAGTATGTTTCACAGACATGAAGTCCTTGGAAAATAACTCTGTTCGTGAGAATTCCGCCTGACGCTAGGCGCATGGAGGAAAAATGAAATGGTTTTCTGTTGTTGTAGAGAAAGGCGTTTTCTCTTTACATGTCTGACAAGGATAATCCATGGATTGGGACCTACGGAAATAACGATGGGAACGGCTAGAAACGTCACTTCTGTGAGGTTATAAAGAATGAGAGATACCATCTCAATTAGACTGCGAAGTCAATTTCGTACTCTGTCAATAGTAAAAAGAATTGTCTTATCTGGACTCTCCAAATGTTGAAGCAGTATTTCATCTTAAGATTATCTGACTCTTATAATTGTAGAGGATTGCATCAGGAAACAAGAGCATTCGGAAGCAGTAGAATGCTACAACCATTTTACCATAAACCTTAGCAATATATTGAATATGCATCTTCCATTTTAGATCTGGAGTGAAGGTCAGTTCTATGATTTATGAAAATAAGAGGCTTCTTTTAACAGATCTATTTGTTCCAACTGAGGCATAGCATTGACCTGAGCGTTGGTGGTGAAAGGAGAGATGCTTATTGTGTTTTTCACAATTTCACTCCGTGTTGCAGATCGGAAAAGAACGAATGAGCAAGTTCTTGGTCACAAATGTTTCATGGCCCATTTTGTCGTCTGCATAGATATGAACAAATGATCTCAGAAGATTATAGTCGAAATAGCTTTTTTCTTAGTTAAAATAAATGATAACATTTTTTTTACCAAAACAAATTACTTGACTGTCTATGCGATCATCGTCTTTGTGGCGCCGCAGAAATGCACTTTTTTCTTACTAAAAGTTTTTAGATTGGTCTGTCTATATGTCACGCTTCAGTTTAAAATACTATCTCAAGAGATTGAATAGATGCATCTTATTTCAAATACGTCCCAGCATCTAAAAGAAATAACCGTCATGACTGTCGGTCGGTCTGTCACGCTTATATTTTAAATTGCATGTTCGTTAGTCTGTCACGCTAACTTGTAAATAACAGTTTTGTGTGTCTCTCACACTCAATTTTGAAATAACACCGATGTAAGTCTGTAGCGCTTAAGTTTAGATTAACATTTTATTGGTTTGAGACGCTTAATTTTTAAGTAGTATTTTCGTCTATCTGTCACAGTCACCTTTTTGATAGCATTTTCGTCGGTCTGTCAAGTTCAATTTTAAAATAGCATTTTCGTTGGTCTTTAATTCTTATATTTGAAATAATATGTTTATTAATCGGACACGCTTAAGTTTTAAATATTATTTTTCTCGGTCTGTCAAACTTAAGTTCAAGATCGTATATTTGTCGTTATGTCACCTTTAAGTGTAAAAAGGCACTATTTTCGGTCAGTCAAGCTTAAATTTGCAATACGGTTTTTGTTAGTGTGTCATGTAAGCTTAAGTTTAAAATAGCAGTTTTATTCCTCTGTTACGTTTAAGATAAAAATAACATTTTCGTTTTGTTTGGCTAAGGTTTGAAATATCAAATTGTCGGTTTATCAGGTTTAAATTTGAAATATTATTTAGCTTCGTCTTCCAAACTTAAATCTGATTTTTTTTTTCATTTGTGGGCCATGCTTACGTTTGAAATAATAGTTCATTGGTGTGAACTTTATTTTTAAATAACATTTTCATTCGTCTGTTACGAACTGGTAATACCTGGTGTGATATTAACTCAGGGCGGGCTATGCCTGCTTCCCCCGGAAGACAAAGTTTACAGGGAATATCAAACTTACAAGCGGTTTGCAACAGCATGTATATTCCGGTCATGGGAAGATGACATACATCGCTTAGTATTCCCAAAATAGTCACCCATCTTGTACTGACCACGCTCCACGTCGCTTAACTACGGTGATCTAACTAGAACCCGTGTGAAAACGCGATTATGCCGATAATACCATCTGTCACGCTTAAGTATCAAATGTCATTTTCTTTGGTTTGCCTGCTTGTTTTAAATATTAATTCGGCTATGTATTACACTTAAGTTTTGAATGCTATTTTCTCTGGTGTCACGCTTTAGTTTGAAATAAATGTCCATTAGTCTGTCCGGTCCTGGATATGACCTTAAACTACATCCGATGGTGAGATCCGGCTTACGGACTTTGGGGAATGTGGAGCCTCTTCTTAATTACCATTGCTCCCAGGTCCACCCTGACCCGGAGTGGTAGTACCTGTTAGGGTCCCAACTATGGGTTAAATAGAAACAGATATTAAAAGGGGAAAGAAACAAAAAAGAGAAGAAAACAAGACCAGATTCGGCATTAAATAACCCAAAAAGGGTTGATATGCCGTAAAACAAAACTACCAAACCATTAGTCTGTCATGTTTAAGCTCGAAATATCATTTTCATTGATCTGTCACGCTTAATTTTGAAAAATCGATTGCTAATGGTCGGTCACGCTTAAGTTTAAAATAGGATGTTATAGGTCTGTCACGTTTCAGTTTCAAATAACATATTCATCGCTAACCTCGGAAACTGAATGGACGGATCTTAAGAATTGTCATTCCTTCTCTTCTCAAATCCGTTCCGATATACATTGATCAATTACATTCCGAGTAGACCGACGAGATTTGCAAGAGATTCTAATTTTGGTCTCCGAAACTTTTATCCGACGTCTCCAATAATACAATTCACAATAAACCGTGATAGATTTGCGCATGTAAAAATCCATGCTTCGTACCGGATAATAATTCGTTCAGTAGATAGAATTCATCTCTGACAAGTGGGCGAACGGAAACGGATATTCATTAGAGGGAAAACTCGCATGACATACACTATTTCCTCTCTTATTTGTAGCTTGCTGACGCTATCGTATTTGCACCAGAATGTATCACAAACCGAATTCCTATGTAATTAATTGGCACTAGTTAATACCCGTCCCATGAGCGACATTGATTCAGTCTACGCATATATGTCAATATTTTATATAACCTTGCTTCTACCGTCTTTATATCTCGTATGAAGAAAATTATCTGTGAAATTTCGTGGAAAATTACACTACTTAGTATTTGCATGAAAGAGTAAGTAACTAGGATGAATGTATTTACGTAGTATTTTTAAATGGCAAAAAAATATAGACACTGTTTATGAGCAAAAATAATTCGCTTTGAACTAATGCCGATTTCCTTTAATGTATACTTTTTTAATTTCCCCCCCAAATATCACTTAGTTCAAAAAATATTTTTGTAATGCTTTTAATGTTATTTTATGTTAATTTCTTTATATTTATAAAAGATGTATTAAAATAAACATCATAAAAGTACGTGAGATTCGAACTTGGATATTGACATCGTAAAAACTACTGCCTGAGTAATGTATATTCTGCTTATCTCCATTTTGTCAACTAAAATATGTTTCTGTTTTGTACGACCAGATAAATTTCAAAAACACATTACTTTTTCCATAGTATATACAGTCAAGTAAGAATGTAATTCTTGTATTGATGATAAACATATGATATGTTATTAAGTACAAAGAATAATTAATAAATATGAAAGAAAAATAAAAGGAAGTAGGAAGAAATATGTGTACAGTAAGAAGAATTGACAAAAATGATTCAGTTTTCACAACATTTAATAGCATGGCCTCTTATTTTCGTAACTTGCTGCAATCGTTTTCCAAGGATTTTGGTGAGACGTGTCCAAACATTTTCTGAGGTTTTCTTCTATTCTCTGATTGTCACACGTTCTAATGGTTGGAGATTATTTGAAGCCGTCTATTTATTCGAACTTTCAATTCTTGCAATGGATTTTTAACATATTCCAAATAATGACACATTGACAGCAATGGCAGAACTGTAATCTTCTTTTCCTGGAAATATGCAGTTAAACGGATGTTTGGGTTGACTATTTGGTGGAAAGTAAATCTTAGCCCAGATCTATGTTTTGCACTGATATTTAATAATATTCATATGTAAGACCATATACGGGTCTCTTGATGACCGTCTACCCCAACATTTGTGCCGTGTTTTTCTGCTTCTTCATCTTCTGTTCTGGCCGTGCCATCTCTCGTATTGGCGATCGCTGAGGGTGCGTTTACTGGTTTACAAAAACAAAAGCAACGAAAATAAACACAATAAAAATACAAACACAGAGATGTTGGTGTAAGTCAGTTGTTGTTGTTGTGTGTGTGTGGGGGTGTGTGGGTGGGTGTGCTACCGTCGTCGGGGAAATGGACTACCAGACGCTGTTAATAGTAGTCCCGCCGTGTTGGCATCAGCGACAATCTTCTTTGTCCAACACCAGTGTCGTTGAATTTCGGACTCTGCCAGCGATCTCTCCCGAGCCGAACTCTGGCTGACTTCTCGGGATTACCCCATCTGATCTCTGCAGAACTCTTACTCCAATCTGATGTCGTCTGCCCCGTCTCCTCAATATATCTACCTTCGACCGTAAATCTTAGATGTCCGGTCTCTTTCTCAGTCACTCACCATTGGTCACCCTCCAATAACTACATCCATTCTTTTCAGTCCACCTTCAGGTGACCACTCAAAAACTAGGAAACAAACTGTTAAACGCCATTTTGTATTGGACACTTCATTGTCACCTAGCTATCTTACTTTCTGATAACTGGATCATTTCATGACTCAACATTCTTGTCCCCATGCTTTAGGGATGTTAACATCCATAGTCTCAAACCTCTATTATATTAAATAATGCGGAATTTTGATATTATCTTCATATTTCATTAATTATCATACTGCAATTAATTGACCAGTACGCGTTGAGTTAAAACTACATAAAAAGCATCATCAAGTCGCTTTCAAGTTTGATTCTAAAAGGGATCTGCTGTGATAGAAAGGCTCACAGTTCGTGCGCTCTGTGAATGATTACTTCTAAAAAGCTTAATTTCTATTTCATCATCTACAGTACTTTTTCCTCCAAGCAATTTTCTTTGCCCAAAAACATCTTAGCACAATTAAACAGAGCAACAATATAACATTATTAATGAAATGGAGTCTATCCCGATCTTTTTCCATTCAATTTATTACGCTGTAACCAATCGCATTTGAACTTTTGCCGATGTCTTTCAAAACGACTGCTCGGTTTACATTAACCTAAGGACACAGTTTTCGCAAGGTTTTCGGTGAGAATTAGGGTTTTCTATGTCGAGACGAACTGTCCAAATTTCTTTATGACAGACTCTATCGTAGATCTTTGGATAACTTACATGTTTGCAATAGTGATTAAACTATTTCTTTTAATTGTGGAAACTGAAAATTCTCTGTCTAATGTAGAAGGTCATGCTAATTTATTTTCTCTATTGTGTACATATTCACTTATTATATTCATTCTTTCAACGGTTTCTTCTAATTTTATAGGACACAAATACTTACAACAAGATTAAAAATAAAAGAAAAAGAAATATAATCTACTATCCACCGCCCTATAACCAGATGCTAAAAACTAAATTGGGCAAACAATTCCTAAGTCTGATTTAAAAACACTTCTCCATAACCAATCCTATGCATGAATATTCAATAAAAATAACCTAAAACTATCTACAGCTGCTACGAAAACCTAGAAATGATGATTAAGGCACACAATAACAAAATACCGAAAGAGAACAGCAAAGAGGAAGAAAAAAAATAACAAATTACATGAAAAATATAGCAAAAATACCACTAACATAACAAAAATATAAACAATACAAATATAAATAAACAAAACACTAATATGAACCACCCGAATAGAAATTAAAAGGTTAGTAATGAAGAGAAAATATGTAACTGCATACATCGTACACTTTGTCCACTACAAAATAAATGCCTAACGAAAAGTATTTGCCAAGGAAAGACCAAATAACAAGAAGTATTACGTAGGTATGATATCCCTAGATTTTAAAACCAGATATTATGACCACAAAAGCACATTTAAAAACAGAGAACGTCGAATTAAAACAGCACCAGCAAATCACTATTGGGAGCTCAAAGAAAGTGGACGCTCACCACTAATTCAATGGAAAATAATACAACAGGCCAGTACATGTAGAAATTTAGACGATCCGTGTATATTATGTCTGAATGAGAAATTGTAAATCCAAAACTTTAAAGACCCCCTAAACTGTAGAAGTGAGATAGCAAACAGCTGCCTACACAGAAAGAAATTTACGTTAGGCTAACGATACATAAATAAATAAATAAATAAACAAATAAGTAAAAAAAACTAAACTAAAGAAAAACCTAACAATTTAAAAATTAAAACGTGAATAAGAAATACAAGGAAACACGTGTTAAAATAAATTCATCCATTATATCGACACAACAAAGAAACAGGATATACGCCACTTTATAGAAAACAAAACAATAGAACAGGATATAGGAAATAACACTAACCACACATTTGTTCGTGGGAACCCAACGATTGGCTAAGTGAACAACAGAGAATCTGATTGGTTAACTAGCTAGCCGTGTATATAAAAACATCCGGAAAAAATAACTCCATGAATTTTAGCCTGAAGATTCCCCCGGGAATGAAACGCGGGAGTCTCTGTGTAGCTTAATTGCCATCAATATATTTTCATAGCTTACTACTTACTATATATATATATATATATATATATATATATATATATATATAATGTGTGTGTGTGTGTTAGAGTGAAATAAATTCCAGAAATAAATCCGAGTATGAGAGCTCAATGTAATAAAAAGGGCAAGACTAAAATAAAGTAACACCGTATTACATAATCACAGGTGCGATAATTTATTTCGACCCTCCGGCGTGTTCAAGCATCCAAACGAGGCGATTACATGTTTAAAAATTAAATGCTTGAAACGGCCGGAGTGTCGAAATAAATTATCGCACCGGTGATTATGTGATTCCGTGTTTTTATATATATATATATATATATATATATATATATATATATATATGCAGTTGTCTAAAAAAGACGTATAAACATTTTGAACAAAGCTACAGTTATGAAATAATACAAGTATTGTTTTGTTCAAACATTATCGAGTTCTCTCATTTTTAGTTGACTATTGGTTTAAATGAGGGCACGGCGACTAACCTAAGCGTAATTAAAGGGGATAAATGAATTTGAATGCAGCTAGATATTATAAGAATCGTTATGTTAACCATGCGATTTCATTTCTTCCCTGGACCAATACGGATGTCATGTTCAGAACATTGGGTGACAATACGATATTGTGATGTTTATAAGTTTGAATATTTTCGATTTTTTTAGAAACACCTACTTTACAACAATTAAAAATGACTATTTATTTTTTTAGCCGACTTATATATATATATATATATATATATATATATATATATATATATATAATTACTATTTCATGTATCCACATAAAATGTTATAAGCAGATATATTTTTTTATGTATCAATTTTCAGTATTTACTTCAACAGTGCTCGATACGTAAGTAAAGTTATGTAGTAAGCTATGAAAATATATATGTATATACATTATATATATATATATATATATATATATATATATATATATATAGTAAGTTATGAAAATATATTTATGGCAATTAAGTTTTAGCCTTAAGATTCCCCCGGGGATTAAACGCGGGCGCCCCTGTGTAGCTTAGTTGCCATAAATATATTTTCATAGCTTACTATATATATATATATATATATATATATATATATATATATATATATATATATATATATGTATATATATACATAAGTATATATACAAAGCTCTTTATAAACAAATGGAGAATTATGTAGCACTTGTCAGTGTTTATATAAAGCATTGATATATGACTTGCTAACAGCGCCCGTCCCGTAACCGAGTGGTTAGAGTCGCCGACTATCAACTCTCGAATCTCTTTTCGATCCCAGTCGAGGCGGGTGCAGATCTAGCCGTACTGAAGAGCTGTGATACAGTGACACTATCTATCTATGGATGACGATATATATATATATATATATATATATATATATATATATATATATAACAATTCAGGGAAAGTAAACATCCACAGAATATAAATCCAAACAATTTCAACCGATCTTATAAATAGTGCGCAATATAAAATAGAGCTTTTTATATATAATTATTTTTTATTTCATTTATATGGTCATGCACTGGACAACAAATTTCAGAAAAAAATTATTACTGGAGATGTGTAAAGTGATTTAGACTAATTTGGGTACGCGAATTTCAAAAATCATAACTGTTTTGCTGTATCACGTCAGGACTTTGAGTTCCAGAAATACTCCCATTGCCTAGAAGTCAGGGTTTCAATGAAATTTACAAAAATTCATTTATTCATTTATTTCATCATAAATGCTTCAAAATTATAGAAATTACAGAAAAACTCTACTAGAATGTAATAAAAAATGCTTTAAACATTTGGCTTTGCGTTTGTGCTGCTCTGTGTCAGTTTCACAATGCAGGAACCAGCAGAAGTCGCCCTTGGTACCGCGTCTCCATGAGTGAAATCTCTTGGTGGAATCGCTTGCCGTGCTCGTCCGAGACAGCTCCCAAGTTGTCAGGGAAGAAGTTCAGGTGCTGGTTTAGGAAATGGATCTTCAGGGACATCCTGGAGCCAAGTTTCCTGAAGGACTCCAGCAGCTGCTGCAATATTTCTTCATAGTTGTCCGCGCGCTCGTTCCCCAAGAAGTTGTCCGTCACAGCTTTGAAGCTCCTCCACGCTGCCAGCTCTTTGGGGTTTAGAGTTCTCGGAAAATTTTCGTCCTTCATTACCTCTCGGATTTGCGGTCCAACAAAGACACCAGCCTTGATCTTAGCTTCTGACAAGGTGTTGCCAAACTTCTCCTTCAGGTATAAAAACCCACGTCCATTCAGATCCATTGCCCGTACAAAATTCTTCATCAAGCCGAGCTTTATGTGGAGTGGTGGAAGGAAAATCTTGGCTGGGTCGACAATGGCGACATGCTTCACGTTGTATCGACCAGGTACGTGCTCCGTCCGCTCTTTCCAATCAATCTTCGTCCAGTGATTATTGTCGTCTCTGCTATCCCAGAGACAAAGGAAGCACATGTATTTCGTGTAGCCTGACCGCAGCCCTAACAACAGCGCCACCACATTCAAGTCTCCGCAGATGTGCCAGTTGA